>CAXIVR010000001.1:34115724-34812961 GCA_964035755.1 Teleogryllus oceanicus | reverse complement strand
TGGCTTTCCTCCGCGTCTCAAGTGGTTCCCAAAATTGTTTTATTGCGTTTTTTCTGTAATCTTGAAAGCTTTCTTTTGAAATCTTTCTAAATTTACTTTGTAAGTCTATATGGATCCCAACAGGTCACTCCGTATTTCATACTAGGACAGACAAGAAATGTATGTGCCAATTCTTTTGTGTTTACCATACATTTCTTTAATGTTTACATTACAAAATGCAAGTTTCACGTCTTTCTCATTACTTGGTTTATTTGATTTTCCCATCTTAACTTTCAATCTAATTACCAGGGAACAGTTTTATATGTAGTTATTTTTATCAAAATATGGAGTTAAATATGGACCTATTGGAGGATGATAGGGAGTTAAATATTTTATTGTTAGTTGATAAACCTTCATCTTTAAATTTTGAAATGTTGAATCAAAAAATTTTGAACTTGTATTTTGACACTGAATGATTGTGCTACTTCTTTTATTTCATCTTTTATTTCAATTACCCTTTCATTGTGTTATTTTTGGTCGGTCACCATTGAAAATTGTCCATTTATGCCACTTAAAAAATGTTTTTCAACATTTCTTGCTCTCCATGAAACACTGCGGTCGACGTCTGGTCGCACTTTTCAAACGATGTGGTCACATGGTTCATGACTGAAACTGATGCTGCGCACAACGTGCAAAAATCGGTGCACCGGAGGAGCCCACCCATCTCTTTCCACAATGGGAATATCTGGAGGGTTACAATATTGTCAAAGTGCGAACGGAAGTTGCACCTTGGGATGTTGATCCCTCGTAGCTGCGATCATTTAAACACACGTTTGGCACATGCTCGTTACCTGACAAAAATTGTTAAACAGGTATTTTTAAATACAAGTGTTGAAAAAGCATACATTTTGAGTGGATTGTTTATAGAGAAATGCGTGGTCCCAGTTATTGAAGAAAGTGATGATTGTCAAATTGACAATGATTAATAAATCTATATCTAAGTAATTTGATTTATATTAGAAACAATAGATAAATCTAAAAACAAAAGGAGTTTGATTTTATTTTGATAACATAAATACATTCCACATAAAACAAACATTTGCCAGCAAAAACGCTCCAAATCATTCTGGTAAGCGAGATCTTTCAATAATTTTAATATAAACTATTTAATCATTGGTGGATGTATATCCTGACCGAGTGAGGTGGCTCAGGGCATCAACTAATGTCGTTGTAGTGCCACTGATTGGGAGGTGCTAGGTTTGGGTAATGACGATGGCAGTATTTTTAACACTAGCTGAATAGCTAGATCAAGTTCTGTTGCTGTGTGGGGAAGAATTCTATGGGCTGGCTGCTTTGATCAGTAGCTTTCTGTGGTTTCTCTGATCACCAGGTGAATACCGGGGCAATACCTTACCAAACAGTCTGTGTGCGATCTTTTCTTCCCAGTCCTTGTCCTATCCTATCCTTTACTTACACTTGCATGCACCACACTACCACACATGCCAGGAGACCGGTCTGGAGCTTATAGCTTGTCGCGGTTAAGAGGAAACCCCCCTCAGATGGGAGGCACCAGGTTGGGGAAAATGCTGCTAGCCCACGGTAGGTCGGCACATGATTTAGCCATCCAGGGCAGGCAGATCCCAAGCAAACACATGTTCTACACATTTAGGACTAATGACCTTGAGAGTTGGCACACCAGAATCAATCAACATAACAGCTGTCAGTCCGTGTGTGGACAACTGTATCTCCTAAACCGTTCAGCCGTTTTTCTACAAAATTGATATTTCATGATCAAGCTGAACAGACTGGAGGCTTTGAGAGTTTCTAACGGATATTTTGATTGTTGGTTTTGTTTATGAGTCACCTTTTGATGTCTCTGCCAGAGTTCGATCCATACGGTTCTTGTGTGGAGTAGTGGAACGAGTGTCAGCAAGTTAATTCTGAGAAACTGAGATCGGATCTCGGAGCGGAAAAATATTTTGTTGGTTGAAAACACTTTTGCTGGCTTGTGTAGTAGTATAATATTGCAGAGCATTAGAACAACTACGAGAAAGTATGTACTTTGGCAGCACCATGTTCTTAAAATATTTATTTTATTGCAGTGTTGGACAAGAGCACATAATTTGTTGTTCTCTAGCAGTAACAATTCCACTTTTTAGAAAACCTTTTGGTTTTGTTCAGCACCTTTTTTGGTACTGCAGACCACTACTAGTCTATAGTACTAATTTCTAATCCAAGCAGAAATTGAAAGAAAACTATTCAGCCTCCAGTCTTTGAGAGGTGTGTTTGGTTTCGTTAGACACCTAGAATCTCGGGGAAAATCCAAAACAAAACAAACAGTATTGATTTTGACTGAAAAATGCAAATATTTGATTGTGTTATTCCATTTGTTCTGCTACTGCCCATATGTACGGAATTTTCATACTCAGTGCGTCACTGTGTACGACACAGCTGACGTCAAATGCCAGCAAGGCTCCAAGAAAAAGGTCGTCAGTCATTAAATATTTTCTATTCATATGTTGCGTTACAGAACAACTTTTTTGATATTCTTGGTATGTCGAGATTTCATTGTGCTTTATTTCTTGCTCTTAAGCAGCGTGCTTGCTACTTTTTTGCTACTGCTCTACTGCTCTTCTGAGAGATGTCACAGTGAAAGGCGTGATGTCGCGTTGCACTGTACTGAACCAGCTACCTGCAATCTGTGAGCCTCACTGGCACTCTCCCTATTCCCTGCACAACTTTGCTTTTTCCAAGCTCTTACTAATGTAAGGTTTTCCAGTCTTCAAACTGGCACCAACAAGGCGAATTAGTTTTGTTTAACTTTCTGCACAACCATACTTAAAATATTCGCATTTTTTAACTTTCATCACTTCAAAAGTCTTCTGTTTGTCTCATTATTTATATATTAAACCTTTAAATACAAGCACAGAGGTATGTCTTAAAGTGCGCGTTGCTACTTCTAGCATCACGATCACAAAACTGTCGTATTGCAGTCTGGCAATTCATTGACAATCTATTTATGTTGAATTTTATGGTGTTTGACCCTTTGCGAAAGAAATCCCAAATCTCAAAAAATGCTAGATGAAGAGACTAGAGTATCCTGGGATCACTCACCTCTCTGACCTCATTATTATAATCCTAGTCAAGGATTGGTCTCATTGAGACTCTTCCATCTGAAGTTCCCTGAAGCATATATTGCACTTATCACAGGAAGTTTTTATTTGTTTTTGTCGTTAAAAATAAATAAATATAAATGTTTTTTGTAATTGATTATTTTGTCTCTTGTGAATGCGTTTTCTGTATTCTCTTTCCTCTGGCTCTATACGAAAAAACACTTTAATTCCCTTTGGGAGGGAGGAAAGAAAAAGAAAGAAAGAAAGAAAGAAAGACACAAAGACGCGCATGTACGCAAAGACGGGCATGTTTGCTCCATTTTCACCCTGCAAACCTTCCGATATTTATGGATATCATCCCCACTCTAGATTAGTCTATAGATAGCTTCAAGTTCAAGCGCTTGGATACTGAGCTTCTCTCTCCTACCTTCACGTTGATGTAGCTTGTTGGTATAAGTGCAAATTTTCCATAAGTAGTGTGGCTCTTGACTCTGTAGATACTTGGTCTGGTTTAGTGGTAGGAAGCCAGGTTACACCTAAATAGGGCTGACTGCAGGAGCCGGAAAGCTTATTGCGTTGCTCACATTCTGTAGTCTCACATTAATTTACCGGGGAAGGGTTCAGAAATATGATGGACCAAATGATGGAATCCAACCCATAGCATTGGTGTTACTCGTACTACCACAATGTGCCAAGGTCTTGAGGTCTTCAGGCAAACCAACTGTAGATAAAATCCATTCCTTTTTTTGTGTCTAATTGATGAATTATAATAAAAATAAAAACTTACATAATCCTGGATACTTCTGGAAATAAATTGCTGCACTGATTCAAATGTTTGCTATTTTAAATGATTTTTCTTCCCCCATATATCTAATTTTAAAATAGGTGTTTTTAAGAGGTTCGAGACTTAAAATATATCCAAATCATTAAAATCTGATGATATACATAAATGTTTCTTCTTTACAACACTTTTATTTTGATGATAACTGCTTTTTACTTCCTTTTTCATAGTATATAAAAAGTTACATAACAATAACAAGAAAATAGTCAAGACATTGACTGAAATTAAAGTTTTGGGGAATCTCAAATGCTGAGAAAACGTTCTTAAATTTTGTTTCATCTGTCAGACCCTGAAAAACTCTAGCACCTAAACAGTACCCAGGATATTCACCAAAATTTCCTGACAGAAATCTGATGTCATGGCCCCTTGACTAGTATTTTACTATTATTTTGACTTTGATCAAACGAATAGTATTTTGAAACCAATATTTTAATTTTTTACATTTAGCCCCTAGGACATTTTCGACATTTTTACAAAAATTGCTCTATTTTTTTGTCTTTTTGTTGTTTCATGAATAGAGCAAACCCATTTTAAAAATGACTGGATCAAATTTGTATTGAAACCACTGAAAAATTGCAAAACTTGAAAAAAAATTGTTTATGTCTTCCTTTAACTACATTATTGAAGAAATATTTTTCCCAATGAAATGTCTTCTTAAAAATTAGATCTTCAAATAGTTTTTACTAAAGATTACAAATTAAAGTAGTTTTTGCGTAATTTTTAGTGAAATATGAGCGAAGTAGTGAAGTACAGAGAAAAAACACATTTTTTGGCATGGAACACCTATTCTCGTTGTGCTATGTATTTGAAAATATAATATTCTACATATTGGAGTAAGAAAATTCCACTTTTTGGTATCAGCTCCTCCTCATAAGAAACAGTTTCTCTTGCAGCATTATATAAATTTCTCTTTATGACGTAGATACGAGAAAGAAAAAAAATATCTTCAAAATGATGCAAAGGAATTTCAAAAGTTACAAAGTTCAATATACTTTCGATACCACCTACAACCTGAAAGATAATGTAGTCACTTGTACGAGATCACAGGTAATACAAATTCTCGAAGAATAGAAGTCATTTGGTATGGTCTGTCAAATTGCTGGGTTTTTCTTTCATAATGCTATCTATTCCTGAATATTAGATTTTTAATTATTTCATGTTAACTTTTTCCAGGATAGTTTTTATGTAATTTTTTAGTTACACCCTTCAAGGTTTTCAATTGTTTGAAGTGTTGGGATTAAAGTTGCGCCATTATACCCAATCTTTATTAATATTGTGAGAAAGTAGTGCATTTTAATTTCACTAGTTTTCAAATATTAGACTTTCTTTATCACTCTAAAAATTTAAATTGCAGAAAACAACACATTACTAATATTATATACCAAAGCTTTGATACATATCTCAGCAATCGATTTGTGTTCAAACTTGTGAGTAAATAATTGTGTAATTTGTAAAAAGTGACTAGCACAGTGACTTAGCTTTCAAGAGGAGTTTATTACAGGATTTCCCATGTAATATAATATAGTTTGTCACTGTAATGCAAGAACTTAAATTCCAAATTGTGAGTCATCTTCCTATTTCCTTACTATTTCAAAGCTACTATGGCCAGGTTGTGTTCACATAAAAATATGAAAGTATAGTGGCAAAGATATATTGTACTAAATAATGCTCAAGGAAAATTTTTAATCAAGTAAAATTACTAATTTGTTAACAGGGCAAATGGAAAATCATTTGTATGTGATGTGAATGGCTTCAGTTTTGTGAAAAATTCCAATAAGTATTATGATGACTGTGCGAAGATCTTGGGTAATATGATCCTGAGAGAACTTGCACCAACTTTACACATTCCATGGTCCGTACCTTTTCAGTTGGATGATCCACCCATTGTTCCAACAACATTTGGAAAAATGTAAGTGCAGATAAAACTATTATTTATTTTTCATTGTTAAGTTATCTTTCATTGAAATAAGTTATTGTTGGTATCATCTGTTGTGATTGTTTTTTGTTGTGAGTGGTGGATATGTTGATGATTCTTCAGCCATGACATGTGTCCTACAGTTGTTAAGGGAAGTACCTGCATGTCTTAAAACAATTGAAGAATGATTTTATTATATCTAATTATCTTTATGGTCTAAAATGTATTGAAAAGAATAGTAAAATACCGATTTGTAATATTTTAATGTGTGTCTATGAAATACTTGAATATTATTGTATTGTTAGTTACATATGAAGAGTAAACGACAATGCAGCATTACATAACTTAGCTTGTATAAAGACACATGTGGTAAAATATAAATGTAAGAGTAGTAGTAATAATAATAATAATAATAATAATAATAATAACAATAATAATAATAACAATAATAATAATAATAATAATATAATAATAATAATAATATAATGACAATAACGATGATAGTGATAACGGTGATGGAGATAATGATAATGATGATAGGGATGATTACGTCAAAACATTTTGGGCAGAAATCTTGGAAGTAATTGTATACTACAACAAAGATGTATTTTTGGCCAATCTTGGTGTATCAAATCTGAAGTTGATGCCGCCAACAAACTAGGAGAAATGGAACATGTTCATGAATTCTGGGAAGAAGACCTCTTCCAAGCAATTAAGAACATCAAAAACTGGAAATCCCTAAGATTAATAAGATCCAGATTTATTGGATTAAGAAATTACTCGTAACAGCATTACATTCTCATTTAGCAACAGCTCTTAATAAAAGTTTAGAATACTAAAAGGAATTCCTGGAATCGCTCACATGCAGCATCATGTATCTGCCACCCAAAGCGGGAGACAGTTCTTTGGTGGGGAGTTACAGGCCAAACACTTGTCAGCTAGACAAGAACCATCTGTTGCCAGTTCAAAAGAATGGATGTCGTTCAGATTCCTATGGCTCTAAGGGAATCTAGCTACAAAATAGTTCTCTTGATTGATGTAAGGAAACAAAACGTAATTTAAGGATGGCTTTGATTCACTACCACAGTGTACCACAAGATTGATTTTGAAGACTCTGAAGATCTATTGATTTTATTATAGACTTACTGAGTTTTGCAAGGCTAGTATGAAGTGGTTACTAATACACAATGGAAAGGAAATAGTAGAAACAAGAAGTATTCAGATTAACTGAGGAATTTTGCAAGGAGATTAGATTCACTATCCTCCTGCTGTTTTGCTGTAGTTTGATTCCATTATCCAGACAGTTGTCACATACTGACTGGTTTTGAACTCCATGGTGATGGAAGACCAGCAGCATTGTTCTACATGGATTATCTTAAAGTGTTTGCAAAAAATGAAGCGGTTCTCTTTTAGATGCTGTCTGTCATCAATAATTTTAGCAGTGCCATCTGCATTAAATTTGGTCTTGAAAAATGCGCCAAAGTTGATTTAAAGAGAGACAAAGTGACGTCAGGGAGCATTAATGTTGAAACGTACTCTGTGATTCAAGAGCTTGAGCCTGGTAAAACTTACAAATATCTTGACATTGATGTGAAGATGAAAATGTGAAAACATCTCTAATGACCCAATGAAAGAGAGAATTCGCAGAGAGTATTATAGAAGAGTGGAACTAGACCTGCAGTCTGATCTAAACTCCATGATTAAAATGTCTGCAATATGTATTTTGGCAGTGCCTGTAGCTCAGTCAAGTTTCGGACTATTGTAGTGGACTGAGCAAGAGATCAAACAATAAAAAATCTGCCTACAGTGCGTTATGTCGCCTACGCTGGTTTACATAGTTTTCATGTGGCACGTAAGGAAGCACGAAGAGGCCTCGGACAAATTGATAGGAAAGTATGTACTCAGTCATCAGGATGACCCACTAAATTAGGCTGGTCATTAAATCTGACCGAAGGATGGAAATCAGAGGCATTGTAGCAAAAAACATTTCAAAGAAAACTGCAAGACGCGCAGAATAACACACTAACACACACTGAACTTCTAATGCTTCATAACATTAAATGTGAAACAAAAAATGTTAAAGAAGTTGTGGAAAGACAAATCATTCCATGGACAATATTCAAATAGAATGGACATGGTGCAGGTGAATAAAGATGAATCATTTGTGTGGCTTAAAAGGGGAAGAATGAAGCCAGAATCGGAAGCAGTTCTAATAGCTGCCCAAGATCAGGGGTTAAGAACGCATTGTGATAAAGCGGTTCTCAAAATTTCCCAAGATAAATGTATTTGCCAGGAACCTGTTGAAACCATTGATCGTATCGTCTCTGCTTGTCCAATCTAGCACATCAAATAACAATGTGATGTAATAATATGATTGGATGATTTTTTAGCATTATATTATCATTTTATCAAATATTACAAGTCTTTCTTGAATATTTAAGTGTTAAAATAACATCGAAATCTGGAAAAACTTGGAAAAAATTACACAAGTTTTGCGCTATCGAAAGAAAGCTTTGTCATTGAACCTAAATATCACAAACGATAGAAAATCCCAGTTGAGTTATTTCATAATTCTGAACGTGGAATTTTCTTCATATATATACAATCTAAACTGTATTCTCCCTGTAACAATTTTTAAATTAATGGAATCTTCTTTCACTGAAGTGATCTGATTCAAACGAATATTTTTTAAATGTTAAACAAATTCATTAGTAATATTGAGGTGTTTCAGAAACCAATTGTTATTTAATTAATATGATGTTAAATGAAAGATTTTGCATTCTAAGGATAATATGCTTTATTTATATGCATTTTGTGTGTGTGTGTGTATATGTGTATGTATGTATGTATGTATGTATATGTATGTGTATGTATGTATATGTATGTGTATGTATGTATATGTATGTGTATGTATGTATATGTATGTGTATGTATGTATGTATGTATATGTATGTATGTATGTATGTATGTATGTATGTATGTATATGTATGTGTGTATGTATGTGTGTGTATGTGTATGTATGTGTGTGTGTGTGTGTATGTATGTGTATGTATGGATGTATGTGTATGTATGTATATAGACACACACATTTTATTTAGAATTTTCACACATTGCTCAATAAAGTTATACATATTTATAAATAGTTTTTCTATAATATTGCTTTCAATGCAGGATGGAACTTCGGTGTGTTGTTGCTGTCATTCGTCATGGTGATCGAACACCTAAACAAAAAATGAAAGTGGAAGTTCGTCATCCAAAGTGAGTAATTATTATGTATCTGCGAGGCTATCTCCCTTGCTATGGCTGAGATCAAAACTGAAATGAAAGACAGTGCTCTTTTCTGAATCATTTTCATTGTAAATATTTGAAATCGATTTAGACTTTTTTATTTGAGAATGCCACTGGTTGGTAGTAAATTCCGGACAGGAAAATTCAGAAAATGCCACTAGTTGGAAATTGTGGTCTACTATTTGTTGCGAGTTGTAGAAGTCATTTAGTATGATATGCTTTTAAATGCATTTATCAAAGTTCTGCATGTGACGGGAAAATAACTGTAATGTGCAGGCTATTAAATTCAAAAATTTGCTATATAACTTGTGCTTAATGACCATTTGTGTTTTCTGAAACAAGCATTTGGAATGAGTAGATTGTGGTAAAAAAAAAGTGGTTATTAGCATTTGGGAATCCTTCTGGACAAATGGTGGTAATTTAATTTAAAAGATTTGTTGAGATGTATGTATTTATAAGTTTGTGATGTGTATTTTCAGATTTTTTGAAATATTTGAAAAGTACAATGGCTATAAAGACGGTCATGTGAAATTGAAAAGGCCTAAACAACTGCAGGAGATTCTTGACATTGCACGAAGTCTGTTGTGCGAGATTCAGCACCATGCTGCTGACCCTGAAATTGAAGAGAAGCAAGGCAAATTGGAACAGCTGAAGAGTGTTCTGGAAATGTAAGTTGCAACAGTCATAATTCTTTCCTAAATGTTCAAATCCTTTGTATGTAAAAGTGGAAATACAGAGTAAGTTCAGTATGTTTTCCACCTGAGCACGATAACGAAATTTGATGATGAAACTTGTATCATCTTTCTTCAAATAACTGAACCCATGCAATTACATTGCGCAGAAGAAAGAGGTATAGAAATGTTATGACAAAAAATAATGTGTATCCGTGAATATACATTGTGGTTTACGTCTACCAATATTTAGACTCGTATATATTGATAATGTTTTCACTTATAGGGCAGTCCATAAATTATGTAATGCAAATTTGGAGAATTTTGAATACCCCTGTCCCCTCTCCCCCCTTTAACGCACCTGTAATGCACACTTGACACCCACCCACCCCCGCCCCCTAAATAAATACATAATACTTTTGATAACACCCACTCCCCATTTATAGCAAGAAGAACTATAGTATGTAGGGATAAAAACATTTATTAATTTTTTGTATTATGTATTAAATTTTATGATGAATTAAAATTAATTGATGTTGACTGCAGCTAAACAGAAGGTTGGAGAAAATTTGTTAGTAAAAGAAGGATGCATAGAAGAGACAATTGAAGAGACAGATGCATAGAATAGACAGACAGCTACGCTCGTGGCACATAGCGAAGTCGCTAGCCTTTCACCACTGAGGTCCGGGTTCGATTCCCGTCGAATCTCATGTGAAATTTGTTCCAACAAAACGAGTTTGGCTGCTTCAGAAGGGCTAGTCCGATCCTTGTGGAGTGACCTAAACCTTGCCCCTATCCTTACTCCTTCCCAATTCTGGCCGCTGGGTAGTGACGCAGGAGCGCGTAGTAGGAGGCGCGTACGTGGAGATACTACCTGGCGGTCCTCTTGACAACTGACTGCCACGTGACGCGACATGACAAAGTGATAATGGAGAATTACTCCAAAAAGCGCGCAAAGTAATGGAGGATTACTCCACAGCGCAAAGCGCTCAACGACCCGTAAGGGTCTTCGAGACGCGTTGCGTCAAAATGGTAGACGCAACAAATTAAAAAAAAAAAAAAAAAAAAATTCTGACAAGCTGTGCATAGGCAATTATCTCAGCACATATTGAAAATTTTAAAAAACAAATATCAATGTTATGTAACACTGAACTTTCCCCCAACCTCGTGTAATGCAACCTCATACTCCCTCCCCTCTCTTTAGCTTTACGTAATTTATGGACGACCCCTAACAGCAAATCCTGCCTTCAACTTTACTTTAATATATGAAATACAATTTCCAAATAATGAGCAGAACTCTCTCACCTCTTTGAGAGTTTTCCGTACAGATCACAAGAATTATATATAAGAAAGGTCATTAAATACTTAAAATTGATAGACACAAACAATCGTTACATCACCCAACTTGATGCATTATAAGCAAGACAACTGCTCTTCTATTTTCCGAGAACTTGCAACGGAGATGACGGCATCTCCGTTTCGATTCTTCTAACAACTTCATTTAAACAATGTAAAATTCCTAGGTTTTAATAATAAAGGAAAGCTGTAACCTATTCAACATAGGGACCTCCACTCCCAATTTTAGGTTCTACCCCATATGAAGGTACTTCATACAACGAGAAAGTTATGAAATAGTGCGCCGGAACACAGCGAATTTTCGGCAGAAAAACTGCTGGGCACTTGTAACCAAAAAGTGCTTAAATACAGTTGCTAAATATAAAAAATATCCTGTGACATGTGGTGTACCCAGAATCAATTTTGTGCGCCCTTGATTCAAATAATAGATTGAAGGCAAAACGTCCCTCTCTGCCCGCCTCTTTAGCACCACTAGTTTTTCCTTAGTAGCCCCACCCCTTTCGGGCCCGCTGATGCCCGATCACGTGTGCTCAGTACTAAATGTGCGTTTTCGACCGTCGAGGGGATGGTGGGAGAACGTCTGCTGTCTGTTGCCACTGTGGTAGTTATTACACATCCTAAGGGATTATTGGGATTTGGAGGTAATAAGCTCTCCTAATTTGGCGTTTCACGTTGCCGAAGGTGTCAGGTACAGAAACCACGGAGTAGGGGTGAGTGGCGTCCTTTTGGCTTTGAGGAGCAGCGCCCAGGGGAGCCCCTCAATATCTTTTATAGCAAGAAGAGTGGGCCTGCTAGGGAAAGGGGATGTCTGCTTGACACCGTGGCAAATGCCCGCGTGCTTTATAGCCTCATCGACCCTCGCCCAACCGGACACTTGTGTGTGGCCGGTCAGAATGGTCAGGGGCCAGGGCGCCGATGTGTGGGAAAGGCGTAACGGCGCGATTATCGCGTCGGCGATGTGCCCACGGCGCAGTACGTCGCAATATATGATTTAATCGCTTTTGATTTCATCCCACTTCGGCCATTTAGTCTCCAGTAATCAAATACCCTCTGAATAAAATGAAGCATCTTCACTGTCTGATACCTCATTTCAGTTTTCTTTACAGTTTGCTTCTTCTTCTGGGAATTGTCATTCATGCTGACACATTTTAATGTTCGAAAATAGAAAATAGTCACCAAGAGACAGATGTGGGCTATAAAGTGGATGGTTAAGTTACATGAAACCATTGTCCTTCATATCAGCCTGTGATTTGCCTCACTTGCATGCAAGTGCTTTTTCATAGAGGAATAACATACTAACTACCCACAGAATTTGTTTGGCAGCCTTGTGTGATACCGTTAATCTGGAATAATAGGTATATCTAGTAAGTCATGGTCCAGTAAGAGTGGACTTGCATTCTGTGTTCAGAACCACTTTTCTGTCCAAAAAAACTGTTCCCTTGACTTTTACAACTGACTTATGCACACAGAATTTCTGGAAGTTTAAGTTTGAGACCATTCATGTTTTCATTGCATGGACTCTTGCTTCATTTCAAGAGCATGCTAGTGAACCCATGTTTCAACCCTTGTGATAACTCATGAGGAAACATTTTCTGTTTTTTTCTCTTAGCAACTCTAAATTGTCTTTGCAACAGTACTGGCAAAATGCTTTCTACTCAAGAACTAATATTCATGATGCCCACTGGAAACTGTCTGTTGACATCCATTCTGTGTGAACGATGGAGTGAATCATGCCAGCTGAAATGCAGTTTCCGAGCTATAATACTGACCACAAAGTCTTATTTCCTTGAAATAAAATGACATTGAATACACGTTAACCAGCTCTTAACAAGTTGGGAGGAGATCATATTTTGGTTTAGTTAAAGAAGAAAAGCCAACCACAATTCTTAAAGCTCTATATTAATTGTAAATGAGAAAAAAGTTGTTCAATATATATGTACAATCTGCACACAAACTGTATTTCACTTTCGCAATGTTATGAAACATCATAAGCAATTCTCTCTCATAATCTCTCACAAAAATCAAAATATTATGCAATATTATTTCAGAAGCGAAAATGTTTTCATAGTCACTGTCTGAAGAATTTTTTTATCACTTACAGGGAGAGTTTCTTAGTCTTCGGAGATCTTGTCACCCCTTGCGAACCCATCTTTTATTATTAGTTCCTTAACTGCTGTTTCTAACAACGCACCTTTCTCCCAGTATTATTCATTCTAGTATCATTAGCAACAGTGTTCATCTAGTCTTCCTTACAGATTGTGTTAATAGCATCTGCTGTTAAGATTTTTTTAAAGGAGAAAGCGATAATTGTGACAAGTTTCTTTCACTTATTTTCATCTCCACCATATACCCAATTAATTCTATGGGATTCAAGTCAGGAAGATAGGGAGGTAATTGCAAAGTAACAAAACGGTTTTCTTGCAGATTTTCATAAAGTATTTACACAGGTTTCTCTTCACCAAACCTAATAGCTTTTAATTTGATTTATTTGGTCCAAAAACAGTATTTGACATATGGGGAGAAGATTATCTGTGCTCGTTTTCTTGAGTACCAGAATCCCTGTCCAATATTTTAACTATAAATAATCGCATGACTATGACACAAATGAAAAATATAATTTATTTTTCTCAAAGCTTTCATTTCACTTTAACGCGTGCTTTCCTCTTAAAAAGAGAAAATTAAACATTTCACGGAAAAGTAATACTTGGCTCACCCAAGGAATTTGAACATTGTGTAAAAACAAATGAACGCTGTACTTTATTTCTAAATATCATGATGTATCTCCCAGTTTCCATGTCTACTTCTGAGAATACAAAAGAATTCTAAGGAAAGTAATACTTCAGGAAAAAATAATGAAAAATCATCAGGATATTTTGAACACTAGTAACAAAACTAAGCAATGTGGAAAATCATAAAAAAATACAACCACATCATCCTGATACCTTGTAGAGAATGTTGTTTTAAAGTATCATGAAAGAGAAGCAAACAATGTGGAAAAAGTTGCAAATCTCTTAAACCAACACTTTTCTAGAATTGCGACTGATCTCGCGAAGGGACTAACACAAATTTCAACATCTTATGCTTCCCAAAAAATTTCCAACATAATGTTTATTTCCAAACCTTCTTCCAACAAAATTCTCAGAATAGTCGGTAAAATAAAAAATAAATATTCTTCTGGTTTAGATGAATTTCCAGATTGTTTATTAAAAACTTGCGCACCTGCCTTTATACACCCATGAACTCACATTTTCAATGCTTCTTTATGCACAGGAATATTTCCAGATATTTTCAAAATTACAAAAATTAGCCACTTTTTAAAAAAGGAAACAAAAATGAAACTCAAAATTACCGGCCAATTTCTCTTTTGTTAGTTTCCTCAGAAGTATTAGAGAAGCTTTTCTGCACTCAAATGGAAAAATTTCTCAGGAAAAATAAAGCGTTTTCAGACTCTCAACACGGTTTTAGAAAATCAAAATCTACGGAAACTGCCTTCTTTTTCTATTCTTAATGACATTGCTTCATCAATGGACCAAAATGAAGCACTCATTGGAATATTTTTAGATCTTTCAAAAGCTTTTGATGTTATTGACCATAACATTTTGCTCTCAAAATTACCTTCACTTGGAATTTGTAGTATTGCTCTAGATCGGAAAACCTTGTACCTCAAACAGAACTCGGAGTAGAAGTACCGTACTGGCACAAAAGGACATTATTTACTTATCTTTCCAATTCTTTGCCAATTGAGCATGGGGTCCCGCAAGGCTCAATCTTATCGCAATTCCTGCGAGCCTGTCTTCATTGAAGGAGTTCTGGGATTGGAAGGAATTGTGGGTGATGGTCCAAAACCAATTTTTGAATACCATTGGTTTGTCCAAGAGTCGTAATTATAGCAGTGATACGCTGGTAGTACAATGGACCGTTGCTGCAACAATAAAACACTGTATTGTCTTTAAAACTCCGGCCATGGCAATAGTTTTGTGAGCCACTATATACTTAATAGGCTTTTCAGATCACCTAAAGACAATGTGCATGCTTTACTTACCATACTCATTTTGACAATTAGAATTTGAGAAGACATTTTAATCCATTGAATTGCAAGTGTGAATTAATTGTAAAATTTTGTTATGAAGATTTGATTAATTGCTGTGTTGGTTTATTTCTAACTCCACAACAACCACACCTCATTACCAGGGCTAGGATTTTAATGATTTTTCCTCCTTTTTTCCTCATTCTTCTGAAACACTTGTACTTTTGAATTAACATGTTTGAAGAGGTGTTGAAACTTTTGAGATGTATTACTTGAGGCATTTTTTGTCCTTTAGAGATTGAAAGGACTTTTTTACCTTTTTTTTCTTACATTTCCTCACTTCTTTTCATTTTCTTAATACTTAAATGTCTCAGCCCTAAATAGAAATGCTTTGCAGTCGCCACCCTAACCATTATTGCATAACAGTGACGAGTTGCTGCTGTTAATGATGTAAGTGGGGTAGAAGCAAGGAGATTCCTAAGTTCTAGAAGCAAGTAAATTGTTGGGGAGTTCCAGGTAGGATGATGCTTAACATGCAGCTCGTGGAAAAGGTAGCCATATGCGCTACAACATATTTCGTCTGTTCAGTATTTCGACAATCAGTTCTTATTTCTTTGAAATGGAGTAAAAGGGTAAAAATCACAAAGTTAATGTTTAAAGTCCTTTTTGAGGGCAGTTTTTCAGGATTTTGTAAGCATAAATGTATTATTTTTGTCAATTGTAAGTGATTTTTAGGCCATCAAAATCCTAGCCCTACTCCTTTCCTTGGTTTGCATAACATTTGATATCAAAGTACTGATAATGGAAAAATGAAATACATATTGTAATAGGAAATCCAGTTTAGTAATAGACTTTTATTTTTCTGTTCCAGTGAAAGTTCTTTGATATCAAAAAATGAATGTCTTTTCAAAAATACATAATTTTATTTAATCTAAAATGCATATTTTCACTATTTGAATATCTAAGTATATATTTATTGTTTGTTCCTTTCTAACTCCCTCTTGTGAGGAAGGGTAAGGGATGAAACACTATTTGTTTGTGTACCAAAGAAAAAATACTGGTAATAACGTGCTCTCTTTTCTTCTTTTTCTTTTCTTTTTCTTTCTTTCTTTTTTTTTTTTTAAATGAACGTAAGTTTCCCTCTCCCCTTCAAAGGTCTTGTAAAGTTGTTTCTGATTTTTAAATAATGAAAAAATATGAATAATGTTAATTGGGTTTGCTGTTCTTTTTCAGGTATGGACATTTCTCAGGCATTAATCGTAAGGTGCAGATGAAATACCAACCCAAAGGACGTCCCCGAGGCTCAAGCTCGGATGACGGTACAGGTTCTAGTACAGGTGTCTCAGTCCCTCCCCAATTAATAGTAATACCTCAGTGTTGTGATCCATAGCTATAGAACCTTATTCACTGTTTGGATCCATGCTCATTACTTGTCTCTTCTTTCTTCTATGTCTGGACGGTTGTGTTTCTGCCTTGCTGAGAAAGTGTGTATCAAGAGGAGTGAATTTTGTGTTCATGCATCAATCATTTTAATCTATTTAAATGCAGCTGTAAAATTTAATACCAATGTGTTTCATTATTTCATATAAAGTTGCCTTCTTTTGTCTTTCTCTTTATTCTAACTACAAAGAAAAGTAATTTAATTTTGAGTGTTCAAGGTAATGCTTTTGCTCATTTTTTGTTGTGATATTAGTGAGAAAAAGAAGCGTGTTTTTCTTACTTTAATTAAATGTCAGAAGTTGTGGAAGTGATTTTTATAAATAATGATTATTAATCCATTTATATGGAGGTTTTAATGAAGGAGAAAAATTTTCTGTTTCAGTTTACTGAAATTTTAAAGTTGTATCTGGTATTTCAAAAGAAATGTATCAAAATTTATCAGAAACACATTTGTTTTTAAATTCAATTTTCTTCTTAAGTAAATTTTTAAATTTTGACCAGCCAATTGAGACAGTGCTTCCAAAGAGGTCATTGTTATATGGAAACATACATAGTCTACTATCCATAAAGTAACAGTTGTTTGTATGTTTGCTATGCAGAGTTCAACATTTTCATAGATTTTTGACCTATCACTTGGAAATTTTGTTACAGTATGTTACATTTAAATTTGAGGTCGGTGTAATGCTGCCATATTAAATCCCATCTGTTACACAGTGTTAAGAGCAATAAAACTTTTATGCAAGGAATATGAAATTTCCAAAGCTGTATAGAATGACCTTTGTTTATGAAGTTTGCAGAACTAAATTGATCTGTCAACTAAAAGATGTAAATTCTGACAGTAGGTTGGTTTTTTGAAGCATTCTCTTGTGCTTAATTTGCTGTATGGCTGTTTTTATAATACCCAAGAAGAGTGTGTTTCACTTGGTGCCATTTTTCCAAATTAGATGTATCTATATTTAGTATCATATGAAAATTCAGAGACTAGATAGGATTGAAGATAGATACTACACAATTTCTAATGTTTATGAATGGTGCTTTACATAATTCAGTGAAAACCTTGATTATAATTAATTTTGCATATGAACTAAACAAGTTTTTTATAGTATCGGGCAACTACAAATTTGTACCTCTTAGTGGTCCAGGAAACAGTCATACAATCAGTTTTGTTACTGTTATTGTTAATTGCTCATAATTTTTCCTCAGAAATTCTATTTGTATGTAATAAATTGTAGCACTTAAACTTTGAGAGTTCAAGGAAGCAGTTCAAGAAATGAAGATGATAATTCTACATTTTAGTATTGCAAGGCAATATGAATCTTGCCAAATGTGTGGACTCCATTGTGTCTCTGGCCTCTAGCATATGTTTCGTGTTGCCTTGGAGCTGAATTTTCCCAAAATCTTTGAAACCTGTTTGAAGTGAGTGCAGCATGGTGTGGTTGGCATTCCACAGATGCACCAAAGGAGCCATCATTGGTGCTGATCCTAAAATGGGGAGGCGAGCTGACGCCAGCTGGACGCATCCAGGCAGAAGAATTGGGCCGCATCTTCCGTTGTATGTATCCTGGAGGCCAAGGTAGACACCCCGGCGGTTCGTATTCCACCTTCCTCAGCCTCTTTCTAGATGGTAGGCTATCTGTAGCAGGTAGGACACTAGGAATGTGAACTGTAAAAATCTGAGAGATTCTTATGCTACAGTGAAATTTCTGAAGTACAAAGAATTTTGTGTGTTTATGCTCAGAACCTTGCTAAAATTAGTCCTTCTGCAAATTATTAATACGAAAGCAAGTGCAGTTGCGCAAGCACATACATAATCACAAAAATATTTGTTTTATCATGAAAATATTTGCAAATCCAGAACAAATTTTCATTTAAATGTTCCACATTTTATTAACAGTTTCCTAAAATTATTACATTAAAATATAACTGTTGAATTAATTCCACTTTTTTGTGAAAAGTTTCCTTCAGAAGTAGTGTAGACCAATAAATAACTTTTATAAAAAAAAATCATTTATAATAAAATTACTTCCCATTTTAGTTCAACTTCTATGTATCCGATATTAGTAGTTGTTATGACTTTTTTTCATATCATTTGAAATTTTTGTTAAAGCTCCATAAAGTGCTGATCAGTTCACATTGCTTGTTCAGATTTTAAATAGAGAGTAACCTCTGTAACATTAGTAGACTAGTACATTTAATGTTATTCTAATGTCATTATTATATTTAATGCTTCCTCTATGGGTGTAATTCTGATCTTTTGTCTCTTAATTAAAATTGTAATTGAAATGATAAATATTCATGTGAGTACACATACACCTAAAATTTTTGTATATAAAAATTGCAGGGTTATATGTAATGCAGTTGCAAATTGATGAAATTTATGTTTTGTTTTTCACCAGGAAATTCATTCTCTGCTTCAAATTAGAAAAGCAGATGTTGCTCTCTACAGGCCAGGTTAGCTAGTGACGATTTGGTCTTTGTGAGCAGTTGATAAAGGTTTTTGATGTGAAAACTTTTTGAAAATTATAATATTTATTCTCTAATGAAAAGAATTTCAATGGCTTTTAGTCTTTATTGGACTGATTTCTGAATTGATGAACATTTTATTGTTGATCATTTTATTTGAATAGTAGTTTGTTTGCTTTTTAGATATTTTGCTACATAATCGTTAGTTATTTATTTGATCTCAATTTTTTCATGGATTGTATATAAATAATAAAATTGCCAGTATTTGTCAGTAAACTTTTTATAAAAATGTTGATGGTTGAACTTTGTGTATTATACTTCTTAGTAGTTAAAATACAGTAGTTTACTTGGGAAGTAGTTAATTACTTAAATTAGAAACAAATGCAAATCTCTTTGACATAACTGCTCACAGGTCAAATGGTTTTATTCCTTTGTACTTACAGTCTTTGTTGCTGACAATCATTGCTTGGTAGTGCCAGTTTGCATGATTATTGTAAATTGTGTGCTGAGAATATCTTTTTGCAAAACTTACTAATTTTCAAAATTCTCTTGCTTTGGTTTGAGATCAAAATCAAAATGGAAACTTATCACAAAATGTGTAATGCTTTGAAAATACTAAGACCAAGTGGGTAATAACAATAAAATACATACAATTATCATTTGACTTTGAATTTAGTACCGATTGTTTATTTCAATTATACTTTTTTCCCAATACATGTTTACATTTTTATTTGTTTACGTCATTAATGCCTTAAAAACTGTGTTGTTAAAAATGTTCTTTTTTTACTTTTACGTTAAAAAAATTAAAAATTTTTATTCTTTTAAAACCTTAAATTTAATTAAGAAAATATCAGAGTGGACTAATAGAATTTGTGTATATTGAGAAAGGGACATACAGTATTTAAAACTGTCCCTTTAAACATATTAAACACATTCGTACATTTTAATTGAATATTGGGCATGTATTGGTACTTCATCTTTATGAAATAAAATATTATTACAGTGCAAGAGGAAATTACATTTCATTAACCAAGAAGAAAGGAATTTTATCTGAGGGTAATTTGCATGAATATGCTGTAAAGTTTTGAAATTTTGCTATGAATATTGATCTGGAGTAAGTATTCTATAGTTGTATCCCAGTCTTCAATTCCCATGTGTCCTTGTGCTGAATTTTTCTGTGTAGAAGATGAGTCACTCTAATTGAATGGTTTGCTGCATGATCTAATATTGTGGGGTTTGCGGAAACATTAACATATATTGGTTCTTGCAAATTTGAAGTAGGTTAGTTGACATGTTTATCATTGACTAGTTGTTAATCCTGATAGTATGTGCAACATATTCAGAACCAAATTGGGGATGCAGTTTGGAACCTTTAGAAAACAAGAAAAATTTAACACAAACACTGGCATTCTTAACAAGAAAATTAATAATATTAAAGAGAAGTGTTTACATGAGTGTTTAATGATGACTACTTGTTCTTATTGTTTGTGAATGTCACAAGCCTAGTCTTTAAACAAAATTACTTAAAGCAAACAATTCATATTTTTAACCTTAAAGAATATGTTTGATTTTGAATTGGACCTTCTAGCTTCTCATACCATGTTACTATTTTCAGAAGTCTCTTAAGTGGCTGGAGAAATGAAATCACTGGAACAAGTAAAATGAAAACAAACAAACAGACAAGCAAGGGAACAGACAAGCAAGGGAACAGACAAGCAAGGGAACAGACAAGCAAGGGAACAGACAAGCAAGGGACAGACAGACAAGCAAGGGAGCAGACAAGCAAGGGACAGACAAGCAAGGGAGCAGACAAGCAAGGGAGCAGACAAGCAAGGGAGCAGACAAGCAAGGGAACAGACAAGCAAGGGAACAGACAAGCAAGGGAACAGACAAGCAAGGGAACAGACAAGCAAGGGAACAGACAAGCAACGGAACAGACAAGCAACGGAACAGACAAAATTTTGTTGACAATGATGGCAAGTATGACTTTTGCTCAGTGAAACATGAGCTGAAAAAAATGGATGTTGCTACACCTTTAAAGCCCATGTTAATTTACCTGGTGTGCTTGGGTGATGAAAGCACTTTAAGTAAAATAATAAAGTAAATGGAAAATGGTTTATTTATTTGTACATTTAAACTACAATTGGGTATGATCCAGTGGCAGTTATAAGGATAAATGATTTCAGAAGTCATCTGTACATTAAACAAGAGCAAGTGCATACTATTATTAGAATCAGTCAAAAGACTTATCCCAATGCTATATTGGTGAGAACTCTCCAGGCTCTGATTCTCAATTTTAACTTCATTTTAATCAATTCCTACCAGTATGTATCAGATGCATCATATATGTACTTGAATATTACTTACAGTTTCAAGTGATAACAGTTGCATAAGTGATGATGTTAAAAGCATTATTGAAGCTATACGTTTAAACAGTGTGAATGAAGTTGGAAAGTTGGTTTGGTGTTCAACCTAAATAATAAGCTAAGCTGTGGATTCCCAAATGATTTGGACATGGAGGAAGCTAATGAAGGAAACTGCCATCTTCTGCCAGCGCATTTCTTGCCTTACATAACTTATCCAAATTTCTGTTTATTAATATTCAGTTTCATAAAAAATTAGCCTATTGCATTCGCAATATGAAAATATTATTTATCAAGCAAAGCTTGTTAGCAGTACGTGTAGATAAGAATGATATTGACAGGAATGTTCTGTCAGGTACTTCATCTTCCTCAATTAGTGGTCAGTGTTAAAATGAACACAGTTCACAGAAAGACACTTGGAGACCTACAGTTGCTTAGAAGTACAAAAAGGAAATCCATATAATGGTTCCACTTACAAAATGTAACTAATGGAATCAATATGTGTGAATTTTATTTGATATTGAAATACCAAATTGAGTTAATTACCGATAGTTACTAGATTTATGTATTAAATACTTGAATCTTTCAATCCATCGCCAGAAAGTGTGAAGACTATTTTAGAAGCTTGTGTATTAAAAGTGTTTCTTTCTAAAGAAAGTCTAATTTATTGCTACTTGAACTTCACAATATTTGGCTTCTAGATTAATAGATATCAGTCCAGGACAAAGTAATTTTTATATTTTTTTCTAATGAAACCCAAAAATTTCTTCCATCTGCTACCAACTACAGCTGACAAATGTTTTGTTTGTGTGTTTGTTTGTTTATTTATTTATTTATTTAATAACTTTTGTTGCATTTAATTGTATGTTACTCTATTGTTGTTAGTCTTGGTTGAGTCAAGTTAAAAGCAAGAAAATATCTCTTGGAAATGGTCCCAAAGTTTCTATTTACTTTTGGAAAACAGGGTATATGAAGTAAAGATTTATTCTTTTATTTTCCAATTAGTTTAAAATTTTAAAATAATAATGAGAGTATCTTATTTTGTTGTTAATGCAACTGGCACCTCCAAAGTGTTTGGTGCACACAATTAGGGGCACAGAGTGAACCAATCAGAGGTTGTGCAGGGGGAGGTGTGGGGGTAACGAACTGCTCATTTACACAACATAAGAGATAAGTTTACAATTTTATAAAATCATTAGGGAAAATTAATATGTCAATCTCTGATTTCTAGAATGACAGTGATAATAACATAAAAAATAGTAAAACATTTTCCACTTAAAGTGTACATTTTTATTGTGTTATAGATTTTTTACTAATTCAATATTATGTACACAATGTGTGTGAATGATTAATTTCATTTTGTGAACCTTGTGGGTTATGTGGAATGATCTATTTTGTCTTTATTTTCTTGTTTACCACCAGGTGAATATGCTGGCACTCAAGGTTTAGGACTTCTGCGTTTGCATTCCACTTTCCGTCATGATCTAAAAATCTATGCATCAGATGAAGGGCGAGTGCAAATGACAGCAGCAGCTTTTGCTAAGGGTCTGCTTGCCTTGGAAGGTGAACTGACTCCTATTCTGGTACAGATGGTGAAAAGCGCCAACACAAATGGCCTTCTAGACAATGATTGCGATTCCAGCAAATATCAAAATATGTAAGTTTGTGCTATATATGTCCAGGTTTTACATTGCAATGACTAAATGATTGTTTCAGAGCTTTTGCTATTTTTTATTGTTTCCTGCAGTAAGGAATACTCTACTGAGAAATAGGGGTGGGGAACAATTAGTAGACATTAGCAATCAACTTTCTTGGCTAGTGAAATATGTGAGTGTTTTTCAATTCAGCAGCAAATACATGAGACCTGCATAAGGCAATTTGTGAAGCAGATGTATTTACACCTTTGGGTTTGTATTGGCCATTCAGGATCAAGTTATCCATGCACAAAGCTATTTGAAGATAATTGTTAAAGATGGAAATGTGCAGAATGATTTAGTTGATATGGTTGCCCAACGAATTCAACATATTATTTTGGGATGTACACGTGTTTGGTACTGAATATAAAAGGCATGATGCAGTGCCCAAAATTTTACATCAAACATTGGCTGAAAACTTGCAACTTCTTGTTGATTTTCTGATCAAACAAAGTGCTTCGTTTACAGAGCAACCATTCACTCATATTTTCAACTACTCCTTAAGAACGGGTGTCTACCCAGTTGAATTCAAAAGAGCAAAAATTAAACCATTATTTAAAAAGGACAGTAGTTATGATCCAATGAACTACAGACCGTATTACTGCTATCAAAATTTTAAAAAATTCTTGAAAGGTTATTCAATGATAGACGCGCACTTTCTCAATGCAAATAATGTCCCCATATTTGCACAACATGGCTTCAGGACTAACAGATCTGCAGACACAGCCATTTTCTCCTTTTCAAATGGCATACTTATTGCACTAAATCAGAAGAAAATTACCATTTGCCTTTATTTAGATTTGTCAAAAGCTTTTGACGTTATCTACATAACATACATACTACATATAACATACATATCTACAAATTGCATACTTTTAACAAAACTAGAAATGCTAGGGAAATGAGGCATTGCAGGCCAATGAATAAAATCATATTTATCAAATCATAGCCAAGTAGTTACCCTTGAGCACAATAAATCTCATCATACTACTATTCACTCTCTCTCTCTCTCTCTCTCTCTCACACACACACACACTCTCTCGCACTCACAGTCTCTCATTCGAATAAGAAACTCGTAAATCCTTGCACATGCTAGTAGAATGGTGGTTCAAGACAACAAACTCTTGTGATTGTTTTGTGAATTGTCCCATCTCATTAAGTACCTATTTAGTCGAGCTGGCAATATTGAATAATATAAATATTACCATTATATATATTAAAGAAACAGACTATCATGAAAAGAATTATTGTATATTGTATGAGTTTCAGATAAAGAAACTCTCATAATGAAACGATCTGTATCAAATTGGAGGAGTCGTGGCAACACCTAGATTGATTGGGGAATTTCACTGAGAAACCTGTATATGGTTTAGGTGCTTGTTCACTTGTATACGGTTTTGACAGCTCAAAAACTACCTGAAAGGTGAATATCTGGGAGCCTAGATGGTGCACATCTCCATATATACAGAGAAGTCATATGTCTGCTGCAGATATAGCCATGCACCAACAATGCTCCCCCCAAGCCAACAATGCTTTCAATTTATTCAAAATAAATACCATATCTATATATGGTATTTATTCATATATACCATATCTATATATGGTATTATATTATTAAAACCAAAACACTATTCCAATTATGAATATACTTCTACACTTCTTATGTTCCTAGCTAATAAATAAAAATATACATCTGCCTCTGTGACTACCTGTCTCCTTGGCTCAGCAGCTTACCCGCAAGCAAATTTGTCATCCTTGCATCCAGCCCTGCTTCGCCACCCCCTGGTTTGAGCCTCTAAAGATCCCCCCCTCCTCCCTTTTCCACATGTGCGTAGACACCTTGGCTCAACCCTGGTGTTGACCTGGGGTAGTAGGAAAGCTTTTGCTGCTGGTCATGGAGCACAGCTGGAGTAGGCTGGGTGTTTTGCAATTGCATTTTTTTCAGAATAAATTATTAATGTTTAGAGCTAAACTATTAGTGATTGAAGTTTTTCCTGTATGTGCACAACGATCTTCAATTTAAGTTGCAATGGTAATGTTGGCAATGACAATGCCTTGAAATATTTCAATTACTTCAATTTAAGACCATTACATGATCACTCTGTTCAGCTGATTATTCTCACAAAATGTACAGAAGAATCATGCTTCCTATTATTATATAAATAGACTAGTAGTATCAGTAGTGGTAGCAAAATGCTTTGAACCATTTCATTTTTAAAATTAAATTTTAAGATCATTAATTCTAGGTAAATTTTAACTTGTTTGCTTCCAAAACATTTATTCTACTCTATAATATTTTTATTTCTATCTGTAACAAGTATTGTAACTTATTTTCCAGATATATGAATCCATCTCGTTTTTTGTCCAGTGCCCCTTGATACTTTGAGCAAATACTGAGATGACCTTTGCTTTGCTTTCTGGACAGTAAATATAATTTCACTTTCTGCACATGTTTTCTTAAGGTCTTTACTCAGCATGAGAAGTTTGGAGGGTTAGTTACTGTAACCAGTAAATTTCAAACAAATTTGAATATCCTTTGCCCATGCAGTTCTATTACATAAGAGGGATATTTATCAAATCTTAAAATTTATCAAATCTCTCCTTTGTGCCTTTATTCACAATAATATGTAGTAAAAGAATGTAGGGATTCTTGAACTTAAGAAGACTATTGCAATTGCATTCCCCTGCATGCATCATATTTAACACTTCATACACGATTGATATTGTATAAGAGACTCAATAATATTATCATTGTTGTTATTGTTTTTATTATTATTATGTTACTATTACGTTATTATGATGTTATTATTATAATAAATATTGATCTACGTGCATGTATATACAATACATACATACAAGTGCACGGGCATGCACACATGTGCAAGCACACGCGCACGCGCTCACACGCACGCACGCACGCTCGCTCGCTCGCTCGCTCGCTCTTATTTATTTTGTTGAATTATTGCCAAGAAAGCATGTTATTTTCTGAAATTAAATAAATATAGCAATCAACAATTGGTATTAGTCATGTTACAAGTTAAGAAGTTGACTCAGAGATTTAATTCCAGGGCCAAGTCACGTCTTCATGAACTGATGCAACAAGATCGTGAATTTACTGCAGAGGATCGTGAACGTATAAATCCCTGCCACTCATTGTCTATCGCTGCTGCAATGGATTATGTGAAGAACCCTGTGCGTTGCTGTGAGAGAGTGCAGGAATTGATCCACCGTCTCATGGCTATAGTGAAAGTGAAGCGAGATGATGTAAAGACAAGAGGTAATGTAAGGTTCTATGCTGTATGAGAAATGTTAGTGTGAATTTGCCACTCAAGTGATAGAGCTAGTGCTGCAACATAAATTCAGTATCTTCATATCTTATGTCTCACCCAAAACATTATATTATATTAAGTATTGTGCCTTTATTTTTTCTTTACAGATGCAATTCTTTATCATGGAGAAACTTGGGAGCTGATGGGGCGTCGATGGGGAAAGATAGAAAAAGATTTTTGCACTAAAAATAAAACTTTTGATATAAGCAAAATTCCTGACATATATGACTGCATTAAGTATGATTTGCAGCATAATCAACATACATTACAGTTTGAACAAGCTGAAGAACTTTACATGCATGCTAAATACCTAGCTGATATAGTCATTCCTCAGGTGTGTCTTTGCAGGAGAAATTTGTCGATGTATTTTTCATTTGTTTTCATTACTTATTTAAAGTTGCTTTTAATATTTTCTTCCAAATTGAAAATTGTTAAAAATAGTTTGATATTATTGTTTTTCTTGAAATAAATAAGATGTCACCTTAAACGACACCTTATTACTACTTTAACAATGCTATTTCATTGGAAATATATCTGTTGAAGTTACAGTATAATATTGTTTCTAAAATTTCTTATTTATTTTGGATATATCTAGGAATATGGACTAACTGTGCAAGAAAAGCTGACAATTGGGCAAGGCATTTGCACTCCATTGTTGAAAAAGATTCGAGCAGACCTTCAGCGTAACATTGAAGAATCAGGCGAAGAAACAGTCAATAGACTGAACCCAAGGTAGGTCTTTTGTTTAAAAACCAATCTGTCTTCATTATTTCAATAACAATAACTACTTGTCAGGCATTGTGGAATTTTTCTCTTTTCTTTTATAACTGGTGTAATATGAAACGAAACTGTAGAACAGGCTTGAAAGAAAATGTAATAATCATACATTTGTTGTCTTCAAATGCCATTAATTTCATTTCAAGTTTAAACCCTATATTTAGGAATGTTGCCATAATTATTATCTACTTGATTTGCTAGATATATTTCTTATAATTTTAGTAATGATCAATTAATAACCTAAATATTAATTAGAGCATAAAGTTATGTAATATGACTTTTTTAAAATAGTTAATCGTTTTAGAAAGAGCTAAGGTCATTAGCAACCAGTATTATTTTAATTGTTAGTAACATTTTTTAAACAGTGTATAGAACTCGTTAGATACAACGCACATAATCAAAGAATAATGAATTACAGTAATTTTTCATAATAATTTGAATTGATTTGTTCAAACCAGCAATTTTAAAATATTTTATCATTTTCTTTATATTAATTTATGACATTATTTATAATAAATAAAATATTATTTGTGCTTCAGGTACTCTCATGGAGTTTCAAGCCCTGGACGTCATGTGAGGACACGTCTTTATTTCACAAGTGAAAGTCATGTTCATTCTCTCATCACAATGCTTCGTTTTGGGGGTTTAGTGAATGTGAGTAGGTTTATTTACTAGCTTTATTTGGTTAATTTTCTATTTTCATAATTACTTTAGGGGCTGTTGAGGTGACTGTGGTTTCTAAGAAAATGTGTGGAATCCAAATGGAATTGTAAAGTTCAGAGCCCTCTTGAATTTGATCTTATTGGTCCTTCCCTTCCTAGGAGGTTCCTGATTTCATATTTAGAGGGGCCACATTCTGTCAGACCTGTGTGCAAAGCTGATAATTCAGTAAAATATTATTACATATTAAATGATACCATTTTGAAGTTAGCCTGTTGTAAAATAATAAATTTTTTGTCATCTATGTAGCCTGACAAGGACGAACAGTGGCGTCGCGCTATGGAGTACGTTAGCATGGTGTCGGAGCTCAACTACATGTCTCAAATAGTGGTGATGTTGTATGAAGACCCTACAAAAGACCCTTGTTCTGAGGAAAGGTAAGTTGTGTGTATGTTTTGTAGAATTTTTTTTAATTTCCAGGGCTATTGAATATTGAAATGCACATTTTGAATTTCTCTTGATGTAGGGATACTGTAAGGATAACAATGGAATTCAGAACATCCCAAATATATTTCAGACTAAATTATTTAGTTTTATAGAACTAAATAGTAGATGAAGTAAATCATGTAACAAGGAAATAATATATCAAGTAAATAACTAAATAGTAGATCAAGATAAATTACATTGCATACTTTCAAGAATAACAAGGTGACCACTTTTTCTAGGACGAATTTCCCTGACCATTCCAAGTTATCCAGGTCATTTCATCATTATTCTATGACAAAATTTGTACACTATTTCAAGGTGTTTAAATTAAATATTAAATAAATTGTGACTTCGGTCAATACCGTATTAAAACACTGTTATTGGCTGAGCCCTTTTTGTCTTTGCTTTCCAAATTCTCTTGCACTAACACATTATGAGAGAGACAGATGCACTTTGAATCAACACACAGTACTTTTCTTTATCAATTTTTTCAGCTTTCAGATTGCATCATAAAAATACAAAAATAACAATATTTGGTTAACAAAGGCATTAACCCCTCGCGTTCTCATGTGTATTACATAGTTCTGTGATGTAGTTCATAAGTACTCCCAAAATGCAGTTATTTTTGTATGACAGTGTGGAATTAAAATGGTTAAAAAAAATTGAGGACATATGGCAGAAACAAAGAAAAATCTCGCAGAACAGTGGGTCGAACTTGTCGATAATCAGGGCATATAATTACTAGTGAGAGTGCCAATCAGTGGTGTTTTCTTTGGGTGTGCAAGTTGTGTGTCAAGGACCAAAGAAACTTAAAAAAAATGTATGCTTTGAATTCATTTAGATTTTTGCGGTCTTCCATGCAGTGTCATAGATCGACACCAGAGCGTCCACACAACACAAGCATTGCACGAGCGTAGCTCTGGCCATTGACGAATAACTCCAACCTCTAAAGGTTGGATCGGGAAGCGGCAACGCACGCGCACGATGTTCCCCCCACTCGAGGACACAGTATGCCAAGACATCTGGATCTTGTTCGGATCTCATTTTTATAGCCTGCTGGAGAGCAAGCATCTGTGATTGTGATATTCTCCATTGAGTGTAGTAGACTTTAGTGATACTCATGGAATTCGTGTTATTTTGCGATAAGGGTAATGGAAAAAGTGGAACAATAATTTTAAATAATTGGTTTCCTTCCGTTTTGTATGAAGAAAAGAAAAAAGTAATTGCGTAATGGGCGATAGTGACATAACCTGATAAGGTTTCAGAATTTAATTTTTAAAATGGGAACCTAAGAATGGGAAAAGCATGGAGCATGTCTTTTTAAATACCCTAAAATGTATTATTCCAAACTTTGCAGTAGAAAATACAACAATTGTAATTGATGGTTTTTGTGACTGTCTTTCCCTCGTTCTTCCTTCATTATAATGTTAAATAAATTATAATTTTGTTTACATACTTAAATGTTACCCAAAATATGTAAGCAAAAGGAGTAGTGTGGAGGTTAACACTCCTTCACTACCAACGCCCTAGGTTCGGAGTTAAGAGATGCCACTGGTGCCATTTTTTTTGTATCAAATGACTGCATCTCAGTTTATTCGATAATAATTAAATTAAACTAAGAAGCCCAAGCAAACAAACGCAGACAGATGACAGACAGACAGCAGACGGGCGGGCGGGCCAGCCAGACAACATAAGTCTATTGTAGAAAAAGTGACTGCTGAACACAATATTCACTTGTCTCATACTGTTTCCACAAAAACGGTACGTTGGGAGCTCACAAAGCTTAACAATCAAGGGAGGGCTGCAACTTGTGGGACCCTTCATATTGGAAGCCAAAGCTGCGAGGGATGTGGTGCCACAATCATAAAACCTAGATGCTTGATGACTGAAAGAATGTGGTATGTTCTGATGAATCATTGTTTACATTGTTTTTTACAAATGGACAGATTTATTTATGGAGAACCCCAAAACAACACTCGATCATGCCTGCCTACTTCCTAAAGTCAAACATAGGGTAGGTTCCATTATGATCCCCCCTCCATTGCATTTCATCTTTTGTAATTATATTTGCTATTGGTCTGTAATAATTATAATTTTAAGTGTATCTATTATTTATGTTAATTCCCCCACTTTGTCTTGTTTTGTATTTACTTGCTATTTTATTTAGTTTATAATTATTGACAGCAAAGTCATCGAAAGTCAGCTCTGTAAATAAATATATTAAGTTGACGAAGATATTTCTTCATATAATTACGTCAACAATACTTTATCAGAATTCCCACATATTTTTTTTTAAGATTCCATGTGGAACTGCACTTCAGCCCTGGCGTGAACTGTTGTGTGCAGAAGAATTTGCCTCCTGGCCCAGGCTTTCGACCTCACAGTCGAAACGAATCTGTTGGTTCTAAAAGCATGGTGAGTAGCTTTCCTTACTGTAATAAGTTCTTGCATCCAAAATACTATACATTACAACTTTGTAATAAATAGACTTGGGATTTTTAGGCCATTAATGAAGCAATAAATGTCTTCAAAAGTTATCAAATTTTGAGCCCATTATTGGAGCAATAAATGCCAGAAGAAAGTGTGATTATTTTTAACACAATTTGGCAACTGCTCTCACTGTGTTTTAATTAAATAAGTAAAAGGTGTTGTCCATTATCAAATATATATTTAAACTTAAGATCTTTTCAATAGCGCAGCTATCATCATCAGAGCTACCTGAAAAATTACAGCATTACACGGAATATAAATTATACCAATTATTTACCAAAAAATATGTACACAATTTTAACCTAGTACGAGTATATCAGTTGCGTAAGCAAACTAAGCCAGTTGTGTAAGTAACTGTGTTCTAAACTTAAACATTTAAGCATTGTAGGCCTATGTAATCACAATCGAATTGCCACGAGTTTGCCGAGTGACTCCCCCAGATCAACTAATCAACCTTATGACGTTTTCTCTTTGAGGGAAGGGGATGCATGGAAGATAAAGTGTATGCAAGAAACTCTCATTTGCAGGAAAAGCATTGGCATTCTATCCTTCAGTTGATACTTCGCTACGCATTGCAGAGTTGGCAACAAGGTTGTGCCTGTTGGCCTTTGCAGATTACATAAAACAACATTAAGTCTGTGCAACACTAATTTCCAACACATTTTATACTAAGAAGCATTTTACGAACACCTAAGACGCTTCGCACATGAACACTTGCTTTCTTTTAGCCAACACCCTGTGGCTGATACACCAAACATAGTCCAAAATGATCCATTTGTTATCATACAGCTTTATCTACACTATTTGACCAGAGCGCAAAGTAACCGGGTTGTTGAACTCAAGTTTTTGGGTTCAAACCCTGATTGAAGCCGTGGACTTTTAAGGATGAAAAAATCCTTTGTAAGTCTTCCTTCGGATGAAATGTCCCTGGTTGTGAAGTTATTGCATGTAAAAGATGAAGTCTAAAAGAAACCTGTGAGCTAAATTCAAATTGCCTATTTCGTCGCCTGAGTGGTACCTTCTTTTTTCATAGCGAAATTTGTGTGCACAGACGGAAGAGCAGACCTGATGCTCGCCACATAAAATAAGGCATAATTGAATTGAATTGAATGAGCCATATGTCAAACTTAAGCTGTAATATGCATATATAAAACTAAAAATTTAATTTCTGTGCAGTTGCATGTTCATCGAAACTGAAAATTAAAGTACTTTCTAAAACTTACCTATTTTGAAATTTTAAAATAGAAAATTTTGAAGTTATTTAATAGAAAATAAATGTCATAATCTTTAAAATCCTAATAGTCTCAAGAACATTTCGATCAGACTTGAGATTAGTTCAAACATGAAATCATCGTCGTCATCATCATCATCATCATCATCATCATCATCATCTCCTCCCTTTACAGATTAGGCATATTGCCTGTTCCAGCCTCTTTCCATCTCATTCTTGGCCTTCCAATGTTTCTCTTTCCTCTTGGCTTGTAATTCAGGGACTGCACTGGAAATCTGTCTTGCAACATATTTTCAATACGTGTCACCCATTGCTGTCTGTACTTCTCAATTGTTTCATGTACTGTTTCTTTCCACCCTAGTTCCTCTCTTATTTTTCACTTTTTATTTGATCTCTTAATGTACAGCCCTGTACTCCTTTCAAAAATCACATTTCTGCTGATTCAGTCCTCCTAAAATCTTCTTATTTTTGAACCTGAGTTTCACATACATACAGTAAAACTGGGAGGGCCATAATATCATAAACTTTTAATTGGGTTTCTTTTCAGGCTTTCTTTTTAATTGTTCTACTTATACTTCCCCAAACTGCTTGAAATTTATGAATCTTGCTGGTGTTCTCCCTCTCTCTTCCATGTGTAATTTCACACCCTAGGTAGCTAAAATGCATCACTTGTTCTAAAACCATATTATTAAGCACAATATTTGTCCTTATTGATTCTTTTCCTTTAAAAACCATTGCTTTGGTTTTATTAACTGGTATTATCAGATTGTACTCCATAAAAATTTGCTCCAGTTGGTAAATAGATCTTTGCAAATCATCTTTGTTTTCCTGCAAGATCACCTGGTCCTCAGCATATAAAAGAGTATTTACAAATGTATTTTTGCCCAGGTAAATTCCTGAAGGTACCATGTTCTTCCACCTTTTAATTATATATCCCAGATATATATTAGAGAGTGTTGGAGAAAGATGTCTCCCTGCCTTACTCCTTTATTTATAATCCTCTTCCCGGGAAACAAATTCATGGTATTTTACTGTGATATTAGTATTGTCATACATACTTTTCACCACTTGTACTAGATGACTTGGGTACCCTTCTTCCTTCAAAATGCTCCATAATTTACATCAGTTGACATTATCAAAAGTCTTCTCAATATCCACGAAGGCTAAGTGTGTTTCTCTATTAAACTCCACTAGTTTCGCAATTATTTGTTTTAACGTAAATATGTCATCTATTGTTGAGCCACCTTTTCTAAACCCCTGTTGTTCCAGAGGTAGAGTGCAGTGTGCAATTGGAGCAATTCTGTTATTCACAATTTTTCCATATGCTTTATTACATGAGTTAAGTAGACAAATACCCCTATAGTTGTGACATTTACTTCGATCTCCTTTTAAAACGTGGAGTAATTAACGAATCTAACCATTCATCTGGTATTGTACATCATTGCCAGCATTCATTCATTAGGTGGAGCAGACAAAATTTCAGTATCATATCTCCATATTTCATTAATTCTACGTTAACCCTATCAGAACCACAAGCTTTCCTAACATTTTTCATTCGGCATATAAATTTCTTTACTCCCACTCCATAATATTACAAAGTAGTCAAACTACTCTTTCGCAGAAATTATATTCAATCTTGCCATGTATGTTTCTTTTAAATTCATTGTTTTTAACACTTTATAGGCAATACTTTGTCTTCCACATACATCCTGTTCTAACATATTCACATATCTATCCCAAGATTCTTGAAGAGCTTGTCTCACCAATGATTTAGCTCTATTCCTTTTTGGGTTGTAGCTCTGTTTAGTCTGCGTGTTTCTGTTTTGTAAATAATTTAGGTATGCTACCTTTTTTTCCTGCACTACCTCTGCAACTGTTTCATTCCATATCTTTAAAGTTTTCCTTTTTCGCCTCATTTTTTGCGTGCCTTATGCCTCATATGCTGCCCTTCTTATTGATTCTTTAATGTTTCTCCATTCTTCATTGAGATCTTCTCATGTGGCGATGTTGCTCAAGAACTGATTCAACCGTCTCTGATACAACTCCCTTATACTATCATCTAGTAGATACACTTTATACCCTACATCTTCTCATTTATTTTTTGAAGCAATTAGTTTCTTCCACATTGCTCTTATGTTTACTTTTGTTTCCACCAGATAGTGATCTGAATAAATGCCATATCCTCTAAAAACATGGGTATCCTTCATGTCTGAACTTTTTATTAACTATTACATAATCTATCACTGAGTGTTGTCCCTGGGCACTCCAAGTATATTTATGAATGTTCTTTTTTCTAAAAAATGTATTGGTGATTGTTAGTTCATTGTATATTACAAATTCCCCGAGTTCTTTCCATTTTTTGTTCATTACCTGTTCTCCACAGAGACCTGTAACATTGGGAATAGGCATGCTTCCCACTTTTGCATTCAAATCTCCAGCAATAATTAGCAAGTTATTTGGATTGCATTTTTTTAACCTCTGTCTGCAGCTTGTCATAAAATTTTATGGTCTCTCCTTTTTTACCTTCCTCGGGGGCATAAACTCCTACAACAGTAAGATTACCTCTACTCATTTTAAAGTCAACTCTTGGTATTCTTTCATTGATGTATGTGTAGCTCGTAATACACTTCTTCCATTTCTAATCCACATACATCGCTACATCGGCTTTTGTTCTCTCTCGCTGTTCCACTCCACTATAGATATTTACCCAGTCATCGATCTCTCTTGTTCCCTTTGTGTTCTTTTCTGTTTCTTTTATTACAGCAATGTTGGTTTTTCTTTCTTCAAATATCTTTAATAGTTCTATTTCTTTATTTTGTATGCTGCGAACATTCCGTGTTACTACATTTAGTACATCCATTATTCCCTTGTGCTTTAACCTTTTTTGTTTGCTGTAGTTGTTAACAAAGCGGTCTGGCTTCTTTCCTTGAGGCTTGTCAGAAGCAGAATACATCCCCTGGCCACATTACTGGCGCTGCGCAGGTTGAGTTTGGTAGAGGGGCTGCCTCCTTTCTGCCTCGGAACTTGCAGAATTTATTTAGGGTTTTTTCCCCTAGATGGGTTGGTTTCACTTCACCTGAAGAGTCCCATCAACCCCAGTGTGAAGGGAATGGGGAGGAAATGCTAAGGATGGGGAACCTCTGAGTTACTCGATCCACCCTTTGGTTCCGAGGGTAGGGAAGGATGGCACTAAAAGATGGATATATCAAAAGGTGAGGACAGTGGTCAACTGCTCTGTTATAGGTAGGAGAAACCGGGCTGACTGCTGCATTCCTCACCCTCTGGTAGGGATGTGCAGGGCAATAGGGTCACTACATCCCTACACTGTCAAACATGAAATTGAAAAATTAAATAGTACGCAAAAGAAAACTAGTTTGCTTAGACAAGCTATAGTAAAATCTGCTGAAGGACTTTATATAATGATAAATATTTATAATTACAATTGCAAAGAACTTGGAGCAATTTCAATTTCTATAAATTACTTTATACTGGCTTTGATAGTATAGTGGTTATCATGCCGGGCTACAGATCCGGGGGGTCTTTTGAGGTGACAAAAATCAATGGCATGCATACAGACGTTTGTAGGCATGTAAAACAGATCCAGGAAAGGCCCTTGACTGATCCTGGCTAAATTAAATACTCTATCAATTTAGCACCAATCAATTGCAATTTGAATTACCGGATAAGATTGCAGATATATCTTGGACTGCGCTATCTGGTTTTCAAATCAAACATCAAAATTGGTGCACAGGCGCCCCTAGAGAAAGCAATAGCAAACTACCCTAGGTGTACTTGCTCAGAATAAGTCTCACAAGAAGGAGCTAGGGGCTTTAGGAAACCAGTCTACGCACTAATCAGTGTATGGCTCTGAATGATGATGATATTCCTTTAACATTTATGAAAATCTATATGGTCAATGTTACCTTCGTTTTAGGTCTAAACAGGAGTGTAAATAATTGGTGAAAAATGTGTACGTTTCTCATCCTACTTGCCTTAATGTTCTTGCATTTGTTACGGCTTTTTAATTGATTTAGAAATTATGCATATAAAACCTAAGTGTCTTTCACATTTCATTCACTGCATGAGAAGATACTTTGGCTACAGGAGTATTTTTGACCGACTGATTCACAAAAATATTTAGAAATAAAATAAACATTTCTTAGAATAATAATAGTTGAAGTTTTAATTTTCCTGTACATAGTTTTATTGTGGTGTTTCAAGGAATAGTCCTTTTTGCCCATCTTGAGGGTGCAAAGAATATAACAGCAAAATTTTAGCAAACAATGAACTAAAGAAAATGAAACAATATGATAAGAAAAAAATAAAATAGTAGCACTCTATATAAAACAATATGTGGAGACTCACTGTTTTAAAAAACACAAAGGCAATTAATAAATTAAAATAAATATAAGTACCAGCCAGGGCAAAAACACTTCTTTTACACTAATTCTTTTAAAATTTTTATATCTCTTGATAAATCTCTGTTGACAGTTCTCAATTTTGAAAATCGGTCAGTCAAGAAAACTTCAAGTTCAAAGTATCTTCTGACGTAGTGATTTAGCAAATATTACTCCTGTTTTTGATAAGATTTGGTTACAAAAATTTTTCTATTACTTTCATTGTGTTTCATGCTTATCTATGAGAATTGAACCCTAATCTTTCTGAATAAATGATTCTATTTTTCATAGACTGAATCTACCGAGGAGGTGTGTGTCAGTGAGAGTGATAAAGCATCTGCTCGTATTGATGAAGAAGATGGAGATATACCTATTTTGGATGATGAAACAAGTTCCTCTCATTCAAAACAGGATTATCTTGCCTCGCAATCGGTGAGAAGAAACTAATATACAATTTCTATTGTTTACAAGGTTTTTTTTTTTTAGGATTTTGTAGGTGCATCTGTTATCTTCAATTCATGATAAACGTGATAAACTCAATCGTGATTCACGATCGATAAATTCAATCGTGATAAACATTCCAGGAAAATGTTGTTCTGGTAAATAAAGTTTTGTGCACAAAAAACTGTTTATTACAACTTCCAAATAACGTTAAATAATTTACCAAACCCGACGATCCATTCCTCCGAAACTAGCGATGAAGAACCAGGTCGCTAAATATTCAGAAGATTCCCTTGAATTGCCGTGTGGCTGTTATGCCACCAAACGAGCTGAAGTGTTGCCCGTTCGCTGACGTATCAAGGGAAAAGTTAGTTCGATGTTGCTGTGTGCCTCGCGCAATTATACTTGGATTTTTCTAACGTGGCGGATGAGGGTAGCATCTCAGAGATGGAATTCGGCACGACTTTTTGAATTATTCTCAGTCCTGCCGCTGGAGTCGCTTAATCTGCAGTACTGCTTGATTCCATCGCGATCATGCGACATCATGCGGCAGGACCAAGAAAGACGCAAAAACGCCCAATTCTATCTTCGAGATACTCAGCCGCCACGTTAGACAGCGCGCCGCTCACACTCTGCAGTATAATATACTATTATATATGCACTATTAAATATATGCTATTAAATATACTATTAAATACTTCTATTAAAACGGGAAGTCCTTTCAAGGCCACAGGCTAGCACGAGAGGGTGACAGGGTCATCGAACCGCGAGCTTCGTTGACTTAAATTTTTGATGCTGAAGTTCTCGATTGGATGACAGTGTCTCCTTTCTTTTCAGCCCGTGACTTTGAAAGGACTTCCTGTTGTAATCTGAGAATACTAAGACTACTCTGTCGTAGAGTTCGCGCGCGAAATCTGTACAGCCGGCGGACGTCACAGAGGGAGACGGCTACACTGAATGCCGGCTTAAAAGCATCTTCTTAGCTTTTCAACAGGTATTTTTAGCTTCGGCTCTTAAAATTTACATATACATTGTGCACGAAAGCCCCCAAGAAAACACAATGAAACACATTATTAACGCAGGTACAACTTTCTGGCTGATAACAAACCTTAACTCGCATTGGACTACCCGATGTTTTCTGAGCAGATTCATAGATGGCTGTGCTGCGCATGCGCAAAGTGTCTTGCTTGCACTGTATAATGGCCATAGAGAGCACAGATATCGACCCATTTCTCTTCTATCAGTTTTTTTCAAAAATATTAGAGAGACTTACGTACGAATGGAAACCTTTCTCAGTAAACACGACGCGTTTTCAGATTGCCAACATGGATTTCGAAAATCAAAATCAACGGAAACAGCCATATTTTCTTTTCTTAAAGATATCGCTTCATCATTGGATGAAAACGAGGCACCTATTGGATTATTTTTAGATCTCTCAAAAGCTTTTGACGTCATTGATCATGACATTTTACTTTCCAAATTACCTTCATATGGAATCCGAGGTATTGCTCTAGATTGGTTATGTTCCTACCTTAAACAACGATCTCAGAGAATGGAAATACCTTACTGGAATGATGGAACATTACGTACGCACCTTTCCGACTCTTTGCCCATTGCACGTGGAGTTCCTCAGGGATCGATTTTAGGCCCTATTCTGTTCTTACTTTACGTAAACGGTTCTCTTTGCAGATGATACGAACATCCTTTGCAATAAACAAACAGTAAATAGTACAATATCAGATGTTTCAAATTGGTTCCGAAATAACAAATTAAAAGTAAACGAAAAGAAAACGGGTTTTAATGCAGTTTTCCATTTCAATTAAACAATTCTGTGCTCCATTGAAAATGAACGGTGTACCATTGACTGATGTTAAGGCAACAAAATTTTTAGGTCACTCAATTCAGTCAAACCTTAAATGGAACGTCCATTTAAATGAATCGAACACAAAATTAAGTTCATTATGCTACGCTTTCAGAATTCTTGCAAATTCAGTCAGCCTTCATACTGTTCGTTGTGTATATTAAGCGAATGTTCATTCCCGCCTGAGAAATGGCATAATATTCTGGGGAAATACATCTTACAGCTCCCAGACTTTTAGATTACAAAAAGGAATTGTACGAATAATAACCAAATCCCACCCCACGTGATTCATGTAAGCCTCTCTTCATTAATCTAAGAATTTTACCATTACCTTGTCTGTTGATTTACGAATCAGTGGTTTTTGTAAAAAATGACGCTTAAGGGCGGGAATATATTTTCAGAAAATGCCGATGTCTATTACTGTTACTCGACGTAGAAATCATATTCACTAAGTGACAGTATCAACAGCTCATTACAAAAATTCACATACAATACATGTACATTATTTTACAACACTTTGCCAGATGACATTAAACGATTAAATTCGATAGAAAAGTTTAAATTCCAAGTGAAATCGTTTCTGCTGCATAACTGTTTCTATACAATTAGAGACTATACTGAGCATCACAAGAAAAGTAACATTAATTTTAACAATGATACATAATGCATTATTTACCATTTGAACTGTATAAATGTGTATAAACAACCTGTAACAAGTATTGTATTGCAGCCTCCGGATCAATGACCCCAATTTCGATCAGGTTTTTCGTCCAGTTTCCCTGATCCATTGAGCAAATGCTGAGATGGCACCTTGTTTTGCTTCTGAACATAAATGTGACTTCATTTTCTGTGCACGTCTTCTAGAATTCAGTGGGAAATACAATTATTCAAATTATCGTTTCCATGTTGTCGCGGCAGGAAATATTATTCCGAAGGACAACATGGATAAGAGCCAAAATTTATTCCTTTTTTATCCTTGAAAATAGATTTTATTACATGGGAGCTTTTTTTTTAAATTTGTAGTAGTATATGACTTAGTGTAGGGATCACAGAATTTTGAAAATACAATTCATTTTTCCCCATAGCATGTCACTTTAACTGTTTTTAGACGTAAAATAAAATAAATAAAAATATATATATTTCGTGCAAACTTTATTCCTTACTCATTAAACTAGCTTGTACGTTCTTGCTGATTTGCGCGCGTCACACCCATGGCGCTCCGTCATTGGTCGTTCGATAAAATTAATTGCACTCGAGTTTTCAGAAGTGAACGGGACAGTGTTGACTACCTCTTGAGAATCGGAATCGAAATTTGCCCTCAAGACTTCAAGAAGAAAGGGAAGAAAGTAACAGCTTTACCCAAAGTAAAAATATATGTTAGAAGAGAAATGTGTTCACTGTACTCGGCACCACCATCCTTCGTAAATGGTGTTTGATAGAGAATGCGCAGCAGAAATGTGCAACAATTTTTTTGCACAATTCTTACACCTTAGTGACTGATGAGACGATCGCCATCGAACGTGCGTGTTCTCCAATGCTAGTTTCATGAAAGGGGAATGCTTTGTGGTTGCAGAGGAGTAAAGGTTACAACAGACGTAATGATATATTTTCTTACACACTCAACGACTTCGGAACTGAGAAAGATAGTGCAAAACTAGACGATGTTTTCTCTCTAAAAACAGGTTAAGGAGGTTAAGGAGCTCGATTCACAGCAGATTCCGGGATGGATAACCGTTTGGGAACCTCTGATACTAACTGTGCCGAACCACTGACCGATAAGGATAAAAGGCAAATGACATGGAAAATACCTCGATTAACATTCTTCAGTCAAAGACGAATATTCAACGCTGCAAATGTGGAATCTGTTACGATAATAATAGCTCTGATAAGGTCAATTAAAACCCGCAGTTACCCAGTTTATTATTGACAACCTATTGATTCGATGGGAAATGGCCATTTAACAACTTGCTTTTCTTGTATGTACGTAAACAGAAATTGTTTGGGCTATTTGTGAATTTGCTAAGAAGCCGATTTCTTGCGTGTGTCAAGAGCGCAGTTCATTTAATAACGATCATTGAAATAATTTGTGAACATTTTGCATCAGTGATCGTTAAGAACGTTGCTGCTGTTACTAATGAAGTAATTGGAAGGCCTAAATACTTGAATTCAAACCTTCTAAGTCGAAAAGTTCGGTGTTTGTAATGCGGATCTCAGTATATTCGCATACAGCAGACGATCGAGGAATGGTCGGCGAGCAGCGCGCGTGCGGTCAGTAGCGGAACTTTTAGATATAAAAAGACCGAGGCAGGAGTGTCGGGGCTTATACGCATACTAGCGGGCTACGGCAGTAAGCTCGCAATGGAGATGCGAGAGTTATACTTGAGTTTTCTAACGTGGCATCTTGGGTAGTATCTCCAAGATGAAATTCGGCACGACTTTTTGCGTCATTCTCAGCCCTGCCGCTAGAGTCGCTTGATCTGCGGCACTGCTTGATACGGTCGCGGTCATGCGACAAGCGATCAAGTCATGCCGTGTTCTATCTTTGAGGTACTCCCCACAGATGCCACATTAAAAAAAAAAAAACAAGTACAAGGTGACGAAGAGGAGAGCGGCGATGGCTTTCGTTACTTAATATACTTCTTTGCAATAGAAGAAAAGTATATAGGTGAGAAAGTGGATTGATCGTTGAACACAGATGAGTGCTCGCTTGTCAAAGAATACTTGTTAAAGAATTTGAAACCGAGGATACGCAACATTTTAGACAATTTGTAAGCAACGTACATTGTTTAACCTAATCTCAACATTTCAAGAACACGTACAATCGTCCCGTCGAGGTGGGTTGGTCCACGTCCTGACGGGGGATACAGAGAGGGCTCTCAAATATTCCTTTCCATCACAAGTCATTTTTCTTATCCCCATTGTACATTCTCATTCTTCTATACCATCCTGTCTCTTTTCTTCTCCCTCTGTATGCTGAACGCCAACCCATGTGTTTGCCGTGCATGGCGAACCGTGTCGAAGGGAATGTATGTCTTGGCGGTTGAGGGTCCTGTCTGTTTCCCAATTACTCTCCTCGTGCTACTTCTTTCTTGGTATCTAGGGATACGTGCTCTTACGTATTTTTGGGGAACATTCCCTGTAGGTCTCAATACACTTGCTTTGGCTACGGACTCTTCTAGACGGGCGGTCGGGAGCTAACCCACTCCCGATCAACCGGCTTGGACTAGGTCTTGTACTGAACTCCAGGGTGAGCGGGGGGATCCACGGCGGTGCAGCGCTGTGGCCCCGTACCAGGGAATTGAATCCTCTTAATGGATAAAAAACCAACCCTCCGCCCTCTTCCTTATGGAAGAGGAGATTTGTTGGTGAAACTGTTAATGTAGAGAGTTTTTTCTGTAATGAATCTGACAGACCTACTAAGCCCCGCTTTATCGTCATGTCATGTAAAAGAGAGAATGAAACTATGAAGAGTGTCAGTTCAATCAAAATTGCCAGGGAAGTTGAAAAGTTTGGCAAATTTCAGTCGGTGGTCCGTCAGAGAAACGGCACAATCTTTTTTGAATGTCACTCTGACGAACAGTTCAGCAAGATCCTTGACCTCAAAGAAATAGCCGGCCTCCAGGTGCAAGTGTCCAGGTCCGCCCACCCGACCTTAAACCTCTGCAAGGGTGTGGTAAATCACCAAGACTTCTCTACCGAATCGGAAGAAAATTTGAAAGCTTTCTTCGAACCATATGGTGTGTCAGAGATTTACAGGATTCAGCGGAGAGTCAATGGGGTACTCACTCCTACCTCAACTCTGATTCTGACCTTCGACCGTCCATCTCTATCAGAGAAGATATCTTGTAGCTTCTATCATCTCCGTGTCAGGCAGTATGTTCCAAACCCTCTGCGCTGCTTTAAATGCCAGAGGTTTGGCCATACGCAACCTCGCTGCATGAGCGCCACAATCTACGTGCACTGTGGAAGGAAGGCTTGTAATGACTCTAAATGTTCCGCAGAGGCAAAGTGCGTGAACTGTTGTGAAAAACTTCCATCAAATTCCAACCAGTGCCCCATTTTCTTAAGAGAAAGAGAGATCCAGAAGATCAGGATCTCTGAGAAAGTTTCCTTTCCGGAGGCACAAGTTTCGCTGACACCATGGGCCAACATAAGAGAGTAAATTTGGAAACCCAAACGCCTAAAGCCTCCACTTTGTGCGATGCTTCCTGACATGTGTCATTTGATGACATGGGCGGAGATGCCTATCCCAAATCTGTTGTCCACCCTGAAACAAAAAACGGAAACCAAAAGCATAAACATTTAAGCAACACTCAAACGCATCCAGAGAAGTTGAGACCGACAGGCCCTATTGCTAGATCTAGGTCGCCTGTCTCAAGGGACCGTGGTGTCCCAATACATGCGACCTTCTTTAGCAGTAGTCAAGATGGCTCTGCTGGGAATGCACTCCGCTTGAACAAACCCATTACTCTCCAAGAGAGAAGGAAAAAGGAGAAAAAGAAACCTGATACATAACCCTCCCTAGAATAAAAACAAATAAAAAAAACCCTAAGAACTAGAAACAATGGCTCTCCTCTCATGGAACTTAAATGGCTTCCGTACCCGTTTGGACGAATTAAAGCTAATAATGTCTATGCATAGACCCGTGGTTAACTGCCAGCAGGAAACACATCTCCGTTTTGAGCACTCCCTCTCTCTACACGACTTTTGCTGCTACAGCCAAGACGTAGACGATGGCCTCCGCGCCCATGGCGGAGTCGCCACTTTTATCACAGACGCTCTGGTATCTAAAGAAATAGACATTCATTTATTTATTTTACGTCAAAAAAGTTGAAACTGCGTATGACGTACTATGGGAGAAGTTAATTCTGTGCACATTTTCAAAATTCTGTGATCCCTACACTAAGTCTATATTACTACATGAATTTTGAAATTTAAATAAAAAAAAGCTCTCATGTAATAAAATCTATTTTCAAGGATAATAAAAGCAATAAATTTTGGGCTCTTATCTATGATGCCCTTCGTCAAGGAATAATACTTCTGCCGCAACATTCGAATAACTATATTTCCCAATGAATTCTAGAAGACGTGCACAGATAATGAAGTTACATTTATGTCCAGAAGCAAAACAAGGGACCATCTCAGCATTTGCTCAATTGATCAGGGAAACTGGACGAAAAACCTGATTGAGATGGGGGTCATTGACCCGGAGGCTGCAGTACAATACTTGTTACAGGTTGTTTATACACATGTATGCCGTCTAAATGGTAAATAATGCATTATGTATCATTGTTAAAATTAATGTTACTTTTCTTGTGATGCTCAGTATAGTCTAATTGTATAGAAACAGTTTCACAGCAGAAACGATTTCACTTGGGATATAAACTTTTCTATAGAAATTAATCGTTTAATGTCATCTGGCAAAGTGTTGTAAAATAATGTACTTGCATTGTATGTGAATTTTTTGTAATGAACTGTTGATACTGTCACCTGATGAATATGATTTCTGCGTCGAATGTTATAGTAATAGACTTCGGCATTTTCTGAAAATATATTCCCGCCCTTGAGCAAGTCATTTTTTGACAAAAACCACTGATTCGTAAATCAACAGACAAGGTAATGGTAAAATTCCTATATTAATGAAGAGAGGCTTACATGAATCACGTGGGTGGGATTTGGTTATTATTCGTACAATTGGTTTTTGTAATCTGATATTGTACTATTTACGGTTTCTTTATTGCGAAGGATGTTCGTATCATCCGCAAAGAGAACCGTTTTTCCGTTTCGATTCGTCGAGGGCATATCGTTTACGTAAGGTAGGAACAGAATAGGGCCTAAAATCGATCCTTGAGGAACTCCACGTGCAATGGGCAGAGTCGGAAAGGTGCGTACGTAATGTTCCATCATTCCAGTAAGGTATTTCCATTCTCTGAGATCGTTGTTTAAGGTAGGGACGTAACCAATCTAGAGCAATACCTCGGATTCCATATGAAGGTAATTTGGAAAGTAAAATGTCATGATCAATGACGTCAAAAGCTTTTGAGAGATCTAAAAATAATCCAATTGGTGCCTCGTTTTGATCCAATGATGAGGCGACATCTTTAAGAAAAGAAAATATGGCTGTTTCCGTTGATTTTGATTTTCTAAATCCATGTGGGCAATCTGAAAACGCGTCGTGTTTACTGAGAAAGGTTTCCATTCGTACGTAGGAAAGTCTCCCTAATATTTTTGAAAAAACTGATAGAAGAGAAATGGGCCGATAATTTTGAATTTCATTTTTGTTGCCACTTTTGAAGAGCGGCTTAATTTTAGCTGTTTTGAAAATATCTGGAAACGTTCTAGAGAGTAAGGATGCATTAAATATGTGAGTTAACGGGTGTATAATGGCATACGCACAGGTCTTTAACAAAGAATCTGGGAATTCATCTAAACCGAACGAATATTTATTTTTTAGTATACCGATTATTTTGAGAATTTGATAGGAAGGTTTCGGAAACGAACATCGTGTCTAAAATTTTGGGTGAACTTTCTATTATTGAATTTTGTGGCCGAAGACTGTTAGTGTGATCGGCAGCAATTCTCGCAAAGTATTGGTTAAAGAGACTAGCCACTGTTGCCGGATCGTTCACATTTATATCGTTATATTTTAAAACAACATTCTCTACAGGGTTTCTAGTTGATTTGGTCGAATTTTTTATTATATTCCACATTGCTTTCGTTTTGTTATTTGAGTTCAAAATATCCAGATCGTTTTTCATGAATTTAGCCTGCCTTATGGCTTTCTTAACAATGATTTGTATTTTTTAAAGTAGATGAGGAAATCTTGAGATACGTCATGACGTTTAGAAATGAAAGAAAGAATTCGCTTGTTTTTACAAGATGTCCTAATCCTTTGTGTTGTCCAAGAATTGCTTTTCCGTGAAGTATTTAATTTTATTTTTTGAAGAGGAAGGCAAGTGTTAAAATGAAATGAAAGAGTTGAAAAAAAAAAAGGAATTATATTTGTAATTTGTATCAACGGTATTATAAACCGCTTCCCATGACTCCTGCATCAAGTAATCAATGAATAATTTAATTTTACCGTTAGTAAACAATCTAGTCATACGTGTATTATTTATTGTGTCGGTGTTCGCATTTCTTATAATGGTAAGAATTTGTGCATCGTGGTCACTGTATCCTACATCTTTTGTTTCAACTTCATAACGAGTAGTAGTTTTGTTAATTATAATTTGATCAATTGCCTTCATCGAATTTTGTGTGATCCGTGTAGGTACATTAATTATAATGTCTAAATTGAAATATTTAATTAAATTGAAAAACATTTCTTTCTCGCAAGATCTGACCAGAAGATCAATGTTAAAATCTCCGCATACAACAAGGGATTCAAAAGAGCGATTGCTGACTTTGTTAACACAAACGAACACATACGATACTTTGTTAACACATACGAACCACTCTCCAGATAACTTACGTTCGTGTGAATTTCCGAACTTTTTCTGTTACCATTTACTACGTTTATATCCCGCCTGGACAAGTGTCACAGAAAGAACTGGAAGATGTGCTCTCTCAGGTGCCTGCACCTTTTCTTATTGTGGGGGACTTTAACGTCCACAACCCTGCCTGGGGTCGCACTAGGTCGTGCACGCGAGGCAGGTTACTTGAAAATATCATAGATAACCAAAACTCAATTCTCCCAAATTCTGGCGAAAGCACACACTTTTGCGTAGCTTCTAACACTTTCTCGTCCGTGGACCTAGCTCTCTGTAGTCCCTCTGTTTCTACGATCTTCGAGTGAACTGTCCTTGGCGACCTGCATGGCAGTGACCATTTTCCTATTCGAGTCAACCTTGATATTCCCGATCTGAACGTTGCCCGCCCTCCTCGCTGGCTAATCCACCGAGCTGATTGGGAAACGTTCAAGAAAGAATTATATAATATCGGAAAACTGCTCAAACGACATCTATGTCATGGTTGCCCATTTTAATAACGCCGTCCTTCATGCGGGCTCATTTGCCATCCCGAAGTCGTCGGGCCATGCACGACACCCCCTGTGCCATGGTGGAACGCTGATTGTGCCACCGCGGTCCGTAATCGGAAGAGGGCATTGGCAAAACTTAGTAGGTTCCCACCCATGAAAACCTAATAAATTATAAAAGATCCCGAGTCAGAGCTAGATTAACGATACGGGAAAGTAAGGCTGCGTCCTGGAGAGCCGGCATCTCGCCACTCTCTTGCCGTTCATCCCCTAAACTATCTCAGGGCTTATGGTAAATGGCAATCTCCTAACCTCTCCACAAGAAATTGCCTCATTACGAACACATCTCCAGCTCCGTATACTATCCTTCTGGCTTTCAAAAAACGAAAAGAAAAATGGAAAACTGTAAATTAGACTTCTCGAGTCGTGTGGGGGAAGATTACAATGTATTTTTCTCCATAGATGAACTCTCCTGTGCCCTCCCTCTCTTGTGCGAAAGATTCTGCTCCAGGGCCAGACCAGATACCTAACCAAATGTTGAAACACCTTCCGGAAAACGCTCGTTCCTTTCTCCTCGGCATTTTCAACAAGCTTTGGGCTGAACACGTAATACCAAGAATTTGGCGTGATACCATTGTTCTCCCAATCCCTAAAGAAGGAAAGGACAGAACAACCCCTTCAAGTTACCGCCCAATCTCGCTCACAAGCTGTGTGTGCAAGCTTTTAGAGGGAATGGTATACACGTCTGGTCTGGCTCCTGGAACAAAAGAACCTATTTACACCTGTCCAATGTGGCTTCAGGAAGCACAGGTCAACCATGGACCACCTAGTCACCTTTGCTACGCAGATTTCCACTTCTTTCGTGCTACGTCAGCACCTGGTAGCAATTTTCTTCGATGTAGAGAAAGCGTATGACACCACCTGGAAGTACGATATTCTTCGCACCTTGCTTACTTGGGGCCTTAGGGGACGGCTCCCTTTGTATCTAGTAGGTTTTCTTTCAAGATCTTTCCGCGTCCGCCTTGGCGACGTGTTATCCTCTAGTCACCAGTTAGAAAACTGTGTTTCCCAGGGATCGATTTTGAGCGTCACTCTGTTTGCCATTGCTATCAATAGTATTGCATCAGTTATCCGGGAGCCTGTGAAGGCATTACTGTTCGTTGACGACTTTGCAATTTTTTTCTCCTCCAAGAGCGTGCAAGTTATTGAGAGGCAACTACAACTTGTGCTCAGCAAACTGCAGGAATGAAGCGATGAAACAGGATTCAAGTTCTCTACCTCAAAAACCCACTTGCATTGCCTTTTGCAGAATCAATCACCTCCATAATCACTCCGACCTTTTTCTTGGACAGCAGCTTCCATTCGTTGAATCCGCAACCTTCCTTGGCCTCACATTCGACAAGAGCCTAACCTGGCGAAAACATATCCGTAAACTACAGGGCCGATGTGTATCACCTATGAATTTCCTTCGCACTATTACTATTAACTCTTGGGGCGCAGACCGTGTTTGTCTTTTGCGTTTGTATAGAACTCTCATCCGCCCTATCTTGGATTACGGATGCATAGTGTATGAGTCAGCGTCTGCATCAACCCTCCGGCCATTAAATACCATACACTATGCCGGCATAAGGATTAGTACAGGCGCCTACCGCACGAGTCGCATCGAATGCCTCATGACCTACGCTGGAGAACCATCTCTGAGCCGAAGGCGTGATATTCTGAGTACCTCCTATGGCGCGAAATTATCCAATGTTGATACTCCCTCGCGCGAAGCAGTCCTCCATCCAACCCACTTGACTTCATATGCACTTATACCATCGTTACCCCATCCCCTGGGAGTCCGCCTCCTTATGCTCTTACAGAAGCTGCATATAAAACTATCCAACCCTCTGAATCCCCGAAACCTTGTTTCCCCTTGGAAACTACACCGGCCGATAATAGATCTTAGACTGTCTAACCTTCCCAAATCCTTAACTCCCCCTAGTACATTCTCATCGGAATTTGAGGCGATGAAATCTATGTATCCTGGCCATTACTTCATTTACACCGATGGCTCCTCTCTAAACGGCAAAGTCGGATGTGCCTTCTACTACAGTAGAGCCGCAAGGTTTTCGATAGACCTTCGGCAGCGCTATACCGCAGAGAAGTATGCGTAGTGATCTGCAGTGATTCCAAAAGCTCTCTTGAATCCATCTCCTCCTTCTCGTCTTGTGACCCACTGACAATGACCATCCAACACCAAATCCATCATCTATTGGTCCGCCACTATATTTTAGTCTTTTGTTGGGTCCCTGGACACGTGGGAATAAGAGGAAATGAAAAGCTGACCAGGCAGCAAAGTCTGCCTGAAGAAAAGAGAATTAGACATCTTCACAGTCCTCACGGAAGACACTAAGCTGTTTATAAAACGCTCTATCCGCAGTGAATGGCAAACAGAGTGGCATAACTCAGATTTTAAGCTCACGAGAATCAAGGATTCCATAAATCCTTGGTCTTCCTCATCTCGTGATGCTCGGCGAGAGATCATTTTAACACGCCTCCGGATCGGTCACTGCCATTTCTCCCACGGTTATCTCCTCCACGGGGACCCACCCCCTATATGCGAATACTGCAAAATAGATCTTACCGTGGAGCATGATATCTTACACTGTGTTAAGATAAGAGTGAGACGTCGAAGACATGACCTTGCTAGCTCCTTGCGGAGATTCTTAGAAATGACGAACTTCTCTTTTTGGCTTTTTGCGAGAGACTGGCTTGTACAGCTTATCTGAGAGAAGATGATAATGCCAATTATTGGCTTTTAGCCCGAGATTTAAAAAAACGCATTTTTCTGTCAAACCCTTTTATTAGGATACGTTCCTTTTCAGTTTTACTTTGCTTTTTATTTAAAGACTTTAATTTTTTTGTTAGCTTGGCACCGAAATATTGTGCACTGGTCTTAAAATAATTTGACACGGGCGCAAATGACCTTAGCCGTTGAAGCGCCCTTAAACTTAATCAATCAAACAACGTACAATCGTTTCTATTAGTAGTTTTTCTTGAATATAAAATATAAAAAAAATCATGCAACAGGTGCCTCTGAGTAATTTTTGCTTGCCTGGTTCCGTAAATTATGAATTTTCTTTGTACGTTTTATTAGGTACGTATAAACGAAGTAATATACGTTGAACAGAGAAATTTATGTAAAGCTGAGAAAAATCGATTTCGAGAATTCAACGTAAATTCACGTTCTGGCGTCCACTGATACCGGAAAAGTGTTGTTCTTTTTAAAACGTCCGTCCATCCACCCTTCTCTGCGAATAACACTAGGACCTAAACTATTCGTACGTTTTTTCACAAAATGAAAATTTCCCGGTCGATGTGACCCGACCCGACTCGAAGCTCCGCGATTTTGAAAAGAAATATTATTTGAGTTTTGAGGGTACTTTACATTAAGCCCATGGGACCAATTTTTTTTAAAACATGTCCAAATTTGCTCTTTCAATTTCGTAAAATACGCAGAGTGAAATATGTACGAGAGAGTCTGTGCCGTTCCGTAGCACTAGTTTACTTCAATGGTATATTCCATTTTTTTGTGCAATTTTAATTAGTGCATTGTCTTTTTCCCTACCTAGTCGAAACTGCTGGTGTACAGCAGAGAAAAACAGCCCACGTGGTAGGGCAACAAACACTAAAAATTCGCTCTCGCTCGCAAGCACTTCCAGCTCGTTTCGTATGCTGATAGAAAGTCTGTGTGAGTCCTCGCTCAGGCGCGTCCTACACCACTCCACTCTGTTGTCTACTCTCAGAAGTGTGTCCGTTGGCGAGAAACTCTCACACCCGATACAAACTCGCGAGAGCGTAGCTCTCAAGTGGACACGCACCTTAAAAGCCCATTGTGCCTTCACGACGTGAAAATGAGTATAGTGGATTTACCACTTCAGTATTATATACCACGTTCGTAGAAAAACTAGCGATAACTCTAAACAAAGGCAGTGTCACTGCAGCGCCTCTGACCGGGAGGTCCTAGGTTCGAGTCCTGACGGCGGCAGGATTTTCGACACTAGCTTTTCAGCTAGGTCGAATTCAGTCGCTGTCTGGAGGAGAATTCTGCTGCTCTGATCGGTAGTTTTCCGTGGTTTCTCCGATCAGCACCAGGCGAATGCCGGAGCAGTACCCATCAAACGGGTCACGAACCGCGCGCGATCTTTCCTTCCTCTTCCTTGTCCTATCCTGTCCCCTTATACACACATTTACACTAACATATACTACATTTCCACACATTCCGGAAGACCTGTCGGGAGCTTAGAGCTTGTCCCGACTGGGGCGGCGCCCCGCTGGTGGGAGAGTCCTGGTTAGGGGTTACCCCACTAGCCGACGGTAGGTCGGCGCCGGATCTCGCCATCCAGCGGGGGAAGATCACCGCCATCTCCCGAGAAAAACATGCACTACACTCACGGGACTAATGACCAAAGCAGTTGATGCGCCCGGAAACACGAAAAAAATCAATCAATCAAAACAGTCAGCAATCGCTCGTTTGAATCCATTGTCATATACGGATATTTTGACATTAATTTTGTGGTCGGATCTTGCAAGAAACGGCAGTTTCTCAATTTGATTATTCCTTCAGTTTCGAAATTACAATAATTGTACATACCCGGACCCCACTTAATTCAAAGAAGGCAATTGATCAAATAATAATTAACACCACCACTACTAGGTGACTCATTCCACGTCAAATCGCACAAAAATGACCAAAATTTGACCTTCATATTTATAATTATTTTCTATTTATTATATGGTTCAAATAAGTTAAGACGCGTATTTTGATTTTTTCTAACTATAATTTTTGGAAATAGTGCATAATGAAACTTGTTAAAAATGACACGCATCACTAGCTTAAAAATACCACATGTTTGAATACACTAATTATAGAAACTCTGTTAAAATTCGATTTGAAACTTAAAAACGTGTTTAATTTTTTAGATTTTGCAAAATATTTAATTTCCTGAATTTTCAATTTTTTTAAAAAGTTTAAATTTTGAAAATCACACTCGATCAGCTAAATGAAAAAAATAATAATAAACGCACAATAGTATTGTTGACAACTCCAGAAAATATCAAAGTGCGATCTTAGTAACTTTAATAAATATTAATGTTTTACGAACCAATGTGCAATAGATTGCTACTACAGCCGCGTTTCTTGCGTTACTGACCGTCGGTTTCTTTGAATGAAGCAATAATTTACGAACTTCTTGAGGTGTTACAACTTCACGATTGTATTTGGTTATTAAATGACGGATTTGCGACTCATGTTTTGGCTGATATTTCGAAATTTTCTGATTCCTCACAACTCGCTTCAAATATACGTATGTATTCGTTTACCTTAGAATTCCTCAACTTTCGTCACAATGCACAGTTCTAACTTTTTAGCCACTTTTATGTATTCAGTGTGTTCGGTTACTGCAAAGTATCGTTTAAATTTACTGTACTCTGACTTTCAAAAATTGTCAAAATATGTCACATGTCATATCACAGTATGTGATCTAGGGAGCACTTGTCTGTCTGGCGACTTTCGCCGGCTTCATCTGAGCTGCCCTCAAACGCTTCCACAGACGATCACCGCCATGCCGAAATCAGACTCGCTTAGAGTGGAGAAGTTTTCATTTTGCTTGTTCTTGTCTTTCGTCGCGCACTTCACAGTAGAGATCGCTATTTTCAGTCCGTTTCATCCGATACTTTGTTCGATGCGTGTTGCATCACAATACCTTTTTCGTGGAACTTGTTCCAGTGCCACCAGTCTAACCATTTGAGGAATAGAATTATTTAAAATTATTTTTTTAATTTGCTTGTTCTTCGGTGTATCTGCCGATGACCGGACACCACGCCACTGCTGCTGAGCTGGAAGATAACCAGAACGAGATAAAATAATTGTGTTCATGATTTGGTTTTGGTGTCTTACGCACGTTCCCGGTTCTGATTTGACAACACATGTTTGTTCTCTTTTGTTGAGTAATTTAAGGGGGTACCCAATTACTTTTCCAATTTTTTTGACGTAAACGTGTTCTTCCAACTTAAATTTGGTTGGTTGTACCTTTTTGCGAGGGTGGTCATCTGACATGGTGCTGCAGAATCACAAGTGATATTTTAAGCTTAAAATAAATTTTACTTTATCGCGACGTCGTACATTGATACTGATACGTTGATTACAAACGTATCAATGTATCAGAGCTGTTAAAAAGCTTTTCAGTTTTTTCATTGAGCATGTTCACTTCTCTGTCAATGTCTGATTGCTGGGAGTGTAACTCGCAGACCTGTTGCAACTAAAAGTGAACATTTAATAACTTTTATCACACAACTCGACAAAACACGTACAAGTCTGCTCGGTGGCCGAGATCACTAAGGCAGTAGTGTCCTAGTGATCTCGGACCAAAGGGTCGCGAGTTCGAGTCCCGCCACGGTCATGGTTGTATTTGTGTTCGTTCTTTCACCCCTTATCATCAATCACCATATCGTTTCATCCACATAGTTACCATACGTTAACAGCAATAGTGGTCGCTAATGATTTAAGATGTTGATGCGACCTTAAATAACCAATTAAAAAAAACACATACAAGTTGAAAGTATTTTTTAAGTTTGAGTTATTGTTGGGAATAGACATTTTGCTTAATACAAATACTACTAATATTGCTTTGTACAAAGAGCGCTGTTTCGGGCACTCGTTTAATCTTTCTCGGTGGGAAAGCACAACACATTAGTTGTAGAGCCTGTAGTTCCCTTTCCAAACCGTTACAAACACTTGAATGGCATTATTGCATTTCTTAATTTTTGTATTTTTATGTCATATAAATGCAAAAATAAAGATGTGCATAGAATTTTTTAACATCTGTATGATGTGTAATCACATAAGTCTCAAACGAGCATGTACAATATACAGGGGCGGGTCCAACCGATCATTTTGGAAGGGGGCTTCATAGATTTTTGTTAAAAAAATAAACATTTGATATAATATTTTATATTATTTTCGTAGTGTATAAGTTAATAAACAATATTTTTAAAAAATTACATAATTGTAACAAATATTTAAATGAATTTTGTCAAATAAAGGAAGGTTATTTCCTTTGAGTTAATGCTGATAATGAGTCCGAAAGCAAATGTTGCACGAGGATGAGAGAAAAGTGGAGCACCGGTAATTAATCCTCGAATGTACAATTCACTTTCTTTACAAATTCCAATTTCTTCACAAATTCCTTGAATCAGCGTAAAACAAGGACGAGCATGCCTTGCCGATATCAAGTCTTTTCCTGACGACGTAGCCATTCGTTCACTTCGCGGATCACACAGGCGTAAGCTTCAGATTTTCTTCCACGAATAGAGTTTTTCAGTGGTTCAAAGATACTGAATTCGGGGGGAGGGGCTACATCCGGTTTGTAGGGTGGATGGTGAAGTACAGTGCAACTCAATTTGTCAGTGCCTCTCTCTTTGCGACACTTTTGTGTAGGCTTGCCTTATCGTGACAGAGCAAGCTTTGTGTTCATTCTTGTGGGATCGAGCTGGCGGGAAATGCTTCTTTAGGGTGTTCAGAGTTTTGGATGTAAGAATTTGAATTGACGATACTGCCTTTGGACATAACATAACATGGATGACACCATCTATGTCTCGAAGACCGTGCTTAGCTTGTCGGGACTCGTCGTGAGGCGCAATGCCCAGAACGCAGCAGATGATTGAGATCGCATTCTTCACTTTCCGAAGCTCTAACTCGATTACCCAAACGTGCAACGGTACTTTGGTGACAGCAAAGGTGCCATACACAGCACACAAGCATTTGTGGATGCTCACAACAGTTTCCTTCTCCGCAACGAGGAACTCAATCACAGCACCCTGTTTGTGACGCACATCGTCTGCAAAAACCATTTAAACAGTCCGTTAAGAAACTGCCATATGTAGTACAACCTTTATGTATTTATACAGTGGGGAAGCTCTCAATAATTTTGTTCGCCAGCGCTCCGTGCGGCGGGTGACTACAACTAATACTCTGTAGTGCAAACAGTGCTGGATTTCTTTAATTTTATTCTGATTTTGTGAGTTGTTGCGAGCTGTTGTGACCTTATTGTGATTCTTAGTGGATTGCTACAGGTTATTCTTTTTGACAAATGCGAGATTTTTAACCATTCCGTTATTAACTAATGGTGACTCGATATGAGAATTTCGAAGAGCTCCTATTGTTCCGTAGTGAACAGCTCGAATAACAAAGGTGGAAACCCAGAATTGCACTTTATTAAGTTCCCCAATGACCCAGAACGTTGTAAAAGATGGATCATTATTTGTGAGCTAGGAGATTTAATGACAAAAACATTAGTTATTTCAGTGTAAATTTGCAAATTGGGAATTGATTCAAGGGAGTAAACGGAGAAAGTACTTGAAATTTATGCATTTGTGATGCTGCTGATACAGCAACTATTTATTTGTTACATTTTGAAAGATTGTAACAGTGCGTGTTCTTTTAAATTGTAAATATTATTCATGTTTATATAATAAATATGTGTTTGTCTTTGTGTGTGTTTGAAAAAATAAATAATTTTCTATGCTTGTTTATGAATTATAAGTTTGAAATACAGGTAATAAATAATTAGGAAATAATATATTTAAAGACATGTAAAATACATCCTGCACTGCCGGGCCTAGTCTTGGCTGATTAACGCATCTACCTCTATTGTACTGTCATTTGTCGAACTCCTTTAGTAGGATGCACTCTCTCTTATTTAGATTGCATGCCCTTGAAATAAATTTTATACAATTTACGTTTATGCTTATTCCTTCAAATTATATTAGATGCAATGATACAAATTCGTTTTTGAATAATTGATGTAAGAAGAATCTGCAGCTTGTAATTTAATTGCATTAAAATAGTAGCAAAGAAGCATTTAAAGGAAAATTTTGCATAGTTTAATAATATGTTTGAGTAATATTGGGCTTCTGACATTTCTTGATATTGTAAATTTCGACAAGTTTTTGGTATCTTACTCTCGTAAATATACTAGGAGAGTACAAAATTTTACCCCCCCCCGGTTGAAGCGCTAGTGCTTTTCCGGTGGCAAGCAAGCATACAAGCATATGGCGTTTAAAACCATTTAAATACATATACTTTGCTACAACTGTCTACCACTATTATTGGATGAAGGGGAAAATGTAGGACATTATTTTCTCATCAACGCTGGTAGAAACAAAGCACTTCGTGGGCCTACCTTTGCTTACGACAAAAAATCGTTGCCTGGCTTTAGTAGGGCATTGCGAGAAGCACTGCTACCTCTGGTGAAACGCAATCCTTCATTACACAGTTGCAGTGCGGGATAGTATTAAAAATGGAGAGGTGATATTTCCAACCACGAAGTCCTCGTAATTCTCTGCTGCTGTATTTTTTGAAAAATTCGGTACAATTTCGCTCATGCATTCTCGAGTTGCGCTGGAACAAATGTACATCAAGTTTTATTTATTAATATATTGAAGATACTTAGCTTTTCTTCTTCACGAGTGGTATTTTGTTCTCTGGGCGAATAATCTAAATGTTCTGTTTGTACAGGAGTCGCCTGGAACTGCTGCCAGTGAGTCTCCCCCTTCTGAGAAGAAAAGTGATGAGGGATCCTTTCGACATACTTTGCTATCTTCAGAGCCAATTCCTATAAGGTAATATTCATTTTTGACCTCTTGAAAATGATAGAAATGACCTGATTTGTACGTATGTTAATAAACCCAACCCTTAAATTTTCTAAAATCTCGACATTTATGTTATATGAACTTTTTTTCAGAGCCTCAACACTATTTTTGTATCAATGGTACTTTTTCATAAATAATACGCACATTCGCGCGCGCGCACTCGTACCACTCGCCACACTCGCTACACTCGCACCACTCGCCACACACACACACACTCGCACCACTCGCCACACACACACACACACACACACACACACACACACACACACACACACGGAAAGCAAACGTCTTTGCGCTAAAAACGTGTGCGATGAAGTTGATAAAGATATATGGGGTAGGACATACAGGACGGTTGTGGACAAGTCCCCAACCTACCCTAACATTCTTCTAAGATTTGTGACGGCTTTATTCATGCCACTTGATACGGAAATAATACCACCAGTCACTGAGGATGAGCTTCTGCACATAATCAGTAGGATTGGTAATACCAAGGCCAGATATCATCCCCAACATTGCCCTCAAGACTGCGACTATTCGCTCGTAGTGAAGTTTTCGTGGACCTCTACGACTCATGTCTGAGAGAAGGGATATTTTCTGAGAAATGGAAGAAACAACTTGTACTCTTTCCCAAGGGGGGGAAAACGTTTGTAGATTCGTCTTACCGGCCACTTTGCATGCTCGATACTGCTAGTAATGTTTTCGACCATATCATTAGCGCAAGATTGGAAGATACAATAGATAAAGAAGGTTAACTCAGAAAACCAGATTAACTTTCGCAAGGCTCATTCAACAATCGATGCTTCTAAGCTTGTCGCAGTCACTGCGTGACAGGCCATTAGAGGGAGCAGATCGAGAAGAGATGCAAAGGCGTACTGTGCAGTCGTAACATTGGACATTTATGAATCCATCTTCCAGAGTTAAAAGCATTCTTAGACGTTTATAAGGCATTCCATCAAATCAATGACTGAATATCTGAATAAACGACTTCAAGTGTACAATATGTATGATGGACCGAAGGTACACATCACGGCCGGCATCCCACAAGGTTCGGTGCTGGGTCCACTGCTGTGGAATATCTTGTATGATGAGGTTCTTAGGCTCCCACTCTCAGAAGGAACCAAGATCATAGACTTCGCAGACGATATTGACATCGTCGCAAAATTTGTAGAATAAATTATGTGTATTTGCAATTGAGCCATTACCATTGTCAGTCGTTGTCTGGATTCCGCAGAGTGTCAGCTTGCCGAATATAAAACAGAATTATTGCTTTTAACTAGAAAGTGTCCATCACTCTGTCATACGTCACAAAATTTCATCACGGCCTGTGATAAAATACCTCGGCGTCATGGTCGACATGCGCTTGTCCTTTAGAGACCACTTGGACTGCAAAAAAACGCGGTGGTGAATGCTACGTTGACTAGGTTAATACCGAACAGTGAACGGCCTAGTCATGAAAAGAGAAAGCTGCTTGCCTCGGTCATCACATCGGTTCTGCTCTACGGTTCACCAGTTTGGGCCAACACTACAGATACGAAAAGCTACGTAAGAGGCATTTCTTCAATATATCGGCCATCTGCGTTCAAGGTTGCATGTGTGCCCCGCACTATCTCCATTGTAGGAGTTTAAGAGACGGGAAGCACAACTGTTTCGAACAACTAGCTGAATGACAACAGCCATGAGACACTTCCAGGGAAGATGGACCTACCGACTGATTCCTGCAGTTGAATCGTGGATGCGTCGAAAGCACGGGGGGGGTAAATTATTAGCTTCTAACGGGACATTCAGAACCTACCTTCACAGGCTCAAACTGGATGATACCCCGCATTGTTCTGTATGCGAGCCTGATGTCGAGGACGCCAAATACGTGTTTTTTCAGTGCCCATGTTTCGCGCCTCAACGATGAGTCACTACTGAGATACTTGGTATAAGCCTGATGACTCCAGAAAACGTAGTGGCATATATGCTTGTTTATGAAAGTAATTGGAATTCGGTGTGTAATTTTCCACCCGATGTATTGCTGGAATTGAGACGCCTAGATAAAGGAAGGAGGAATATCACATGATCCGTCGCCTGACTAACTTCAAGTGACTGTGTCTCTATTACACTCTCCGCGATGTAATGCCTTATAGGCGGTACCGAGAGGATGGAGGAGATGGGAGGTTCGGTTTTAGTGAGTAAAAATCTTGCACCCTGGGTAGGACGAGCTGGCCAGCGTCTTTTGGAGATTTCCACCTACCCTCGTAAAAAACAAACAAAAAAGTACTCCAGGGACGCCACAGCGATACCGTATTCGTGGCATTTGCAAACTTCGTAGAAAAAACACCGTAAAAATATAACAGGGTGGCCAGCGAACCTGGAATTTTTGAAAACCGAAAAAAACGGCAATTTGGAAAAGCCTGGAAAAACAAAAAAAACGGGAATTTGATTTGAATACTGGGATTTTTCGTTATTTTCAGATTTTCCCCAACATTTAGCACAAATTTACATACGACATCGTATTCAGTAAAATGGAGAATTCAACTCAGTTCATGATAATGGCGAGTGTTAAAATCGAAGTATGTATGAGAAGTGTCACAATTTTTCTTGGAGATTGAGAAACTTAACGCATAACAACTTCGAACACAGTGGATTGTATAGGAGCAACATGGGAAGAGTACGTAGCACTACATAGCACACTGTAGCTTATGTACTGTAGCGTATGCTACATACATAGTGTGGTTGTGGATTGCAAGTGCATGGATGAGAGGATATTTGTTGGAACAGTCGTCTCACCGGGAACTCAATAGATGAGTTTCGATTAGTTTCTTTTTAGTACAATGCGTACGTTTACTGCAATACGTGTAAGTTTGAGTTTTGATGACTGTCGCGCCTCTTCTTTGATGACATCCGCGGTACCACTTTGCTATTTTTTTCGATAGAAACGACCATGTTATCACGTCCATGATATTCAAAGGGAATTGATCGATTGATTCTTTCGTGTTTCCGGGCGCGTCAACTGCTTTGGTCATTAGTCCCGTTAGTGTAGAGCATGTTTTTTCTCGGGGGTGATCGTCCCCCGATGAATGGCGAGATCAGGCGCCGACCTAACGTCGGCTAGTGGGGTTTCCTCTAACCAGGACTCTCCCACTAGCGGAGCACCGCCCCACCTGGGACAAGCTCTAAGCTCCCGACCGGTCTTCCGGAATACGTAGTAGTGTAGTGCATGTTAGTGTAAGTGTGTGTGTGTGTGTGTGTGTGTGTGTGTGTGTGCGTGCGTGTGTGTGTAAGGGGAGAGGATAGGACAAGGAAGAGGAAGGACAGATCGCGCGAGGCCCGTGGCCCGTTTGTTAGCGTACTGCTCCGGCATTCGCCTGGTATTGATTGGAGAAACCACGGAAAACTACCGATCAGAACAGCCGGCCTCTAGAATTTTTCTCCAGACAGCGACTGAATTCGACCTAGCTGAAAAGCTAGTATCGAAAAATCCTGCCGCCGTCAGGTCTCGAACTTAGGATCTCCCGTTCAGAGGCGCTGCACTCAAAGGGAATGATTTAACTTTGTAGAATAACGGAGTCGAAGCTATCTTTGCTTATAGCCTATACGGAGATTAAGAGTGACAAGGAGCACGAAAAAATGAACATGCGGTGATCTTGACGGGGTTGTGCGCCATGAAATACGAGTAAACCCGACAGAAATGTCGCTGCTTTGTTCCCCAAGGCAGCAAAGATAATATAAAATTGAAGTTAAAATGTTGGTACCAATTTGTGGTACACAATTCTTTTAATTTTTCTTTCATGTAAGGTATTGGAAATAATGCTAATATAATCCATACCCAATCAATTCAAACGAAGCGCCTGTGGTGCATACCAGCGTTTATTTCGATAGCCAGGAACAGTAGTAATTGCAAACTTTTACAAGTGAAACATACGTAATCAGGAATCAAAATTTCTTGAAGTAAAGTAATTTGTTAGTTCAAAGTAATTTTATTACCTTCCATCAATCTTCCTTCTTTTATAAGAATAACAATAGCTTCCATAAACGTCTCAAATTGTGTTCACAATGCGCAGGAACTTCGAAACGCGCGAGTACGATGGCCAATTACACAAAAATAACTCATATTTTCGAACATTTTAACATGACCTTATTTGAAGATCTGTTTTTGGTGGAACATATTTCATGAAGAAAAAAGTTGTATCTTCACAATTGAAGTTGTAGAAAAGCACAGATTTTTTTTAGTTTTTGAAAAATCGGACATATCAACCAACATGAGACCTGCATCTTTCTTAAGCGTCCTTTACGTTAAGGTGCAAATTTAATTTAAAAAATGTGTGCCATTTTTAAGAAAAAATTAATAAAAAGGCAATATTTGACACAAAATTCGCAAAAAATTCATATTTCGAAAAATTAACATGACATTATTTAAAGATGTTTTTGATAAACACATTTCACAAGGGAAACAATATTGTCATAATTGTAGTTGTAGCATGACGGCGAAAAAATTTTGCAATTTTCAAAAATTAAAATTTTCAACGAATATACGATCAGCACTCTGTTTGAAAAATTGTACATGACCGTATTTGAAAAATATCTGTAAGGAACAGAAAATGTTAACTTTTGAATTTTCGAAAATAGGGTTTTCAACGAACATGAGATTTGCACTATTTCTTAAACGGCCTCCACACTATCCAACAACAAAATTTAATCAAAAAACCAATATTTTCGAATGGGTAAACTTAGCAGATGAAGCCATTTATTTGAAAATTTTGAAAATAACCCAAGGGCTTCACATCCCTCAAAATTAAAAAAATCGGTTTCAAATTTAAGGGGCCACAACATAGCCAGATCGATTAAGGAATACCATTTTTCAAGAAAATTGGCTGAACGGTTTAACCGCTAGCTTGTTCACTGTCTGACAAAGAGATGGACGAACGTTTGGCGTCAAGCCAGTTTTCGGTATCAAGGACCCACAAAACGTGGATTCTGGTTACACCACGTGTTAGAGGATTTCTTTTCTAAATTTAGCAACTGGATTTATCCACTTTTCGTTTACGGGGCCCGGCAATAAGAGTTTTTCTAAGGAAATTTCGCCACTTTTCCCGCAGCATTACATAACTTTCTCTCTACTGCATAAGCTGTCGAAAGTAAAAATGTTGTAATTTGCAAAAAGGAACCTGGAAAATTTATATTCTCAGACCTGGAAAACCGGGAAAAAACGAATTGCGAAAAGGTAGATCGCTGATCATCCTGTATAAGGTTTAACCCTTCAGTGGTCGCGCTCGGAATTGGAACCCAAGTGGTCGCGTGGATTAAAATTGTAATCCTTTTTATAAATTCGTATTAACAATATTTTACAACCATCTTTTAGTTCAAATATGGACGAGTAATGGTGTCTATAACACTGAACCCGTCGAGGTGGGTTGGTCCACGTCCTGACGGGGGGATACAGAGAGGGCTCTCAAGTATTCCTTTCCTTCACAAGTCGTTTTTCTTTTCCCCATTTTACACTATCATTCTTCTATACCATCCTGTCTCTTTTCTTTTCCCTCTTCTATTTCACTGGCCCCCTCTGTATGCTGAACGCCCACCCATGTGTTTGCCGTGCATGGCGACCCGTGTCGGAGGGAATGTATGTCCTGGCGGTTGAGGGGCCTGTCTGTTTCCCAATTACTCTCCTCGTGCTACTTCTTTCTTGGCATCCAGGGATACGTGCTCTTACGTATTTGGGGGAACATTCCTTGTAGGTCTCAATACACTTACTTTGGCTACGGACTCTTCTAGAGGGGCGGTCGGGAGCTAACCCACTCCCGATCAACCGGCTTGGACTAGGTCTTGTACTGAACTCCAGGGTGAGCGGGGGCATCCACGGCGGTGAAGCGCTGTGGTACCCCCTCCACTATATCCCCTTGGCCACCCTGGCACTCTGTTGGAGTGTCACCTTGTTGGGCTCCGTGGTGGGTGGGGACCACGGGGATGAATCTGATATCCTCTTAATGGATAAAAACCTACCCCACCCTCTTCCATAAGGAAGAAGAGATTTGTTGGTGAAACTGTTAATGTAGAGAGTTTTTTCTGTAATGAATCTGACAGACCTACTAAGCCCCGCTTTCTCGTCATGTCATGTAAAAGAGAGAATGAAACTATGAAGAGTGTCAGCTCAATCAAACTTCCCAGGGAAGTTGAAAAGTTGGGCAAATTTCAGTCGGTTGTCCGTCAGAGAAACGGCACAATCTTTTTTGAATGTCACTCTCACGAACAGATCAGCAAGATCCTTGACCTCAAAGAAATAGCCGGTCTCCAGGTGCAAGTGTCCAGGTCCGCCCACCCGATCTTAAACCTCTACAAGGGTGTTGTAAATCACGAAGACTTCTCTACCGAATCGGAAGAAAATTTAAAAGCCTTCTTCGAACCATATGGTGTGTCAGAGATTTACAGGATTCAGCGGAGAGTAAATGGGGTCCTCACTTCTACCTCAACTCTGATTCTGACCTTCGACCGTCCATCTGTACAAGAGAAGATATCGTGAAGCTTCTACAATCTCTGTGTCAGGCAGTATGTTCCAAACCCTCTGCGCTGCTTTAAATGCCAGAGGTTTGGCCATACGCAACCTCCCTGCATGAGCGCCGCAGTCTGCGTTCGCTGTGGAAGGGAGGCTTGTAGTGACTCTAACTGCTCCGCAGAGGCAAAGTGCGTAAACTGTAGTGAAAAACATCCCTCAAATTTCAACCAGTGCCCCATTTTCCTAAGAGAAAGAGAGATCCAGAAGATCAGGGTCGCTGAGAAAATTTCCTTTCCGGAGGCACGACGCCGTTACCAGACGCAAAACCCCGTGGACATGGCCCGAAGTTTCGCTGACACCGTGGGTCAACATAAGAAAGTCAACTCTGAAACCCAAACGCCTAAAGCCTCCACTTTGCGCGATGCTGCCTGCCAGGTGTCCTTTGATGACATCGGCAACATGACATTACCAAATCTCTGGTCCAGCCTGAAACAAAATCGGAAACAAAAACCATAAATATTTCAACAAACACGCAAACACATCCAGAGAAGCTGAGGCCGACAGGCTCTATAGCTACATCTAGGTCACCTGTCTCAAGGGACCGCGGTGTCCCAATACATGCGACCCTCTCCAGCAGTAGTCAAGATGACTCAGCAGGGAATGAGGAACTCCGCATGAACCAAGCCATTACCGTCCAACAAAGAAGGAAAAAGAAGAAAAAGAAATCTGATACATAACCCACCCTAGAACCAAAACCTAAGAACTAGAAACTATGGCTCTCCTCTCATGGAACATAAATGGCTTTCGTACCCGTTTGGACGAATTGAAGTTAATAATGTCTATACATAGACCCGTGGTTATCTGCCTGCAGGAAACACATCTCCGTTCTGAGCACCCCCTCTCTCTACGCTTTTGTTGCTACAGGCAAGACATAGACGATGGCCTCCGCGCCCATGGCGGAGTCGCCACATTTATTACAGATTCTCTGGTATCGAAAGAAATAGACATACGAACCACTCTGCAGATATCTTGCGTTCGTGTAAATTTCCGAACTATTTCCGTTACCATTTGCAACGTCTATATCCCGCCTGGACAAGTGTCACAAAAAGAACTGGAAGATGTGCTCTCTCAGGTGCCTACACCTTTTCTCATTGTGGGGGACTTCAACGCCCACAACCCTGCCTGGGGTGGCACAAGGTCGTGCACGAGAGGCAGGTTACTTGAAAATATCATAGTAACCAAAACTTAATTCTCCTAAATTCTGGCGAAAGCACACACTTTTCCGTAGCTTCTAACACATTCTCGTCCGTGGACCTAGCTCTCTGTAGTCCCTCCGTTTCTACAATCTTCGAGTGGACTGTCCTTGGCGACCTGCATGGCAGTGACCATTTTCCCATTCGGGTCAACCTTCATATTCCCGATCTGAACGTTGCTCGCCCTCCTCGCTGGCTGATTCACCGTGCTGAGTGGGAAACATTCAAGAAATAATTACGAATATCGGAAAACTGCTCAAACGACATCGACGCTATGGTTGCCCATTTTAATATCGCCGTCGTTCATGCCGGCCTCATTTGCCATCCCGAAGTCGTCGGGCCATGCACGACACCCCCTGTGCCATGGTGGAACGATGATTGTGCCACTGCGTTCCGGGATCGGAAGAGGGCATTGGCAAAACTTAGTAGGTTCCCAACCATGAAAACCTAATAAACTATAAAAGATTCCGAGCCAGAGCTAGGTTAACGATACGGGAAAGTAAGGTTGCGTCCTGGAGAGCCTACATCTCGCCACTCTTGCCGTTCATCCCCTGAACTTGTGTGGAGAAAGGTCCGACAGATCGGTGGAAGACTCCCTGCGCCGTCTATTTCAGGGCATATCGTAAATGGCAATCTCCTAACCTTCACAAGAAATTGCTGAAGAAATGGCTTCTCATTACGAAAAAATCTCCAGCTCCGTACACTATTCTTCTGGCTTTCAAAACGAGAAAAGAAGAATGGAAAACTGTAAATTAGACTTCTCGAGTCGCGTGGAGGAAGATTACAATGCCTTTTTCTCTATGGACGAATTCTCCGGTGCCCTCGCTTGTAATTTTTTTCTCCTCTAAGAGCGTGCAATTTATTGAGAGGCAACTACAACTTCTGCTCAACAAACTGCAGGAATGGAGCGAAGAAACAAGATTCAAGTTCTCTACCTCAAAAACCACTTGCATGCACTTTTGCAGAATCCATCACCTCCATAATCACCCCGACATTTTTCTTGGAGGACAGCAGCTTCCATTCGTTGAATCCGCAACCTTCCTTGGCCTCACATTCGACAAGAGCCTAACCTGCGAAAACACATCCGTAAACTACAGGGCCGATGTGTATCACCTATGAATCTCCTTCGCACTCTTACTGGTAGCTCTTGGGGCGCAGACCGTGTTTTCTCTGCGTTTGTATAGAACTCTCATCCGCCCTATCTTGGATTACGGATGCATAGTGTATGGGTCAGCGGCTCCATCAACCCTCTGGCCATTAAATACCATACACAATGCTGGCATAAGGATTAGTACAGGCGCATACCGCACGAGTCGCATCGAATGCCTCTTGGCCGAGGCTGGAGAACCATCCCTGAGCCGAAGGCGGGATATTCTGAGTACCTCCTATGGCGCGAAATTATCCAATGTTGATACTCCCCCGCGTCAAGCAGTCCTCCATCCCACCCACCTGACTTCATATGCGCTTAGACTGTCATTACCCCATCCCCTGGGTGTCCGTCTCCGTATGCTCTTACAAAAGCTCCTTATAAAACTACCCAACCCTGTGACCCCCCCCCCGAAACCGTGTTTCCCCTTGCAAACTACACCGGCCGATAATAGATCTTAGATTGTCTAACCATCCTAAATCCTTAACTCCCCCCAGTACATTCTTATCGGAATTTGAGGCGATAAAATCTACGTATTCTGGCCATTACTTTATTTACACCGATGGCTCCTCTCTAAACCGCAAAGTCGGGTGTGCCTTCTACTGCAGTAGATCCACGCAAGGTTTTCGACTAGACTCTTCGTGCAGCGTCTATACCGCAGAGAAGTATGCGCTCTTGGAGGCACTTAAATTTGCTGGATCGATGTCACTAAAGAAAGTAGTGATCTGCAGTGATTCAAAAAGCTCTCTTGAATCCATCTCCTCCTTCTCGTCTTGTGACCCACTGACAATGACTATCCAACAGCAAATCCACCTTCTCTTGGTCCGCCACTATATTTTGGTATTTTGTTGGGTCCCTGGACACGTGGGAATAAGAGGAAATGAAATAGCTGACCAGGCGGCAAAGTCTGCCTCGAAGAAAAGAGAATTACACATCTTCACAGTCCCCACGGAAGACACTAAGCTGTTTATAAAACGCTCTATCCGCAGTGAATGGCAAACAGAATGGCATAACTCAGATTTGAAACTCACGAGAATCAAGGATTCCATAAACCCTTGGTCTTCCTCATCTCGTGATACTCGGCGAGAGGAGATCATTTTAACACGCCTCCGAATCGGTCACTGCCATTTCTCCGACGGTTATCTCCTCCACGTGGACCCTCCCCCTATATGCGAATACTGCAATATAGATCTTACCGTGTTAAGATAAAGAGAGAGCATTCGAAGGCATGACCTTGCTAGCTCCCTTGCGGAGATTCTTAGTAATGACGAATCTTCTCTCCGCAAGCTTTTTGGCTTTTTGCGAGAGACTGGCTTGTACAGCCTCATCTGAGAGAAGATTATAATGCCAATTATTGGCCTTTAGCCCGAGATTTTAGACAAAAAACTATCTGGCGATTTTTCTGCCAAACCCTTTTATTAGGATACGTCCCTTCTCAGTTTTACTTTGCTTTCTATTAAATATTTTAATTTTCTTTGTTAACTTGGAACTGCAATTTTATGCACTGGTCTTAAAATAATATGACACGGGCGCAAATGACCTTAGCCGTTCAAGCGCCCTTAAACCCAAATCAATCAATCAATCAATCAATATAACACTTAACACTAAAAAATACTAAATAAGTTGTTAGATCGTTGACATATTACAAATTCTATGAAATGCTACACAAAATTGCATGTATTATGCCTTTAACCAAATATTCTCAAATACTTGTGAGTAGATATTTGTTTTAAAAAATTATTGTGCTCTATATGTGTTGTTAAATTGTTATAGTTTGCATTACGATTATTAAATAAAACAATTTGACAAAATTGTTTAAACACCTGGAGCCTTTTTCTGAATATGTTTCAATGTCAAAATCAGATGAATAAATCACCGATTTTCTGAATGTGGCACACCTACTGCACTCAATTTTCGCAGTATTGTCTAGTGATCTTGTTTCGTTGACGTCCACAAAAATAACAGCATCCCACGTTGCCGTTTGGTGACTCCGCTGAACCCTTGGTCCCTTCTCGGATTCCCAGAAGTCTCCAGTGTGTTCTTATTGCTGACGGCACAGATATTCTCTGAAGCTTACTTTTCATTTCTGGTTTCATAAAGGCCAAAGCAAGATCCTTTATAAATCTCCTTCTGGTCAAACTTTCGCCAGAAAGGTCAGAAACTGAACCGCGAGTGGTCGCTTGGATTACTTACTACTGTAATCCAAGCTGTTTCCGACGCATATCGCTAGTGAATTATTTGAAAGTTCGCAATTACTTGAAAGTTCTCATGCATCTAACCTTCAAACGAATAAACATCTAAGAAAGGAAAGAATATACCAAGTCGACAGTTGGGTTCAGTAGCGCTGGTAGACGTACCAGCTCGTAGCAAACTTCACAATATCCAACGGAACAACACAGTCGGCATAGCACGGTCGGCATAGCTGTCACAATCAAACATTTAGGCGCTAGCAACTCTGACAAATCCTGACAAATCCATACGAGACAATTTTCATAGAATTAGTTATAATTTCAATGTATAAGGACAGGATGTCTCAGAAAAAATGTTACTTACTTTTAAGAGTAAGTACAGGGGTCGTAGGTTGTCACTTTTTACCAGTGAACTTGTGGGAAATTTCAAATAATGAAGTTAATAATATGGTATTTGCCACTGAATGTTACGCAACTCCTCATGCACCTGTTGGGAAGGTAGAAAACATCTTTCGACGGCATCAGAATGTGAGATATCGAACACTAGAGAATGAAGAGTTGCCTAATGGTGAATGTCACGTGTGTAACTTCGTTTTAAAAGTACGGAATTTTCCACCACAATTTCATTGACAAACTAGTGGTGTTGCAACAGCACATACTTTCTCGCATGACTTTTTCAGTTTTCGAAAATTCAGAAAGTTAAACGAAAATTTGATCTGCGCCATTCTTTCGAACGTCCTTTATTCGAGAAAAATTAAGAAAAAATTGCAACTGATTTGGGGAAAATGTTTTTAATTTCATTACCTTCAAGCAGAAATTATGCGAAAACATTTATTCTAATGAGGGTTTATTCTAAAAAAAATGTACCTAACCATTTTTAAAGATCTATTTATTACAACAGATTCAATTTAAGAAAAAATCTGTCTTCCGTATTGTAGTTTTGCAATGAACCCTATTTGCAAATTTTCAAAAATGCAGAGTTTTTTTGGAAATGGGTGTAGGGCTACTTGCAAAACTATAAAAACCATGGCCTCCTGTACTCTATTGTGGCTATCTTGTCTCCAATAATGAAGGATCTAAAAATTGTTATTGCTTTTTGTCATTCCATGTTATGGCATTCCATGTTTTCATGCTTATGTTTCTTTCTGAGAATATATCTCTAACTATTAGCTGTGTCATGTTTCTGTACAGTTTTTGTGTAGAGACATTATTTTCCTTTTTGATAGTTATTATTGTGTTTCCTTATGCACAGGGTATCTCCTGGGAGGAACTTGGGTTCCCTGTCAAGGGATCAACCTGACTTGGCTGCCCAACCATCATTGCGCTCCTTATCATTTGGAGGGCATGCTCCAATCAGTCCTGATAGCGAACCTCGAGCCAGAAGCTTCGATCATCAACGTGAGGAAAATCCTGACAAAGGTGCAAATTTACATTTAAGATGTATCCACTATTTTCTTGTTTTGGGGGTAGAATTATTATCCTGATTAGGTTTCTATTGATACCTCAATCTTGTTTTTTGTGGAGAAATAAATTACTGTTGTGTAATTTATTATTGTGAGATGGTGAAGTGATAGTTGTTTTTATAGGGATTTCATTGGGATTTTCTTTCTTAAATGTTGATTCTAAACCAAATTTCTGCAAAAAACTTTTAGCTAATTTGATCTGTTATGATTAAAACCCATGATTGTGCACTTTGGCATTATAAAATTTAATGCAGAATTTCAGAATTGCTTTGTTTACTGTGAAATCAAAGGGATTTTCAAAAAATTATTGAGTGTTTAAAATCCTCCGAAAATTTATAACACATAAAATAAGCTTATGTAGTTGGGAAATCTTGTTTTTTCAGTTATCTGTTATTTGAATTCAATTGAATCGCTGAATGCAAGAACAAAGTCACATTAATATAATTTTTGGGAAACTGCTACCATGTGCATTGTTAGAAAGAGACGTAACTTAAACTGAGGATTAAATAGCACTCAACATGTTCATTATTAACATATGCCCTCAACTGTACTTTGTATAACATTTTTTAAAGTTATGGACTTAGGTTATTTTGCAATAAATGTTTTTGATTTTAAACATTCTATAAATATTGGAAGGCAGGTTAATGGGGCTTGGTCATAAGTAAACACAAACTAAGTTTGTTGTTTGTCGACGTTCCGGAAAATCCTCAGGGCAGTATCCATCCTCAGGGCTGAGTTATATCAGGAAAGATAACAACACACATTTACTATAATACTACCAAAAATCCACGTGTCATAAAACAACAATCCTGACTGCAGTTGAACACTTTTATACAATATCTTTACACCATATCTTTGTACAAAAAACTTTACATACCTCACAACATGAAAACATAATTAATACATGTGCTGCATGCTCCTCCATCTCAGGCACCTCGCGGGGAGTGAGAGACACACAATCCTCCTCACCACACTAACACACCCCATGATGAATATGATACTAGTAGCTTTCAAGTATCTCGTCGATGTACCCTTTCTGGTTAATCGCAATGTAGTCCTTCTTTCTATCAAATTCGAGTCCTAGGCAGTACTTAAGGTCCCCCAAATCTTTAACCTCGAACTTTTTACAAAGATGATTCTTGATTCTCTCGATTTCCTCGTTGTTAGTTGATGCAATTAGTATGTCGTCTACATACACGAGGATGAAGCAGGGACCGGTCGCCGTCTGGGCAGAATGTTGGGTGGTGAGTCGAGAATTATATAAGTTGTGCCTGAGTGAGGTACACACTAGTTTCCGGTGTGAGTCTATAGTCTATTATAATGGGAATACATAATGTCTCAGTTATTTGTTGTTCTTTTTTTATAGACATGAGATAGATCTATTAATTACAACCAATAGTTTATTTATTGCCATTACCCATTACCTTATTCTATATAAGATTAATTTTTCCCCCCTCCTTATTCTTATAGTTTGTGTTTACTTATGACAAAGCCCCGTTAACCTGCCTTCCAATACTTCATCAATTGGTCGTTAAGAATTCTACATGATTCTATAAATACAAAAACAACTTAGCTATATTTATGTACTTGACAGTATATTGTTCCTACGTTTCTTTCAATGTCACTTTTTTAATATCGACCAATTCTTTCTCCACTTTCTTATGCTTGCTTCCTTTTTTATCTGGCGATTGTGGTTCCTTCTTGTGACTAATTCAATTCAATTGAAATTGTGACCAATTTCAAAGAGAAGTTATTGTTCTGAAGCCCATTAATGAATTACATTTATTCCATAACTCCCGGTGTTCATCATTAATAATAAAAATTATGATGAAATTTTGAAATATTCAGTGGATCTTTGAAGTGGGAGTCTTTGTGGTCCTCTCGCTTTCAAGTCTCAATTGAAAAGAAAATATTCTTATAAAATGATGGCCACTACTTCTTGAAATCTATTATTTCATTTTTGACCACCACGTTCACAATGAAACTCCTGTTTGCAGTCACTAAGAAAGAAATATTTCACTCTTTCCATGACTACTGAGACAAGCTTTTTCCTCCACTTCGTAAAAATACTAACATCAGCAACACGTTGATTTCTTTTAAAGTGTAGTACCATAAATTACTGCAACAAGAACAATTAAGAAGAAAAATAACTGGTCCTAGACTTCGGGTGCTTCTGCGCTCAGTTAAAATACCTACATCTGTCTGCATGGATAGTGTTTGTACACTATTTGATGCAGCTACATGCAAAATATGCATGTCTGACTTTAATTCATTTTTCGACAAATCTGGACGTACGGTGTTTTTGCAATCAGCTATTCAATTCAATTTATTTATGTAATGGACATAATGTAGCATTTAAAAAATGGGCACATTTCGCTATTGTTGGTAAGAATTTTGAGGTAAAATTTTAGTCGAAGTCGAAAGATGCCGACGAAGTCGAAATCCCAGCGTAAGAAAACAACTTCATTTTGGAAATCTTGCATTATTTCTCGCGCTAGACGTTTTAGAGACCTGAGCTTCATTGGTCCAACCAACCAATCAATCAATCAATCCGTCCCCCTCTCTCTCCGTCCCCCTCCCCTCTCTCTCCGCTCCCTCTCCCTCCCCGTCGTGAATTTATTTGCATTAACTGATTTGTAAAAGTTCTCCAGAATACTGACCAACTTCTTTAAAGTACGAGATGAATTCCACAGCTATTGATGATGACAAAGAGAATTTGTCTATTCAGTGAGAACAATGAAAAATAAGAATTCAAAAATCTGTTCCTTAGAATCATGGTCTGAAGACGAAGGTTGCATACCTTTCTAGCTGAACAGGTAGTCTTCAAAGGAAGTTGTCAGGACCCATAAAAACGGACTTTTCCAATTCGAAATGTCCTTCGTTTTTGTTATAGAATATAGAATTATTTTACGCAATGGATTCAGTATTACTATTTTTCAAGGACTCTGTGCTAGTGCATGCAAGTGCGTAAAAAAAGTGTATATTTTTTTGTTCATCTACATTTTTACATTAATTTGGAGCCCTGAAGTTTTTCGAATTTCTTTAAATAGTGCTTGTTCTGTTCAATTTTTTAGTGCGCGAACGGAATACGTATTCAAAGGAAATGTGAAATATAGAATAAAAAGTGTATAAATATTTTTTCTGTAATAATTAAAATATAGAAACCCGGAATATTATAGAAAAAATAGGGATTGGGTTGTGTATTTGTTCTCTATTGGGGACGAGACAAACGTGTCCTGTGAATAGTCAATGCTTCAGAATTACTCCTTTTATTTATATTTACACCTTACATTTACCCAGTCATTATGCTAAAGTAAGAAGGGATAGTTTTAATTCATCTTTAATTTCTTTCCAGAATTAGAGAGTACAAAAGAACCATGTGTTATTCTGTTTAGAGCCACACCACTTTGTTCCTGATTCTTGAAATCAACTGTTAGGATGTGAGTGTTTTCAGTTAAACTGGGATTTTCAATTATGTCTAACATTCCACTTTCTACTACTAGCGACGTTGTCTTTCAGTGTTAAGCAAGTACATCCAAAATAATTGTTTTGTAATCTTATATAAACGACCTTTATAATTATGAAGATTATCTTGGCTGTCCGGGTGATGCCTTCATTCATGTTTCTGGTCGCGGAAGCCTACGACATGACCTTTAGAATTTTGTAACGTCGTGGGTAGGGATCTACAGCACAAAGAAACAGACACGAGTGGGTATTTAGAATTTATTTACAATAAATTATGTACAGGAACTAAAACCTCACTCTAAGGCGTTTGTCGGAGCTACCTTTCGCAGCCCCCCTCTCCCAACACGCGCCTTGCGGCCGCGCCTGCGAGTAGCCAACTTGGCCGATTCGCAACTGGGTACCTCATGTGCCTCGGCAGACCATCTGCCCTGAAGTATAAAGCATACTTCACCGTGTCCGATCCTCGAACACCTACTCGTGCCTTCAGCACTTCCGCGCCAGACTTCGCCGGACAAGTTTTGCGGTCTTTGCCGAAGGGAAACCAGAATCGTTACCCCCCGCAGGGTCCTGCGACGCACCTTAATATAGGACCGAGTTACATGACCTCCTACGTCATCTGCCCCCCACGCAGTCGTTTTGAAGCGAGTGCCACCGACGCCGCATTGTGTGCCCGGCGTCTATGAACCAGCCCCCTACCCTCTGGAATTTCCGTGAGGGATGGCCTTTGTTCGGGAGCCTATATTTGGCTCCCTCATCCCCATGCCTTGCAACTCAAGAGCAGGGAGTCAAGTCTATGACGCTACAATTGCAAGAAATCGTACATATAATGGCATTTTGGTCATGGATAATAACGTACTTACACGAATAATTTCGACATCGCATATTGAGCCAGTGGCATCGATAGAATCGTGACTTTTGGCGGTAAACCGTACAGCCGATCACCGTTTTTTTCGCCAAATTATTAAATACGGGTGACGTCATGATAATGTTTCCAAAATTTAGCTTTGAACTTGCTTATCGGATATCCATTTTCCGACACACATCAATGCATTATAAATAGAATATTGTGCAACTCGTTTATAATGTTACTTTATTTCATTTTTACCAATTTGAAAACTCGCTCCTAACGTCGTTTTTAAAAACGTACTTGTGCAATAAAGCTTAACATTCAAAACAAGTTTCAAAATATACTATTTATAATTCATTGCAATGTGCAGGAATATTGATTCGTGGTAAGTAATGGCGATTCAAGTTTTAGAGGCTAACATAGAATTATCTCATTTTGTATAGTTGCTGATCGTTATTTTGATTTTTTCTTTCCTTTCCTTTTTCTTCCTCCGCATCCTTTCCGGTTTTGTTCCTTTTGGGGTGATCTGCAACTGCTTAAACTTTCTTTTGCTCATTATTATATTATTTTTGTTTGTTTGTTGTATTGATATAATTGTTGATAATTAATGTATATTTAACCAATTCCAACATATGCATTTGCTTTCGTTTGGGCAATACTTACATATTTCTAATGGAATTGATGAATTGTGTGTGTATATGTTAATGCTACTATGTGTAATCCACCCCACTGGAGTTGTAACTCTCGTCCTAAATGTATTCTTGTTGATGTCTGTAATCATGCATTGTCCTCAATTGTACCTTGTGATATGTCATGTGTGGTGATCCGCTTCCCATATGCCTGATGTTTGTGCGCATGCGTGTTGCTTCCATGTATATGATAATTTACTTGCATGTGTGTGGGTGTGATGTGTATGTATGTGTGTTGGTGTGGTATGTATGTATGTATGTGATGTGTATGTATGTATGTGTGTGTGTGGGTGTGATATGTATGTATGTGTGTGTGTGTGATGTGTATGTGTGTGTGATGTGTATGTATTGTGTGTGTGTGTATGTATGTGTGCGTGTGATGTGTATGTATGTATGTGTGTCGTGTGATGTGTATGTATGTATGTGTGTGGTGTGAGTGTGTATGTATGTATGTGTGTGTATGTATGTATGTGTGTGTGTATGTATGTGTGTGGTATGTATGTGTGTGTATGTGTATGTATGTGTGTGTGTATGTATGTTGTGTGTATGTATGTGTGTGTGTATGTATGTGTGTGTGTATGTGTGTATGTTGTATGTGTGTGTGTGTGATGTATGTATGTGTGTGTGTATGTATGTATGTGTGTATGTATGTATGTGTGTGTATGTATGTATGTGTGTATGTATGTATGTATGTGTGTATGTATGTATGTGTGTTGTATGTGTTGTATGTATGTGCGCGGAGCAGCCCTGCTGTGCGTGCCTGCGCCCCCCGCCCGCCCGTCCAAGACGCGCATTCCGCTTGCGCACTCCCTGTCGAGCCCGGCGCTGCCGTCCCCGCCCCCTCCGTGCCTCGCGTCCCCGTCCCAGTCCCCGCCCCGGCTCCACTCCGGCACAGCGGCTGACTTGGCGCGCGGCGCAGAGCCCGCGGCGGGGTCGGCGGGGGCGGCGGAGGCGGCGCGGCGGCGGCAGCTGCAGTGGAGGCGGCGGCGGAGGCGGGGGCGGGCGCGCCGGGCGCGCGCACCGCCACAGCCTGTCGGGCCAGGTGAACTACTTCAAGCTGCTGGGGCTGGGGCTAGGCGCCGGCGGCGGCAGCGGAGGCGGCGGCGGGGGCGGTCTGGGCCTCGGACTCGGCCTGGGGCTCGCCCCGCACAAGCAGCTGAAGGGCGGCAGCGCGTCCAGCCTCTTCAGCACGGCCGTCATCAGCGGGTCGTCGAGCGCGCCCAACCTGCGCGACATGATCCCCAGCACGGCGTCCGGTGCCGGTAAGTAACGGCCAGCGCCCTGCCGCCACGCGCGCTCCCAAGAAAGACTTCCGACGGTGGCGAATCCCGTCGACCAGCGTCTCATTGTCTAGCGAACAATTCTAGCAGCTGGCTGCTCTGGTCGGTAGTTTTCCGTGGTTTCTTCAATCAATAACTAATCAGAACCTTAACAAACGGGCCACATACTTCCCGCGATCTTTCTTTCCACTTCCTTCTATCCTCTCTCCTTACACACGCGCACACACTTTCACTCAGACACTTAAATGCACTACCTTACTGCACATGTGATACCAGTAGGGACCTTCGTTTGATTCGGTTGGGGCGGTGCCCTGCTTGCGCAGATACCTGTGAGGAGAAACCCCCGAAGGCGAAGTGTAGGTCGGTGCTGTAGATCACCATCCAGCGCGCGGGGAGGAACACCGCCACCTCCCGGGATGAAACATTCATTTCACATTTATTCACTCCATCCACTAACTAGGTCAATGGGCAGCAAATTACGTGCTCGGAAATATCACTCAATCAATCGCGCTCCAAGGAGGCAGTTACTTCGGCGGGCGGGTTCTTAAACACACATCGCGATCAGACGCAATGTCCAATTGTCCTGGGATCCTCTCAACTCCTCAGCACATTCTGGATGTACTCATCCTCTGCTTCTCGGTATTACAGTGCAGATTCCATGCTTCTGAGGTTCTCCTGTATTACCACTGACTTACGTTCCAGTTAGATTGAACTGGAAGTTTGCAAATGAAAATCGTATTATGACTGCTATTTAAAACCATACCCGATGTTTATCTGAAAAATTAGTTAACTAAATTGAAGTAAGAGGTAGTACGTTAACTGCTGATTAACTGGAGATTCGTTTCCTAAATGTTAGCTAGTCCACTGTATGTCGAAATATATTTTTCGGATCATATGTCATGGCGTATTCCAACAAAATATTTTCAACTAATCGTGTGGGACTTCGACGAAATAATTTTGAAGACTGGGAATGCCATGATTCTTCATACGCTGTTCTCTTTGTAGCCTCACTACAGTATATTTCAATGAAGCATTAGGATTTAAATAGGTTATTTTATATTCGGTAATACATGTGAATATAGCTATGGATTTGAATAAAAAAGAATAATTATTTAGTTTCCAAACATTGTTGTCCTTTTTGTAACATTTTGTAATTCGTTTCTTAACAGAAAGTTTGCAGCAAAGGAAAATTTTCAAAACAGTTGATTTATCCCTGGTGACGTATTCGTATTGAGAGTGAGTTTGGTTTGCTATTGAGTAATGATGTATCCCTACTATATTGTTATTAGATTTCACAATTACTAACTCCTATGAAATTTAATGGATGTGGATCGTTGGGACGACAGTGGCGGCGCGCATAGCTATAGGGGAAACGCGCTCTAAAGTAGACTGAACGCCGTGCTTGGACCGCGAGGTCGAACGCGTTTACCGAGTTTCAACTCCAAGGGCGAATAGTTCCAGCAGCGCGTTCCACTGCTTGTTTTCTACTGATTGCTTCCTGTGACGTTACTACTCGCATCTGTGGCAGTAATGACTGCGACAGACTCGCCGGTAAAACGTCGATGGAGCGACTGAATTTCCTTAGTTGACGCATTGGCGCTCCGAACAGAAAGGGGGGCTCGTGGGGCTTCAGTCCTCCCCCTCCCACCCCCGAAGCCAATGAATTTTTCAAAAATATAACCTTTTCTAAATTTCTGTATTAACTAAACTCGATTGAATTAATAACTTTACAAATATTAAGTCAAATAAAAAATATATTTTCTACTCAGCATGAATATCAAATTGTTTATAAGAAATCATAAATTCGATACGCCTCTATTGCGAAATTTTGTAATGTAATCGCGTAGCATTGAAAATATGATATGGTAATATATCATATTCAACGCATTCTTTTCACCTTCCTTACTTTCTTCACTCTCCAACCTTTTTTCAAACCCTCTTACCTCGTCCTCTGAACGTACCCTTTTTCCAACCAATTCCTCAAGTACCCTTTCCGATACCACTTCAACCACGCACTCGGGGTAAAAATGAAAAAAATATAGCAATACAGTCAGATGCAGCAGAGAAACATCCATGTAGGTAGGTAATTGAAAAATATTTATTTCATGCACGATTATGTTCAATCTCCCCCAAATAAAACAATTTATCGAGGCTGCTATAGCGAGCTATTTATATCAAATAGATGTTTTTTGCTCTTTAGAACATTGGTTATCTCGTATTACTTAGTATTTTCCAAATTCCAAACTTTTATCATGCAGGCTATTATTCTAGAGCAGGGGAATCAAATAAGAGTTCTACATTTGGAGGTTCTTGTATTTCTGCTAGAAATTACATTGATTATATCTCCTTAAGGGATTTAAATGTGTATTCAATTGAAAATGTTTTTGAAATTTTTGCACATCTTCCTGTGCCCAAAAAACATATTTGACATCTCAAGACCTCCATCAAAGCGTGGTATGTATGCATTATACACGTTCTCACAATGCCAGCAATCGTTTTTTTAGTCCATTTTTGTTTGTGGAGACTTTAACATTGATTTTCTAGTCGCACCATACGAGAAGCATATATACTTGGGGCTTGGGGATTCGTGACAGAGGGTGACTACCAGAACTACCAGAACTACCAGAATTCGAACATTAGACATTCGGGGTTTGGATGCTGAGGGCGAGCTGACGAATTTTCGAGGGGGGGGGGGAAATCTGGGGTTCGGGGACTGAGAACGGTCTACAAGGATTGCAGAACTAGAGACTTGGGGGTCGCATACTGAGGATTGAGACCGGAGATCTGGGGTTTGAGGACTGAGGTTGGGTTGAGAGGAGTCCAGACAACGGACTGGAGACCTTGCACCGGAGTCGGGAAGGTGGAAGGAAGGTCGGAGGCAGTAGGGCGAGACGGGCTCTCTGTTGCAGCTATCGAGGGCTGCGGGGGCGTGCCCCCCATCCGGCCGCTGGAGACGCTGCACAACGCCCTGTCGCTGCGCCAGCTCGACGCCTTCCTCGAGGTGATGACTGCGGCGCCGCTCTTCCGCACGCCCGCCTCCTCGCCGCCCAAGTGCCCCGCCACGCCGTCGGCGGGCGGGGCGGCCCGGGCGGCGGCGGGGGCGGGGCGGGTGGCGGCGGCGGCACGGGGGGGCCGGGGCGGGGGCAGTGCCGGGCCGGGCGGGGCGCGCGCCGCGCTGCCGCCCGCCGCCCACCACCCGCCGCTGCGCCTGCAGTCGCCCAGCAACAGTGAGTGGCGTATTATTATTCAGCTCTCAAGCATGAAAACTACTACTTACCGTCACTTTTTATTGATAGGCAAGTGTACGCGTACCGCAAGGAAGTCGTGCTCAGAGAAAACATTTGACAACTACACAGTAAACAAAAGTTGCGGCGGCATGAATCAACACGGCTGTCTTCTCCCGCATTGAGAATGATCGCAAGAGTATATACTCGTATTTTCATGAATTCGTACTAAAAATAGAATGTACGTAAATCGTGCGAGTGTCTTTCGTGAATTTCACAATGCCTCATTTCATTCGTACGCAAAATCGTTCTGTATGAGTTACGTAAATAACTATTCTGTTTACGTCGCGGACTTTACCCAAAGAAAGAATTTTTATTCTTTTTCATTTAATAAAACTTTCCATAACAATAATTTTACATAACCATAATGTTAAACTGCAGTGGACTCTTACCATTCGGAAGTCGAAGGAAAATTCAAGAAAGCAACATGCACAGACTGCATCAACTGTTAATAGGCAGTGGTTTTCGCATAATGAAAGTTACATTAAATTAAAGTAATATAATGCAAGAGAAATAGCAATATTTACATTTAACATTGGATATCATGAAAGTTCAAGTTTTCCTTATAAGACATTATGTCAATGGAGGATTTTCCAATTGTAACAAGAAAATGGACTGCTATACCTCATTCACAGAATATTGTACTTTGTGGTTATTTGTACCCGTTCTGCGTTTCGCATGTATTTGCTGTTGCGACTAAATTAACGATATCTACACATTCAATTTCAAAAATAAGCCGTTTCAATTTGAAACTAATTCCATTAGTGTAACGTTTGCCGCGCACATTATAGGACTGGAGAAAGTGGACTATATACCAGTATGTCCATAGTGCAGTTCAGGAGATAGACCGTATGCAGATCTTCCAACATCGTGTGGGCTATTTGATTTCACGCATGGCAATCGCACTGTTGCCTCTTAACTCTTGACGTCGTGCAAAAACTGTTGATGCTATAGAGTTTCACTCAGTAGAAAAAACTTCGTTGCCTATTAACTGATTACTCTGTCTTAACTAACTGAAAAATGCTTAAAAGGGAAAAGGGGAGTGGATGTTATAACAATCATTCAATCGTTGTTAAATGTGTCTAGAATGATTAAGAAGCTGGAAATAGATTGTTATTTTTTAATTTACACACAAAAATTTAGACTAGAAGGAAAAAGTGAATGGACCTACTGAATTGTGTACTTTTCATTACTTTCAGTTTCGTAACGCATTTTTAAACAATTTTTAACTATGGTGAGATCCTAACCTATTCAGAAATAGTTATAATTCAGCAGCGAAAAAAATGATTTTATTAATTACATTATAGAATTTCATAATATCCCTTAATTTCTTCGTTAACTAGTTTTTCCTTATAATACGTTTATTGCATATGAAGAGTTTCCGCTGTGCAGTCGGGCAATGTGAGAAATGCGCCCACAGGCTGAGATGGCTCAGTGACCATTGCTGCCCCTGCAGTGACTCTGACCGGGAGATTGTAGGGTTTACATCTCGAGGGTGGCTGAATTTCGAGACTAGCTTTATAGCTTGATGGAATTCAGGCGCTCTCCTTAGCAGAATTGTAGCGGCCGGCTGCTCAGGTCGAATTTCCGTACTTGTTCCGATGAATATAATGTCAGTAATGAATGTAAAGTCAAATACCGGAGCAGAACCGTAACACAATCTTCACTTGCTCACGCACTCGCTTCCCTGCACTGTACCACCGCACGTGCAGGGCGACCAGTCGGGAGCTTGGAGTTTGTCCCGCTGCCGGAGAAAGCTTGGAAAGAAAGCCCGCGAGGTGACGTGTATGTGGGCGCCGGATATCGCCATCCAGCGGGGGGAACGTGCGCAGGGGGCTGAGAGCGCAGTAGCGTGCGCGGCCGGAAGCGCTGGACAGAAGCGCGCTGCGGCGCTGTTGCAGGCGTGGGTTGGAGCGGGCCGCCGTCGTTCGTGTCGTCGAGCGGGCCGTCGTCGCCCGGCGCCAGCGCCAGCGGCAGCGGCAGCGGAGCTTCCGCCGCCCGCCCCTTCGCCTTCCCGCTCCCCGCCGGCGCGTCGGCCGCGGCCACGGCGGCGGCGGCGGTGGCGGCGGCGGCGTCCGCTTCCGACTCCTACAGCGGCGGCGACCTCTCCTCGCTCTCCGCCTCGCTCGTCTCCAGCGACGGGTCAGCACGCTCTCTTGCACTTTTTTGGTCGCCCGGCGCCAGCGCCAGCGGCAGCGCTCTCTTGCACGCGCTTACTAGACTTCTTAGGGTGGAACAATGACTTTGTGTTTTTATTTTCTGCGCCCAAAGGAATGCAATTTGTTATACGAGATAAGTGTTGATAGAGATACAAGATCCTTCGATATCAAGCATTTCTCGAATTGAATCGTTTATTTCAGAAACTCGTCAAATTTTTCATGTCAAGAAAACTGAGAAAAAGTGTCCCAGTTTTTGTGATTTCAAAATATTTTTTAATATTAAAGCGGTTGATAAATGAATATTTTTCAGTTAAATATGCACTAAACGATGTGTCTATCCTCATGGAACAATATTCCACCGCTGCCGCGCTTTTTAGATTTTGGCGTTTGACGGGCTTCTGAAATAAACGATTCAATTGATATGACAATTTTATTCCCGTGTGCAGTATTTGATTTGTTTTTTATTCCATTTCTTTGAGTAAAATACAAAATTTTAAAATGAAATGCTGTGTTAGGTAACTGGTTCAACTGTTTCCCGCACCACCACATGAGTTCTTAAAGGGTCTTTATCCCCAGGAGCCGATAAAGAGGTTCTTAAGCATCGTATTATTGACTATGAAGAAGCCCTTCTGACCTTCTGAATAAAAGAAATATTTCTGTCAGTATTATTGCTTGAGTACTTTGTGTATTGATGAAACATTGGCCATGAAATGAAAAATGAAGAAAGAAAAGAAGTCAACCAACGATTGATTTTGTTATTTGTCCGTATCTCCAAGGTCTTTATTCAGCTTAATTACTCCGCATTATACTACTTTGTGTTTGTGTATGTGTATCTTCCTTCCTGTTTAGTATAAAGAATACCGTTCAGTTAGGAGCAAAAGTTGTGTATGTTCCAATTACCAATGTCTAGAAGGAAGCTGCTTGTAACGCGCAATTCTTGCCGCTTCGGACACTGGGATTCTCATGCAATCTCACCAGATACGGGATCATCGGAAACGCACAGGAACAAAGTCAAAACTGCTTTCCACAATTGAACTTATTTCCAGACAGTCGTATCTCCATTTCTTTTTATTTATTTTTTTGTAGTTTTAATACAATATATTAAGATAGTTCTCCATCACACTGCCAAATTTTGCGGTAAAAATAGTTTCTCCTGTGTTAAACGGTATCCGAAAATCGTTGAATATAATCTGAGACTGTAAAGCTGTAGTTGAATGAATCCTGAAAAACTATGTATTAGAAATACGTCGCTACTGAAACAAGCTCCTCAGTTTCAAGGATCACTGTGAACATAATTAGAGATTAGAACAAAGTCGCTGTCTGAGGTTGCAGTAATCCGAATCGTAAATCCACGAGGCTTCTGTAGGTGAGCATGCCTTTGACTCAACCCAGCCAATTGGCAGCTGCGGTACGAAGCGCGGGTTAGTGTTGATCCATCTTCGTAAAATGTGCACTACACTTACGGGACTAATGACCTCGGTAGTTGACGTGCCGAGAATCACTAACAACCTACCTGCCGATCTACAAACCCACAATCGACAAACCCACGTGTCTGCACCTTTCTGATTCATTACCAATTGCATATGGAGTCCCCCAGGGTTCGATTTTACGCTCTTCTTTTTCTACTATACGTAAAAGATATGCTCTTGACGATTCGGAACGGTAGAACAGTTTTCATGGCTCATGATAAGAATATCCTTTGGAATAAAGCAATAGTGAATAGTAAAATATCTGATTTTTCAAATGATTTCTTAATAACAAATTTGTAGTAAACGAAGGGAAAACTGTTTCAATGAAGTTTTCAATTTGAAATAAAAGGTTGTATACTCCATTGTATTACCTTAACATCAGTCAATTGAACATCGTTTATTTTCAGTCAGTTGGGTCTCTCAAATCAGTCTAACCTCAAACGGAATGTTCATTTAAATGAACAGAACACAAAATGAAGTTCATTTGCTACGCGTTCAGAATTCTTTCAAATCCAGTCAGACTGCTTTTTGTGTATTTTTGCAAATATTCATTCCCTCCTGAGATACGGCATAATATTCTGGGGAAGCACATTCTATAGATCCCTGACTTTCAGGTTACAGAAGAGAATTTCATGAATGATAAGCAGATCCTACTTGCGTGGTACTTGTAAGTCTCTTTGTATTACGCTAAGAATTATATCATTGTCTGGGACCTTCAGTTACGAATCAATGGTTTTGGTCAAAAACGATTTAAGTTTTTTCAGCGAATCCAGATGTTTATAACTATAACTCTCGATTAAGTAATCATATTCATGAGATATCCGAATCAACCAAGTCACTACAAAAATTTATGAAGATTGAAAATTATGTATATTATTTTACAGCACATTTCCAGGTAACATTAAATTATTAAAATCGATACACACGTGTAAGTGCAGAGTAAAATCTTATCGACTGCATATCTGTTTCTATACATTTAAATACTACACCGAGCATCGAAAAGGAAAGTAATATTGATTTCGGCTTCATAATGGTACGACTTTACATATGATTTACGGCGTTACATATGATTACGGCTTCATGATGTTAAGTAAGGAAGCAATCGATTTGTGTTCGTTTTCTTCTCTCGCTATTAAAAATGAGGCAGGGAGTCGAAGAAAGTTCAGACTCAAAAATTACTTAAAATAAAAACATTAGGGGAAAAGAAGAAATAAGAGGTCATCTTCGTCAACATATCAGCTCTATTAAGATAGCCGGCTTTCGACGGCTTTGCCGTCATCGTCAGTCTCGCTGCTGTCGGCAAAAGTCGAGCGACTGTGCCACAGTCGCTCGATTTTGCCGACGTCAGCAGACTGACGATGACGGCAAAGCCGTCGAAAGCCGGCTATCTTAATAGAGCTGATATGTTGACGAAGATGACCTCTTTTATTTCTTCTTATAAGAACGTCAACAACATCCAATCAGAATTCCCACAATTGGGGGAAAAGTCGCTTCCTCTACCCCTGAAGCAACTAATTTCGTACTCGATGTACCCTCTGAAATGGATGAATTCTAAACGCGTATTTTGAAAACAAATATTCCTATTAATTCGTTTGATTAAGAAGACCAAGTTATGTAATACAGAAAATGCATCCCTATTGTTTTCATTGAAACGTAAATGTAAATAAACCATTTAACTGTATTATATACACACGTTTCGCTCTCTGTGACAGGACAAGAAAATTGTTTTGAATTTAGGGTCAAAATTACTATTTACATGCGGTATTTTTGTTTTCAATTAATGTTGTGGCGAGTTATAGCTAAATAATACACAATAAATATATAGTTAACGATGTTCGTGCACTTTATACAATTCCAGCGTTGAACTCGTACCAGTAACAATGCATTTTACAATACAACCAGGGATGTACCAAACGTCGTCGGACGTACAACCAGGGAGCACTGTCGTCGTCGCCGCCAGATTTACCAATTCGTACCGGGAGCGGTGGCTCAGTGCATCAACTGATGTCACTGCAGCGCCTCTGACCGGGAGGTCCTAGGTTCGAGTCCTGACGGCGGCAGAATTTTCTGCACTAGCTTTTCAGCTAGGTCGAATTCGGTCGCTGTCTGGAGGAGAATTCTAGCGGCCGGCTGCTCTGATGGGTAGTTTTCCGTGGTTTCTCCGATCAACACCAGGCGAATGCCGGAGCAGTACCCTATCAAACGGGCCACGGACCGCGCGCGATCTGTCCTTCCCATTCCTTGTCCTATCCTCTCCCCTTACACACTCACTTACACTAACATGCACTGCACTACCACATATCCCGGGGGACCTGTTGGAAGCTTAGAGCTTGTCCCGGCTGGGGCGGTGCCCCGCTGGTGGCAGAGTCCTGGTTAGGGGGAAGCCCCACTAGCCGACGGTAGGTCGGCGCCGGATCTCGCCATCCAGCGGGGGAAGATCACCGCCATCTCCGGAGAAAAAACATGCACTACACTAACGGGACTATCAATCAATCAAAAACCAGTTAGTAGCCGCAGTCACCAAAGTCAAAGTACATATCCAGTAGCGGGCGTAGTCGATGTAGGCAAAAATACTATATACGCCTATAAACACACTGGAGCTCACTCACAAAACAAGCCTATTCCGGCGCCAGTACTTCCTTCAATACAGGCGATTACGTCACAACCAGGGACTGCAGCTTAGTTTTTTATCAGTAGAAAATCAAATTCTGTGGTTTTCCCATTCCTCAGCGAAAATCGGGACTGAATAATTAGATAAAGACCGCTCGAGGCCCCTCGAATAAGGATAATCCAGGCCTAAACTACCTAGAAACTTATCTCCGATTTTTGAAAATCGGAATATTTACAAAAATATTACTAAGCTGAATTGTTACCTGTAAATATTTTTTCTGTAACTATTATATTGAATGCTGTAAATTATGAAGAAAAAGAATCGATGAAGTAAATAATTATAAAAAAAAAAAAGGGGTCGATGCAAGAAACAGTTTGGGGAATAGGGCTCTAAGCCTTTGTGAAAAACAGCTATGTATCCCTGAAACATGTTATGGTATGCAACCCACATGACATGCAAGGCAGGCTGGTTCCGTACTTTGAAAAAGTCCGTGAAACACACTGCAAGTTCAATAAATATTTTGACGCCGTATCTACGCTTGAAAACGCCAATGACTGTAAATGTATTCAGATATTTATGTACTAAATTGCTTATTGAAAGTATTTTGTTCTTAAATTGCCTGGTTCATTTATAGTATGAGAAGAATGTACAAATTCGGTCGTTAGAAAATAGTATTATGTCTATGCTGTGCGGAGAGTCAACGAAACACCTGCGGAGAGCCAGTCTTGCGCTTTCTCATTTTCCCCCTTTGTTTTAACTGGTTCGATTCCCAATTTTGTTTTGGCACGCTAATTGATGAGGATTGTCTGGTATTTCCTTTCAGATTTGTTTCTTTTGTTCGTTTTGTTTCAACGAGTTCCACTTCCCTGTGCTGTACTTGCACCCTACCTGCAGAAAGGTCAACGTTTACTCTCGTATTTGTTTTCTATTTTGCTCCTTTTTTTTAAATTGGTTCTGTTTCCCATGTTATTCTGGCCCGCTGCCTACCGAGCATTTCCTGTCTCCAATGAATCTGGAATCGTGTTTGGGAATTGGTTTGCTTTTTCTTCTTCGTTTTAACTCTTTCTAATTCCCATCCAAGTAGTTAGACTGATGATTTTGTCGATGCGGCAGCACTTTGTGGAAGTCCGCCTCGGCCGCCCCGTGTGCGTTGCTCGTGAGTGCGGGGTGTGCACGCAGGTACAACGACTTCACGGCGTCTTTGGCGCACATGTTCCCGCCCGTGCTGGACCAGGACCTGAGCAGCGTGGGCATCCTGCTGGAGGAGACGGGAGGCAGCGGCGTGGGCGTGGGCGTTGGCGAGGGAGCGGGCGCAGGTCCGGGAGAGGGCGACGGAAGCCCGCAGCGCGGGCGCGCGGGCGGTGGGCGTGATGGAGCGGACAGCGGCGAGGTGCCTCCCGTGTCCGTCTCTGCTAGCTCCGAGTTCGCGTTCGGCGCTGACGGCCCCGCCCCCTCCCTCGCCCCCGCCGACACGGAGAAGGCGGCGGCGGCTGAGGCCCTGCTGCAACAGCAGAAGCGCCGGCGCGTCGACGAGGAAGCCGGCCCCGCCGCCGCCGCCGCCGCCCTCGGCCCCGACCCCGGCCCCACCCTCGCGTCCGCCCCCGCCCCCGTGCGCCCGCCGCCGCCGCCCGCCGTCGCCGGTCCCACCGCCAGCCTCAAGGGTCTCTCCAAGACGGTGGAGAGCATGGCGTTGGCCGAGCGGCGTGGCCGCGTGGGCAGCTACCTCGGCACCAAGTTTGTCGGCAGGTGGGCGTCCTTTGCCCCGTCTCCTAACCGAGCGGTCATGCCCACGGTCGGTAATACAGTATGTCTCAGGATAAATGGTAGATATTTCTATGGCAAATAGAGGGGTCGAAAATAACTTTTTACCAATGAACACGTAGAGGGGAAATTCGTGTTACGGAACGACACGCGTTATATTTGTCTCGCAGTGTGAGGCGACCTGTATGCACAAATGTTAGGCAGGTACATGAAATCTCCTTGACTGTGATAGGCGGGGGTCACAGTGAAGTCGACTTTCGTCTAAAGTTTGGTCGTCCGACATCAGACGTGTATGTCCGATGTGTCGGATTCGTTCAAACATTTGCTGGTAAAAATGGCCGTAGTGAACTCGAATGACCTCTTCTAATGAGTTTCTACAGATCTGTTTCGTTTGGTTTTGTTCGGCCAAAATCGGCTCCAACGTGAACTGCGGAACACCAGCGCATAAGAAGTTGCCTTACAATCAGGGGCAAATGTCAACTCCGTTATTGAAATTTCCTACTAAATGTTCATTGGCAAAAAGTGTAAATTCGACTCCTCCTACTTGCCCCAGAAATTTGTAACATTTATTGTGAGACATCTGTAGCCCATGGCCGTGAGAGGTATGTTTGTGAAGTCTGGCGGGTTACATGACTCTGCTGTTTCCTTGCATCATATGCACGTTGTCTGCTGAAGAATGGATGAAGTGTATTAAAGGGAAATTTTATGCATTTTATATTCCCTATGTTGTTGTTGTTGTTGTTGCTGTTGTTGTTGTTGTTTTTTGTTGTATTTAGAATACTTATTTCTGTAGTTTTTGATTCAGTGAAGATGTATTAACCTAATCAATTTCTCTGGTAGAAAGCTACTTTCTTCTTAAATAGGAGGTATTGCTACACCATACACTCTATACCCACTGAAGCACTTTCTACTAAAATATGTTATACTTTCTGCATGAGTACAGGTGCTTGTATGACTGCTATAAGGAAACAATTACTTCAAATTCTTTACATTCAGAATGAATAATTTGATTTAGTATGAAGTTAAATACACAACAGGTCTCATCAACATCAGAATGATCACCTAGTAACAATAATTCATTGCATTGAATAGCCTATATAATCATTGCATAATTCTCTCTTCTATAATTAAGTTTACTAGAGCTGGTAGAAGTACAGAAAACATCAGGACTTGTACATTTCAGGATAGAAAAACCTGTTGGTAGTGAGTGATTATAGTTATCTACTAAAAAAAATTGTAGAATGTTTTTTAGCAACATTGGATTCAAAATCTCCATTTACAAGATTCATTTGTTTATGAAAAAATGTATATCAAGTTTCAATACTTGTATCAATGCCTAATATAAATAAGAATAAAACAAACTTAACTTCAAAAATTGAGAAACCGATTCCAACATCAAAAGCAGGAACTGCTAAAGTAATTTTATCTACATTCAAAACAATATAAAAATATTGTTTACTAATCGCAATATAAACTCTGCCAACAGGTTTCATCTGACAGTAACAACGCACAACCTCAAAAAAGTTAGTATCAATAAACTCAGATGAACTCACCTCTGGCTTAACTAAAGATTCAGTAATGAAAATAAAATCAAAACAATTTATATCATAAGCAAAAAGAGAATAAAGGTTATTCATAATATTGTGCACATTCTGATAGTAAACAGTGCAGATCCAGTCAATGGTTCACTGCTAGGTCTTTGCGAAATATATTTTTACCAACCTCGGATTGTCATTCATGTATGTACCCTCCATTTGATCTGCTCCTGCATTGACATCCCACTAAATTCAAACTTCAGTTAATTGAAGTGTTCCCGCTGCTCAGTCTTTGGAGACATTGAAGTCAACAACGGTCGGAAACTTTGTGGGCTGCTTCAGACATGTCAGGAAATTCTTCAGGAACATAATGGCATCTTCCTGACAGGCAAAGACAAGTTTAAGCAGCCGAGACAGAAACAAATTGGATATAAATTTACCAACCCTATGGTGGGTTTTGAGCAAAGTATCTAGTGCATCAATATCTTTAAATAAATCCAACAATTTTGTTGTCTTTGCTTTAGACTCGGGTGTAGTTCTGGCAGCTTTATCTGAAATGCTGAAAACAACAATATTGTTGCTTTTTCAGTATGCACAATCAGAGATTTCACTCAGTATATCGTTCTGCATAGCAGGTAATTTTTTCTTGATGAATTTCACTTTCTCATCATAAGTAGTTTGCTTATTATTGATAGTTGACAGCTTATAAATAACAGTAGCAATATCGGCAAATAAATCAGATCGAACAGCATCCAATTTAATATGTATGTTTGTAGTTATTTTGTTGACATCAGGCACTGTTGCAAGATTAGAGCTGTTTCCAGCTATCTCTGAGATATAGGATAGCACTTTAGACAAAACGAGTACCCTTCACAAAATTTGTCTTGGTACAGCTAGTGTAAAAAGACAGGAACACCAGAAGCACCTCAAAGCATTACTAATTTTGGCTGTCCTTTGCAGTATGAGCACATTTCTTTATGACAAACAATGGTCACAGTCGGTGTACCAGTTCGTACAAATAATGTTAGTAGGGCTTCACAAATTATCACTTTGCCAAGGAAACAAAACAAATAACAGGAGCTTGCCAAGCCAGCATTATCACTATGCTGCCTTGCGTTTTGCAATGTTCCTTCTTGGGTTTCTTTTCTTATGGCAACAAATGTAGATTATTCACGTGAAATATTAATTTATTGATGACATCTCTTTTGCAAGAAATATTACAAAAATTCAATTAATTCTAAAGTTAGGAACTTAGAGAAAAAAATTGAACAAATAATCATGCACAGATTATAAATCATAAATGCACATATTATCCACATGATTGTTGTGCAGAAATCATTTTTAGATCTGCAAGACAATATTCTATTCAGTTCTAAAACTCAACACATTATTGAATACCTTGAATATGTTGTATTTTTTTATTTTTTTTTATATATATAGTTTTTTTTATCAATTATTTTTTTTTTATATATTACAAACACCATTGCACTTGGTGGTATGAAATGATAAAATAATGAATTGTACCATGAAATGTCATTTTATCTTATCCCATTAATTTTGTGTTTATCATATTAGTAACCTTCACTTAACTAGCTAAATGGAAAATAAACTACTACATTATTGCTCAGAAATATGCCCATCCTTTTTGGCAAAATTTGGCAGTCAAACACTTTTTGCAAATATTTTCTTTCCTGCTTTAATAAATTCATATTCATTGTCATATCAATCTTCAGACTTCTTTAGAAGCAAGCTTTTTGTCACATCAGTTGCTTGCAGCAATCCTTTGTATTAATTTGGAAGTATTAAGAGTTTCTTCTTCTCTTCCTTCCATTTTGAAGGTGTATAATGTCCTGGACTGTTCAGTCCAGTTAGTAGCATAGTGGCCAAGGTAGTGCTTAATTGGCATTTTTTTATTTATGATGATGTACGAGTGTGTATCTTTTTGTTAAATTAACATTGTAATAAGCTACTTTGCACTGAAGATGTTCCTCTGCAAAATAAAAATGTACACAAAATCAATGCTCTAGATAAAATTTTGTGTACATGATAAAAAGAACATGATATGCTCTTGAGAAATTGACATTTACTCTCAAGCATTCTTGTCACAATAATCTCATTCATTGTAAGTGTATGTAGAATGCGGGAAAAGACAATTTCTTCTTCTAGTAATGAAAAGAACTTTGTCATGAACCCAAATAAATACTGTTTTATGTACTGCTGAGTCAATATCAACAACAAAATTCTGTTTTCTCTTTATTTCCATTTATTAGTAGGTTTCATATTTAGAAAACCTCTGCAGCATGCTTTCTATGCTCGTTGTGTCATTATTTTTTGTAGATGTACGAATGCAATTTTAGAAGTTTGGGCTACTTTTTTAAAGCATTTTTTTGTAATATATTAAATTTTCATAGATATTTCTCTTTGACATAAATCCAAATTGTCCTTTAGAAAGAGAGGGATAAATTGAAACTTTCAATTAGTTGGGAATTGAAGATCCAGAGAGTTATGATATAATACTCGGTATCAATATGGAATTGTAATTATCAAAATTCATTTTATCACAAAATGATTTCCATTCAAAGGGAAATGATCTTTCATATATACTTGCCAAATAATAATTTCAATATTTCAGAGAAAATAAGAGAAGGTATTTTAGAAAAATTGAAAGATATTCCTTCTGGGCCAGCATTTCTATTAACATTTAATTCATTTATCTTTGTAAAAATATTTGTGTTTGCTCAATTATATTTAAAGAATATGGTCTCGCTGAATAATGTTCAAAATGATTAATTAATTTCTCTTGATGCATAGTTTGTTTTTAAACATTTCAGATGGGTAATGGAAAGCAATGAGAATCTGGAATCCTTTGCCAATGATGAGGGAGAAGATTTCTTCCCAGTGCCTCCTGAGAAGGAGGTGGAACCAGTGGTACCAAGTGTTGGGCTGGGCCTTGTGGGTGGCTTGGAGCCAGATGCAGCTGATGAAGAGGATCGCACCATTACCTCTTCCATGACAGCCACTTCACCTGCACGCAAAAGCATCTTCCAGGTACAGGTTCTTCTCAGAAGATCTAGTTTGTATACACATATTTATAGGTGTGAAAGACGGTCAGCAAGTAGGTCTCAATGCAGTGAATAAAATAATTACAAAAATACTTGCAGCAAGGTATGCATTTCAGTTCTTTTTGAACCTATAATCTTATAATCTGCAGCAACTTTGTTTATCATGCCCTAGCCCCTTCATGAATGTAATTGTATTGCTGCCTTGAGGTCAATCCATTTTAGGTGGTCCAACTCTGGTCATTTGATGATTTGAGAAAAAATAATAATTTGTGTATGAATTCCTTTATGTTTCATTTTTTCAAAAACCTTTATCTTTTTAATGATATGGTTAATGGAGGCCATGTGTTTCAAGCATCATGCTATTTTTCCTGTTCCTAGACATTTAGGCTTTTCTAAATTACTCAGCACTGGGCTATTCTAGGTTTTAAAACAAAATGCATTGGTTTCAGTACTCTCTGGCCTACAAATCTAAGTATTGAAGTTCGATTTTCAGTGTAATTTTTGTGTAATACCAGTTTTATATCATAGTTTTATTTTACATGTGCAATTTTCAGATTTTTATCTACCCAACAGAGATACAGCTGAAAATTTGGAAAAAAGAAATCAAAATTCCAGTTTTTAGGAGAGTGTAACTTTTTAGCGCTAAACTAATTACATTTGATATTATAACTCCCCTGTTATTTGTAAAATTCAGAAAATATTAAGGCTGTGAGTCGATTCTTTCTTTGAGAAATTATACTCGCGAAATTGAACTAGTTCTACCATTGTTTATATTAGACATTTCTTAAAAAATATAAAACAGTCCTTGCCATTGGGGATCCCAGAGGGCTTCTTTATTTAAATTAGTGGTGATATAATAGGACATACTTTCTTGAATTAGTTGTAATGATTCTGCAATGTTATATCAGTACATGGACCTGCAAAAGTTTTTCCTACCAAGAAAAGGTTTTTGTCTGTGTTGAGACTCGAACTCAGGTCCATCAAGTTAAATCATCACAGTCACATGGCTGTACTCAATTTACTGAAGCTTAAAAAGTTAATGGTCTCTCCCTTTATTTCCAAACTGGAATTTTCAGAAATTCATAGAGTTCAAGGAAAATTAGAACTGCACCAATTTTTAAGAGTACTTTGACTTATCCTTGGAAAAAAATTAAAGAAAAAATGAAAAGCCATTTCACATAAACATTTTATTATAAATTATAAATTATATTCACTTCAGATCAAAATTTCATACAATAGTTTTTCAAAAAATATAACATGACCCTTTTTAAAGATCTAATCTTTTAGAACACATTTCAGTGAAGACAAAAAATCGCTTTTAACGTTGCACTTTTGCATTGCCAATTTTCGGCAATTTTCAAAAATACAGTTGGTAGAAAATACTACCAACACAATTTTTTGGTTCGCTGTTCTTTGATTCGTTCGAATAGAGAAACAAAATGGAGCTGTTTCGACGAAAATATTTTTATAAATTGCATTAATTTCAGGCAGAAATTTCACAAAACACACTTTCACTTTCTCGTGAACGTCTATCGGTCTCTATTTCAATTCTCATTTTTAGAAACTCTCAATAGCCAATTTTTCAAAAACGGCTCCAAATTTTTCTACACAGCTCTGATAATGCTGAATGCTCTGTATAAGTTGACGTAGAAGTTCTTTCCCTGTATCCTTTTGATTTTCAAAAATTATGCAATATTTTTTTTTAAGATCTCACGCCATTTATAAGCACATTTCCAGCAATTTGTATAAATTATTGAATTTGTGAGTGGAAGTGCTTCAAATGACTTTCAATGAAGTTTCTCAAAGACTCAAAAGTTTTCAGTGAAAATGATCGTCAAATTTCCATTTAAACTGACGATTAAAGGGGCTTCAATATAAGCTATGAAACACAAATTTGGAACATTCTGAATATCCCCTCTCCCTACTGTAATACACCTGTAACACATTCTTGAACACTACTTAAATAATTCTGTAACTCTTGCAACAAACCCCTGCCCATTTACAATAAGTAAAAATAAATCCTATAGCATTAAAAACAATTTGTATAAATTTTATTTTTTATTTATTAAGAGTAATGGTTAAGTCAGAGTTAGTTGATGATGTTGATTGCACCTTACAAGATTGAGGAACAATATTTAAGTGAAGGACGAAAGCATAAGCGAGGAAATTTCTGATGAGTGCACATGCTGTCATGAAAAATGCATGGGCAAGAATCTACTGTGTCTATTTATTTAGATTCTAGTATACTTTTTAGATCAGTTTGAAATATCCTTTTCATAAACTAAGACTCAATCACTCCTATTGATGAAGAAATAGTTTCAATTATTGTAGAGATTTGTACATTATAACTTTTTAATTCATCTACATTTTTAATTTAATGTGTTAATATTTTAATATTGTAGTGAAAAACTGAATAAAGGGAGTAATTTCAGCATAAGTTTAAAAAAATTTGCATGAGGTAACGCTAAACTAACACCCCTGTACCCCAATGTAACTTAAAGAGTATCATTGCCTCAAACCCCCTCCCTCCCTGTTTAACGTTATATAATTTATGGAGTACTCTAGACAAAATTTTCTTAAAAATGGCTCCAAATTTTTCAACGAAAAGTTCCATGAAGGACAAGATTTTACTCTTCATTAATATTTTTAAAGTAATATTCCAGTTCATCAGGAAGCCACCAGGAAGCTAAGAAATTGAAAAAAAAAAAAAAAAATTTTTAAATATACTTTTGGTGGCGATAGATGGCTGCTGGCAAGAGGATGGGGAAGACCAAAAACCTAGTCCAAACCAAAGAAATTAGAAAGCTTACTAGTAAGAGAATGTCTGTGCTATTTTATAGCACCACTAGTTTTAAAATATTATATGACCTTTTTAAAGATCTAATCTTCAATATTGTACTTTTATTCATATTGTACTTTACAATTCTTCAATATTGTAAAGTTAAATTTTTGCAAATTTTTAAAATTCAGAGAGTTTATTGAAAATCAGTCTTGTGGCATTCTTTCAAGCCTCCCTTGTTCTATCCATAGAAAAAGATTAAAGAAAAAATTTGAAGCTTTTTTTTTTTTTTTTTTTTTTTTTTTTTTTGACAAATTGGTTTTTCTAAATTGCATTGACTTCAAGCAGAAATGTTGCAATTATTTGCTCGTTTCTTCAGAAAATTGCGCATGGCCATTTTTAAAGATTTTACTTTTTATAATAGATTTCATTTGAGACAAAAATCTCTATCTTCAATATTGTACTTTTGTTATGTTAGCTTGTGTAATTTTTGAAAATTCAGCAATAATGGAACTGAAACCAGTTTTTTACCATCCTGTGATATATACAAGGATTTAGAGCAGTTTTTGAGAAATTAATTGTTTGGTTATTGCCTACATTTCATGTATAATTACACAAAAACTACCAGTATTTTCAAACTTTTGTTAAAGACCTTATTTCAAGATGTATCGTTGAAGAATAGATTTCGTTAAGGAAAAATTCTCAATCTTCAATTTTGTAGTTGTAGGAAGACTCCAAAAAAGTTGTGAACCTTCACTATTTTCGAAAAATTGGGGATTTCAGTGAAAATTATACCATTGGTATACCTGTGTTGTTAAATTATACCATGAAAACATGTTCCATGTATGTTGATTGGCTTTTGATCCGTGAATAGCATTCAACACACACACACAGTTTCTAGACCTACTTTATTTTATTTATGTTTATCTGTAGACCTACTTTATTTAAGAGTGGTTGGGACATTACAGATCAATAATCTTTTTATAGAATGTTTATGAAAATACAGAAGTTTTAATTTGTATAAAAACCATATTCTTATGTGCCTGAAGATGATGAAAAATTGTCAAAACGTATCAATTAAATGAGAATAAGCAATGTGAACACCATATTTTTATATTGATTATTTAAATTTGTCATTGAGCCAAAAACAGGGGGGTCATATATTTACATATAACATATAATCAAAAGTTAACATTCGTTAAAATTAATAAAATTGAAATAAAATTTGGCCTTTTGTTTGCCTTCACTGCAATGCTGTCAGAAAATGTTGCATATAGGAGCAGCTTTGCTTTCCAAGGAACTGACTTATCATGCATGGCTGAACTCCAATTTTGTGACATTAACCTATCGGTAGAAGCAAGGAGAAATTCAAATATCAAAGGGGTCTCTTCAATAAGAAACTGACAATAAAAGCTATTTACAGAAAAAACTATTCACTTAAAAATGACGATATGCACATGTTTGAAGAGGTCTTTTTAAGTCCTTGACCCAAGTATGAATGGAATTTGAATGGAACTATATACTAAAGTATATAGTTCTATTCAAAAGATCAAAGTTAAACATTTATCTTTGTAGTTTGAAAAAAATGGGGGGAAAAAATAGATTTTGTGCCTGTGTTGCTCCAATCTACACTATCAACTACACTGGCAACTTTGTGTTGTTTGTGGTTCAGAAGACACACTTATATAATAGTTGACTCATCTTGAAAGTTCATTCTGTCTGCAATTTTTTATTTTTTAATCTCTTATTTGAAATCTTATTTTCAACAGGTTTTTGGAAGTCCTGTATCACGACCATTGCCATCCAGTGTGTTGAGTACAAGCGCTGGGAAAGAGTCAAAGCTGTCTACATCCTTGACCCCTTCTACAGAGAGCGACATCACCCAGATTGAAGTGGAGTTTGGCAAACCTCAGAGTGCCCTCTCCATGAGCCTCAAGTCCCTCCCCATTGAGGAGGGATCCCTGGCATCTCCTCCTGGCTCTGCCCTGTCCGTCTCTGTTGCTACTCCTTCACACTCTCCCACTCCTGGTGGAACCAAGCGCCCACCCACCAAGACCCCTGTCATTTCTGCTTTCTCTAGAGAATTCCGTGTATACTCTTCTTCGAAAGCTGGCAGCCTGGTATCAGAAGCCAGCTTGCCCTCCCCATCACAGTCAATGGAGCCTGTTATTACTACACCAGAGGAAGGCAGCGTGTCTTGCCCAGCTTCCGCCTCTGCTTCAGCACCAGACACCTCATCCAGTTCAGATGCCCTCAGCAGCGTCCGTGCTGCAGATGCTGCAAGTCCTGCACAAATTGCACATGCCACTATGCCTCTTTTAACACTAGCCAGTAGTCTGACAGACAGACCCTGTGTACAGAGAGGCTTCAAAGTTGCAAAAGAGAATCCAGAGTCATGAGATCTACATGGGGAGATAGCGTTTAAGTGTTATGGGACATGGTGGGTCAATATTGTTTAGTTTTACATTTAAATATAAGAAAATTTATTTTAATCCCTGGAGGTGTGCCTACTAATCAACTACCTAGTTGTTAAGCTCACAAAACTATATTTTGCTACAGAGAAAGAGGTAAATAGAGAAGGAGACTAATTTTTCAATGAACTGTTGAAAAATGGATATTGTAAACGAAATTTTCAATGAATAATGTAAATTTGCTCTCTGAAACGATTACAGGCTTCCTAAACAGAAATTGGATTACCACAAAGTAGTTTAGGAAAGTGATCTTTCTCTGATTTTAGGAAACCATTATGCCTTGTTTTCTCTCAGTGTTTAATAATTGTTGCTAGTAATAGTATTGAAATTAATTTTATCTAATGCTGTAGTTTCTTTCCTGTAATTTATTACAAAATTTTGAATCCTGTGACAATTACTTCTGACATTGCAGAAGTCTATCGAATAGTATGTGACCAACAAAACTTTGTAAATAAACAGAACTTTTCTTTATGTTAAATCATGGATAATACTTGACATAACTGAAGTTAATGATGTTATTGTTGACTAACTTTGGATTACAAAAGGCTTTGGGATGTATTTCTTGAAAAGAGCTTCGCTAGGAATCACGACAACCATAAAAAAGGTGTTTTTCTTTTTTTCTTTTGAAATATTGTATTTAATATTTAGTTGTTGAGTGTGTTAGAACCAGTTAAAGGAGGTTATGTAGAAGTTGCTTAATAACTAATTGCCAGTAATTCAGTGCTATATTTAATGTGTCACTCCTAATGATTTGTTTCAGATTATCTTTTAAGCGGTTAGTTATTAATAAATTTTGTGAAAATTCATTACTAGCATTCTTCACTTATTGTGAAGTAATGAAAGGGCATTATGGAAAAGTTAGTCATCTGAAATTTGAGGATTAAAATGTACTTAATCTATAATAATAATAATGATAAAAAGCAATATAAGTTCTTGTAATTCAAATAATTATTATGTTGAAAGTTGTAAAGTTATCAATTATGAAAAATTTTCCATGTTTCTAACACCAGAATTTTTAAGTTTATCTCTTTAAAATGTAGTTAAATTCAAAAGAATTTTAAGTTATTATATAAAAGACTTATGAGCTGCACCTGCCTTCTTTGTTAACAATTGACTTATTGAATATATTAGATGATTCTTGACTTGTTGAAATTAATGTTTATCTGGTTTTTGAGTGCAAGTTTGAATGAAATGAATAGGTTTGAGGAATCCATTGAAAGAGCATTAAAAACATTACAACAAAGTTATTATGCTCTTGAAGATTATTCCTTGCATCTACTTGTTTTATGTAAATATCGAAAGTTGTTATTGTAATCTTGATGACAGCAGATTTTGCAACAATGAAAAGTTCATTTAATGAACTGATTAACTGAAGTAAATTATTATCTACACTCAAGGACCGGATAAACATTGAAACAAATACTATAATTTTATGTAGATTAATTAGTATGTTTTATAGTTATTAGAGAAAAGTTATTATCATGCAATTTAAATTGAAATGTGTTTTAGATACATATCTTCACATCAGTGTAAGTTTGTGTTGTAAATAGAAGACAATTCTCACAATAAAAAATTTTACATATAGTTTTGATCCTTCATAATTTTGTTGTGAATACATTTAAGAGATGTTATTTTAATATTCATTTCTTTCAATTTTTTTTTTTTTTTATCTATTCAATAGGCATATCCCCAATATTTAAAAAGTTAATCATATACATAATTTCAGAATGTACAATAAAAAAAAAATCATATAATGTGCGTCAAATTGAATTCCTAAATTCATACGATCTCACACTTCAACAAAATCCTAAAATTTTCTTCTTTGCTCCAATAATAAATTGACATTTAAAATTTGTTAAATTAAATAACAAGAGTATTTGCTCATCGTATGACTTGGTGGGTTTTAAAAATTTTAATTTCTCCTTGCTGTACATTCAAAAAATGACAGCTGGCGTTCACAAGGCAGAATTGTCCAATTTATTTTGTGATTAAAAAAATTGCAACAAAATTGCTTAGATCATAAAAATTAGTAGTCATTGTAATAGTGTCAAGACTCTAGGAAGGCAATATTTAGAATAGCCATCATTTGATTGTAATTTTGTGTTAGTTTTGGCAAAGACTTTCCAGTTTCCTTGGGGAACACTTGAAATTGTCACTATATCTGTTGATACAAAGAACTTGTAATTAACATTAGGATTTTATTTTTTGGTAACTTTCCATCCATTTCAAAAAAATTCCATATTTTCCTATCTGAAGTTTACATAATAATAAAAAATTGCGATTAATTTGGTCAAATGCTTCTGGAAATTCAATATAAAGTGCATCAATCTGAGAATTGGTCTCCAATTAGCATGAAACGTACTGTTGATAATTGAAGTTGGCAGTAGTGGATCTTTTAATTCTGAAACCATTTTATTATTATATTAATTGATGTTTCAGTTTATCTGTAATTATGAACTCAATATTCAAGGGTCAATAAATTTTTTTTTCCAAAATACTTCTTTAAAGATTTAGGGAAAAGAATATCCAACATAGGTATGTATTAGAAATACATAAATTTATCAGGAAAAAGGGGACAATTTCATTAGGTTGTAGATCAGTTGTATTTAGTTTTCATATTGCTGCATATACATCACTCATATATTAATTCTACCAACATTTACAGTTAACATTGTTGTTGTCAGCTACAGTAATCACAAAGTCTGGAGTAGACTAATTAAAAAAACGTCAGCAAATAAATTAACTATCTCATTTCCGGAATCAATTATGATATCATTCAAATATATTAAATTTAGTAAATCATTAACATTTCTTGTATATTTGTGAATTTCAAAAAAGATTTGGTACGATAATTAATTAAATTTTCAGTTTTGTCATTATAATTTACATACTCTTTTACTGATTGTACACGACTTTTGAAATTCAGAAAATTTCAAATGATGAGTACCATTTGAAGTACATTTATGTTGTGTTTGAACTTGGTTTTTAAAATAGTTTAAAAAGAACTGAAGAGGGTCATAGAGGATACGTGGAAACATGTAAGATACGTTGTTTATCGAACAATTCATACACTTTGTTATAAAAGTGTTCAGTGTAAGATTCACACTTTGTTCAATTTTGTTTTGTTTTTATATTTAAGAAAATAGTTGGCTACATTTATTTTAATGATCTTAGCCTTGCAAATGATTGGTATTGGAGAATTCTGCATCATCCCTTGAGCACCCCAACAGATATTTTCTAGACTAAAGATTGACTTTATTGTTTGATCACTTCATCATGTCAATCACATTGAATTATACTTGGGTTTTTCTAACGTGGCAGCTGAGGGTATTATCTCCAAGATGGAATATGGCACACCTTTTTGCATCTTTCTTGGTTCTGCTGCAAGATGTTGCATGATCATGACCTTATCAAGCAGTGCTGCAGATCAAGCAACTCTAGTGTCACGATCAAGAAAGATGCATAAAGCCATGCCATGTTCCATCTTGAAGATAATACCCTCAGCTGCCTCATTAGAAAAACCCAAGTATAGATATTCATCTGAACTTAGGCACCCATTTGCATTTAAGAAACATTATTTTTACCTCAGATTTTAATATATTTTTTGGTTTTGAAAAAGATTGGTTATATATAAAAATTGTTGACTTGTAATTTTAAAATGGAACTGAAATGTTCATTATAAAATGACTCCTCAGTTAGAAGGAAATATCTTTCAGTAATTACCCGTCAGTAAATTCATAGATTCTTTACTATAAATGTATATTAATTTTGTATTGCATTTGAATGTAAGTGAAATAATTCCATTTTACAAAGAGAAAAAAAGAACACTGAAACATATTTGATGAAAGTGTGCTCATCAAAGATAGTGACTTTTTCTGTATTTTTCTGCAAACGAGCAAGTTGTCAAAATATACGGTATTTACCCAAATATAAGACTCCATTGCTTTTATAAGTTCATTTTCTAATGTGTGATTTGTTACAAAGGACTTAGTATTTTATTTTTAGATAACTTTTCAATAATTTTTAAAAAAATTAATTTTTTCCTGTCTGAAGAATTTTTGACAGTAGCTACGTTAATGTGGCTACTAACCATAGCAGTTAATATGCCTGGCAACATTAATTAATCAGTCAACTTGAATAATGTTCTTCATGCCATAATCTACAAAATGAGATATTTCGAGATATTTTAATACATTTTTAGAGGTTCAGCGCTTGAGAGACATGCTGAATCTTGAATTGTATTAGTACATTTTCATCATTTATGGAAAGAAGGCGACTCCTTAATTTTGGAGGATGAAATATGGCAGAAAACTTGTCTTAGTTTCAGGTAAAAACAATATTATTTTGATAATTTCAGAATATAGAAGTGATGACTTGCATACCACTGTGACCTGATGTCCTATAATAATCAAAATGGTAATAAAGTAAAAATTAATCATCTATAATGTTTGTCTTAGTGCAATTGTAATATTGAACTGCAATACTCAATGTGCTTCAATATATTTTGTAGACCTTTTACCAGTGTAATGTATTTGAAATTGCAAATATGTTAGATCTATACTAGTTTGCAGGTTAAACATAAGAAATGTTATGGCCAGTAGTGTTGTTTTGGTAATTTAATTAGATACTATCATGATCATCTCTATTAATAACATCTCAGTTACGTCACTTACAGTAGCAATTTACTTATACCAAATGATCTCCTTGCAGAGCTTTACTGTTTCAAGAAACCAAATTACAGTAGATATGATTGTAAGAAATTGTCATCATCAAGATGATATAGATGCTGTATATAAAACTGTGTTAATAGTCTTGGTTCACAGCAATGTGACTTATTAAAAATGATTTGTATTCCTTTGCGGATTGCCTTTTTTCCAGTAACTGGAAATACTTTAAATTGCTTTATATCAAAATTGCAAAATGCTTTCCAATAGTAATTTCATGACTAGTTTTGAGAGGAGACTGCTCATGACATGATGATGATGATGATGATGATGATGAAAACTATTCAATTTTTAACTTTCTTTGATGTAGTTCCATCTTCATGGTGTGTTCTCAGTTATATTATTCCAGCATTTAGCCAGTTTTTTTCTGATAAAGGAAAGTTTTCACGTTGTGAAAACTCATTCTCAATGTTCCATCACATGAAGTCAAGATGCAATTATCAGGAACATTGGTGAATATTTAAAAAATTAATTGTTTTATAAATAATTTACATTTGTCAGTACCAAAACAATTCTGCCAACCAATTGTTTGCGAATTATGTTTCTAAATTTAATATACCTGGAAAAGAGCCTAGTAATTTTAAAGTTTTTTTTCTATTAATTTTCCATATTGCAATTATTGAAGCTGGAAAAGGATTTGTATACTATAGGATTTGAAATTGCCACTTGGTATTTTCTTGTGACACTTGCTGTATTAATTTGTTTTTCAAGGTACATATGCAATAGCAAACATACATATGTGTAAATAAAATGAATGGAGGATGTATTATTAAATGATTTGAATGTATTAACCGTACCAGCCCTAGTGTAATATAAAATGTTTCATGTACTATGATGTTGTGGATGTTTTTGAAAAGTCACATGAAAGTTAAGTTACTGTGTTTCTTTTGAATTTTGTAGCTTAAGCTTATAATTTTAATTGTGATAGTGAGGTATATATTTTTGCTGGCATATTGTAGTTTATTTGTACATACATGTATTAATTGTGATAAAATGAGCAATTTGATTTTATTAACATTCAGTTAAGTGGTTATGGTTAGCTTCTACATTATAATTGTTTTCAAGAAAGGAATTATCTGTGCATATTTACTTTATTTAAAAATGCACCCGTTTCCTTTTTAGTATTAGACCAAAAATGTATGAACTAGCTTTGTGATGTTTCGGATGAAATTTAAAAAATAAATGTAATATGTTAATTTTAGTGAGATTCAGAAACATATCAATATAATAAATTATTTAATTTATGTGTGGGTTTTCTGCTAGTTGAAAAGGATAGGTTGAAAGAATCTCCTGTATTTGGCTGTCCATTGGTCTCACCAACATTTCCATCCATATTTTGATTCTTTTCAAAAGGTTAAAAGACACACATTGCAGATAACCAAATAACATAAGTTCTATGAACTTATGTTATTTGGTCTTATTGTTAACTTTCAGCCTTGAAACACCCATACCAATGAAACAGTAGTTATTAGCACTACTAAACATGTGAGATACTTTTAACCTTTCAAGTTTGTGATTTTTGGTTACTGTTGGACTCTACTTATGAAATCCTTTTCCTTTTTACATAGAATAAGAACTGTAGCAACTTATGTGAGAGGAACCAGTAGAAGCTGTAATTTATTAGAACATAGATTTATGAAGATTTTCTGATGACATATTAACACTATTAAGAAGAGGCTGTTTTGGAAAAGTTTGCGCAATTAATTTTAATGTCTTATTTGAGGTAATACACTACAAATGTATTTTAAAAAGTTGGTGATATGTTTTGAATAAGAGTGTAGTGGGTTTTTAAGGTTTAAAAATTTCAGTGTAAAAATTGACAACAAGAATATTTAGAAAACTAAAAATGTAAATTTGTTCATTCCTGTTTATAGGATATGCACGAATACAATCAGCAAAGAGAAAATCAGAAAATATTTTACTTTTTAGTTTATTTCTTATTATCTTCCACTTCAGTACATTTATTTTGTTGTCTTAAAATCATGATAAACTATTATGGCCACTTTCTTGAGAAGTTTTTGAAATGCTGAGAACGTTTCATGAAAGAGCCGCAAGCCAAATATCATTTCTTATTATATTTATTTATTTATTTTATGTCAAAAAAACAGTTAAAAACTGCGTATGACGTGCTATGGGGAAAAGTGAATTGTGTGCACATTTTCAAAATTCTGTGATCCCTACACTAAGTCCTATACTACTTAAATTTTGAATTTTGAAAGGGAGAAAAAAAACTCCCATGTAGTAAAATCTATTTTCAAGGATAAATAAGCAATAAATTTTGGTTCTTATTACTTCCTGCCGCGACAATATGGAAACGATAATTTGAATAATTGTATTTCCCACTGAATTCTAGAAGATGTGCACAGAAAATGAAGTTACATTTATGTCCAGAAGCAAAACAAGGGCCATCTCAGCATTTGCTCAATGGATCAGGGAAACTGGACGAAAAACCTGATCGAGATGGGGGTCATTGACCCGGAAGCTATTTCTATTTAAGACGGAGAACTAATCATATTTATATAATTTTAACTTTTCTCATTATGCTCGTTTCTGAGTCGATTCCTTTTTGTTTTGTTCCATTTATTTTCAGAGCTAGTGTGGCTGCTTTTCACAGATTTTAAAGATACAAAATGAAATGTGTCATTAGTAAAGTCATCTAATTTTAAACAAAATGTAAATGGTTAAAACTTGTTTATCGGAGACTTATTATGTGCATTGGATGTTTATTTCAATCTTCAATCCACATTCACCAGTTCCTTTTAAATCCCTTCAGTTGCTGTCTTATTGCTACACATAAGTACCCTATGTTTTAATTCTTTCTAAATAATTTGATTATCATTTGTGAATGTATTTGAAACTAGAGATAATATAGTGATAACTATTTCTTTTGGGCAAGAGCACCAGAAGTAGCCATTATTAAGCACATTCTTGTGCTTTTCTTAAAATATTTGAGCACTAAATTTCGCTTTAAGAAACTCAATGGATGATTAATATACATCTTTCTGAATTTCTCTCTAACCTAAAAATTGTCAATTTTTAATTTGTTTTACTTTCACTTTTTCCCATTACGAAGATACTTCGTCGAAAGGGGAAATTATGTAATCGTGCGCCGAAAAACTGAGAATTTTCGGCAGAAACACTCGCGCGCGCGCGTGTGTGGCGGGGGGGTACGAGGGTATGTGGAAATCTTCAAAAGACACTGGACCACTACCCAGCGTGCGAAATTTTTACTCACTAAAACCGAATTTTTTCTTTAAATATCTTGTAATAATAGAGTAAAATATACTTTTGAAGGTGGCTTAGGTCCAATTTTCACTGTTAACTCCGAATTTTCGATAATTGTAAAATTTGATTTTTTTTTTCAGCTGGCACTTCCTACAATTACAAAATTGAAGATGGAGATTTTTCCTTCAAATTAAATTTGTCCTTATTTAGTTCTTTCATGAAGGTCATGTAAATGTTTTTTAAACATTTAGTCATTTTTGTGCGCAGTATGTGCCGGAAACTAGTGGTGCTACAGAATAGCACAGATTTTCTCGTATTACTTTTCTTATTTCATCGGTAAGGGCTAGCTAGCTTTACAGTCTTGCCCCATCCTCTTGCTACCTGCCATCTATTGCAAGTTCATAAATCTGGCTGACACACTATAGCAGAACACAACCAATTAGCTCATAATTTTAGGCTAATTAAATGCTGTATTCCCAAATTTTAGGCTCTTGTAACTTTCTCAAAAACCAATGTTCAGACAGCTTTAGAATAAAGCCAGCTCACAAAAAAAACCAAAAATTAAAGTTAGAACAATAATTGTAGGCCCTCCAAAATTAATAATATTATTAATTTTTGGTATATATTATTGTAAGAAAAATGTAATAAGTAAAAATAAGTCGCAACACCATTTGACTCGAGGCAGACCATTCAACTCTTAATTGTTTTTAAACGAACGAGCAGAACATACAAAATATTATTTTTAACATACTATTCATTACATTACGTACTATTTGTCGATATATCCTTGAAGTTCGTGCTCGTCAACTTCAGCTAAAAATGTCTCAACAATACAACCCAACCGCTTAAGTAGGCTCTGCGGTAAACCAAATAGAAATAACTGTGTTCGTCAACTTTATAAAAAACTGTTGCAAGAATACAACCCAACCGATCAAGAACGCACTTCCTCACGGCATTCTGAGACTAATAATTTTTAAACTAAAAGGCAGAACAGTTTTATTTTAACATACTATAAGTAAAATTATATATTATTAGTTAATATAGACTTGAATTTAGTGCTCATCAACTTTACCGATAATTGTTGCAATAATACCACCCAACCAATCAAGTAGCCCTTCCTCACGGCATTCAGAGCCAATATTTTCAAAACTAGTCGGCAGAATACAGTTTTCTATTAACGTATTATACTTATTATTATGTACTATTTGTTGAAATAGATCTTGAATTAAGTGCTCGTCAACTTTAGCAAAAAATGTTGCAACAATACAAACTGGAGAGAGAGAGAAAGAGAAAGGCAGATATTCATCCTCTCCGTTGGAACATGGCAGCTCTCTACTTGTAAGCCGCAACACAATGGCGAAGCCCTTCAGCTGATCTGGTGGACTCAGCCCACTTGCCCTCTGTCTGGTTAGGTCGGCGCCTCGCCACGTCCATTCATACCCCAATTACGGTATTGTTCCATTCACAATCGGTTAACGCTTTGAAATCTCGGTTGCGGTCTCAATCATCCAGATAGCATATAACCGGCGCATGTTACTGCTCTGCTTGCGTATGCTGCCTCAGTTGCAGCAACATAGGTTGCTCAGTTGACACGCCACCCAATCTGACTCGGAGTTCAACTTTCCAAGTCTCTGCCTCCTCAGTTATACTTTGACAGTCCCTCACTACCCGGCCTAAGTGCTAGGGCTATATGCTCCGCGATTTCTCTCGAAGTGTCAGTCGCTCCAAGACCTGTTTCTCAGCGTCGCTAACACTGCGGTCTGTTTCTAATTCTCGTCTCTCTCTAAGACTCATTCGGAGTGATTTCTCGCGTACGGCTTTTACACTAAGTAACTTCCTCTCTCCTCTCCGTTTATTTCGGCGTGTCCCCGCCCCTTTACACGATGCACTAATAATTATCTTACTTTCCAGCGAGACTGTCAATTTGTCTCTTATTGGCTAGACGAAATTGATCATTCCTCGTCTCTCCTTTGCGGCTCTCGCACCCGCGCGCAGCTGCGGCGTGTATGATTTTCCCGTGAGGTTGATAGCATTCCTTAGACGTCGCTTAGGTTATATTCTCTGACCAATTTCCAACATTCGTTATCAATCGGAGTAACGTCTGTTGCTATGCCTTAAACAAATTATCAAAATCGCTGAGGAGCGTGTCGCAGCACTCAGAGGCCCTTTCAAATGCTACTAGTAGCGTATACTTGGCGTTCATCTTTTCAAGAGCGACAACCACGCGCACACACACGCGCGCCCACATACACACACACACACGCGCGCGCACGCACACGCTCACACACACACACACACACACACACACACACACACACATATATATATATATATATATATATATATATATATATATATATATATATATATTGTGACGTACCGGTAGGCGGCTTGTTCTCAGTAAATTTATTTGTAAGGGACAGGTGTTCTTTCTCGTGAATGGGCTCGGGGTTATTAATCAAACACCACTGTTCCGTGAACAAAATAAACTGAACTATTTATTAATTCTATACAAATCACTAATGATACAATATCTATGGTGGTCTCTACCCTTTTCTTTCATATAACCCAGAATCACTGTTAGTCTCTCGATCTGATATCGATCGAAGAAATATTTACCGTTTACTTCTTCCCATACGAGCGTTGGCGGCTTCGGGGACTCTCGGGTTGCCTCGCGCTCCTTCGCTGCCTGCCGGGGTCGTTTCGCTTGGGACCAGCCGAGGTGAGGCGCTGCGCTTCCGAAGTACGTTCTCCTTTCCAATTCTCCGATCCACTCGACGTCTTTTGATCTGTGTTACTCCAAATAGCAGCTATCACTTTGGCAATATGTCCGATCGACTATTGATTGTTATCACGCACAAATTGTCCGTCAATTGATCTTTCTGCACTCGTTCGTTCGCGATACTAGTTTGCTTTTCGATCGCGGAGCAGCCCCAGATACGTCCTTCCTCGCCGGCGGCCAGCGACACTGACCCTCGCGGCCTCGTTCCCACGGTCGGCCAACCGACGACACCTCGCCGCCCGTAACCGTTTTTCGTGGCTAGCGAGCGCCTTCTTGCAACCGTTCTGCCGCGTTCTTGTTTGATGTATCGCCGTTTCTTTGGGTGGAAACGCGGTGCGTTTCAATATATATATATATATATATATATATATATATATATATATATATATATTGTGACGTCATGGGTTTAGACAACCACATAACACCAACATCAGCTACGAGAAGCCCACGAACAGAGAGTAGTAGGGTACGCGGCGGAGCGATGGCTTGTAAACGCGCCTCTACCACAGCTTTTCGAACTCGGACGCCCGATTTAGCGAATAATGTTTTTCCGGAGGTCACGAAAAGAGGAGAATTTTCCCCCCCAAAAAATTTCCCCAGGCGCGAGTACCATAAGTATCGCGGCGCATCTCGGAGGAGCCCTCTTGGACTGCAGCAGCGACGACGAGAGACTGACTGAGCTCTCTTTGACTGAGCTCTCTTAGACTGAGCTCTCTTTGATTGCAGCAGCGACGGTGACTAGACTGAGTTCTGAAGGCGATTGTAACTTGATAGCCTAGGAGTTTATTTTAACTTGGTAGTTAAAAGTTAACTTGTGAAGCGTATCTTCGAAAGTGAGGTAATTAAGAAGTGGAGTGCACAAACATTCTTCGCATTCACAATATTTGAGAGTGCAAGCGAAGTGATTGTTTGACTCCGAAATAATTTCAAATTTGTAAAATTCGCGCAGAAGGACATGAACTAAATTCAGCATCTCATATTGCACGCTGAGACCACACATGCCCAAAGTGTGGTAGGTAGGCCGAGCATTTAAAACATAACTTCAGCAACATTAATTATTCGAGGCTGGAAGCGCGAACAAATTTGTACGAGGCGCGGCAGAAGAAGAAGAGGAAGAAGAAGGACGACCCCAGGAAGAGTGAAGCGTAGGTGAGAAAGATTTGGACTGGAACGAGAATCGTACGAGTCCGGAGAACGGGAGAAGGGTGTGGAAATTGTACGCGTAGTAGAGTCCAGTGTTCGAGGGAAGGAAACTTGTCGTGGGACAGCAAGCGGAGAAGAGTGGTGACGCGGGGCTGCGAGCGGTAGAAAATCCCCAAGGTTACCTACAGGCGAGCGATGCGGAGCTGTTGAGGTAAAAGAACTGGAAACTTTTACACGGCGATCAGTTGGGGAAAGAGAATGGCAGTAAATACACACAATTCGTGTTGAAAGTGGGTGAAAAGTCCAGAATAGGTGGGAGAAGTATCCCGAACGATGCGAGTAGCAGTTTCAAGTTCATTTACTGCACGTGTCATTAAATTCATTCAAAAGAGGCCATACCTTGTACAATTAAAAATTCATGATTTTACATGTACAGTTGATAAAAATCAATTAAATTTAAAATTTTTTTTTTTTTCTTCTCTAATAATTTATGATTTACAGTTGTTCGTAGCCATAGGCTAGCACCTGTGAACTTGCTACCTTAAAACACGTGTAAATTTCATTTTAAAAGCCGTGCACGGAAAAACTAGAGAGTAAAAAGAGTAAAATAATTTGGTAGATAAAAATTCAGAAAGAGCAAATTGTAAATTGTAATTGGTGAAAGTGTGTTCAGGCGGTAGAGGTGACGCCAATTTTTTGTTTTAGCTTGTTTTCTGTTTTTTTTTCAGTGACCAACTACTTAAAGTGTATTATCCTGTTATAAAATTGCGTCACTGTAATTATTTTTTTATTTGAATATATACTCATTTTATTCGTATTTTATCTGATTCATTGTGTCAAGGGTTCAGATCTTTCTCATACCCAAAAGATCTTGCTTCCTGAGATGTTTAAGCTCGCTTCACAAGCATTCGTTCTATCACGCCCACATCACGTGTATGTGTGTAAAATATATATATATATATATATATATATATATATATATATATATATATATATATATATATTACTGGTTCTCACGTTTTTCCCTGTACTAATGAACCGTTCGCAATGATTCGCCGGGCTACGGCCAAGGCGATCGCGCAATTCAAAGGTATAATATGAACAGCAACTCAATGCTCGACATGAGCAAAACTTTTTAGAATACAACAAAAATGAGCAAAACGCTTTTAAACGATGTTGTATTCAAAAGTTCGAAATTCGCAAGTGGGGGTGCAAGTCACTCTAAAGACCAAAATTTTTTGGGCAAAACATTTAACAAATGGGACGAAAATGGGAAAAATTCTTCTAGACAATGGTGTTTACAAATGTTCGAAATTCGCAAGTGGGGTTGCAAGTCACTTTAAAATTGAAAACTTGATTTTCGATTTCCGGCGTTGTGTGACTTGGGCAAAACTTTTTAATGGCTCTATGATCTTGGGTTCATCGTGGGAAAACGATGGTATGTTGGAAATTTCGAAATTTCTTTATGATTGAGCTACAGATAGTTTAAGTCAAACATTTTGAGATTCAATTTCCAGCTTTGTTTGACATGGGCAAAAGTTTTATAAATAGGACACACATGGGCAGAACTCTTCTAAACGATGGTGTATTCAAAAGTTCGGAATTCGCAAGTGGGAGTGCAAGTCACTTTAAAGTCCAAAATTTAATTTGCGATTTCCGGCACTGTGTGACTTGGGAAACATGTCTAATGGCTCCATGAACTTGGGTTGATCGTCTGGGAGTTAGGTCGATAGTGGCTATCTCGTGGCGCAAGAGCGACTTGCGCAAGAGCGACTTGCGCAAGAGCGAAGTCGCTCGCCTTGCACCAAGGAGGTGCGGGTTCGATTCCCGGACAATCTCATGTGAAATTTGTTTTAACAAAACGAGTTCAGCTGCTTCATAAGGTCTAGTCCAACCCCTGTGAAGTGTCTTAACCCTACCCCTATCCTAGTTCCTTCCAGATTGTGGACGCTGGGTAGTGACGCAGGAGCGCGCAAGAGAGAGGCGCGTACGCGATGATGCTACCTGGCGGTCCTCTTGACGACGAACGAACTACGTAATGGAGGAATACTCCCAAAGACATTGACTTTTAAAACGTAAATAACGGAGGATTACTTCTAGGCGCCCAACGCCCAATGGGGATTATGAGGCGCGTTGCGTCATGACGAAGGCACAACAAATTTTAAAAAAAGGTTTAAGACCAAATTATTGATTTGCGATTTCTGGCTTTGATTGACTTTTGCAGAACTTTTTACAAATAGAACAAAAATGGGCGAAACTCTTCTAGACAATGGTGTGCTCAAAAGTTCGAAATTTGCAAGTGGGGTGCAAATCACATTAAAGTCGATTTTTTTGCGTATTCTGGCGTTGTGTGACTTCGGTTAAACATTTTAATGGCTGTATAAACTTGAGTTTATCGTGGGCAAAACGATGGTATGTTTGAAATTTCAAAATTTCCATGTGGTTGAGCTACAGCCAGTTCAAGTGTAAAATTTTGATTTTTGATTTCCGGCTTTGACTTTTTACAAATAGAAGTGGGTAAAACCCTGCTATATGATGGTGTGTTCAAAAGTTCGTAATCACAAGTGGGGCTGCAAGTAACTTTGAAGTCCAAAATTTGATTTTCGATTTCCGTTGTTGTGTGACTTGGGCAAACCTTTTTTAAGGTTGGGCAAACTTGGACAGAACTTGGGTGTATGACATTTGATTTTTCGAGAAAGTGGGGGTGCCAACTTCATGCACCTGCATAAGCACCTGGTTCTGCATGTTCATAATAAGTGGGAAGTCTCCAATTGTTATTTTTCAAATTTTTTGCTGGTGACATTACCCTATGTCAAATCTGCCTTTTTGTACATAAAATTTTTAACGTTTGTGAACATTAACAACTAGACCAAATCATTGTAGCGCCCATCTTATATGTTAGTTATGCAGACATCAACTGATGTTTCTAATTCAGTAATTGGAGGTTTCTCTGGAAATTCATTTGGGGCTAATAAATTCTATTGGACTGTAAGTCCTTTTCAAATGATGTTTGTCAGTGTAATTTTCTTGATAGTATTGGTGACTATTTTTTGTGTGTATTATGATTTATATTATTTAAAAAATTATTTGCAATATGATTTTCATTTTCATGTTTCCCCTCCACAGTAACCCTGAGGAGGCGGGAATTTATTTAACTACGGCAATACAATTTGCGCTGCTGCCTTGCGGCTTAAGCAGCTAAGAGGGAGAGGTAAAAAAGCTAATACTAACTAAAGCTAACTTAATTCTAGCTTAAATCTAATTTAATAATTATGTAGTAGCACTTTGACATACTTAACTTACACGAAAAATACTATTATTTTTTTTCCTAATTCTAAATAATGTTTTTGTAGGGTTTGCTAGTTGATTCTTTTTCTGAATTTATTTTTCATTCACGCATCACTCATTCATTCGTTATATACATGACCATTCATTCGTTATATGCATAACCATTCATTCATTATATACATAACCATTCATTTCCACAGCACTGCACTAATTCCTGTTCTTCTGTTCGCCACGGCACTGACTTGGCTCAAAGTGTCCGTGGCGCTCAGGCCCATTGGGAGGTGTGGCAGGAGGGGCGCGTCGTCGCGTTTCCCACGCGTGCCTCGGCCGATGGCGAGTCTTCCCCTCCGCGTTCGGCTGCCTCCGCTTGCTCGCACAAGGTAGCAAGCGTGTCGTGAGGCAGCGCACGGAAGATGGATTTCATAGATGATATTCATAGAACTAGAAAATTCTGGAGTGCACTAAAATAGAAGTGTGAGGGATATCAGAATTTTTAGATGTTTACGACAGCTGACTAATACTTTTTCAAACACACCATGTAATGAAGCTATTCTCCTTTGTAAAAACTGAAGATTCCTATTTAACAGACATGTATTAACTGTTGTGAGGTAATTATTCAGTTTAAGTAATTGGTGCTCGACAGGTAGTTTTACTTTTTGACATTAAGTACTTTAGTTATAAACACATTTCAAACTAGGTTTATTTCAACAATTATTGTGTTATAATCAACACTTTCCTTTCCGCTTCTGCTACATGGTGTAAATTAAAAAGTTACATCAAATTGTGTAATTTTAATTACAATCTCATGTTGATTTGACATTGTATTGATGTTGAGAATAATAGCATTCTGTGCCACCTTAGAGGCATTTTAATTGTTTCTCAAAATTATATCTGATGCTGTCATTAGTGTGTTTGTGCTCTGAGTTGCATTTGTTCAAATATCCAATGTGATTCTAATATTTTTACCATAATATAGGTTCATATCTTTTGCTTCTGGAAAAAAAATATTCTGATGACGAGGAAGAAGATCCTACTCATTCTACAAATCAAAGAATAAAATAGTTGAAAGCCGTAAAAAAAGTAAATTTTATTTCCACACATCACATAACAGATACACATGTCTAAAACTATTATACAAGTAATACGAAATATATTTACAGAGCATTGTCACATAAAGTATTTAAATAACTGAAGGGTTTGAAGAAATTTTCAATTTTTCCGGTTAAATGGTGAAAAACATTTTTATATTATGAAATATCTAAATACCAGAGTATAGAGAATGTGAATGGTTACAAAACTTTCTATTATCTAAGTCATGTTATAATCTGTAAAATATGTAATTCTTCTCTTGAGTGACTTTTATAAAATATATGCTAAGTTATGCAGCTATAAACGCATGAACTTTCAGAATTAATGAATTAATTTTTTTAATAGAAACCTCAAACTATTGAGACACAATATATATGTTATACAGAAACCATCTTAAGAAATACTTGAAAATATGACTTGTTCAAACCCTTCAATCATTAATTTCTGATGAATCTAGGGCAGATTGCTTTAAAATTCCTGGCAATATTTCTGCTTTCCAGTTATCTTGTATGAAGAATGAACTGGAGAGACATAAGGCAAGATGTAAGGCAGTAAGTACTTGCTGCAAAGAGCACTGAGGAAAACAATATAGGAATTAGTCATGGCATGAAATACCTGTGTGAGTTACAATGTATTACATCATTGGAGAAAAACCATGAACATTCATTTAGAAAATTCTTGAGAATAGTAGGTTCAGTTTTGTAGGTCATAAAGTATAGTAAAATAATTTAAGTCAAATAAAAAAAAATCTTTTTTATAGTTTATTAGCAAGCATATTCATTGAAACAAGAGATGAAAACAACTGAAACAAAGATCCTCTGATATAATCACAGAATTTAATTAAATATATATTTCTTCTAAAAAATTTACTTTGAAGTAGAAAATTCTTAGAATTCTATCAATGTAGTTTCTTAACTGAATTTTACAAAAGAAGATTCTTACTTCCAGAATATTGTTTGCTCCTGAAGTGCTGAACTTTCTATTTAATTTTGAATGATATTTCTTCAGGATAAACAGTTCAGTTTCAAGGGAATTTAAATGTTTACTAAAAAACATGTAAGTTTACACAAAAAAAATTATTTGGACATTTTCATTGGGACAAGTATTGATGGTGTCATTTGTGCTTTCATTGCCCTTCATAGTTCCTATTTGCAGACCTTTTTCTGTTCTCAAACTTTCATTGCATTTAGGACCAAGATGGAGATTTAGTCTACCACCCTTAATGTCACCTTTGAGCATCAATCTATAAAGTAATTAATAACTCGCTTTTTAAAAAATGTGTAAGTAGAAGTACCAAAAACGGGTATTAGTAAGGTTTTAAATGCTAAAAAGCAATATTGAAGGGTGAAAATTATTGCAATGCAGTTGCTAGAAGAAAGGTGCCAGTATCATCGAGCCATTTGGTCACAGATTCCACAAACACTGCATCTTTTCTCAAAGATTCAGGATAATAAACCAATTAATTAATAACTTCTTACATAATTCTAAAAGACTAATCATTCACGATTTCCGAAAGGACGACATTCTTGATTTTAAGATTGTTGCAAACGGTAAATGATTCTTGGAATGTTAATGAGGGGAGATGGGCAGAAAAGCGTTCTGTTGATGTGAGGGAAAATTCCGAATGAATGCATGTCACTCAAGAAAGGTTCTCTTTATACTGTCATCTAATGGGCTGCTAACTCGCGATAGCTGAAAAGCTGTTATCGTCACATACGAAAATTTTCAATTGTCGGTGAACTATTGTATATTTGTGTCTCAAGTATCATTGAATGGTATCACATCAAATATAATAAGCGCATATAAATGTTTCCTGGTCGCATTTGGCTTCGTGTTATGGCCAGTCTTAAAGAATTAAGTAAATACTCCACGGAATCCTCATCTCGTATTACGACTGCAGGCTACGTCAGCAAAGAAGCTCAGAAGCTGAATTTCATTCAAAAACTGTAACGTTGAATTAATCACTTTACTCGAGCTGTCGTGTCGACTATTTTAAAGCATTTATTGTAAATCGAAATCAATATGTATATCATCGTATTTCGTGGCGAAACATGTATTTTCCCGGGGGATAGGGGTGGAGAGTGGCTGTATTTGTAGAGTCCAACCGACTTGATGTGATTCTCATGATTTATTGACATTTATAACGTATATTAAATTGAGGTACTAAATGACTTTCATTAGTACGGCAAATTATAAAAACTGTATTTGTAAATATGCGTCCTCGTCTTCTGGAGGCAGGGCTGAAGACCCATCAGGCCCGCCTGCCCCTTGGATGCATCACTGGTCATATTTAAGGAGAGGCAAAGTTGATCCATATTTTTCTTCACATGCGTCACGACTCGTAACTTCGAAAGAAATGATGACATTAAGCGAGGCTTTCGTGACTCTTCGCTCTTCGTCTTTTTGGTGGATTCTGGCCGACAATGAAAAAATAAATTACGAACGGGTTCTTTCGGAGGAGGGAAGTAGTCCGTTTCAAGTCTTCGATTTCCAACGCGTGATAACGACGGGTACAAGAGAAGTATTAATGACAAAATCCGTCTTGTTGTTCCATTTTCGTAAAACTAAAAGGAAGAAAATTCACCGAATATCTACTAACATCGTATCCCGCACGTGCTCCAAAAGAGTTCCGTTTCAATTCGAGACCTCGAGCAGAACGTTCGTTTCCCACACAATCGGGAGAGAGTTCGCCTGGACGCACGTGTAGCGACGTGCCACAGCCAACGAAACGGCGCCCGTCGCTCCAAGGAGTATCACAACCCTGTCTTCGCTTTGGTTCGCGGACTGCAGCGCCTGGTGACGCCGCCGGCGACGGCGGCGGCAGCGACGGCGGCGGCGGCGGCGGCCGGGGTTCAGAGCGCGCGGGGCAGCGCCAGCTCCACAGCCCTGACGAGCGACAGCAGCAGCAGCGACAGCGGCAGGAGCAGCGCGGCGGCGGTCGGCAGGGGGCGTGGCCCCGCGCCCGCCGCCCCTCCGGGTCCAGCGCCCGGCGCACGCGGCGGCGCTGCAACACCACGCCTCCGTCAGCCTCAGCGGCGCAAACACAAACAAGCGACTGGCATGTTCTTGGCAGGAAGTCAAAACTCTGCTAGTTCGCCAACGATTCCGAATGTATTATTTATTCCATTATCAGGGCAAATAATACAGACGCACACATTGTTAAAATTTCCAGTTACACATAACACAATTGAATAAAATTAAACTTCAAAAAATTTGCTATTCAATATTCCTTAACATCAAATCATTTTAAATAACTAAAAACAATGCAAAATACATTGGTTTCTATACAACTAAATGCGTTTCCTTATATGGCACAATATAAGATTTGTAGGTGTCCCAGAATAAATATTAACTGCTAGGGCATTTAGAGGGAGTCAAAAATGATCACTTTTACCAATAAATATGAGAAATGGCATAAAAACGAGATTTTGCTTGTATGCGACATTTACCCCTAATCTCTACGCAACCCAGAATGGACAATAGTGCGGCTGGTTCTTGCCGGCGTCTGAACGTGACCTGCCGAACTTCTGTGCATAACGAGTTGCCTAAAAACGGGGGAATGTCACACATGTAATTCCGTTATATTTCGTACTACATATTCAATGGCCAAAAGTGATCATTTTTGACCCCTCTACATGCCTAAGACATGTGTAACATTTGTTTTGAGATATTTGTACATGTATACACTACATTCTACCTTGTGCTTACTCACCACTTACCATTTCGAAACTGACTAATTTGAAGCTATGCAAACTCTTTAAGATATATTCTGAAAACAATGTATTTCCAGTAACTACTAATTGATGTAAATCCAAACAAACCAATGTATACCGTATTTCCTCATGCGTGGTGTGAAAAGAAACAGAAAGCCACCAAGGAAATTGAACTGTTTCACTGTTCCTGACGAGTTCATAATGAATTCTGAATTTGGCCTCTCACTACCTGTTCATTTTATTTTCTTGCCTTAATACGTAATAAAGAGAAAGTATTGTAATGTGACGGACATTGGCAATTTTTCGGCAGAAAAACTCCCATTGTGGTGTTTTGGTGACCAAAAAGTGGATTTGGTTTGTTTTTTTCGCGTTTCGCGTCAACTGCTTTGGTCATTAGTCCCGTTAGTGTAGTGTATGTTTTTTCTCGGGAGATGGCGGTGATCTTCCCTCGCTGGATGGCGAGATCCGGCGCCAACCTACCGTCGGCTAGTGGGGTTTCCCCCTAACCAGGACTCTCCCACCAGCGGGGCACCGCCTCAGCCGGGAGAAGCTCTAAGCTCCCGACTAGTCTCCCGGAATATGTGGTAGTGTAGTGCATGTTAGTGTACGTGTGTGTGTGTGTGTGTGTGTGTGTGTGTAAGAGGAGAGGATAGGACAAGGAAGAGGAAGGACAGATCGCGCGCGGTCCGTGGCCCGTTTGATAGGGTACTGCTCCGGCATTCGCCTGGTATTGATCGGAAAAACACGGAAAACTACCGTTCAGAGCAGCCGGCAGCTAGAATTCTCCTCCAGACAGCGACTGAATTGGACCTAGCTGAAAAGCTAGTGTCGAAAATCCTGCCGCCGTCAGAACTCGAATCTAGGACCTCCCGGTCAGAGGCGCTGCAGTGGCATCAGTTGATGCACTGAGCTACCGTTGCCGGTCCAAAAAGTGGATAAATCTTGTAGCTAGATGTAGTAAATTACGTTTTATAACACGTTGTATGGGGAGAATCCATGTTTAGTGGGTCGGTGGTACCGAAAATCGATTGACGGCAAAATGTCTGTCTATCAGTGGTCAACGCTAGCACTTAAACAGTGCAGACCATTTTCTCCAAAATTGATATTTCCCGATCGATCTGGACGACCTCGAGGCCATGCGAGTTTGTAACGAATATTTTCATTTTGTGGGTACTTAACGTGAAGCCTCAACACTCATTTTTAAAATTTTCTCAAAAATGGTTCCAAACTTGTTTATTAAACTTTTTCTCAGATAGGGTAAAGGACGCTTGAAAAATGGATAGGTCTCATTTTCGTTGAAATCTCTGAATGTTCGAAACTCGCAAAAGTTCAAGATATTTTCAACGTCTTCCTACAACCACAATATTGAAGTTAGAGACTTTTTGTAAATGAAATCTGTTCCTCAAAGACAGATCTTGAAAAAAGGTCATGTACATTTTTTGTTAGCGTAATTTTCGTGGAATATAGGCATTTTTTAGAGAGTTTTTAGAACCGGACCAAGCTTTCAGCTCCAGACGTGTGTGGTAGAGTAGCGTATGCAAGTGTGTATGTGTGTAGGTACGGGGTGAGAAGAGGAAAAGGAAGATGAAAGACGATAGGCAGACGGTCCATGATCTATTCGTTAGGGTACTGCTCTGGCATTCGCCTGGTATTGACTGGAGAACCCACTGAAAACTACCGATCTGAACAGTCGGTCGCTAGAATTCTCAGACAACGGCTGATTTCGGCCTAGCTACCTAGCTAGTGTCGAAAATCCTCCTACCGCCGGGACTCGAAAACTAGGACCTTCCGATTGTCGGCCGAGGCATTGCAATGTCATTAGTTGATACCTTGGTCTATCTGAGCCGGTCTAAATAACGTGTTAGGAGAAGTAATTTACTACATATAGGAACAAATTTATCCACTTTTAGTTTATGGCAATATGAGTTTTTCTGTCGACAATCACCATTCTCCGGTGCACGAATATAATACTTCCTCTTCTTACGAAGTAAATGAAAGAAGCAAAATTGTTGCGGGTTTCATTTTCGACAAAATGGATTTTCGAAATGTGCAAAAGTTAGAAATAATACAAGGAAGTATGCTGCCGTAGAATCACTTGTTTTTATTAGAAGTGGAAGTGAAATGTTACTGCACAGTTGTGAGATTCGTAGTACATGTACTCTCTGTATGAAAGAAAGCAAGGTCAAAAATATGGTTAATGTTTTTAGCAAAGGTCATTCTGAAAACTGAGAAGAACCTGATTCAAGTTTGGTGAGCTAATTCATTACATTTAAATGTTTGAATCTATGTAATTTTAATTTTTTACTCGCGATTCCTTAATTTTGTTGAGAGGTCGTTGGAAATTTGTTTCAAAAAACTGTGGCTACATCCTAAAGAAGCCCCAAAGAATTTCATTGTCTAAAGACAGTTTCATATGACACCACTTTTGAACTAAAACATCAAGAGTTTCAAATATTTGTATATGTTAAATGCAGACTGTTTGTATCGCCTTTGCATATCCAAAACACCTGCTATCATTAGATGAAGTAAGTAGGGGGAAGTGGGGGGCAACGGATGGGTCAATAAAGTGCAAAGCTGACTCAGACTAAATGTTACAAAGTTGTAGAGCATGTAAAGGTGCTGAAGATAATCACTTTTTGCCAGTGAACATGTGGTGGGAAATATCATATAACTAATTTACACATGTGATATTTGCCTCTACGTACACTGCTACATCATATTTCTTGTTATTTTTTTATTTTATATTTTTATACCCCTACAGTACATCAAAAATGTTGTACACTTATAACTTTATAACTCAACCTAGTGTCAGAAGGTACCGCATGCGTTGGCTCAGTGAGTACACCGCCGCCTCCACAGCATTTTTTTTTAGCGAAATGTCCTAGGGTTCGAATCCTCACGGCGCACCATCGTGGTGATGGTTTTCCTATACTATATAACTGGGTCGAATTCATTCACTACCAGGAGGGAAATTCTATCCGCTGGCTGAGCTTTGATCGGTAGCTTTCAGCTGTTTCTCATATCAGTATTCCAGACAAATCCTGCAACAGTACTCTAACAAACGAGCCATGAAACATGCTCAGTATTTATTTCATCGTGTTTATCCTATCTTCTTTCCGTACACACTTTTACATTTATAAGCACTACACTACCACACATGTCAGAAGATTAGAGCCAGTCTCGGCTGGGAGAGCTGCACCTCTGGGGGAGGTACTTGGAGATGGAGAATTCGAAATTAACCTTTTTATTTATTTATTTACTTATTTATATATTTATCTATCTATCTATTTATTTACTTATTTAAATATCAAAGACAGATAAAAACTGTGTGTGACTTGCTACGGGGAGAAGTGTATTCTCTGCACGTTTTCTTAATTCTGAGATCCCTATACCACATACAACCACACACAAGTTGAATTCTGAATGCAGAAAGAGATGGATGTTTTTGACAAGAATTGTTAACAAAATATTCGCTCCGATGTAATAAAGTCTATTTTCAAGGCAAATCAGCTATAGATTTGGGCTCTTTTCCCTCATTATGTCCTTCGTGAAGGAATATACTTCCGCGCGACAACATAACGAACGATAATTTAAATAACTATATTTCCCACTGAATTCTAGAAGACGTGCACAGATAATGAAGTTACATTTATGTCCAAAAGGGGCCAATCAGGATCAAACAAGGGTCCATCTCAGCATTTGCAAAAAGGATAAGGGAAACTGGACGAAAAACCTGATCGAGATGGGGGTCATTAACCTAGATGCTGCGGTACTATAATTGTTACAGGTTGTTTAGAATTATGCAGTTCAAATGATAAATAATACATTAAATATCACTGTTAAAATTAATTTTAATTTCCTTTTTGATACTCGATGTAGTCTCCATTTGTATAGAAACAATTATGCAGAAAAAATATTTTTCTGGGAACTTAAACTTTTGTTTCGATTTTAATCGTTTAATGTCATCTGGTAAAGTGTTGTCAAATAATATACACGTATTGTATGTGAATTTTTAGTAGTGAGCTATTGATACTGTCACCTGATGATTATGATTTCTACGTCGAGTGTTATTGTTATAAACATCGGCGTTTGCTGAAAATATATTCCCGCCCTTGAATAAATCATTTTTGACAATAAACACTGATTCGTATATCGAGACAAGGAAATGGAAAAAAATCTAGATAAATTGAGAGAGGTTTACAAGAATCACGTGCGTAGAATTTGCTTATTATTCGTGCAATCATTTTGTCTATTCTAAAATCTGGGAGCTATAGGCTAATTCGAACGTAAAGTTCGGCGCCCGATCACGTTCCAGTGAGTGCCAGCGCACGGGATATTCCGCGCACTACACTTACGGGAGTTGTAACCTAAGTTGAAGGTCTCGGAAAAAAATCTACTCGCTCTTAGAAGATGGCCATCCCAATATATTCCGGAAGGGATAGAATGAATAAGTTACTGGGCGATCTCATACCTTTCGGCCTCTCTTTTACACACTGGGAAGGTAATGCTTCCTCAAATTTGTTTTGAGAGCCTTCCTTTGCCACATGGAAGCTATTTCAAGTTATTGTTGGGAGGAATTAACATAATAAAGAGAATTATTGAGGTGTTGGCTTAGAATGAAGTGTTTGCTACTGATGTGAACAAATAACTATTACTATCGTTACCGATAGCTGTCATTCAAATTATCAATTCCCAAATGTCATCATTTCTGAAGTAGATACAGTAGTAATTGGAAACTACTATTGCGACGAGAATCAAGAATGCGGTATTAATACAGAGAATGTGAAACCGCTTAGGTTATACGAACAATGAAACAGATCTTGGGTTTGGACTGGAGTGTTTACTATCGATTTCTTAAGTCACAAGCCCTTCATTACAACGCTAAGCAAATTTCGAACGATTCAGTCGGAGATTGCAATTCGCGTTGATGAGCATCACTTTCAGTAGATCAGCAATCGATCGTGTCACCTTAATTTCACTGACGTTCTAAATATGAATTTTTAAATATGAAGAATATTTACATCCACATTTTATTGTTATAATGTACATAATTTTTTTAAATAATAAGATATAATAAAAAAGCTATGATAAAAGCTGTAGTTTGACGTGGAAAAGAATGCCTAATAGTTTGAAGTCAGTAGCTCTAATAGTTTAGTCTAATCAGTATAGTCTGATAGTTTACTCAGTAGCTCTAATAGTTTAGGAAATAATGTTCCTTATATACTAAAAAACAAACTTACGGGAATCAAGCTTCAAAGTTTGCCACTATTTCCTGTACATTCCTTGTCCATATATGACAATTTTTAGAATTATTCGACATTACTCTTTTAGTTTCTTTTTCAGTGATGTCATAGTGTGTCTGGCTTACTTCTCGTTTCACTCCCCTAGTTTCCTCCCCTAGGTTCCTTATTTCTCTCATTCTAAAGTACGAAACCACACGGGCAACAATGCATAGCTACTTTCACACGCAGTATATTATTTAATTTTTTTAAAAACTTAAAAACAACGTACAGATAAAATGAATCCATCATTGAAAAGGGGAAATATTGAAGATTAATAATCCACTAAAACGTGAAAATGGATATTTTTTAATTTTTCGCCTTCCCCTTCATAACATTAAATCGAAGAACCGCATCATGTTTATGATGTGATATAACCATGAATGTACCATAATTAATCGATTCTTTATTAATCGAACTATTCAAAATAATTTTTTTAAAATAAAACTTTAAGTCAACCATTGTTTTCTAATGTATCTATAGAGATACATTAATATTTTGTTAATGTCTGACTGACACATTTTAATTTCATTTTTTTCTGAATAAATTTGTCCATTATTTGTAGTGCTAAGAATTTCGTTATATTTTACGCAGTGGAATATTTATTAAATGATCGTAAATAAAACAATTTCTTTCATATAAAATTATTAAATAACCTTTTGTAAAGTATGTTTTATTTGACTTTAAAATTGTAAAAGTGGCAGCATACATCGGTACTCCTAAAAATCAAAAATTATTGGATTACATTTAAAAAACTATTCGGATCTCAGCGAATCGAAACTCGATAAATAGAAATGGGGTTTTGCTCACCCCTACTGTGAAGCACAAGGAAGTTTGGAAGGTGGCATAACTAGCAGTTCTGCACAGTTCCCAATTGTGTTGCTGTGATAGCCACTGCAGCTGAAGACCCAGAAATAGACGGATGAATGGCGATGCGCGATTGTTTGTGGTAGTTAATGTTGGAAAAACGACGCGGTATTACGTATTACTCAGAGTATCACATAGGTTATAAAATAGCATCAGGGTCTGTGCAATTTTGAAATTCAGAAATTGCCTTCCCTCTCGTAGGGGCTTGAAGAGCGGAGTGTCAAGATTGTGAGTGAAGTGTTTTTGCGATTTTGGGAACTCCATTGCTCAAATTGCTGGCGCATTTGTGTGTTTATTGTGCGGAGTTTCTAGTGTTTGTTTATGATTAATAAATATTAATTAATAATGATAAGACTGTGATAGGTAGGAAATTATTCGCGGTAATGTAGACCTCATTCACTGAAAATATGAAGTAATGTAAATAAATAGATTCGAATTTCGACAGGAAGAATCTTTTGAGGAAAACGAAATTTCATGTGTTAAAAAACCAAAGACATTTCTTTGCTACGAAAAGAAACAATATTTGATGTTACCCATGGGTGTTTATGATTTCATTATTGCTAACAAAGGCGTGCAGGCGAGTGAATCCTACGCGCTTCCCGTAACATTTGGCAAATCAGGAATAATATGGAATTTTCGAATATCATCTCCTAAAATGGTAATATACGTCAAAGGCAACCATGTGCCCTGTGTCGTTTGAAGTATTAAAATCGTTTTGCCCAACGTTTTCGTGTTAAATGCGGCATTGCACATGAAACTTCATATTCGTTGAGTACGGAAATACTACGATTAAATGATGTAGTTCCGCACCGTGACCTTCTAATGTCAAACTCGCATTGTGTCACATCCTCTTCATTCACACTTTTTGGACTAGAGTTGCCTTCCTGGTATTACACCAAGATAATATAGATATAGCACCCTGCCGTCACAGTTGGGAATAAATTTCATTTATCGTGATCACGTGACTTGTATCGCACAGGATACATGTACTTAATTACAACCGGTAATGCCGGTAGAGTATCCCTTTTCTATCCTAACATGGAGTTCACGCATACAGAGAGGCTCGTAACATATAACATTTAGAAGTTGACGCAGTGCAAAAACTATCTAATGGAAGCAATTGCGCATCGCCATTCATCCGTGCATTTGCGTGGCCGCTGCGCGGTGCGCGGTGCGCGGTGCGCGGTGCGCGGTGCGTGGTGCGTTGAGCGCCCGCTGCGCGCGCTGCGTACCTGTGACGGGCTTCCAGGGCTTCGTGGGCTCGGGGGCGTACTTGCTGCTGAGCCACGGCGCCGTCGGCCGCGATCGCGGCGGAAACGCCCCGGGCGGCGCCCCCACGCACGGCCCTGCGCACGCACACGCTCGCTCACGTCCACGCTCACGCTCTCTCTCTCTCCCACGCTGCCCTTCGCCCCCTCCCTCGCCCCCACGCCTGCGCCCGCGACTTCTCTCGCTAGGGGGCCTTTACTGAGGGACCGACAGTTAAAACAACAACTAATAAACCGATATTGTAATAGATGGGAGTGCCGAAACCGATATGTAGTCCATGCAGCTTACCGATATACATGTATACCGATATACCGGTATACAGGTATGTCCGTATATCGTGTGCCGATTTATCAGTATTCCGATATATCAGGATTCGAATATATTCGTTCTTCTTCGAGAAGCACCATATTGTCGAGGGCGAAAAATAGTTAATCTCGCGTTTCCTGATTTTAACATACATAATATATCCAGATAGGAACACGTCTAAGTATCCGGTTTGAAAATCGACGTTGGTCAAAGGTATATAGTTTTTTGTACAGTGCTTAACAGATGCAATAGACATATAGAGCGTAGATTTATATTAATTCTAATAGGCTTTTACTGAATACTCCTTTATTAAAAATAGGTATATTTTTCGAGATACTTGCAATATATTGAAACATTTTTTGATTATCGATGTTGGAATGGTGCGTTATTGAATTATCGGAAGAAAATTGATATATCGTGGTCATTTTCAGCTAGTGTACACTTAGAATACGTTACAGTTCCACTCGTATTGCTACATATGAACGAGTGTGTCGACAACCTCGACGGTAAAATTGGAAAATAACCCCCGAATTTCTGATTTTTACTTTCTCGCTACCGCTTATACAGTAGAGACTAAGTTATGTAATGCTGCAAGAAAAAAGGGCAATTTTTCGGAAAAACTCATTACGCCTGTTAACGAAAACGTGAATAAATTTAGTAGCTCATTTTTTTAAAAAAATCCTCTAACACGTGATGTAGTCAGAATCCATGTTTTGTGGGTCCTTGATATCGAAAAATTCGAATGACGGCAAAACATCTGTCTATCCGTCTGTGAACAACGCTAGCTGCTAAACCGTTGAGCCGATTTTCTCCAAAACTGATATTCCCCAATCGATCTGGCTAATGTCAAGCCCCCTTGAGTGTGAAACCGATATTTTAATTTTGGGGGGTACTTTAAATGAAGCCCCTGGGACATTTTCCAAAGTTTAAAAAAATATCGTAGTTGTTTATTAAATTTTGTTGTTGGATAGTGTGAAGGAATGGTGCAGGTTTCATTTTCTTTGAAAACTCTGATTTTTCGAGAAGTGCAAAAATTCAAAATTTAGATTTTGAAATTTTGTCAAGATAGATTTTGAAATAAGGTCATGTACAATTTCTCGAAAATTTAAGTACTTTTCGCGTTATTTTACGTGAAAGTACGGGCGAGAAAGTACATGCTGTTTTAGCACCACTTGTTAAATTTATTTATTTATTGTCGCATTAAGAATGAGGATATTAGCGCCATCTTAAATAGTTTACTTTTTAAAAAGCGTTTAAAGTTTTTATATGCCTGGCTTACATTTTACAGTTTTAACCTATATGCATTGCTAAATGACACAATTTATAGATGTTTGTAGTTCTGTTGTTTGGAATTCATTTGTTTACAAATTTCAAATACTGACATTCAAAATTCATTTGTGATATGTATGGTTACGTTCTTATAGACCTTTTAATTTAGAATTTATATGAAATTAAATATTTGATACATAATACAATTTTTATGGTACAATGTTCTTCAGTTGTACACACTTTCACGTTATTCCGATAGATGTGGCAATGAACAATGTGTTATGAATTTGCATTCATAGTATGCAATTCGCCGAAAATTTCTTTGTTCATAAACAGGTTTTACAGACTTCATTTCGTGATTAGACTGCTCTTGTAGTTAATTTTTCTTTTTGATTTATTAAAAATGATAAATTTTCATTTTATTTCATCATGAAGTTAATTTTTTTTAATTCTATAATTTTATTTTGAGATGTGGGAGAGTGAAGGATTGATTGCAGTTTCAAGGTATTTTCAAGGTATTTTTACGTGTTTTGTACGAATTTAGGACATACTTCTATTAGTGTATATTTTATGGAACACTATTGTTAGGAGATAGGTAGTGTTAGTTAATAGGTAGATTTTATTTATCTATTAACAGTTTTGTAACTACCTTATTTTACAGTGACATGTTCTTATTCTTCATATAACCATATGTTTTTTTACATAGTTTATTATTAAATTTATGGTTATTGATTTGATCAGTATTCTTTTCAAAAAAGTATGGATCGATTGCCATTTATTTGGTTGACCAGTTTAAGTGATAACATAAGTAAGTACAGATCTGCAGTGATGATGTTGCAATATGAATGTGGTTGACGTTTCTTCCTGGCTAGTAACAACAGCATAGGTTACGTTCTCCTTTTTTTTTTACTCCTTAGGCATATCTTTTAAAAGAGCCCACTGGTGAGTTCGGCAGAATGTAATTTCCAATTTTCTGTTGTTAGGTTGGATTCCTCAAGAAAAGGTATGGACAGTTTGGTTTCAATTTCTAGTATGATACAAGGAGGAATATTACGTATTCTTTTCTTTTTTCTGTGTTTTATTCTCTGGATACCAAGTTCTTGCTTTAGTAATTTATTCTTCGCATACACAGGAAAGGATCTAGACTCTTCTTTATATTCAGCTTGAGTTACCGGTTACACGTCGTGGAGTAGTATCGGGTATATAATTTAGCTTTGATGGCATATTTCAACATTAATGTACGAGTACGTCTGCGATGTTTGATTCTTTGGCTTCGATGAGAATACTTCCAATCGGACTTGTGCGGAAGCACCCAGTACAAATTCTTAAGCCTTCAGTACATAAAACTTTCAGGTTTCTGAAATTATTCCTTCTGAGTCATAGAATACATTAAAGCCATTTCAAAATGTTCAGTTTTACCATTCATTTGTTAAACGCCGTATGTTTCTTCCACGTCATTTTCGAGTCAAAGTTCATTCCAAATACTTTTGTACTCTCTACATATTTCAATCGGTAACCACCAAGGTTAAGTGTAGGCATATTAACTTAATTGTTCTTGGTAAATAATATGTATTTTGTTTTTTGCTGAGAATTTAAATCCAGTTGTAAGGGACCGTTCATGTAGTAAAATTAAGGAAGATTGGATGATTTACTGACTTAAGGACATAAATCTTTCTTTTCAGAAAACGGTGATATCATCTGTGTATTTTCTTATAAACACTGGATATTTGATATATGCATCTGCGTGATTAATTGCTTAAAGGAATCGAGTGAGACTCATATTGAATCCTTCAGGTTTTCTATCTTCTATTCTTCAGAAGGGCAGCTACTGATTCTCACTTGAATAACACAGTCTTTCGTAAAGCCTTTAAGGAAGTGAAACATTATTCCTCCAGTTCCAAGCCGCTGTAAGTTTCCTAGGATACCGTGTATCCACACTTTATAGTTATCTTTCTAGATGTCTACGTTGATATACAAAACATGTTGGTTATTAGAAAAGGCCTCTTGTAAATGTATATCAATATTTATTATGTGAGGTAAGGTTGAATGATTTGTTCTGAAACCAAACTGATTGTTGGATAGACTGTTTCTGAAATCTAGAAAGCACCTAAGTACTAACTTTTATTTTCTAAGGTATTGTGTTTTTATATTTAATTAAACTTCCCCAGGAACTATTTTTTTTTTTTTTTTTTTCATTGTAGGTCTGATGCGTTAAAAGGACTCATTTCCAGCTTTCATTATGACATTCAAGATTGAGCGAATTATAGAATCAATATCGTTATTTTCTTCAAATATATCTTGCTGATTTAAGAACTTGCTAATACATTTTTAATATTGTTTCCAATTTGCTTTGCCATATTTCCATTTGAGAGATACTAGTTCAGTAATAGGCGTACAAGAGAGGCAGTCAGTGCACAAGAATATAGGAAAGTCATCTCTGTCATGTGGCTGATCTCGTACACACCAGTTGCATATTGGAGCAATTGTATCCGAGCATACTGCAAGGTTAATGCACTTAGATGTCTATTGCTCACATTAAAATGAGTAGGCGGTCTATTATTTAAAACTATTAGGTCCTCTTCATCAATAACATTCTGTGTGCAACGTCTCCTTGTGTCCGTTTTATTTGAACACTTCATAGTGCCGTGGCCATTAAAGTCACGGGTAAAGGGTTTAGGAAGTTGTCTCATCAAATCTTTAACTTCTCTTGCTTCGAGAGAGTAGCTATTAGGTAAGTTAATATTACTCATACTGATTGTTATTGGGGCTTGAATTTTAATTTCTACAGCCTCAATCTCCGTTTCTATTTCCATTTGCTCTGAAGGCAAATATTCTTTAACAAATATTCCAACACTACCTCTAGCTATATTGTAAGAGTGACGGTTTTCATATTAGCATTTAATCCCTCTTACTCTACCAGTAGTATTTGCCTTAAAATTGGTCTTTTAAAAACGGATTATTTCAGAATTGTAATTTTGTCAGACTAATTTTAGCCTTTCAAATCTTGGAAAGAAGCCATTTATATTCTATTATAATATGTTCGGTTTTAATTTTGCGAAAGACCAGGTTTCGATACTTTCATTTCGGTGTTCCTGGGTAAGTTTCCGTCAACATGTGGACGATGCTTTGGATGTCATTTGTGAAGACGTCAGCAATTATGATTGGGGTGTTTAATACACAGGTGTTTTCCAGACAATTCGTAAGTTGATCATTAATTATACATTTTTCAGTGTTTTTGTGAAGATGGTTATTAATTGGTGCAATAATTTCTTCCACATTTTTAGGCAATTGTTTGAATTCAGTGTTTCCTAATTCTTTAGGAAAAGTAAAGAAAATAGTAAAGAAATTAGTAAAGAAAATTTAACGTGTCATTGTTACTGTGTGTTTTTAAAAGTTTACATGTAATTGGGTTAAATGTTTGAACTTCATTACAAAATTGAATATGTATTTGCGTTGAGAAAAGTTATTTCTTTACTATTAAATAAATATTAAATAAAATAAACAAAATAATTTCATTCCGCCTTTTCTCTATGAACTTTGCTTTCCTTAAGATATGTAAATATTTAAAATGATTAATATTGTAATATTTTTCTGTAGTGGAGACTGAAGTTTTTTACCATTTCAAAGGTATTTCTTTTCTATATTTAAACTAATCAACTGCAATTTCTATGTAGTTTACTAGTCTAAAATTTTTTTTGCAATTTTTAAAACTACACTATAATAACAATAATATTCCTGCTTTCTAGCGACTTTCCATCACCAAATAATAAAAAAAGTACGTAAGGTACTCTGTAAGAAATTTCCGCATTATTTTAATAAATTGTACATTAAAGTAATTATAATGAACGATATTAAATTTAATGTACCCATGCACATTAGGATGTAAGAGTAAAAGATTTTTGGTCATATCTGGAATGAGTGAATGATCTTGATATACTGATGATTATGAATATACCATGTGAATGATGAGAGACAGGGGAAACGGGAGAAACTCGACATTCAATGTACACTGATTTTAACATATGCATTAAATATAATCTCTTTTAATATACAATGTTATATTAAGTTTCATTTACAATAAATTAATCTATATAATACTGAATGACATTTCTGACAGTGTAAGGTAAAAGTACGTAAGGTAGACCGGGACTAAGTGGGGATCAGTGTTAAGCGGCCACCCCTTCATATCTCCATTATTGACTGCCATTTTCGTTTGTGGTGAAAACATCCCATTAAATGAGTACTCACTGACGAATTGATAACTGACAATGACGAACTGATCACTGACGGAATTTGATTTATTCTAACATTTGTATTATATACAATGGCAATCATCTTTGCGGATCTGAAAAGTAAAAGTTAACTTCCCGAAAAGTTGTTATAGCCTAACATTTTTGTTCCATCGAAAACCTCAGATGATTGACAATAAAGACTGAAGTTTTTTAACACAAATGCAGTAAACAACACTCATTATTCCTAATATTTGACGTTTATGAACCCTCTAACCTGAAACGTACGTTTGATGCGGAGTGGCCATCGCCACAATAAATTTCGTACCCAGCTCCAATAAAATAGAATATTAAAATACCCTGAAAATCGCAATTTGTCTGCAATTGATTTTTGTGTAAAATGTCAACCATAATTATTACCTTAAACCACATAAAACCTTAGATTTAAGCGTGTACCATCAAATTCTGTGCTTAGAGCGGGGAAGGGAATTGGCAATCACAATGGAGGAAAACATCGTTTTCAGTGCATTTCGTACGTATTACGGGTTAGGTAAACTTACTACAATAGCAAGAAACAGGAAAAGTTGGTGCCATTTTATTGACAGCAAAAATGTACGAATTTGCATTAGAAAATATGAAATATTAAGACAAAGAATCATTTTTACATGTAGAACAATGATGGAAAACTTGACCTTTTTATCAGATTGTAGAAAGAAAGACAACTAAAATAACAAAATGAAAACCTTATAAATACGTTATTACATCAACCGAATACTAGAGCATTATATTATAAGCATATACCTTTGCATTTTCATTTTAAATTTCTGTCAGAAAATCAAAATTCAAGGCACTTTATCACAAAAAAATTTAATATCTCAATTTCGCACCTTTGTTTCTTTAATTTGGTTCGTAAGATGTAAAGTGTTCATTCGATTCGCATTTGACACACAGTGCAGCCAAATAATCATTCTAAAGATTGACATAAATTATTTCGTTAAAATTCATTATTTTCCTTTTAAAAACTGTGATTGAAAAAATGCTGACCATTTACCCTCGATCTTCCCTACTCAATTTCCGAAAAACATAAACCTGAACTGATAAATTTGGATGATATTTCAAGTGAGTAGGGGGTGTAGAATGATTACCTATCACTTTTCCAAATTTAATTTTCCGAATCCGAAGTTTTCCGAATATAATGTTTCCTATATAATTTTTACGAAAGTAAAATTCCGAAAGTACTTTTTCAGAATACTAAAAATAATTAATTTTCCGAACACTTTCAGTTCATAGAAATTTGATTGATAATAATTTTAATTTTACATATGAATTATAATTTACCGATCGCACGCAGGAACTCCAGACATCGATTTTCTTTGTATTGTTAATACATCAAAACAATATGTTTCATTCTATTTCGTTTTTTCGAGCCATTTCTTTCACTTTCCGCCCCACCAAAAATCCTCTCAGCACACTTTCTGTATCTTCTTGCTCCTTCTGAAGTTCACCTAACGCTATACAAAAGTTAGGGTGATGGTTTCCAATGACCAATTGTAGGCGATTATGGAAACCCTTGCTTAAATTAGTTGTTCGATATTTATTGTTTATCCTAGCTCGGTACTGATTCCACATGGCAACGGGATTCTTGATGGCACAGCTTGTCTTCTGTCCCGCGCTCTTCGACCTGAGTCATAATTTACGTAAAAGTACTGTAGCATTATTTGCATATCTTCACACGAATTTTTTTGCAGTTCTAGAAAGCAGCCTGGTACATCTTCGACGGGTACAAAAGCAAGTGCTAACATCATGTGTGTCTGTTTTTATCTGGCGGTTTTCAGGGTTATTGTATTGCTCTTGTAGTCCTTTCATCTGTATCCTTCTGTACACAGTTTGCGACGACTGAAAAAAAACAAGACAACGCACAGCCACGTAAAACTTTCGATATGCTGTTTGTTACAGTCTTTTCAAAATTGCACGTTACCTTGTTTGGTAATGCTATCTAAACGCTAATATTTTGAGCTGCATTTAAAACACTTTGGAAAACTTTTGTATAAGAATTTTCATCTTTGCTACTTAGCAAACTAAACACCAATGGTGAAGCAATTTGGATTTCATTATTTGTTTGACTGTCGTTCATTTTATTTAAACCTTTTACTGTAAACACGGGCATGAGGATGATTGAGCTTACCTTGAAAGTCCCATCAATAAACCACGTGTTACTTCGGAAAAGGATCTCCATATTTTCGTTTGTGGCGAATACAATTACATGACTTTGTCCACGCAGGTTAGCATTAAATTTATCGTGCAATAGGAGCGTTCTTGTGTATTGAACGGGTATATGCAATTGGTTCAAAGATCTCGGATTTTCTGGTTGACTGCTTCTTCTCTCTCTTCTTGTGGCTTGTTTCAAGTTTTCTCTTTCAGGCAAGAAAGGAAGGACACCAGAAGGAACAAGCTGCAACTCCGTTCTCAATAGTTGAGCTGGTTGAATTTCTGAGTGGTCTGCAGCAAAACGTTGCAGGTTATATTTAATTGTTTCTGCTTCGGCCTCTTCTCTAATCGGAAGGTGTGTGTGCGAGGATAGATCGTCTCCTTTTATAACTAAAATTTTGTACATTTCCAATAGTGATAGCACGAGCAGAGCATTCTTTTGTTCGCAATTTCACACATTCCCAATAATTTTTTCCTTCCCGAGCACCTATAGTTTTTTAATATATGTACCCATGCACTAATAACATCAGCTTTCCTTTTTTAGATTCCAAAATTACAGGTTCTCTCTGCATTTTATAATTACTGTAGAATTTATAAAACACAAACACATCTAATAACAGCCAGAAATTTACTACCTTATCCAGTTGGAAAAAAATATTGTTCGGAATATTGCTTTCGGAAAACTGCAATCGGAAAAATGAATTCGGAAAGTAACTAATTCGAAAAAATTAATGTTTGGAATTTTCCTTTCGTAAAAAAAAACATTCGGAAAAATTAATGGTAACAGTGTGAAATTCCTGTCGAATTTCAATTTACATCCAGCCTTTCATCCATCTCACGATTAAGACTGGCGCTTATCATATCTAAATCACGACGTGTAAACACAGTTCATGCTTGTATCTAGGCACCAGAACGCATAAACATGCCAATATGAAGACGTTTCATTACTTACAGTTCAATACTATTACAGAATCTATTTACAGTAAGCTTCCGTTTTCATTTTGTCAATAACGTTTCACTTAGCATGCATTTTCAAAATAATTTCGCAATACTGTTTAATCTCTATACCTAAACGTGTGTTCTATACTTTTAACTCACATAAATGTATGGTAAGGTATATGGTAAGATGCAATATGTATTTATCCTCAAAATATATCAAAGACTAAACAAATGAATCATTTTAACATCGACGTGCATAAAAATAGAGTGAGGAGAAACAGAGGTAGATGCATTTCGATTTAGCGAGTAATTTTCATTTTTATTCCATTTCATGATGCATCTTTCACTTTCTACTTGATCTTTGATTTGTTATCACTGTCAAGTATTTTAATCTAGGTTCATTTGTGTTTCTCGATATGAAAAGCAATTTTCCGTTCTGATTAATGCGCTAGTTTACGATTCAAAGATGTAAATTTTATCATTGAATCGTAAAAAGTTTATCGGTTTATAAAAATACTCTAGGGTGTCTTATATATTTGCTAAGAAACAAAACCTCAGATTAAAACACATTTTCATGTTTAATTTAGTTTCTTCATTTGAAATAAATAGGAAAGATCGATTCAGATGTTTTAGGATATGTTCTATAGCACCAAAGTCCGAAGATAATAATCTTTATGCCAAAGCACATCACGAATACACTGTTCGTAGGAAAAAAATGAAAAAAAAAACAGAACTAGATTTGTGATGAATATTCTTGAGAAAAATTAAATTGAGAAATAGACGTGAAGGAATGACGGATCAAAACATCCCCACAAAATGTTTGTACACTCCCACATTCTCCACAAAATTGTACTTTTTTCACATACACTTTATTCAGTTTTTTTATTCTTTCTTATGCTAAATAAATAAATTCGTCTAATTGTAGGATTACCACAAACAATTTGACACCAGATATGATATTTTTTAAAAGGAAGTTGGAGGTAAATTTTAGTTTTACTGCAACAGTTATGAAAATCGCATGTTTGTGTTAACCTGACAATAGATTATCATGTTGAAGGTTAGAAGATATGAAACCAGATGAAGATAAATCGAAAGGATTTAGTAACCAACTGCAACTATCTACATAAAAGGAATCAAATAGCGTTTCGGCATTATTTTGATGTTTGTTAATGAATGTCCCAAACTATATGCATTTTATCTCGTCCCTCCTAGCTATGAAAGCGATGGAACGTTGAAAGAACGAAGCATTTTTTTTTCAAACTGTGAGAAAAATGAAATATCTCTTGATTTATAACAGAAAAACAAAAGAAATGCCATTTGTATTATGATGTAAACGACTACAGTAATCATTTATTCTGTTTTTTACTTAAAAAGTCGCCCTCTTGGGCAAGGAACAAATGGAGTGTCGACACCCACGTACATGTATTTAATTTGATCCAGATTGTGATAACCAGATGTTGATCCAGTGATCTTCATCTGGATATCACTGTAAAACGTGTAAGTCTCAAACATAAAATAATATTATTTTACCAGAACCAGAATAGCAGTATAAAACGTCCAGAGACAAGTAAAACAAAACAAAAAATAACGTCAAGCTACTGTGTTGCTTTGGAGGGCGGGTGCTACATTTACTGTACAGAACCAAAGCAAGGGACCTATTACATTATTTAAACGGGGTAATATTAAAGTTCTAACAATATTACTTTCGAAACATCTTTAAATAGGGGGGAAATTTTCTGCAGTAAAAATGGAAAAAAGAAAAGTGTGTCGTGCATAGTGGCCTGCTAGTAGGCCAAGGAGGTGTCTGGCAACTGGGGACAGTTTGCCAACAGTGGGAGCCACGGGAACCCTTCCAGACCCGCGAACCCCAAGATCTCCAGGAAGTTAGGGCCCGCGAGACTCGGGAGCCCCAAGCATCTGGAGCGTCGTGAACAGCCAGGAGTGACTGGAAGGCCGTGAGTGTGGGCGTGAGTGGCGGGAAGGCCGGCGGCCGGAGGGCGGGTGCGCCGGGGCAGTTGCGCAGAGGACGTACCTTTCCGTGAGAGCTTCATGCCGAACTGCAGCGGGTTGGCGTCGCGCGTGCAGTGCTCGCCGGCCTCCTTGATGTAGATCTCGTCGCCCGCACGATGGAGCCCACGAAGCACTCGTAGGTGCCGACGTCGCGGCGCTGCGTGTAGGTGTAGGTGAGGCCGCCTTCCTCCCACTGGCCCAGGCAGCGGTACTCACGCTCTGCGCACACATACGGTGGGCGTGACGGGGTGGCAGGGGGGACGGGGGGGGGCGCGGGAGCGGTCGTGTGGGGGGGGCGGGGAGGCGGGGGGCTGCGCCCCCTGTAGCTGGGGGCGGCGGCGGCCGGGTGGCGGCGGCGCTGCGGCTGCGACTGCGGTTGCGGCTGCGGCTGGGGCGGGCCGGGGCCGGGGCCGGGCGAGGGCAGCGGGGGCAGCGGGCGCGGCCGCGTGGGCAGCGGCGAGGGCTGGGGCGTGGCCGCGGCCGTAGGGGTCATGGGCGCGACCGCGCTCGGGAGGCAGCGGGGGCGGCGCGGGGGCGGGCGCGGCGGGCGCGGGCGGGGCGACGGGCGTAGCCGCCCCAGGGAAGTAGTATGGGCGACGGCGCGACGTGTCGTCGGTGTCGGCGAGGACGTGGGCGTGGGCGTCGCCGCGGGGGTCGGGCGGCTGCCAGCCCCGGTGCTCGCGGTACACGGCGCCGGGCTCCCGCCACGCGTTCCCGTGCCCGCTCTGTCCCCGCGCCGTCCCTGCTCCCGCCTCCGCATCCGCTCCCGCCCCCGCACTCGTGCCCGTCGCTTGCCCTCCCGACCAACGCGGCGCGGACGGGGAGTAAGGGGCTTGCGAGTGGGGAGTGTAGGGGTTCGGACGCGATGAGTACGGGGGTTGGGGATACGAGCTCTGGGAGTAGGAATTCTGGGGATAAGGCGGTTGGGAATATGGATTTTGCGAATAAGGAGGTTGTGAATAAGAGGGCTGGGAGTAGGAGTTGTGCGGGTGAGGCGTTTGGAAGTAGGGGCTCTGGGAGTAAGGGGTGGGAACGGCGTGGGGGGGGGGGGGGGGGGGGCGGGGCCGGGGGCGGGGCCGGTGGCGGGCGCGAGGGTGGGCGCGGGGGTGGTGGTGGAGGTGGGCAGCGAGCGCAGGCGGTAGATCCTGGAGCCCGTGGCCTCTCGCGTGTGCCGCTGTCCCCGCCGCCTGCCTGCGCCTCCGCTGCCGCCTCTGCCTCCGCCACGCCAGCGCGACCCTACAACTGCGCGCGCCGTCTGTCAAGCGCCGTCGCCGCCATGGGCTTTGCTGCTACTGCCGCTGCTGACGATATACTCAGCGCAAGCCCTCCTGGGCATGGTTCTTCCACTAGTCGACTATTCTGGTTGAATGCATCGCCCAGAACGATACATTTGTTCTCGTGTAGAACCCACTGCAGGAAGTTATACAAGTGGTGTTTCCCTCGTATTGGATAAGGCTTAATGTGGTTTCAGAGAGAGAGAGAGCGCTGACTGGTTGGGGCCGAGTCGTTAGGGTGGCTTATGGGTCCGTAAAAGGTCGCTGAGAGAACTGCTGGGGGAAGTAGGCATTCGGAGTAGAGTCAAGAGAAATCGTTGAGGGGCTGATCGCGAAGAATGCCGTTGAGGGTCACCTTAGGTTCGCTGAGGGGTTGCTACGAACGGTCTTTGGAGAGGTGTCGCTGGAAGAGGCGTGGGGGAATCGAGAAGTTATCGCTGAGGGGCGTCTAGTGGATCGCTTGGGCCGCCGTGGGCTTCCTGGAGTGAGTGCTGAAGGGCGGCTCTAGAAGATGTCGGGGACTCGCATTTACTCGTGTACACATATGAACGGCAAAAAAGAACTTTTATATGGCGGATAATCTCAAATAGAAACCATTATAACCTTTCTTTGGTGTAAATTGAGAGCAAAGGGTTTACATTTTAAACGTAGTGTCTGAAAATAGTTAATTTTGCCTTCAAAAACAGCCAACTTCATTACAGAGAAATAGAAATTGAGTTGACTGGGAATAAACGGTTGAACTCCTTCGCAGAAGGTCATCGGGGGTCATCGGGTCATCACCACTTCCGTGGACCGGGCCGAAACGAGAATCGCCACGGTTATGCTTAAGGAGCCTCAAATTGTGGCCTTTCTGAGAAAAATGGTTGTTTCTACTTAATATTCTGCTGTTAGCATGCACTGTCAGTGCATGCTAAGAACAGAATATGAAGCAGTGATGAACAGAATATGAATGCAGTGATGCTGCCATGCATCATCAGTCGAACTAACTGCATCGTAATCGCGTTACAATTTTTGATTGATTGATTTGTTCGTGTTTCCGGGCACGTCAACTGCTTTGGTCATTAGTCCCGTTAGTGTAGTGCATGTTTTTTCTCGAGAGATGGCGGTGATCTTCCCCCGCTGGATGCCGAGATCCGGCGCCGACCTACCGTCGGCTAGTGGGGTTTCCCCCTAACCAGGACTCTCCCACCAGCGGGGCGCCGCCCCAGCCGGGAAAAGCTCTAAGCTCCCGACTGGTCTCCCGGAATATCTGGTAGTGTAGTGCATGTTAGTGTAAGTGTGTATGTAAGGAGAGAGAATAGGATAAGGAAGGGGAAGGACAGATCGCGCGCGGTCCGTGGCCCGTTTGGTAGGGTACTGCTCCGGCATTCGCCTGATGTTGATCGGAGAAACCACGGAAAACTACCGATCAGAGCAGCCGGCCGCTAGAATTCTCCTCCAGACAGCGACTGAATTCGACATTGCTGAAGGCTAGTGTCGAAAATCCTGCCGCCGTCAGGACTCGAACCTAGGACCTCCCTGTCAGAGGCGCTGCAGGGACATCAGTTTATACCAGGTCGGTCGCCGGCGTGGGAGAGGGGGCGGTAGTAATGAGGACGGGCGACGGAATGAAACGGGGGCTATATACAGCTGTGCACTATGTACAGATATATACACTTTGCGCGGAGCGTAGCACTGGGTTATCGCCAGCGCCGACTGCACTTTACAAGGATTTTCTATTCCAAGGAAACGATGTGGGGGTCAATATACATATAGCTTCTTTTCATCCAAAACCCACAAGTCAATTTCCACAGTACATAATGATGTATTTACAGTTGTCATGATCGTTGAACAGATGTTTTCAGGAAATATCACACTCAGAGTGGAAGAGCACAACACCTGCCCCCATGTTTTTCGATATGGGCAAATGAGATTTTCTAATTTCGTGTTCTCGGAAATCACACACCTCAATCGAACATATTAATCTTCCAGAAATAGCAGAGGTGCTCAAAACGGGGGCGGACAGGGGGCGGCTGAGGCAGTACGACATCATTGTGGTTTCAATTTTTGCTTTCAACACACACACAAACACACGCACGCACGCACGCACGCACACGCGCACACACACACACACACACACACACACACACAATATATATATATATATATATATATATATATATATATATAAATTGTATTTCTAGAAGTTTTTTCTGTGGCATGGGGAGATTCTGAGAAATCTGTTTATATACTGGGGAAAGGGGTGGACTTTCGTTTAAAGTAAGGTTTGCCTATTAATCTAATCTTCCAGCGTCCCTTGAAAGCTTGAAATAGTTGAATGCATCTCTAAAAAAACGCCCTTTTGGTGTTGTGAAAGTCTTCCGCTGCAAATGCGATATAGGAATTGTCTGGGCAATTGTCATAGGCAATGTAGGAAGGGGAGGGATAGGAATGGCAATGATATTATTCAGAAATACCGGTATTTTTCATTGACGATATCGGTATAATGAAGTCCAAATTTTATTTTGGCAAATAGAAAAAATTGGGAAAAATTGCTGGGTTTAATTAAATTTATCAGTTACTCGAAAATATAAAGAAATGTTCTAAGTTCAAAAATCAGAATCGAAAATGAGAACAATCAGTGCTCAGTGACTCGCCTGACCCACAGATTTCGCCCTGCAGCCTCGGGCAATGACCAAACACAAATTTCTGGGAAATGGTGTCTAAGGCTGACTGCTCACCTATCGAACACCGAATGACAATTGCGTACCGGTTTTAAGCTTCTACCATATCAATCGCCGTCCCTGGGAGCGGGGCGTGGGCGGTGTGGGCGGGGCCGCAGGGCGCGCACTCACCTTCGTAGACCTCGGCCTGCGTGCACTCGGAGACGGCGTAGAACATGGCCTCGGGCGACGCGCAGTCGGAGGCCAGGCGCGCGCACAGACCCTGCGCGTCGGGGATCACGCCCGTGTACTCTCCCAGCACGGGGCACGGCGTCTCACGCGCGCGCTCCAGCCCTATGCACGCACACGCACACCGTCCTTCAGCACCCTTCGGCACCCAAGTGCACTGGATAAAATGGTGGTGGGGTGGGAAAGGAGAGGGGAAAAGAGCCGGGCCGTGGGGTCGAGATGGAGACCGGGGGCGCAGATTTGATTGATCGATTGATTGATTTTTTCGTGTTTCCGGGCGGGTCAACTGCTTCGGTCATTAGTCCCGTTAGTGTAGTGCATGTTTTTTGCTCGGGATATGGCGGTGATCTTGCCCCGCCGGATGGCGAGACCCGGCGCCGACCTACCGTCGGCTAGTGGGGTTTCCCCCTAACCAGGACTCTCCCACCAGCGGGGCACCGCCTCAGTCGGGACAAGCTCTAAGCTCCCGACCGGTCTCCCGGAATATGTAGTAGTGTAGTGCATGTTAGTGTAATTGTGTGTGTAAGGGGAGAGGATAGGACAAGGAAGAGGAAGGACAGATCACGCGAGGCCCGTGGCCCGTTTGTTAGGGTTCTGCTCCGGCATTCGCCTGGTGTTCATCAGAGAAACCACGGAAAACTACCGATCAGAGCAGCCGGCAGCTAGAATTCTCCTCCAGGCAGCGACTGAATTCGATCTAGCTGAAAAGCTAGTGTCGAAAATCCTGCCGCCGTGGGGAGTGTAACCTAGGACCTCCCGGTCAGAGGCGCTGCAGTGACATCAGTTGATGCACTGAGCTATCGCTACCGGTGCGGGGTGAGGAGCGTGAGGGAGAAGCGGGGCTAGGGGGCGGGGGCTGGGAGCAGGGTGAGGGGGGGGACATCGAGAAAGATGCGGGGGAACGAGTGGTAACGCGGTTAAGGAAACGGGGTGGCGCGAAGCTGCAAAGCGCTGCGAGTACTCACGGCCCTGCGTAATCCAGATCTTGGGGCGAAAGTGCGCGTCGTTGCAGAGAGCGGGGTCCAGGTCGGAGCTCGTGTGCATGCCTGCAACAGCCGGCGCCGCGGCGCACACGTCAGCGCGCCACTCCGCTTTCCCACTGCCCCGCCCCCTCCCCCCCCCTTCCACGCCACGCATCCACGCGCCCACCTACTTTCCCACCGCTTCCTCCCAACGCCTCACCGCGCAACGAAGTCCCATCCTCAGCTATGCATGTGCCTACGTGCGAGAGAGTTTGCTAATAGCCAAATGCAATTTTTTCTGTGAACGTAGCGTTCATTAAATGGCATCCCCATATGAATCCGCAAGCGTGGACGAAAGCGAGCCCCTGCGTTGTTGTCCCTCTTCAAATACTTCTTAATACTATCCTGATCATACTTTTACCTCTCTTATCTATCAAGGCACACCTTTATTGAAATTCCATATTTAAATATATGTCAGTCGGTCATTCTTGAACTATCATATCGTCAAAAGAGATGAAAATAATGAATAGATAAAACGCTCTTAGGTGTAAAAGCTACTACTTTCTTTGACTTAGTTTTTTTGTTATTTCATTACATTGTAAATTATAGCACTTACATTTTAATCAGAGATCAGTTAACCGAAGCTCTTAGTTATCCAAGAGACAAACAACCACAAAATACTCTGTTGAAAAACTGAATACTGAAAGATATAAAATTGCTCTTGCAGTGCTCTCACGAGGCGGAGTGCCATGTGCTGAGGAATGCTATTTCTGATCCCAAGAAAATTAGGAGATCTCCGAATTCCATAACCTTGCCACTTGCTAGTTAACCTGCTCGTTTAGTCGTTTGTCTTTACACTAATTTTTAGTGGTTCTTCTGGGACTGTTGTAAACGTGTTCATTTGCGTTGTGTTGTGTAATTTATATTTGATTTTGGAAATGAAGTCTGATTTGATTTTATTTATATTATCAAAAAAAGTAAAAACTATGTGACGTATGAGAAAGTCGTACATTTTCATCAACCCCAAAATGCCTTCTCTTTCTTTTAACCATAAATATTTGAATGATGAATAAAAGTTCCAACAACTCTCATATTATCTGAGATTTTCTTGGTATCCCAAGTAGTCTCGGTCTCAATTATCTCGAATAATCTCGAGTCTTTCGTACAAATAAAGTAAATTTCATTTTCAATATTTATACTACATGGGTGTACAAATATAAGATGTTAATTTCTTTTTAGTTTAATTATTTCCAATTTCATTGTTATTTTGAAATGAGGTAAGGTTATGCTTACTTATTTACTAGACAACGAAACAAGAAATATTCGATAAAGAGTGAAATAGACAGTCCGTTATAGTAAAAACCATTTGATGGTAGTAAGTTGAGGATTGCCAGCTGACTTTACTATTACTATATTTCCGAAAAGTAATATGGAGAAACGCGAGCGTTAGGTCGAGTCTTGAAAGTAGGTAGTGCATACAATATCTATAGTTGCTAGCGTTTGGCTCTGCCCCCCCTGCTTGGAGACCCCGTCGTTTCCCTCCCACTCCATCCCCATCTCCTCCACGCAATTCTCCACTCGTCCCATCCCGTCGCGCCCCGTCGCGTCCCGCATCCCGGCCAGCGCTTCCCCCCGCTGCGCAGCGGCGCCACTCACCCATTTGGAACTCCAGGACGTTGGCGCTGCGGTTCTTGAGCCACACGCATCTGTACATCTGCTCCCCGCTGCGGACAGAGAACGCGCGCGTCAGGCGCAGCCCCTCCTCCACCCGAGGGCGGCGCGGCGGCGCGGCGCGGGCGGCGCGGGGCGCGGCGCGCGGCGCGGGCGGCGGGGCGGCGCGGGGCGGCGCGGGGGCGCGGGCGGCGCGGGGCGGCGCGGCGGCCGGGCGGCGCGGCGGCGCGGGCGGCGCGGGGCGGCGCGGGGCGGCGCGGGGCGGCGCGGGCGGCGCGGGGGCGGCGCGGGGCGGCGCGGGGCGGCGGGGGCGGCGCAGGGGCGGGGCGGGGGCGGCGCGGGGGCGGCGGGCGGCGCGGGGCGGCGCGGGCGGCGGGCGCGCGGGGTGGCGCGGGGCGGCGCGGGGCGGCGCGGGGGCGGCGCGGGGCGCGCGGGGGCGGCGCGGGGCGGCGCGGGGCGGCGCGGGGGCGGCGCGGGGGCGGTGGGGGACGCAAGGGCGGCGCGGGGCGGCGCGGGGGCGGCGCGGGGGCGGAGAAGCGGGACCTGGCTGGTTGCTTCCGGCGGCACGGCGCAGCCAACCGGAAACGAAGCGGCCCGCGTCTCGTCTCTGCCGGGAAGCAGCGCTCCGCGGACGCGCCGGGCCTCGGGGCTTTCCCCAGCCGTCTCCTTGGGGTGTGGGATACCACCCCCACGTTTTCATTAACACACTCTCAGGTGAGTGTACAATAGCACACTCCATGGAGTGAGGTCAACCACACTCCTTGTCGTCCAAGAGACGTCATAAAAGTGCCCGTCATTGCGTCACGTTTCGTAATTGGTGCATGGCATCAGTGGTCGGAAGCAAACAGAACGCTGTTGGGCTGCTGGTCTGACAGAGGCACACTCCACCACTGCAGACCCCCCCAACCCTCGCAATAAATTATTTGTGGTTGTCATGTCTAAAACTTTGGGTACGTAATGCACAATGATCCATTTTTCTGGTGTCCGTTGAAAGACCGAGGATGGGGTCAGTTACGTGAAAATAAAAAAATAGTGATGATATAGTGCAGGCCGCAGGCAATTATATTTTGTGCTCAACATTGTAAGAAAAGCGGTCTGGCGCAGACCCGACGGCACAGGGTGACTCAGCCCACGTTGAAAACTTGGGAAGTCTCTTGCAACTCTACAGTGGGTAGCTTCTTGAGTGAACGTCATTTAAAACAAAACTACAGCGTATACAGTGTGGTCTATTTCATTTAAGACATTGAGATGTCTCGGAAAACTCATATCGTTTGAAACAAATGTGTGAATTAATATGTTATTTTCCTGTGAGACTTTCTCGAGATAAAACTTTCCCGCTTTCGTCACACAACGTATTTAATTGGGATGTGAATTTTCGGAGTTAGTGCATTTTGGGAGTCTTATTCAAACATAATACGTATATATTACTGAAAATACAGAACATTGCACCACTCCTACTTTATTAATCAATATTAATCATTTTACACATTCTGCAAATTGTACCACACGTTCCACATAGCTTCAATCGTCAATTAGTACTCGTATATCATGTCATGTATTTTCCCTCTGATGATCCATCCGAGACGAAGAGGCGAATGTCAACTACACGCATACATCTGTTATAGTTTTTATATCATAAACTCAAAAACTATCTCGTTGCAAATAGACAGACTGAGTCTCCAACACATGCAGCATTGCTTAAATTCTGATGATACGTGTGCGAGGATTGGAGAAAGGGATCTTTCAATGGTAACAAGTGTACTGTTATTATATTATTTCGCTATTATATCTCCCATGTTTTGATGACAAGGAGAAATTACGTATAAAATAATTGTGAAAACCTGTCACATTTTTCGTAGTGGATTTTTAAAAATACTTAAAAGGAATAGAACCAGACTATGTTCGATCAGGTTGTAAAGACAAGAGAAAGGTTTTCCTCCACCTGAACACACGCCGTAGCTGGCACTCGTTAGATATTCCGTTGTTACGCTCGCTGTAGATCCTTTCTCTCTTTGCCACCACTCACGTAGCTGCCAGTGGTGCTTCTAGATATTGAAGTTGGGGTGTCTCGCTCTTAATGAAAGCTGCTTTTTCCATGTATGAAAGTAATATATACAAGGCGTTTATTTAATTTACTGAATACTTGTTGTGCATTCAGTTATTTCAATTGATTGATATTGTTAGTGATTCTGGGCGGGTCAACTGATTAGGGCATTAATCTCGTAAGTATAGTGTATGCTTCTTCTTCTGGAGGTGGCAGTTGTCTTCCCCCACTAGATGGCGAGATCCGGCGCCGAGTTATCGTCGGCTAGCGGGGATTTCCTCAACCAGATATCTCCTAGCAGCGGGGCACCGCCGCAGCCGGGACAAGCTCTAAGCTTCCGACCGGTCTCCCGACATGTATGGTAGTGAAGTGCCTGTTCATGTAACTGTGTATAAATAAGGGCTGAGGATAGGACAAGAAAGAGGAAGGTAAAATCGCGCGTGGTCCGTGGCCCATTTGTTAGAGTATTGATCCGGCATTCGCCTGGTGTTGGTCGGAGAAACCATGGAAAACTACTGCTAGAATTCTCCTCCGGCCGCTAGAGTTCTCCTCCAGACAGCGAGTGAATTCGATCTAGCTGACAAGCTAGTGTCGAAAATCCTGCCACCGAATCTAGGCCTTCCCAGTCAAGTGTCACTGCAGGGACATCAGTTGATGCCCGAAGTCACTTCTCCCAGTAGTTATTTCAATTTACATGCACTTTGTTATTTTCCTCCTGCAAAATAATATCTATTTTTTCATCGAGACTTTTGGAAGGAAGTCATGACTCCCGCGCTTTCTAGACCAGGCTCCGTCTTCTTCCACGTCGACATCTAAAGCACGTCCTTAGAGACGTCGGAATTCCTTATCGAACGTCAATGGAGTTCGGACGTGCTCTGCAGCTGAGTGACAGTCCGTTTAAGCCTACTGCAATAGTGACTAACCACAGTGATATTGCTCCGTAATCTAGCTAAGTGGTAGTGCAACACGCTCAGCTACAGGCTCCAGAGACACGGTGTGCCCCACGGCATACCGCCGTCACTTACTGAATCATAGAAGTTATACCTACCGAGTGTTTCGAAAAAAATATAAAGTGAAGTGCTTCGCCATGTAGTACTAGGTTCTAGTTTTCCATATTGTGAAGAGCAACATCTTACAGTGAATCAGAGGCCTCCGCAATCAATTGAATTCTGGTCCCACAACACCGAACGCCGTTGGTGTAACATCGCTCTCTCAGCGGTTTCACCCCAGAACAATATGTATCCAGTTTTTACATACTTCACATCTACAGCACTCGTCCGAGAACAGTGTCTGAGCCCCGGATATACAGCCTGGCTAGCTGACAGGCCAGTCCCCTGACTCCGAATCAGCATTCAGTTGGGAAAGGTTCGTGAGTGCCACTGCTACGCAATCAGAACAGTGCGTCATGTACAATTTTTTGAAAAAAAAACGAGCAGTTATCGCTTAATTTTTACGTGAAATGTTTTATTATTTTTTGTTTTCTTACGTAAATCCGTAACAACGTTCTACCTACTGGAGTCGAATTACCTGGTGGCGTCGATCCTGTTGTGAACTAATTCTTCTTTAATCTAGTCAGTCATAGCCAGTCGTAGTCAGTCATTGCCTTTTTATCCCTTCAGCCAGGGGCTTGGTGGTCTGAGATACCTAGGGTTCCCCGACAGTCACCCATCCCGGAACCTGCGGTGTCTCGAATTGCTTAATCTCCGTAACATCACGGAGCGTAGTTAAGCAATTTGGCTAGCGACGCCGGGAATGCAAATGAAAATTAAGCTAATGCAAATTATTTTTAAAAATCAGCACCAATTTTTTTGTTTGAATTTCTTTCAAAAAGAGAACGAGATATACATAAAACAATGATGCAGGTGTCATTTACTTTGAATTCTGAATTTTCGAAAATTGAAAATGTCAGATATAATTCAAGAAAGTATATGCTGTTGTATCACGAGTACTTCTCATCAAATTCGTTTATAGAGGTTTGTCAGTACAATTCCTCAACCTGCTTAGATTTAAGGTAATTTGAGCAGAAACTATTGTAAAATGGACTAGAGTATGCTAGAGTATGTAAACGCAACTAAAGGAATAAAAAATTATTATTTTCTGTAAGAATATATTATAATAAATATATATTTATATAATAATAATAATAATATTTATAATAATAAATAAACACATTCATCCATAAATAAATAAATAAATAAATAAATAAATAAATAAAGGGTGCAGGTACAGTAGACTCGCAACTATCCCAAGTATTTGGGATCGCACCTATCTCGGATATGTAAAAGCTCGGATAATCTCATTTGTCGAGCCAATCCAAGATTACAGACAGCCCAAGAATCCTTGCGATCGGAGACGGCACGGCGCAGCACACGCGCCGACTCACGACTTCTGCGTCAGCGAATTTACATAATTCTGAGTTTTGTTTCTCGGTGGATGTTATTTTTCTGACCACTGCTTCGGAGACTGGATTTACCTGGAGTCGGATAATTGCCAGTTTACTGTACCGTTGCACCAACAGACCAGCGGCGTGCTTGAAGTGCTCGAGCAAAGGCATGCGTACCACTGCGTGCGCGCGTACACCAGGAAGCGCTCCTCGCCGCCCGTCCGCCCACGCAGCGCGCCGTGTACGTGCGGAAGTTGGTGTGGTCGCGGTACACCAGCGTGTTCCCGTCCACCTGCGGCACACCGGCACGCCCTCAGCGCCACAGCCCCTCACCCACTCAACGCCTGCTGCCTGGTGCTTCTATGAAGTTGGAACTTACATGCAGGGTTGGGCGGTATTTAAATACTGATTTGAAATACGCATTTTAAAGACATTTTGTATTTGAAACACTGTATTTTTGAGGCATGTATTTTACAGTTTTGGGGCATGTATTTTAGAGATGTATTTAAATACATAAAGTAGGTGTATTTAAAAAGAATTAATATGCTTTAAATTCAGACGAAGAAGAAGAAGATAATTTGGTAAGAGGATAGTTTATTTTTGTGTGATTCCGCTAGTGAATGCTCCTCTTTGAAACACTGTAGGCCTGCTATTAAACTTCTAAAATAATTTTATTAATTAAAAAGATGACTATTGAATTAAAAACTAATTATTAAACAAGAAAAAATAGGGATAAAGAAAATTGAACCTAGAAATACGGAAAAAAAATGGGTGATAGAAATAATGAAATAAAGCACTGAATTAAATAAGGGATGAAGAGAAAAATACAGATGTACAACTAAGAAAAAAGTAAATTTTTATAACTAGTATAAAAATTTAAAATTAAAAGGATAAGGATTTAAAATTATTTTTTTAAATTTAATTAAAGAAAAAAAAATTAAGGTTTTAAACTAATGTCTTTAAAAGAATGGATTACGGATGAGGAAATAGTTTATGCAATTAGTTTATAATGTTAAGCTCTATTGCATGAGTACATGTTTTGAAAACAACGTTAAAAGCAAGTTTTCAAATTTGCAGGAATGCAGTAAAGCAACATTATAAACGAGTTACATACGCTATTTTTTGAATAACAGCATTATACATTCTGAAGAGAATCAAACTTAATTTTGCGAAACAACTTTTTTGTGACGTCTCGGGTACTAGACATCAGTGTGAGAAAACGGTGGTTTGTTGTTCCGTTTAGAGATACCTCCTCAAATTCTGTCGTTGAGATTGGCTGAATGTGTGATAACGCAATCATTTGTGCTGTAAAATCTAATACGTCATCATTTGTGCCGTAAAAGGCCCTTTTATGAACGATTTCTTGCAACAGAAAACGTCCTTTATAATGCTGGTATTCAAAAAAGGGTTTAAAACCATTGGATTTAAACGTGCTTGATTTCTTGACCGCGTTGATTAATAGTGTGGAATTTGCTTGAGTTTCGGTCAGTAAAAAAATCATTTAAATTTCGCGTTGCGCAGAATGGTATATAGGTCCGAGATATCCGGAGCAAAACTGCTCTGACGAAGGCTTAATAAAATTCGGAACGTTGGCAATTTAAATGATGTCTTTACCGACTGAAATTCAAAAAACGTTCCATACCATTGCATTTAACTTAAGGGATTAAATTAAGAAAAAACATGGATTTAAATCCTTTGGGTGTAAAAGTAGGGTTTCAAAAAAGAGCAAATCGGGATTGCAAACGAAAGGTTTTTTGCAACCGATCAGGTTTTTCGTCCAGTTTCCCTGATCCTTTGAGCAAATGCTGAGATGGCCCCTTGTTTTGCTTCTGGGCATAAATGTAACTTCATTATCTGTGCACGTCTCTTAGAATTCAGTGGGAAATACAGTTATTCAAATTATCGTTTCCATGTTGTCGCGGCAGGAAGTATTCTTCCTTGACGAAGGACATCATGGATAAGAGCCCACAATGTATTGCTTATTTATCCTTGAAAATAGATTTTATTACATGGGAGTTTTTTTAAATTCAAAATTCAAGTAGTATATGACTTAGTGAAGGGATGACAGAATTTTGAAAATGTGCACAGAATTCCCTTCTCCTCATAGCACGTCATGCGCAGTTTCAACTGTTTTTGACGTAAAATAAATCAGGGCAGGGCTGGGCGCTCACGTGCAGGTGCTGCCAGCGGCCCTGCGCCCAGGCGGGGAAGCGGCAGGCGGCGGCGTCGGCGGCGTCGGGCCAGGGCTGCGCGGCCACCGGCGTCAGCTGCAGCGCCTCGAATCCCCACGACGCGTTGCGCAGGTCGGAGCGGCACGTGGAGTCGCTGGAGAAGGCCATGGCCACGGCGCCCGTGCTCGCGTCCTCCGCGAACAGCTGCCACACACACACGCCTCCACTCAACAGCGGCTCACACTTCTCTTTCAGTTAGATTCGGTATAATAATAATAATAATAATAATAATAATAATAATAATAATGTCTTTATTAATGGCGAGGCTCAGGCCATAGGGCCTGCTCTTCCGCCTAACCACTGAGTTTACATTTATACAGAGTAGTAACATATAAGAGGGGAGGGAAATCTGTACATGTACGTCTGGGAGTGCAAAACTAGGGACCATCCCGGCATACGCCTTAAGCGATTGAGTAAACCCAGAAAACCTCAATCAGGATGGCGGCTTAGGGCCGAACAGCATTATGGTATAGAAATGAAAGAGAAGAGAAAATGGTATGGTCCTGTTTTTATTGACAACAGTCCTAAACTCTTAAAATTGTTCGTTATATATTATATGAACTGATATATAACAGATTTCATATTCTCAATTAAGAGTGAAATTATAAAAAATGGAAACGAAAGTATCTTGATTTTGTAATCTTGTTGACTTAAGAGTGAAATAAAAACATGAACTTTCTTAGTTCAGGTTAGAAGTTTTAAAAAACATTCTTGTTTGTCAAAAGCGTTGTTCGTCTACAAGCGAGAATTGTGAACTTATATAAATATGTTAATTTATTTCACATTATTATTATTAAATAAGTAAATCACTGAATGATTTAATAACACAAAAAGAAAACAAGAAAAGAATTCGCCATTCAAACATATTCATATCACTTAGAAAATATGTTTATATTGGAGAGAATTTAGCAAGAAAATAGACAACAAATAGTGATAAGTAGTGAAGAATATAAACATAATACAATTCTCGGTTATTTGAAAGATATTTTTTTGGTTCGTGACACATATAAATAGAAAAGAACATATACGTTTCAAAACGAAACGAAACAAAAAACATTTTCGTATGAAGCCATTATTTACCACCTCGCACCGCTCCAGCTTGGGCATGTACACCCCTTTCTGAATTTTAAGGGGAAATGAGTGCAGAGTCGGGGAAATTGCCCGTGCTTGTAGGAGCGCCGGGCTCCCCAGGCGAGCAAGTACCTCGTGCGGGCGCGATTTGACGTGCCGGCTTTAGAAGTACTACTCTGGTAGGAATTGTATATGAAAGAAAGCAAAAAATATTTCAAATAGAGAAGTACTTATGGATCATCCAGAAATCGTGATACCAATTGTGGAAAACCAGGACGCCAGCTCGCGATTTGCGAACCACAGTTTAACTTTCTTGAATTTTAAACTAAGAAGATTGTTGTAACTTCGTATTGAGGCATATTTATTTTTAGGTTTTACTGCTGTCATTTGTGCTGTTACTGCTGTTATTCATGCACCTACTAATCATGGTTATTTATTAGTTCATGTTCTTCTTATAGCCCTTCATTTTAATTCAATAGAACGTTCTTGCATACCGTGAAACGAGATAAACCGCTAAACGTGTTCATTTCACGTTTCTTGCGCTGAAAGCACTTTGCACTTCCTGATAAGATGTTACTTTCATTGATGTGGATTCGAATTATAACGACTGACTACAGTTGCTAAATCATAAGATGGCCCATCTTATGATTACATATTGATATTACTTCTTTTAACGTCGCGTTTATTATGCACGCTTTACGTCGCGAAAAAATTCGTGGGATATCATACTCCTATATTTTCATTACGTAGCGTTGAAGTTGATGGACACACACACACACACACACACACACACACATGTGCACCTGCCCATTATTAAACAGTTTTTGTACAATCTCCATTATTAGACTTTATTGATGTTATTAGACAGTTTGTAAAACTGTCTAATAATCGACAGGTGTATGTTGGAGCCCCTGCTTAAAAACGGCCAGAGGCTATGAGCGTGTCCATTGAGGCGTGGTGGGGAGAAGGGGCGAAGGGGAGGTGGCGCCTCCCTTCTGCCTCGTTGATGCGCTGAGGGCTCCACGAGAGTTCCTGTAAAAGCGTCTCGAGACTCGAGCACTCGCCTGCACTTAGCGCACAAAAGAGGGGAAAAGCCCGCTCCCGCTGCCGCTCCCGCTGCCGCTCCCGCTCCGCGCGCGCTCTCCTCGCAGCCACAGAGCCACCCAGTGTGCGCCGCGAGAGCATTCCAGCGGAGGAGAGCGCAGCGCTTGGTTGGCGGGGCGGGGCGGGGCGGGGCGGGGCGGCGGGGAGGGGCAGTGGCGGCGACGGTGCCGCCGCGTCGCCCGGAGCGGCCCGTCCGCCCCCCGCCCCCACCGCCCGCGCCGATGTTCGTGAATGGGCCCTGTGCTTTGGCGGGGCTGGGGGACGGGTCCGGGCGCCGGCGGAGATGCTGCGCCACCGGCGGGTGTGGACTGCTCGTGCGTCGTGGCGCATACGTCGTCACTCTTTGTTCGATCCCCGAGCAAGCCATGTGGAATTTGTGGTGACCAAAGCGAGCTCTCGGTAGATTTTACCGGGTTCTCGACCTTCGCTCCACTCATCATTCACCTCCGTTTTATCGCAATTATGTACTCATTACATGATTAATCCTCAGCTTTAATGACCTCAGCGGTTGAAAGGCCCCCAAGCGCAGTAAATAATCGGGGGCAGTGGACTGAATTGCGAATGGTGGGTGGGAGGCTGATGCGCACCGAGGTCGAGGGATGTGGAGGGTGGCGAGCAATAAGCGATGGGGGGTTGGTGGGGGAGGGAGCGGGGGCGGGGACGGGCTCGGACACGGACGCAATGGCGTTGGCATCGAGGGTGGCGTGGCAGGGCAGCGCGAGGCAAGACGTCTGTGCCCATTGAATCAGTGGATCGTTTTCGGCGTGCACGCACTGCACACACACGCCGTCCCCTCTCCCCCTCCTGTCGAGGGCTCGCTTGTCTTTATCGTACTTTGCCGGCCCTGCATTTAGATGAGCTCTTCACATGCCGTCACGATGCTCCGCAAACCATGAAAATCGATCCTTCACGGGGTACTGAACTCGGGCTTTCTTGCCCTGAGAGTGAGAAGGCTGGTAATGGTATTTCAGTATAATCATCGTCACTTATACAGCCGTGTTAAAAAATTAATATATAATGCATAATGAAAAAAAAAAAAAAAAGATGGTGATGATCTAGCTTGAAGACAAAGAAAGATGTATGAATAAAAATCACAAAATCGTAAAAAAAAAAAGTGAAACCTTTGAGACTTTACAAAAATGTACAAGTTTCTTGTGAAACCTGAATAGAAAACTGAGAAAGAGAAACAAGAATAACGCAAGAAATGTCCCAGTAAATTTATTAGGGAGATTGTCCGAGGAAAATCAAGCGAAAGGTATCAGGTCAACACCAAGAAACAAAAGAGGAGACTCGAACTATCAGAGACGCTATTAGGTATAACAAAGTTATAGAAAATCTATGAACATTACAGAAATCAGTTGTTATTGTATAAACAACTGTAGCCGATCACATCACCAGTGTTTTTGTTCTTTACGTAATTTTAACTAACACGCCACCATCAGATCAATTACAATATGCAATCACCTTAATGATAATTTGAAATATGTTTTCACATACTTGTACTTTCATTGCTGTTTTTGGAGTATGAAGGCCTATGTATAGGATATATATATATATATATATATATATATATATATATATATATATATATATATATCGTCGGTTAGTATCATATTATCTGTGGTCCTGAATGATAAACAATAACACTGCGTACACTGCATTTAAGAATCCATAAACTGCTATTATAAGTCGGCAAATACCATGTCAGCGTTTTTCTTTCCGCTTCCAATTCCACCTCGTCAACGCGTCAGCTTCGCGGTCGAAATCTGGTTTCGTGCCGGTGGGAGGATGGTTTCCCGCGCACGGGGTCGCAGGTGACCCGGTCAAGTGGCGTTTTTCTCCTCCCGGAGCCGAGGGAGCTGTCGGGAGGGGGAATTGGATTGAGAATTGGTCGCGCTCCGTCCCGCGTGGCCTAAAGAGAGCGGTCAGGACCAAGGAACCCCTGAACCAATCGATTATCTGCCTCGTAGCGCCCGTAAGACAAGTGGGAGAGTTTGACGTTGCACATCTCGCAGAGGTTTTTCAATACACATTCGTGTGAAGACCGATACTAACATGTTACACTCATATACGGACGTCGTCCTCCTGAGAGGCAAAGGAATAAACAGAAATGATGTCATTTGAATCCTCTGGTGATAAGAATGCAGGGCAAGCACGGGACGGAAAATTTTAGTATACCAACTTGGAAAGGTGTAGTCTGAAGGCTGTGGCTGACTCCAGCCCTGTGCGCTCTGACACGCGAAACACTAATGCCCGACCAACGCCGTCCGTCTCACCAACCGAGCGGACTTACGTCGGTTGCGACGAACACAATAGTAAAATACAGCAAGCCAAAAATTAGATACACCAACTAAAACCCATTATTAATCGATCTTAACATCTCCCACTTCCAATCGTCAAAACCATCTGCAAAACTATCATAAGACCACTCCTCCTTTACGACTGTCCAGTTTGGATCTCCGCTGCAAAAACAGACTTAAACAAGCTCCAAATAGTCCAAAACAATTTTCTTAGAACTATCACAAACGATCCTTGGTTTGTCACAAATTCACAGCTCCACAAAGAATTCCAAATTGACTCCATACAACACCATATGTCTCTCAACCCAGTTCTAGCACTCCATACCTCAAATTCCACACCTAGACAACTTCAGACTCCGGAAAACTCTCATAGAACCAGAATAAAAAATAGATATCCATACCAGGTATTCCTAGTCAAATTTTCCGAAATAGATTGTTTTTAGGTGTCTGGAGAAGATTTTCTCACCCAAATTAGTTTGTAGTATAATTTTAGGTAAATTAGAATGTAAGCCATTCAATACATATGTAAAGTGTGTTATGTACTGAACTATGTATGCTCTGTAAAAAGCATTTAATGAAAATATTTAAAAAGATAAAAATCCCGATTCCTCTCCGGCATCATCCTGCCCCTTTTCCCTCCGCCGTACTTCGCATTGCTTCATCTCCCCGCTCCCGCTCCTCTTTTCTCTCCGTGCTGCTTCGCGTTGCTCCCCAGCTATAGCCCAAAGTCCCTCGTCGTTGGCTGTGCTGCCCAACAACACCCCGCTTCTCATACCGCCTGAGATGGCTCAGGGCAACAAGTGTTGTATCTACAGCGTCTGTGACCGAATGGTCTCGGGTTTGTGTTCCAACGGTGGCTGATTTTGACATTAGATAGGTGGGTCGAACTCAATCACGTCTTAGAGAGAATTCTAGCGGCCAGCTGCTCTGAACGATAGTTTTCCGTGGTTTCTGCGATCAATATCAGCGGAATGTTTGAGAAGTACTTTAACGGACCGCGCACGATCTTACCTTCCTCATCCTTGGCCCCTACTCTGCCATTACATGTTCACACACACACTTACATGCCCTATTCTACCACACATCCGAGGAGCTTGGAGCTTGTCCCGACAGGAGAGATATCTCGTTGACGGAGATACTTCGAGAAGGGAAAGCCCGCAAACAGCGAATATGACTTAAGCAGTTGACAGAAAATAATCAATCAATCAAATCCCTGAATATAACTCACTCCCTACCTTGCCTCGCTTCTCCCCGCTCCGCCACCACTTGGCGGGCATCGAACGCGGACTGTCCCGCCGTTTAAATCCGGCTCGCCTTTTAACGCATGCATTACGGAGCGCGGAGGCAGAGGCGGCGACGAGTGTTCGTGAGGGGGAGGGGAGGGGTCGGGGCGGAGGGGCACACGGGGCGCCGCACGCAGGCACGCCAAGGCCAGCGCGCCCCGCCCCGCCCCGCCCGGCCCCGCCCCGCGCGCGGGCGCGCTCACATTCACAAACCCAACGCCTAAACCGCGACCGCGCACTGCTCCGGCCAGCGCCAAAGGGACAGCCAGTCCTTCAGAAAATGTTCCTTAATTCAATACGGAGAAGTAGCAAAGGCATTATCAAATGCTTGGAGGCATTGGTCATGTGATAATTATTTGCTTCTTGTTAAACTATCCCGGGAACATATATTTTATGAATTTATAATTCCTCAATAAACAAGGACTGATCCTTCGGCACTTAACCTTTGGTAATTCCAGTCTTCCATTACACTGTCGTGCTACCGCCCCTGGAGAATGCACACTGACACACTACTCCAGGGACAAATTGCCAGGATCGACTCGGTTGAGGAAACAGAAACACTGAAATGCAAACCTCGTACCTGCGAGCAGAAGTCACTAATAATTACCAAAAAAACGTTTCCTTGTAATTCGTAATTAATTCAATGTCAAGAATTTTTTATTATAACTTTTTTCAAGCCTAAATTACTAAATACTGATAATTCGATTTTTCCGTGTTTCATCGACAATAACACATTCGAATTTTAAAGAAGTTTTAACCCGTTTCTATAATAGTGATTTCAAGAAACGAACGTTTGGGAATAAAAATGTATTTTAGGCGACGAAACTTTAATTGTGGTACAAATGTGTTGATCGTTCAACTTCAGATAGATATGTGAATCAGAATGTGAAGGGTTCAGGTTTTCTTAGGTTATTTCTACAGGAGAATGTAGAAATGCTTTGGGAAAAGAATAAAATTTGCTCTACGTGTTTTTGAACACGCGTCAATATCACCGTACTATTACCATCGTTTCACATTTTTGTCATATTGCAAACGTTAAAATTATTATTAATTATAAAGATAATCGCCATTGTTTACTAATTGTACAAACTTATCTAAATTTCGCAGCATCCTAATTCTGTCAAACCCTGAGAGTGTAAAACTTCTATAAGACTGTTTATAAACTTCCGATGTTTTTAAACGAAAAAAACCTCTCGATGAGATTTCAAAACCTGCTTGGCGGAGATTGCTTTCCATCCAAGTTATAGGTAGTATTTTCCAATATCCTTGGATGATTCTACAAGTTATTCACGTCTTATTAACGTGTATCGAAAATTTTGTTGAAGGATAGTAAGCAGAACATGGAAGAACACTTCGCTTAAGTATGTCGCAAATGTTATGCAAAAGGTGACTGTTGCCAGCAGGTGAAAACGTGTAGTGTGTGAATACTGGAATGATGAACACATGACACATGAATTTTCTAATGAATTCAATGTGCCAAAAACCACTGTTTTATTTTAGTTTTTATTTGAATTTAGATTAAGTAATAAAATGTAATCCATAACACGTTTATAAAAAAGTTTATTTAAAAATTTTACATTTTTGTTTAATATTCACGTTTGTAGCTAAAACAAATGTGACTTGAATCTCCATGAGTGAATTCCTCTATGAGACAAACACATTTTGATCTTCAATAAGTGAGAAACTATTCCCATCATTGCCTCAAACCAACAAATCCGAACTTCATCCATATTTCAGACTTTCAAAATCAATCCAAAACCGCCCAAAATTTCCATAACACCTCCCCACCAACTTCCGAGACTCAAGACTCACTCCAACAATCCGATAATCAACCCAATAATAAATGCCATCACCTCATTCATTATTAATTTAATCAATTCTTTAATACCATCTATAATCAGCCCCATATAAAACTTCGTAACAGACTAATTAACTAACAACAATGGCGCATAAACCCAATAATAATTTAATCTGTATAAATTGGAACTCTAGTGGTATCGACAAAAAAAATTAGTTCACTATATCACTACGACGACTTGCAAGTTAGTTGTAAGCTAGTTAATAGGAAATTAATACATATATAAAGTTATTAAAAAACTAATCTACCTATCAAATACCAATAAATTGAAAAAAGTAAGCAACTGTATATTCGACTGAATCCTTAAGGATAAAAGTGCTGTACCTTGAAATTCGGGTTAGACTTTTTATTTCGAATTTACCTTAGAATTCAAAAACGTGTATTGTTCTGGGTTCGGTACAGTATTTACTATTATTCACAACAAGGCCTCGATACATCGATTCTTTCGACCTCCGGTATCGAAGAGAAGTTAAAAGTCGAGACACGTCGTGCTCTTACTCGCCGGCGTAACACCTCAGTGCGATAAGTCATTGCCGCTAATGCAATGTACTTGAGATAATGTACAGCGAGGCTAACTTACGTGGAAATCGCAGTTGTTTTGCCACTTTTAACAACTGTCAGATTTCCAGTCAATAAAGCGATACTCTTTCATTACTGCATAGTTTGCGCATAATGAAGCAGGTCCGTCCACGGAGTTTCTATATACTCTAAGCCCTATATACTCTAAACAATATAGGCAACAACAATTTCTCCATCAAGTGCCTCAAGATATAAATGGACCTCAGTAAATGAATGGATAAAAGTGGTCAGGTAACACTGAATTCAACCACTCCTGAAGGCAGCATGGAAGTGGACTTCACATCCGGTTCCCTGCACAGTGAGCAGCCACCATCATCGTCTTCATAAAACTCTCCACAGAAAAGGTCAGAAAGTGATTTTTTGGCCCTGACAAAACATTCCGATGAATCGTTAGTTCTCCGTTAATAGAATTGAGACATTCAAAACCAATTCAGTTGCACTGAGCGATGGTGTAAAATCACCAGAATTCAAACGATTTCAGTCTCAGTGAAACTTCAAGTGAACAAACAGTTTTTGTGGCTAAAATGCCCCAACTTTTGTCTCTAATATTTTCAATGTAAACATTCAGTCAGTAAGGAGATTAAAAACAAAGAGACAAGTGGTTATGTATCAGACTAAAAAAACAATAAAACAAAAGTAAGTAAGTAGCCTCCGACATCAAAAATAAGTGCCAATTCAATAACATATTTCCGTACACTTATTAGATATCTCATAACAAAATTGCCCATCCATTCAAGAACCCTTCAAATAAAAAATCAATAACCTTAAAAAATTTGCACCAATCCATAAAAGAATCACATTTTTTACACAACTTAAATTACATCACCCGTCAATCATTAAAATTACAAGACTGCAAAAGGGTAACATCCCAAACTCCGTAGATTCGGGCGAGTTTCGTGCAATGAACCTATATACACAATACTAACAATTTTACAATCACCGACATTTTTAATCGTGTTTCAATAGAAACACGTCAGAGACCTAACGGAATCATCCATTGCCAACGATGCGGACACACGAAAAGCAACTGCCACAATGTTGTAAACCTTGCATCTGTTCTGTAAATGATTGTTCAATCGTGTGTCCGCAAAACAATGTGCGTTATTTGTAATGTCAGCTATAAGACAAACTAATCATGCCCATATAAGAACATTGGGTAAGAAAATAGTGACCAGTTTAAAACCAGTAGAAATGTAATCCACCAACAAGCTACATTCTCACCTCCAAAGTTTTCCTACACAAACTTTTCAAATTTACCAATCACAAACAATCCTAAATTTTTCACCCAATCTTAACCCAAACCTTTCTTATTCACAAAATCAAACACGCTAGGCCAACCAAACAGCCAACTTCTAACACAAACAACACTAATTCTAGCAATAGATAAACCGTACAATAATAAACTCTATCACCTCTCGTATAATACTTTTTATCTACTCGCTAATACTATCTTTCATCTCAACCATTCAAAATTCAGTCACAGAATATTTGAATAATAACCAAACCAAAAGAAAGCAATAAAGGTTAAATTATCACAAATTGGAATTCAAACAGCATACAAAATATGATAACTGATTGTATTAATTTTTTGTATCACTATCAGATTGGCATAGCAGTATAATCGAATCGCACCTGCATAAAAAACAAGCTCTACACCTCCAGTTACTCCATCTATAGAAAGGATAAACATTAAAAAAACGGCATATTTATTGCAATATCATCGCATATCACCGATTACCATATTGACTTTCCTCCAACATCGAGAATAGAAACAGTAGCAATACACACAACACTAAATTGCCAAACTTCTATAATATTTAATAATAATCAAAATTTCTATAATAGCAGCCTGTAAATCTCCCATGGACAAAATCAAAGATGCGAATCCAATTAATCTACTCAAATCGAACGAAAACACAATATTGCTCGGAGATCTCAATGCCACGCACATAAATTTTGGCTGTCAGTGGATGATCTTGAGATGATAAAAAGTGAATAATGACGAGATACAAAGGATTTTGAGTAGTATGATGATTCACACGGGAATAAATAAATAGTAAGAAACCACCCGGTAAACACCCATGCCTTACATGGGACTTCGCCATGTTCCCTCTGTCCACCGGATGCGTATTAAGGAAAACAATATTTTAATGTAATCTTTCCATTGGAGACCGAATTATACGACGCTCAAATTGAGGCACGATAAACTCTCTAGCAAGCGTTCTATGCGAAGGTTGCGCACCAAAGAATGGTGATGCAACGAAGTACGCAAGGCACATTTGCATAGAAATATTTTCAAGGTTCTCGCTGCAAAAGTAGCTTTCAAATGTTTTTAATCTGGAATCTATGTCATTACAAATACTTGTATTACGTAGTGGTTATATATGAACAACATTTCATTACTTCCAACATTTCGCGTTATCAGAATGCATGTTTCGTAGGTTCTTGATACCGAAAAATTGATTGGTGGCAAAATGTCTCTCTGTGGTCAAATCTAGCGCCTAAATCGTTCACAAGATTTTCTCCAAAATTCTTATTTCCCTATCGATCTGAATGAACTCTAGAGCCTACGACTCTTGTCGAGTCGACAGTAGTGGATTCTGACTCCCATGCAACATATCTAATGACGATACATTACGGATGAATCGTAAAAAGCAGCATGATATATATAATGATAATAAGAATAACATTGCAAATCACGTTGGACAGAGGTCACTCACTTCCGTTCCGAATGTAGGGCAAATCCAGCGAGACATTTTTGAACTAACAGGCCCTCTGAGCAACGTTTTCCTGTGGAGTAAAATGAAATTTCCTCCAACTCCAGATCGTTCTTGATCTTCCTCGCGGACAATACAACATCTGAAAAATACTTTGAGAATCTCCGCGAAACAGTTGTCCAACATTTCCCAAAATCTTTTCCCCATGCCGTTTCACTGCGCTCTACAGTCGCATCGAAAGTTCCTAAGACAAGCGGGCCTCGTACGGAGTCCGCCGTGTCCCTCTTGAATGAATGAATGAATGCCTTATTTTACGTGACGAGACTCAGGACACGAGGCCTGCTCTTCCGTCTGACCACGCAAATTTCGTAACGCTCCTTTCACATATGAAAGAAGGTATTACTTGGGCGACGAAACAGGCAATTTGAATTTAGCTGAGAGGCTTCATTTAGGCTGAAAGATCTTTTACATGCAGTAAATCTACTAACATGGGACAGCCGGCTTTACTTCCCCTCCGAAGGAGGGCGTACGAAGGATTTTTTTCCTTAAAAATCCACGGCTTCGATCGGGTTTGAACCCGCGAACTTGGGTACGCTAACCGTTACACCATCGCCGCCGGTCCATCGTCTTGGACCCTTGTTTGAAAGAAAAACTAAAACGAGAGACCATTGACTATCCTCGTGTTTAAATACGTACACCTTTAACTGATTTTCTTCAATAATTATATGAGAATGAGAGATTTTTGCGTACTGCTACGCGTGAGTGAAGTTAGTCCTTCCTTAGACATTTGAATAACGTGACGTCACCCTGAAAATGTCTTTTTTGCAGTGATGTCATGTTAACGGGTAATTTTTTTAACTCTCTGGGCGTGAATCATGATTCGCGTGCTTATTTTCTGTGTGGGAGAGAGCTTTTTTTCTTAAATTAACTAATAGTGTGCGACACAACTTTTGCGCACGGCCTGTTAGAACTTGTAGCGGTTTATAATACTGTTGATGCAAACGATAAATATAATTATTTTTTCTTCAACGCTTTTACTTCATTTTAACACTTACTTTCCTCTTCAAAAAAGAAAATTAAATATTTAACCGAAAAACAATTCTTGGATAACACACGGAATTAGGATATCATATAAAAAGAAACGAATTCTTTCATTTCTAAGTGTCATAACGTATCTCAAGATTTCCTCCTCTACTTTAAAAAAATATAAATCATTGTTCAGAAAAATTATAAGGCATGCTAAAATAATGAAACACGATCAGGATATTTTGAACTCAAATAACAAAACAAGAGCTATGTGGAATATAGTAAAACGATCCGACAACAGTGGCTAGTCCCTTTAACCAATATTTTTCGAGAATTGCTGCCCATCTCAATGAAGATCTTCAGCCACAAAATTCAACATCAGATGTTTCCCAAAAATTTTAGACACGATATTCGTTTCCGAAACTTCTTCCTATGAAATACTCAAAATAATCGGTAAGCTAAAAAATACGTATTCGATCGGTTTACATGAATTTCCAGATTGTTTGTAAAAGACTTGTGCGCCTGTCATTATACACCCGATAACATACATATTTAATGCATCCTTCTCCACCGGAACTTTTCCAGATATTTTCAAATATCTAGGATTAAGCCGCTCTTCGAAAAAGGCAGCAAAAATTCAATTCAATATTATCAGCCAATTCCTCTTCTGTCAGTTTTTTCAAACATTACAGAGCCTTTCTTACGTACGAATGGAAACCTTTCTCAGTAAACGCGGCGCAAATTCAGTTTGCCAATATGGATTTCGAGAATCAAAATCTAGAAATCGGAAACAGCCATATTTTCTTTTCTAAAAGATGTCGCCTCATCATTGGATCAAAACGAAGCACATATTGGATTATTTTTAGATCATTCAAAAGCTTTTGACGTCATTGATCATAACATTTTACTTTCCAAATTAACTTCATATGGAATTTGTGATATTAATTCAGTGGTGAGGTGTAGTTGACATTTACATAATTGGAATGATTGAAGGCGTTGTCATTGTCAACAATAGTATTTATTTCACAAATAGCAGCTTTCGATGGCTTAGCCATCATCATCAGTTTTCTGTTGTTTGGGAGCCACAAAAACAGGACTACTATTGGATCAAAACGAAGCACAGGAAATACTATTGTTGACAATGACAACGCCTTCAATCATTCCAATTGGAATTTGTGATATTGCTCTAGATTGGTTAAGTTCGTACCTTAAACAACGAGAGTAGAACTACCTCACTGGAATGATGGAAAATTATGTACACATCTTTCCGACTCTTTGACAATTGCATGTGGAGTCCCGCAGGGATCGATTTTAGGCTCTATTCTCTTCTTGTATACGTATACTCTATACGTAAAAGATATGCCCTCGACGATTCGAAACGGAAGAACAGTTCTTTTTTCAGCAAACGTCGATGTCTTCAACTATAACACTCGACGTATTCATCAGGTGACAGTATCACGTGCGCGTGGTGATTCGCGCACTTGTTACGTAACTTACCATTTCGCCCTAAGATGGCGAAAGAAGATGGTGCTTTGTTTCGATAACCATGGAGAGATTTATATAAAATTTCAGATTCAGATTTATAGAAAATTTAAAGATGTACCGGCGCGATCATATGGAACCGGACCATCTCCTTTAAAGAACCCCACTGGCTGGAGGAAAATGTGCGCCTCGTATGTCTTGTGGCAGCAACGGGAAAATTTCACTCATACTGCGGCAACGGAATTTGTATAATCCGTTTGAGTGTCAAATTATTCGCCATAGCGTCTGACAAAACATCGTATTACGGGAGCATCAGTTTATGTCGAAATTTTGAAAATAATTATTTATTATATGGTTATAATGCTTTCATAATAAGCATCTTTATGAACTTAGAAACCGAAATAATTCCAGGTTCGTGCTTTCACCCAATTTTTTCTTGACAGTTTTGTTTCACCAAAGTAAAAAAAAACGCGAATTGCAGTTTATTACTCGTAGCGTTTTGAGAAAAATATACGTCTGATTTTAACTTATGAAACTTTTCGGTGTTAGGAACATTTTTTGGTTGAATTTTATGAACTAACGAATACATCTGCTAACCAATAGTTAGAAAAAATGTTCCACTATTTGTACTCCTAAACTTATTATCGAACGTACAACCTATAACCAAAGTGCTTCTTGGTTTATTGGATAAATTCAGCGTTCTTATAAGCCATGCTACGAGCGTAACGGGGGAAAATTTGTACTAGAAACTCATATCCCAAGGGTATATTTTATATTAATTATATGAATTCAGATCAGTGTAAACTAATATTAAGGAATAAAAAAAAGACAATGCAAGAATAATCTTAATTGTGTCAAATTTTTATCAAATTTATGACACGTGATAAAGTCACAGGATTGTGGAAGTGGATTATAGAAGTTTTTGTTAATTCTTATTGTTATTGGAATCTCGTGAAGAAATCATCGATTGGGTAAATGGACCTCGTATCACCATTGATCTCCCTCGCTGATCATTACGAATATTCAGCATCGAGGAGGCGATAAAACAAAGAAAAGTGGATAATTTTCAAGGAGGATTGCAGTAGTCGTTGGCTTATTCAATACGAATTCTAGAACGTCTCTGGTTAAACTTTCATGAGTGAAATATAAAGATGCTCTTTGTGGCCACTTTTAAAATATTCTTTCTAACCCTTTTAACGCATTTGTGGCCATTGCTTATTGCCTGCACTACTGGAAAGTGCGCAATGCCATGCCCTTGTTTTTGCTTCGGGGATTGAAAATGTGGGAGCGCCATGCCACGCGGTGCGAAGTCGCGGCTCCCGCAGTGAATGTTCCGCGTGGGGCTGTGGGAACCTCATCTCCATTTCCTGCCACTCGGTTTTCCCACCTCACAATTCACAGCATCCCCAATAAAATATGTAAATGCTGACAGGAGGACTACTTGGCTAAAGTAACTCCTAATTTCCTTTCGTGAAGAATATGCTACTATAGTATAAAGTACGAAGCAGCGTGGGTCAGATTACCTGTCACAGAAGGCTTTTTTAGCTTCTTAAAATCGTGACGAGATGCTTGAGGACCCTTTCTTGAAGCGCTCTACATTTTTACTTATACTTCAAATGATTCCTGAAGCCCGATTTTCCTTCATATATCGAAATGAAGAAGGCAAACGAATCATCCTCTTATTCTTTATGCTTACTTAATATTTCCGTGACAATAACTCCATAATTAAACTTGTTATACTTTTCACATATGTTGTACGAAGATTACAACACATCACATATTCATTTGTGAGATTGCAACAGTGGTAACCAGAGTACGAAAATCATTTTAATTGTAGAAAAATCAGCTCAAAAGATTTTTGTGCAAATGCATTTCCGTGGATTCTAAAAGGCAGGCCTCAGAAACATGTACGGGTAGGCGTATAAACATACCTATAAAATCTTTTACTGAAAGTGAAAAAAATAAATTATTCTCTTAGCTTCTACGCGGTTGTAATGGTAGGGTTGCTGGTGGAGTGTTCCATATATGCGTTGCATTTACATTTTTCTTCGAAAAAGCAGATAAAAGGGGCGATATTGCAATCCCTGTGTCTTACGATAGCTATGTAACGTCCATGCATGTTATTGTCAGACCGCGAGCTGCATGATCGTTATAGTGAACGTCACGCCGAGTATCTACGGAGAAGCAACTCACTGTAAGGAACGGTGGCCATAAAAGAAAAACTTTCTTTTTCATATGATCGTGTATATGCTCACTTATTTTTTATATACTCGCACTTCTTCTCTAGGGAGATATCCCTGTACGGGTGGTGGCAAGTCCAGAGAACATCTCCTTGTTTTTTTCTGAGCAGTGATGGATGTCTCCACGAGATTCCATGGTCGCTGGGCCTAGGCCCATATGCGCTGGACGGACGCTGCGCTGCTCTCGCCTTGGAGCGACGCGGCCCATCTGCGCTGGATGGGGCGGGGCGGAGGCGGGGGCGGGGGCGAAAACAAGAGGGAGCGGAGCGGGGGCGGGAGCGAGTGTGGAGGCGGTGAGGACGAGGGTGGGTGCGAGGATCGGGGCGGAGGCAGGCACGGTCTTTGACGTGGAACACACCCTCTCCTACGTTTTTTCTACTTCCGCCGACCGCTTTTTCCGCGAGGCGCCTACTGGAAGCCTTCCCCCCCCCCCCCCGCCGCCGCCCCTTCCTCCCGCGCGCCGCCGAGCCCCGGGCCTGGGAGCTTTCGGATATGTACTCTGTGGCTTTCGGCTTTCAATAACGAAGTGCCAGTTGACGGGGAGAGAACTACGCGACTCATGAGAGGGCAGTTTCAGTTCTCTGAAAATTGGTTTCCACTACAAAACGTGAATCTTTCATATGCCTGAAAATGCTTGATTAATGAATGGGATGAAATTGTATTTCAGGAGAAATTATTTAATATTATAAAATCTCTGGGGAACTGGAGACCATCAGCAGGCTTAAACAACAATCGAACTTTCATGAATAGCACTTTCTGCAAGATCTAGCAGGACATTTTGTAGCTTGATCATTCGAGATTCCTTGTATATGCCTGAAAATGTTTGATTAATGAATGGTATGAAATTGTATTTCAGGAGAAATTAATTATTATGATAAAATCTCCGGGGAACTGGAGACCACCATCAGGCTTAAACAACAATTGAACTTTCATGCATAGCACATTCTGCAAGATCCAGCAGGACATTTTGTAGCTTGACCATTTGAGATCTGTCGTATTGACAACTGTGACCAAAATGGTCGCTCATACACTATTAAAAACGTTTAGTAAGGTTTATTAATAATGTTAAGTATTCGAATATACTAGACACCAACGAAAGAAGCATTTTGAAGAACCGTGTCGTTGGGAGTTGTATAATTTACACATTTATTGATAATTATTTTAGAGAACCTAATCTCAAGGAAAAATCCTAATGATCATTTAAAGTACTACTAACAAGCTCAAAAGGTTAGAAACGCAAAGTAGCTGCTTAGAAACGCAAAGTAGCTGCACAGCCACAGAATTCCTGAGACCCTGTCTCCTTAGATGCGGAGAAATAAAATCAATCACCAGCAACATCCACAACAAGGCAAACCTTGAACGAACAGGAATGATGTGAAGACAAGGAAATTAGAACATTTAGTGGCATCCTTCTTAAGGTGCTACAGAAATCATGACAGAAGATACATTTGTTTTAAGAAAACAAAAAAAAAAGTTTTCCTTCCACACCTAATCCATAAATGCACACTTTCAATTAGCCACGGTGAAATTATCAAATTATCAAAATAATGAATATGATATTGAAACTTTAATTTGCCTGAGAATGTGTACAAATAAATTCATTACGACATGCCTCCTTCAAAACCCCCGAAAGGCGAATGTTGAACGGGAAGAAAACATGTTAATATTATCGATTGTTGTGTGTGTGACGTTGGCAACAGTACTTACCGCGCAGCGGTAGCGTGGATAGCGAGGCAGCGAGTCGGCGCCGCGGTTGAGCAGCGCGAGATAGCGTTGGCCAGCCGGCCCCTCCCAGTGGCCCAGGCACGCGTACGTCACGTCTGCAACAGAAGCGCGCCACACGCACGCCATTGTCATTGCGCCGCCTTTCCGAGTTCTCGGGCACTGCGTTGAAATCTCACAAGAAACGAGATAGGGTGTAAAGAATTGAAGAGGTTATTTCCTATGTGACGTATCTCCATTTCCGTTTTACGTATCAATACCTTCTTAAGACGTCTCTCCATCGTACTATCAAATATTGTGTTGAAAATGACGTTTCCTGTGTACTATTGAACTATTCGGCGGAGTGTGAATACCTCCCGTTCTCGAAAAACTGTATTTCTTGGAGATACGTCACTTTGGAAATAGTAAGTAATGGCATGTGACATTTTGACTGGCTGTAATAAAAAAAGAGAGAATAGCTCTCCGTGTCATTCCACGTGAGTTCAGCAACTGGCAATAGATCCCAGTCTTATTTCTCTCGTACGTAATAATTTGTCCCGCTCCTTGCTTGGAAAACCACGGTCTCGCGTTCAATTTTCCTACTTCTGGCGTTTAATTTTACTACTTCCTAATTTTCCTATGTAGCTTCACTATGCGCACGTTTTGTTGAACTTTCCTTTTTCTTTTGTAGTAGAGCTTATGGTGAGTTTCTATTTCGTTAACAATACAGAAAAATCAAATCTGTTCTTCCCTTTACTGTTAAAAATAAGTTTTCTGTAATTTTGCAACGAAAATATCTAGTTTTTGAAATGTTAACACCACGCTTTTTTAAATTTATTATAATTATTACTATGATTTTTCATCTTTCAACTGTTAATAGTTAAATTGTTGGGAAGGGATTCTGAAACTCAAGAAAGCGTGCGCAGATAATTTTCTCCCCCATACGTCACATACAGTTTTTGACTAAATAAAATAAAAATAAAAAATACGATAAGTGAATCTCAATTACTATTTTTTACACCCGGGTGCCTCAAATAAGGTGAACTAATTTAGATGTTAAATTACAGAGCGAGAGGTCGTGATCTTCTCCTGGGTTAATATGGTTGTCTCCTGGGTTGTTTAGACTGGTTCTTCCCAACACACAATACCGCCCAGTTGACCCGGCTCCTGCCGTTGCGGGCGCAGGCCACGCGGTGTCACCGAGCACTCACCGAAGTCGGGGAAGTTGCAGTTGCGGTAGCGCATGTTGAGCTGCGAGCCCGACGGGCAGCTGTCCACCTGCGACATCTGCGCGTTGGGGCAGTCGCGGCGCGGGCCGCCGCCGAAGCCGCCGCCGAAGCCGCCGCCCCCGCCCGGCCCGCCTCGCGACGTGAAGGAGAAGTGGCCGCTGATGGGGCAGTACTGCTCGCGCACCGGCTGCCCTTGGTGGTCGCGCGTCTCTGCAACACACGGCCAAGCAAGTGGAGAACACGCTCTGTCCGCCCAAAACATCGCGAGTAGAAAGACGATGAAATTCAGATCTGCTATTTACACTGCCAGACATTACATTAAATGTAATGTAGATTAATGTACGACTGTACAGTAATTTTAATGTACCTTGTACATTAATATACGTGTACATTAAATTTAATGCGTAAATTAAAAAGATTTAAAAGTTGACTTAACTTACTTGCCTGCATTACATTTAATTTACGTACATGATAATTACTTTCATGTTCTTTACATTAAAAGTAATGTAGTAGGATATGGATCACGGGATCGGTCAATTAATGAGATACATTGACATTGATGAGATAATTGACCGATCCCGTGATCCATATCCTACGACTTATTAACGGTCGTGAATTCTACAATGGTCAAAAGTAATGTAGAAATTTATGAGAGTGTAGTTAACTGCTAGGTGAATTCTTGTGATCAAGGTGACGTTGAATGCTCATAATTCCTGACACTGTAATAACCTTTCGTCAATTTGCACAAAAAATGAACTGGCAAATACTTTGCCGAATCAATGAGCTTTACAGGCTCTGCAAAAAGAACTACATTTCTACAAATCCGTTCCATTTCTTTCCTTGAAGGGAATGAACACTCCAAGAAGCATGAAAGAAATTTGGAATTAAGTATTCTAAAATATTATAAATGAATTAAATACCTTGCAAATTATTCACGCGAGAACTACTAGTAACTTATTTAGTCAAGGCAAATTGCAAGTAACAATCAAATCTGGTGTTAAAGAACATACGAATAAAAAGAGACAAACTAGTGACTATATATAAAGCAATTAGCGGAGCTCAAGAGCAAATTTACAATTGGTTGCTATCAATGGGAATTGAGTTTTTAGAGAATTTGCAATACCAAACAAGATAAAAAGAAAGAAATTTGCTGCAGGATAAATATTGGCACTCCGATGTGTCACAATGTAAGCAAGAAGTGCGAGATGCTATGGGCACGTATGTCGCATGAATGTAACAGATGTTGTAAGAAAACGGAGTGGGTTTTTCGGACAAGAAAAAGGAGACAGATTATAAGAACATGGACGACATTATAAGTGCAATATATCTATGAATTTTCAATGTGACCGGAAGTGCTCCGTCTGAACTGACCCTTCCGAGTCATTAACAGATGGCGCTCGGCTCATCTAGCTGGTGAAAGAAATTTCGCAGAGCAATGTGGTCCTCAGGAATTCGATGCTCTTCTGTTTGGAAATCCTTCAAAATCGTCTACTCGCCTGAACGAAGCATTTCAAACGATATCCTACACAGTAGGTTAAGTGAGGCAGAACATTAGCCTGCGATAAACTTTGAGCCCTTTTTTCTAGGTGTTCAAAATTTTAAAAATAAATTAATTAATAATTCAACAATTAAATTAATTACAAATTCATAGACGAGACTTATTAAAACAGATGTTATTGTTTATATTATTTCTTTGGTTATTATTAAATGCATAATGTAATTATTAATGCCGTGCTTGTATTGAAGGGTTACGCCGTGTTGCAAAGTGAAGTGGAATAAAAATTCAGAAAGAATAAAGATAAATTAAGTCCCACGTAGTAACAAAATCACTTGTTTAATGTTTTAAAATGTCCATTAAGGGTATTACATTTATTACTATTATTATGATTACTATTGTTATTGCTCTTATTATTTATTTATTTGAAGTTATCTTGTATGAGGTATAAGAATATTTAATTGTAATATATGTAAACTATAGCGCTCTGCCACCACAACTGGTCGCAAACTTCCTCCTTGCAGACATAGAGTGATATGAGTAAATACTCCAGAGCAATTGTTAATTATTACAAGTAGGAACTACAACTTCTCATAATCAATTGCTTCTTTTCACACGAATAAAACGTTTTCTGAAATTTGGAGTATTTACTTTTCTCTGAGTAATTGCTCACTAACTGATCTGTTACGACTGGTCAATTTTTTCCTGTCTGGTTTGTCTACGTTACCGCGCAACTCGTGCCAGTTCCTGATGGTGCCGATCGTGTTAGGTTGTTGTACAATTGACGTAGTTTTGGCGAAATCGTTGGAACTCTTCCATCATTCATTCATTTACTACCTCAAACCTCACAACCAGCTCACAACCGTCGGGTATAACCTCTCTTCTATTTATTCAACATGATTTGATTGACCTACAGAGGTCGATCGCAACATTCAAAGTAAATGCTTCGCACTAGAAACAAACTCCCGATTTTATTCATGCGAAAAGTATCCAATTGCTCCTCGGGAGAGCAGTTACACGTCAACGGAGAAATTGATCAAGATAAGAGAAACTGCTCACGTACTTTATTCATATTGCAGCAATAACTATGTAGCATATAGAGCAATTGCTTTGAAAACTTGAGAAAAAAGTAATAGCTCATTTTTATTGTTTTATTGATGTCACCCATGTTCAATATTTCTTGAAGTTTTCATAGAATCCTATTCCTGGTTATATATTCCTGGTTATATATATTTATATAATTTATTTAACACAATGAGTTGGTTATACAACGCTCTGCCAAACGGCTTTTCAGTTGTTAGGAGCGAGTATTTTTAGACGACAGATACGAAAGGGGTGGCTAAGGCCACATGGATTGAAGTAGTGCGAATAATAAAATGGGGAAATACATATTCTTGACTACTGATGGGAGGACTATTTATTTCATTATCTGATATCAGTCAGTTTACAGAGGAAGATATAAAAGGGGAGTCGGTTGCGGAGACGAGTTTCTATGGGATACTCTTTACCTATATTGTAATGGGAGCTCAGGGTAGATTTTGGAAGAATAATTGGAAAAATTTGGTGATATATGTTACGACGGGGTCTATGGCTAGGTCTTTGTGGAGATTAGTGTAGCTTGTATACGAAGGTGCGTTAACTGCAGTTCTGAGGACCCTATTTTGGAATATTTGAATTTTGTTGATTGTTGTACGGGCGGGCTAGTCGTGGAGTCACCCGCGCAGGGGCAGGCGGCAGATCCCCAGGGCGTGTGCTCAGAGCACGCGCAGCGCCCGGAACGCCCAAGGGCGATGCCCTCCACGCAGCCCACCACGGCCCATCGACTTCCAGCGAATGCAAGCAGATCAAAGGCTAACATTCAGAGAAACGATATTAATCGTGACGGTTGGCACCGGAAGCGGTATCTCAGTGCATCAACTGATGTCACTGCAGCGCCTCCGACTGGGAGGTCCTAGGTTCGAGTCCTCACGGCGGCAGGATTTTCAGCTAGGTCGAATTCAGTCGCTGTCTGGAGGAGAATTCTAGAGGTTGGCTGCTCTGATCGGTAGTTTTCCGTGGTTCCTCCGATCAACACCAGGCAAATGCCGGAGCAGTACGCTAACAAACGGGCCACGAACCGCGCGCTATCTTTCCTTCTTCTTCCTTGTCCTATCCTCTCCCCTTACACACACACTTACACTACCACATATTCCGGGAGACTGGTCGGGAGCTTAGAGCTTCAAACATATTTCTGCGGCTTGACATAATGATTATACCAGCCAAAAATTTAAAAACAAATAAACATGAAATAAAGAAAAAGTTGTAAAGTGAGTAAACAAACTAAAAATCTCGGTTGATTGAAAACATCTGGCTATCACGCTTTCGTTAGAAGATCCCATTCGTTGTGATATTTCGAGCGCATTTTGCGTTTACCAACCCCGCTTCAACTTGGGCTTGTACACTCCTTTCTGGATTTGGAGGGTAAATGAGAGCAAATTGAGAGGCTGGCTTCCCAAACGGGCAAGTGGCTTGTCCGGACGCCCGTTGTCTGTCCCATGTCCTACGCTCTACCCCTTGCCTCCTTGCTTTAGTCTACCACTTTCGCATTTTAGACTCGGCCTTTGACCGTCCACCCTCGCCCTTCCCCTCCGTCATTCCCTCACGGAAGTTCTCATCCTCCGCCCTTTAAAAAACTCCTTGGATATAGTTTCCAACTTTCAATTTTCTATCTGAAATTTTTAAAATTTTTATTCATTAAATATATTAAAAATTAGGAGAAAAATTCAAAGATTTTCAAATCGTATACCCAGCTACAATAACATTGTTCTAGTTATTAACGTCTCTTAAGATATGAGAGCTTTTTTTTCTTTCAAGGTCTGACGATTGACATTGCTTCCATCCTTGACCGCCTGTAACATAAATGCCTATATGTCCTACTTCAAAGTTCCTCCACCAATGCAGCACGTTGCTGTCACTCGTGAAAGGTTTACCGTATACATTACTCATTCGTCAATGAATTTCAGATAAGTTGCACCCATCTGCATGCATTTTTTTGATTGATTGATTTTTTCGTGTTTCCGGGCGCATCAACTGCTTTGGTCATTAGTCCCGTTAGTGTAGTACATGTTTTTCCTCGGGAGATGGCAGTGGTCTTCCTGCCGCCATCAGGTCTCGAACATAGGACCTCCCCGTCAGAGGCGCTGCAGTGACCAGTTGATGCACTGAGCTACCGCTCCCGATCATCTGCATGAAGAAATCGAATGACAGCACGAACTACACATGTGGCGGGAAACTCAGTTCTTCTAGACATGTTTATGTGTTCACTGCGTGCTCACAACTGACAACTGCAACGTGACGCGCTTGATGGGCATTGTAGAGACACTCCGCCTACAGCGTCATCAGATTTTCGTTGTGGTTTTAATTTTGCGACTGATCGGACCTTGAAAAAATCGCACTCTTACTTACACTGATTCTTAAATGTATAGTTTTATTTGCATTATCTTTAATATATTTAAATCAGGACTTGTGGTTTGTTAGTGAAAACTTTCACACTTACTTTCTGATCTTCCTAGCTATGGATATGCTTATAAATGTTGCTCAAATGTTATTAAAATCTTCCTCAAAAATAGAGCACAACTATAATGATGCACAAGTTAATGAAATAATATAAATGTTAATTACAATAACACATATAACAATTGTAAAAACTACATGAGCTCATATATCATGTCAAAATAAAAACATACTAAGTTAATGACGGTGTAGCAGAAATATTAGGATAATCATTTATTAGCCATGAGAGGAGCAGATAATAACATATAGTTGTTATACGATCCTAATTGTTTACTCAAAACATACTATCTGTGTAATTTATCTATCAATTGTTAGGCCTAATTCTAATACACAAGTCTTCCAATTGCAAAAGCAGGTGCTGCGGCGCACGCAATTTTTGTTGATGGTCGCACGTACGAACAGCATATTTCTTTTGGAAGGAAGTTTCTTTTTGGCTTCCCTTGCTTCCTTGAATTAGATTAACCGATACACGGGCTCCTGGCGGGAAAACGAAGTAAGGTGAGCACTTCTCTTCTATAAACCTTCACAATATTCTCTTCCCTTTCAGGGGCATCATTGTCTCAGCGGCCATTGTCATGAAGGACAATGGGCACACGCGTATTGAAATCCCAGTGCTTCCTCAACTCGGCGGGACGAAAATGACGTTGCGAGAACCTGTGTTTGTATTCGGTTTACTCGCATAATCATGGTTCAGGAAGTCACACGAAGACATCTCGGGACGTGGTCCACTGACGTCATAGGACAAGACTCCGTTACTAAATGTGGTAGTTGATTTGGATGTTCGCTCGCTATTTCGACAATACATTTTCAATGCTCTCTTCGAAATCAACTTTAAGTGTCCAATTAGAGTGCTCGCATTTCTCAGCGTCCTTTTGGCCGATCTGCACGCAGCGGAGCATCGACAAACAGTATTGTCTGTTCAGCTCCCTAGATGTATATTAAGGAGGTTCTAGATTTCTGCTTCATTAGTGGCGTTTCTTCTTCTTCTTCTTCTTCTTCTTCTTCTTCTTCTTTGTGAGAGGATACCAGTCAGCACCATATCTGAAGTATCCCTCAACAGCCAAATTCTTTCTACTTCTTGAGGAATGGCGCATATTGAAGTGGGGGGTATCAGACCATCACCATGCCCTAGATTGCGGAGGATACATACGGGGTTCATAAAGGAAGATTTGCGAGTGATTTGTAGTCCGTTGTTTAAGATCCGCGGTATTTACCTGGAATTCATTTAAGGAAACCACCGAAACGAACGTAAAAATAAACTTAATATGTAAATAATATTAAACCCCTCGCCATATACAAGTTTAATATTAACCTAAAACATATAATATTAGCATTTAAACGAATTTTCATATTTCCCCTGCATTCTTGTACAGTAAACATTTTTAAAATGCGTTAATATCTATTTTCAGCTCAATTAAATTTATTATCTTTTTGTCAAAAGTCAAAAAATAATTAAAACGTATTTTTTACTTACTCACTTTAGTACTTACTTAAGTAGTAAAGAGAAAGTATATTATGCAGCAGCAAAATCCGGGGTTTTTCGACAGAAAAATTCTTATTATTTCCGGGTCTTGATAAAGTGAATAAATGACAGTACAATACATAGTAAATTATTTTCTGTAACACGTGTAGTCAGAATTCTCATTTTGTGGGTCTGTGATATCGAAAAATTTATTCAAAGCAAAGCGTCTGCAAAGTGGTCAAGGCTAGTGTTTGAAACGTTCAGACAGTTTTGTTGAAAATCCGTATTCCATTACATGTCTAGCTTGTCAGCTAGGTCAAATTCAGTCCCTGTCTGGAGGAGAATTCTAAAGACCGACTGCTCTTATCGGTAGCTTCCGTTCCATAGATCAACACTAGGGGAATGCTGGAGCAGTAACCTAACAAAAGGGCTACGGACCTTTCCTTCCTCATCCTCGTCCTATCCTCACCCTTTACACAAACTTACACTAACATGCACTACATAACCATACATGCCGGGAGACCGGTCGGGAGCTTAGAGCTTGGGGGCGGTGCCCCGCTCGTAGGAGATACCTGGTTGAGTGAAACCCCGCTAGCCGATCGCCACCTCCCGACGAAAAAGCATGCACTATACTTACACTGCAACATGCAATATAATAATGGCCTCCGTAGTTGACGTGCCCGGAATCACTAACAACCAACCAACCATCAAAATATTTTCAAAAATGTCTAAATTTTTTGAATAAACATTGTCCTCGGATAGCGTAAATCATGGCGCATACGCCTTAAAACAGGGCGTAGGCCTCATTTTTTTAAATCTTTGATTTTTCGAAAATCACAAAAGTTCAAAATATTCAATAAGTGTGTTTTGAACAGTGACTGGAGAGCCCTTAATGGTGGGGGCCGCGGCCCCTCTCCTTCCGGTTTTCCTCCTCCTCCTCACGCAGGTTGCCCGGCGTGCTGCCCCGCGCCGTGGCGGATCGCCGGGCTCAGGGCTCATTTCGATGTTTCAACGCAGATTTCTTCGCCGCCGAGCACAATGGCGCCGAGGATGGAAGGCGATCGCCTTGGATTTCACGCCCGCCCTTCCGGAGGAGAATGGGACGCCGTACGCGGAGCAGCGGCGCAACAGGTGACACGAATTCGCTCCTGTTGCTTTCTTTGGCCTGGGCCTCTGACGTCACGGTGCCATGGCACGCGCCACTTCGCTCGCCTTCGATTGATTGATTGATGTCTTCGAGCTTGCAAATTGATAGAGTCATTAGTCCCGTAAGTGTAATGCATATTTTTATCACAGGAGGTGGTGGCGGTGGTCTTCCCTGGGGGGCCAGCGCCAACCACCTATGGTTGGTTGGTTTGGTTTGTTTTTTTTTTGGGTTTCCCTTGTGTAGTGCATGTTTTTTCTCGGGATGGCGGTAATCTTCCCCCGCCGGATGGCAAAATCCCGCGCCGACCTACCGTCGGCTAGTGGGGTTTCCCCCTAACCACGACTCTCCCACCAGCGGGGCACTGCCTCAGCGGGAACAAGCTCTAAGCTCCCGACCGGTCTCCCAGAATATATGGTAGTGTAGTGCATGTTAGTGTAAGTGTGTGTGTAAGAGAAGAGGATAGGACAAGGAAGAGGAAGGACAGATCGCGCGCGGTCCGTGGCCCGTTTAGTAGGGTACTTCTCCGGCATTCGCCTGGTGTTGATCGGAGAAACCACGCAAAACTACCGATCAGAGCAGCCGGCCGCTAGAATTCTCCTCCAGGCAGCGACTGAATTCGACCTTTTCCTTCAGGTATCTCCTTTCACCGGAGCACCGACTCAGCCAGGACAAGCTCTAAGCTCCCGACTGTTCTCCCGACACGTGTTGCAGCGTAATGTATTTGAATGTGTGTGTGTGTGTGTGTGTGTGTGTGTGTGTGTGTGTGTGATGGATTCGTAGGCTCCCGCGGCCGGAATCATTCGATTCTCGGATATTCGTGATGAGCCTCGTCTCAGTCGATCGAGCTGACGTTTCGCATACTGCTATACTGCAGTATAGTTCTGAAGAAGGCCACAATAAGAAGCGCTCCTGTTGCTCCATATCAGCTCCATCGACTGAGACGCGGCTCATCCCGGACAGCCAACAATCATGTGTGTGTGTTTCCGAGCGCGGATTTTTGACACGGACAATTTTGATGGATTTTTTCGTGTTTCCAAACGCGTCAACGGCTTTGGTCATTAGTCCCGTTAGTGTAGTGTATGTTTTTTCCCTCGGGAGGTGACTGTGATCTTCCCCCGCTAGTTGGCGAGATCCGGCGCCGACCTACCGTCGGCTAGTGAGGTTTTCCCCTAAGCAGGACTCTCCCACCAGCGGGGCACCGCCCCAGCCGGGACAAGCTCTAAGCCCCTGGCCGGTCTCCCGGAATATGTGGTAGTGTAGTGCATGTTAATGTAAGTGTGAGTGTGTGAGGGGAGAGGATAGAACAAGGAAGATGACGGGAAGATAGCGCCCGTGTCCCGTTTGTTGAGTACTGCTCCGACATCCGCTGGTTATTGATTTGAGAAACCACCGAAAACTACCGATCAGAGCAACCGGCTGCAAGAAATTTCTAGACAGCGACAGAATTCGTCGTAGCTATGTAGCTAGTGTCGAAATTTGCCACCGTCAGAACTCGAACCCTAGGGCAACTCCCCTCCCGACCGTATTTGCTAGAATTATCGTTGCTATCACCATCGTTGCTTTGGGTAGCGGTAAACAGATGCTTTTTCCCGGCCAATGTCCAGTAACAATTTCGACATTTAAGCTGTATTTGCGTCATCAGCGAGAATGGAAAAGCATACCGAATAACACTTTATGGGTTTAAAAAATCTTTATTTAATTTCTTTAACATTGTCGGGATTTTCGAAAAAAACAAAACCCTGAAAACGTGCACACTTAAATTTGCTTTGAAAGGGTCGCACAGAGAAAACGGGTTAATTTTACGAAATTTCACGCAGACAATATCACGGAGCATTTCTTTTGTCGTGTTCATGTGTAAAACATTTCATGAAGATCAGAAAAATACCGTGTAATTGTATGAAAAAACACCAATGAAGAAACAACGTCCCTTTTTATGTAATTTCTTTTTAAGAGTGCGGGTTCACAGGTAGAGTGGCCTTAGTTTTGTCCACTCTACGTTTCAGTGAAAACTGTATCGAAATTTGTTCTGCCGTTTCAGAGACTATCCCTAACAAACTGACAAAAATCCTAATGACGATTGATTTGATTTTTGAACCATCTAAATCAGCATATGTGATTAGGAAAAGGCATACATTTTCAAATGACAGACAGACTCTAATTTTATTTATATAGAAGAAGATAGATTCCTTGCCGTTTACATTGTTTTCTCTTGTGATCCAGGCAGGGCACAGAGAGGATTTACTCATTGTTCAAGCGTACTCTTTAATGTTTTTCTTGATCTATTTCAATTATATGTTTTTCCACATTGCATTCCATTTTTTCAATAACGGATTGTGTCCATTTCTTTAAATGAAATTTAGAATTTACAACAATTTAGTTATTGTACATCAAAACGAAAAACAAGACAAAATATAGAAAAATTGCAACGGTCATTCATGTGACATTCCAAAATCTTTTTGACACGTAGTTGTACTAATATCTTGAAGATTAAGGAAAGCACGTTGATCTTGAAAATCGGGCGCGTGGGTTCTAGTATATGTTTGCGAACCAACGTTCTAACCTAAAATCGGAGTGGGAGTCTATTTCTGTTTGCTCACCGATTTCTTGGCCGTCGACCGCACTGGGACGGGGATTGTGGGCGATCACAACTGATTTCACGCCCGCCCTTCCGTTGGGAGAAGAATGGAGGCCCTCGTATGCTGTGCAGCGAAGCAACAGACAAGGGGCCTTGTTTTGCTTGCTTTGCCGTGTTTCTCTGATGCGACGGCTTCCGCGGCGTGGGCGCGGGCGGCGCGAGGACGGGCGCGGGGCGGGGGCGAGGCGGGGAGGGGCGGGGCAGGGCGGGCGGGCGCGGGGCGGGCGCGGAGGCGGGCGCGGAGGCGGGCGCGGGAGTGGGCGCGGGGCGGGCGCGGGGTGGGCGCGGGGTGGGCGCGGGGCGGACGCGGGGCGGACGCGGGGCGGGCGCGGGGGCGGGCGCGGGGCGGGCGCGGGGGCAAGCGCGGGGCGGGCGCGGGAGCGGCGCGGGAGCGGGCGCGGAGGTGGGCGCGGAGGCGGGCGCGGGGTGGGCGCGGGGTGGGCGCGGTAGCGGGCGCAGGGGCGGGGCGGGCGCGGGCGGCGCGGCGCGGGGTTGGCGAGAGGTGGGCGCGGGGGTGGGCGCGGTGGCGGGGCGGGCGCGGGGTGGGCGCGGGGTGGGCGCGGGGGTGGGCGCGGTGGCGGGCGCAGGGGCGGGGGCGGGCGCGGGAGCGGGCGCGGGGGTGGGCAGTCGGCTCCCTCGCCTCAGCCCGCGGACGTTGCTCTCTTTCGTATTTAGAATGAGGACACTTTTTTTATATTTCCTGAGTTATGTGCAGGTAAAGGCCACCTCTATTGGAGCGGTGAGACAGTGCCTTCCGCTGGACCGGGCTTCAAATCGTGGATAAGACTTGGCGGATAAAGCGAGTTGCGTCAGGGCCTTTTGAGGTACTCCCGCTTCCCTTGCCTTTCATTCCACCATTGCTATACCCTCATTCCTATCTTCATTAAAACCTGTTCAATGTTTAATACCTAAGCGAATAGAGAACGAATGATCGTGGTAAGCAAAACAGATTACTGGAGAGTGGCGATACCAGGGGGAGGGGCACCGGAGCCATGCTTCTGTCTGGGTTTCATTTTGCTTCTTGTAATTTAACTCCATTTATTCAAAAATTTCGTCCCGTATTGACAGCATTGTAGAAAAAGAAAAAGAATGTCCATGAAATCCGAATGGACATTTGAAGAAGAAATTAACTTTGTTAATAGCAGTGGAATTTCTCTTGAAGAAATTTGTGGAAAGAAACTATTATTGACTCCCTCCTTAAATATTTCTGAATTCTCTAAAAAAATGTACACGATTGAAACTTTGTAAAGTATCAATGAGACCCTGCCCTAGATTTGTGAACATTTTCTGTTGCGGTATTTGAATGAAGTATTCACATCCTTATTTGTCAGTAAGGCCATAACTCCAAAATGTTGATTCGATGACTCAACATAATAAAGTTTTGGAGTGCGAAATAAAGGCTGTCCAGCAGACGGGCTGAGTAGGTAGGGAGAGAGGCTGGGAGTGGCGAAGACTGTCAGATCAGCGGGGGGCCAAGCCACGGGAGGAGGGAGGATGGCAAGTGCGAAGGCAGGTCTAGCAGTGGAAATGGCGGCGGAGGCAGCGGTTTCTGGGGAGGGGCGACGGAGAGTCGGCGGGGGGAGTGGGCTAGGACAACTCGGAGCGGTGGACACTGCAGAGAGCATAGGTCAGTTCAATTTAGTTGATGCCGTGGCCTCAAAGTGGAAGTGTATGTAGATGCCGGCATTTGCCCGGTCGAAATTCAAGCATCAAGGACGTCACCAAATATTGCAAAATTCGACACGCTGCATTAAGTTACAATATTTTTTCATTACCCATAAGAAACATTTCTGCGCACACTCGAGATATTGCACTTCGCAAGAGGCTGCCTTAGCATTGTTTGTGTAGCGTTGCGACTCTAAACTGCACGGGAATGATCATGTGCTCGTTTTGTTGACGCATGGAGACGTACAGCCAGTCGGATTGCTCGTGCTTCACAGTTTTAAATAACCATAAGCCGAACGTCACATATCAGTATGCTGTCCTTGCAAGTTGACACCAAAACGCCTGCTCTCGTTCATAGCAAAAACGATATCATACATCGATATTCCTGCAATATCTGGAATATATGACTGAATGGAAAATATACTGTTACAAACATGTGGATGTATTTTACTATTATCTGGAAGTGCGCAAATGTGCGCACACGCGCACACGCAAATCTAGGCACAAACCGTCTCTGCAAGTTCTTAACTAAAGAATCTACATTCGCAGTCAGAACTCACAATAATATCTCTTACAAACAAAAATATAGTATATAACAATCATAATTTTTACCCTATCTATAGTCGATTTTTTTCTCGTTCTGCCACAGAGAGCGAAACATATGGGTGTATATAATACCGTTAAAAAGTAATAAAGTTTATTTACATTTATGAATTAATGAAAAATAATGTGGTTGAATTTTGCATATTACATACTTGATCTTTCTCAAAAGTAATTGACTTGGATGGTTAGAGTTTGCGAAGAACTGATGTGCCACCGCGCCGATATGAACACGGCGCGGCGGGCCCAGTACGTTACTGTATTGAGTGAATGGTGTGCACACTATTTCTTTGCCAGAAAATCGTATTTTCTGCCTTTTTTACCACTCTTTCGGAAAAACTTGTAACATGTTCGCCATTATCAGGTGCACGCGGTGCTGAGTTTTAAACACCAAGTATTATGTGGATATTGTGTAATATAATTGAATGTATGAATGTCGTGCGTGATCTGTAAAAATAAGGGCGTATAAAAGAGTGAAGTTATTCGTAAGTAGGTAAAAAATTACAATATTAACTGGAGAATTAAAAATTAAAGCAATTGAGATGTACCTTAGGAACCTGCCAAAGCGCCATTCTGTCGTTTGGTTACATTGGTTGATTGTTTCCGGCCACGTCAACTGCTCATTTATTTCGCTAATGAGGTGAAATCCTTATTCCGGGAAGTGTTAGTGTTCCTTTCCCCCTGAAAGGTGATATCTGGTGCCTATGTATAACGGCTTGCGGGGTATTTTCCGCTCCAGGTATCTCTCAGCAGGGCACCACCCCAGGCGAGACAAGTTCTAAGTTCCCGACTTGTCCCCCGCCGTGTATGATAGTGTAGTGCACATGTGTGTTTGTATATGTGTAAGGGGAGAAAATAGGACAAGGGAAAGGATGGAAAGACCGTGCGTGGTTCTTGGCCCGTTTTATAGGGTACTGCTTCGGCTTTCGCGTTATCTTCATCGGAGAAACTACGGAAGTGTACAGATCAGAGCAGCCGACCCTTAGTAATCGCCTCCACTCAGCGGCTGACCGCTGAATTCGACACAGCCCTACAACCCGAATTCAACCTCGGAAAACGTGCGCAGGTGGTACTTCTCCTCTATACGCCACGTACAGTTTTTACTGGTTTTCGACTAAATCAAATAGACCTTAGAATGTCGCGGTCAAATTTGCAGTGCTGTCACTGAGCTAAACTCTGCTGGCACGTACGTTGTTTAAAAGCAGGCTAGCTAAACGTTAGTCGTAGGATTAGCTATCTAATGACTGAGTCTTTCTTCGGTTGCAAAAGCCAGTAGTAGCGGTAGCGGTAGCTCAGTGCATCAACTGATGTCCCTACAGCGCCTCTGACCGGGAGGTCCTAGGTTCGAGTCCTGACGGCGGCAGGATTTTCGACACTAGCTTTTCAGCTAGGTCGAATTCAGTCGCTGACTGGAGGAGAATTTGAGCGGCCGGCTGCTCTGATCGGTAGTTTTCCTTGGTTTCTGCGATCAACACCAGGCGAATGCCGGAGCAGTACCCTACCAAACGGGCCACGGACCGCGCGCGATCTTTCCTTCCTCTTCCTCGTCCTATCCTCTCCCCCTTACACACACACTTACACTCACATGCACTACATTACCACATTCCGGGAGACCGATCGGGAGCTTAGAGCTTGTCCCGACTGGGGCGGTGCCCCGCTGGTGGGAGAGTCCTGGTTAGGGGAAGACCGCACTAGCCGACGGTAGGTCGGCGCCGGATCTCGCCATCCAGAGGGGGAAGACCACCGCCATCTCCCAAGAAAAACATGCACTACACTAACGGGGGCAAACTAACTAACCAAAGCAGTTGACGCGCCCGAAAACACGAAAAAAAAAACCAAACCAAAAGCCAGTAGTGCTAGATGCGCGTTAGCTCATATCTTGAATGACCTTGGAGCACATAAATTACCAGGAAGGCTGGTGGGAGAGAAGGATAAGAGAAGAGGGAAGGGATGTCTGTGAGGGCGGCAGGCCGACGAACCGGCCGAGCGGAACGACAGGAAACCCCTCCACCTCCTCCTGCTGGCACTCCTGCTCCGCCTCCGCCTCCGCCTCGCTCGGCGCAGGAAACCGGCGCTCGTCGTAAAAGCTTTTCTCGCAGGCTATCGCTCCCGTCATTGAGGCGACGACCACCCCCCCCCCGCCCAGGAAGGGAATGCGTTCAGTTCGCGCGATGCAACCACTGGAGCTGCAGACACATGTTGACGCAGCCTCTTGCAGAGCCTCAATGATGATTTGTTCTGTTTTCGTAATACTCCCTCCACGGTAGCACTGCAGCTGGGACATTTATTAATTCATTTCGGGGCGTTACGTGTTTTGTTACCGCCTGTGGCTTAAGTAGCACGAGGGAGGACGTTATATTAAATGTTCTATCTAAGATTAACACATACAAATAATACAAAATAACAAAATAAACTCAACTTTTAAATATAATTATACAAATCTAAATGTGTGCTCTGCGGCAAACCTACTTTGATACAAAATCTTGCTTTAAAACCAACAACTAAACTAAAACAATATTATTGTTTCATGATTCATTGAATATTGTTTTTTGCATTTACAGAACATGCATAATTCATTTCTATTATTAAATTTCTACCGTACATTCAACTTATTTACTTTCAGTTCACTACACTGCCTGAATTTCCACTGAGTCTTACAGCAGCGCGGGTGCAGCGACTTGTAGAAGTTGCGAATTGGTTCCACTTGGTATTGTCGTCTTCAGAAAAATTGATACAATGGAATTGGCACAATTGAACGAGGCACAATGATCTTGGTTCGGACTCTGTGGGGTGTAAATCTCTCTCTGCCCACAGTTCAATGTCTTCGCATGTTTTGTGTCGCGGAGGGCATTACATTTTGCTACATCGAGATCCGTGAGTATACCCAAGTGTGTTAAAGTCCAATGAATACCTTGAAAGAAAAAATCGTTTTTCCCTTTTATAAATTGATGAAATTTAGAACATTTTATACTAATTCTGTTTAAATAATAATAATAATAATAATAATAATGGTAATAATAATAACAGTAATAATAAAATCCTTAAATTGGATGAGCAATGGTTACTTGCACCCGGAAAGTGAAGGTTTTGTAGCAGCAGTTCAGGATAAAGAAATAAGAACTGAAAACTATGAAAAACCTATTTTAAAATCAAGTGATGTCGACAAATGTAGATGTGGTAATGGAGGAGAGTCTATTGAGCCCATAATGGCTGGTTGCATTACTTTGTCAAAGAGTGCCTATTTAGACAGACATAATTAAAAGGCAAAACCAATCTCGATCAGGTTTTTTGTCCAGTTTCCCTGATCCATTGAGCAAATGCTGAGATGGCCCCTTGTTTTGCTTCTGGACATAAATGTAACTTCATTTTCTGTGCACGTCTTCTAGAATTCAGTGGGAAATACAATTATTCAAATTATCGTTTCCATGTTGTCGCGGCAGGTAGTAATAAGAGCCAAAATTTATTGCTTATTTATCTTTGAAAATAGATTTTATTACATGGGAGTTTTTTTGTTTTTTTTCTCCCTTTCAAAATTTATTGCTTATTTATCCTTGAAAATAGATTTTATTACATGGGAGTTTTTGTTTTTTTCTCCCTTTCAAAGATTCAAAATTTAAGTAGTATATGACTTAGTGTAGGGATCACAGAATTTTGAAAATGTGCACACAATTCACTTTTCCCCATAGCACGTCATACTCAGTTTTTAACTGTTTTTTTTGACGTAAAATAAATAAATTAAAAAAATTCACCAAGAACTTGGAATGTTTAGGGATAACGCTCCAACATACTGCAAGTATGAACCAGATGCTGTGCTCGAGACGAAGACGCACGTCTTGTACTGGGATTGGCCTATTATGACATAAAAACAGTTGCTCACAACCGCCCTTGCATACTCATAATACACAAAGACAAGAAAACACCTTCTATAATCAAGTTGCAATCCCTTCGACTCACAACTTGCGGACGTTCGAAGCAGAAAAATTCAGAAAATATGAGAACTTGGCAATTGAATTAAAAAACATTTGGAACTTGCACGTGGCCTCCCATTTCCCCACGGTCATACCTGTTGAAGGAGTCGTCACCGGGAAGTTTAAAAGAAATCTGGAGCATTTAGATATAAAAAATATCTTGAAGAAGCCCAGAAAGCTACCGTCCTTCAAACATGTCATATTGTCAGAAAATTCTTAAAAGCGTGACATTCATGTAGGTCAATATGAAGAGTAGCAGTCCGAGTCTAGTCCTATACAATCGATTGGACAGGTGAAATTTTTCTCTGCTAAACAGAGAAAATGTGAAAAATCGAAATAATAATAATAATAATAATAATAATAATAATAATAATAATAATAATCATCATCATAATGGCGGCGAGCCAAGTCCACTTCCCTGACGTGCTCACTGGACCTTTCATATATGGATGCTAACGGAGGTCTATGAAGATCAACGGGTCTGAAACGGAAGAGAATTCCAACGGTCCGTGGTTGGGAAGAGGCCTCAGAGGAGCATTTTAAAACTACCCTGGCTCAGTTGGCTCCGGCTATCAGTATCCTGTAAGTGATGCTGCCTAAGGTTACCAGCAAAGAAGCGGGCGTCTTAGCCATTTAAAGGCTACACCCTAAGGGAGAAAACCCCCAACAGAAAAAACCTGGCTGTAAGGATACAAGGCAAACCGTTTGGTCTTTTCTTTCTATTTTTATTCCTTATTTCGAATAAAAAGGGAACCTCTCAGGTTTGCAACCTGTCACTCAGAAAAGTTCAAGAAAGCAGCCACTAGGATTAAGGAAGCCTCGGTCACTATGAGTAATGAGATTGCTCCAGATGAAAAGAGATGACACCCCATCATGACATTATTGACAATTATAGCTACGAGAAAATTGCAAGAAGCAGAACGAATCTAACAGGCAACCACCATCAAGTGTCAACTGCTCGGAAGTGTTTGAGCGGCTGCACAGCCTTTGACCACCAGAGCGGGTCTGCCTACACAGCGGATACAATGGCATGTGGAAATGAACCAGTTCCTGTTGCGCACTTATTACAGGAATGACCTGATGTGAAACCGAATTGACTGGATATAGACTGCTCCTTCATTCGCGATTCGCACAACAGTTTCCCTGTTGAGCTGGATCTAGCTACACAAAGAGCTTCAATTGTGCGAAACAATCTGGTACAACACGAGAACGTATACTGCAGGATATTGCAGGAGAAATATAACAACACTCTGAAGATACTCTAAATAACGTTATTGTGGCAGTGGATGCACAAGAAAATACCAGCAATTCAGAGAAATCATGTACAGCCCACTAGAATGACCCATAAAACAACAGATGGAGTTTGACTTACATAGAATGTTGACCAAATTTAATGGGTTAATACTAGAAATAATATAAGATAGTATATATATATATATATATATATATATATATATATATATATATATATATATATATATATAAAATGTCATCCATACTGAGATATCTGTGGAATATCATGGACGAGTCTCTTCTCCCATCAAGATCGATAAAATTGTTTCCTATTCACACTGACATTTCTATTTATACAGCTCAGCAGTAGGTATCGTTAAATTATAGAGCCGTAACCTTAAAGGAACAAAGAATTGTCAGCTGCGAAAAATAATGACAAAGCAAACCTTCCCAAAAGATTAGAACAAAAAATAAGGGTTGAGAACTGACGCCGGAACAATAGCACCTTATATCAACAGAATTAAGAAGCTTTTGGGGTAATTTTGCTGACCAATTTAGAGAGAGTAGAAAAATACTATTCGTTGTTTTTGGTTCTTATTATATCACAAGTAGTCGTTACTTTCGTTATACAGTAATTTACTTTCAATTATCTCTTTTGTAAAACATCAAACAGAATATCTGTGAAACAAAATTCTTGAAACGCATTGCAAGGAATGTGAATTCAAAATTATTCATTTGATGAAGAAGGCGTCTGACAAGTTGAATAGATTTACCATCAGACTGTTCAAAGCAAATTGAGGTTTCGAAAATATCTTTCAGCGTTTCCCAGTCGTCCACAATTCCACCGAATAATTTGGATTAGGGGCTCCTGCGAGCAGGTGTTTCTGTTGGAATGTGTGGTCCCAATGCAGTAATAAAATTCCTTCGGTTGATGGAAGAAGCCAGGAATTCTGGTCAAGGATGAAAACAATATATAACACTTTCATATTGCTTTACAGCTCTGTTGTAAAACCAAATTTAGCCGGTGTGCCAAAACGTACAAATACTACAAGTGAAGCTTTCTCCGTAATATTTTTCTGAAGTCCGCTTAAATGATTAAACGTCACGCTTGCACCATCATTACACTGACATACTAATTTTTGCTCATAGTAAAATTGTCCCAAGTGTTTGTTCAATAAATTTCATTCTCACAAATTCTTTTTGTATTATTTATTTAATTTCATGACCCACTTGCTTTGTACTTATGAAGCTCATCGAGGGGTGTTAGTCTCCATTGATATGGATTGTGTTCTATTTCACTAATGAGTTAACTTTTTTTATGATTTCGATTTCACATTTTTCAATATCAAATTGCATTCCTATGTCTGTGGAGAATGTCCGGTGACGTGTACGAGGTCCCTTAGTTCCTGTAATGTTCCTAAGTACACCTTGATATCGTATATGTACGCTAGATGACTTACATTATAGTTCCCTTGGCCTTTAAATGTATATACTACTGCCATATTTTCTGACAAGGAGACGTAATTCGTGGGAAGTCAAAACTAATAAGGACAGAGCCTGTCAAAGACACCTCTGCGGATTCTTCATGTCTTGGAAACGATTTTTAGTATTAGATGACATGTTTTGATGTTTCCCGGTTATTCGTTTCACACTCCAGGAACCTTACGAGTTTGTAGTTCATTCGATACATTTTTAAAATATACAGCATTCAATCACGTGAGACCCCGTCGAACGTGTTGTAGTGAATAAAACAGGTATTCGATCGCCCTTCTTGCCAGACGCATGAGATATGATGGTACTCTCTCGATCACAATCAGCTTCTTCAATCTTAATGAACCTTTGCAACAATCTTGCTGGGTCTTTGAGAATATATTATTTTGGGACTGAATTAATAATAATAATAATAATAATAATAATAATAATAATAGTAATAATAATAATAATAATAATAATTTATAATGCGTTTGACATTTGAGAAGGCATTTATTTATAATGACTGTCGACAAGAAAACAAAGGGCCATCTTATTAGGTGGAAACCTAGGATTACGCGGGTTCTACACCCAGCACCAATTACGCTAATAATAATAATTGCATATTCAAACAACATTAAAACATGTAACATTATATCTATTATTAATTCAATGATCCTTTTGATGATTTTTAATAATAAACTATAATTCACCTACATTTGTAATTTTTAATTATTTCATATACTTAGTTGTATTAAGTTCAAATTGTTATAGCAATTCATATACTTCAGAACAATAATTATTTTTTCGATCAATACTATACAACTCAATACTTCAGTTCGATTTCACAGTTTTTCGATCGGCCAGTATCGATCAGCATCCATATCGAGAAAAAGAGTAAGGGTACTTTAAATATCGTACGTTCGCCACACGCCCAAACGGAAGAAAGCCTTGTAATGACTTTGCGTCTAGAACGCTTGGCACCAACGCCTTGCAACGCCGCCGTTTTACAGAAGCGTGCCGTGTTGGGGCATTTACGCACGTTGTGTAACGGCCGCGGGCAGCCAGCGCGGGAGGGCGGTTGCGCGCGCGCCCGTCCACGGGTTACTGCTGCGGCCGACGAACCGGCGGCGGGGCGTGTCCCGCGGGGGGGCGGGGCGAGGGCGGGGCGGGGGCGGGCGCGGCGAGCGCCATCGCCGGAACCGGAAGGCGGACAAAGAGCGCGTCCCTGAGCGGAACGTGCCGACCGCGCGTGTCGCACTCCCGCCCCGCCCCCCGCCCCCCCCCTTCGATCGCCAGCTTTTCCTCGCCACTTCCGAACACGAAGCCCCCGCCCGCGAGCGCCACCCGGCGAATCCACTCCCACCGTCACTTTCCCCGTGGCGCATTGTGCATGCGAGAACACGCCGTGAAATGCCCGGCCGTGGACACGTGCTGCCCCTGGGGACGGAAGACGTTCCCGGACGCCGCTTCACCGGCACACTTCAAACCCTTTACCGTGCGCTCGACCGCGTAGCGGCGGCTTTCCTGGGGATTATTAAAGTTCATACGCAAGGGAGTCGCACGTTAGCGGAGTCGTCAGGACATAAACACATACTTTTAACGTTGCCGTAAACATGGGCGAACCCAGCGCAATGATCTTCACGTAAATGTGAACGTTTACGTTTACATTTACGTTACTGTCTGTCTGTCCGTCCGTCTGTTTTTCCGTCCATCCGTCTTTGAACAATGCTACCGCCTAAACCGTTCATCCGATTTTCTCCAAAACTGATATTCCTTAATCGATCTGGCTGATGTCGCGGCCCTTTGAATTAGAAACCGATGTTTTGAATTTGGAGGGTACTTTACATGAAGCTCCTGTGACATTTTCAAAAAATGGCTCCATCGGTTTTGTCGAAAATTTTGTTATTAGGTCGTGTAAAGGTTTAAGAGAAGGGTGCAGGTCTCACGTTCATTAAAACCCCTAATTTTTCGAAAATTGCAAAAGTTCAGAATTTTTCGGAGTGTTCCCACAACTAATATATTGATGATAGAGATGCTTTCCCTTGATGAAATCTGTTCCTTAAAGATAGATTTTGAAATAACATCATGTACAATTTTTCGAAAATTTGAGTACTTTTCGCGTAATTTTGTGTGAAAATATGAGCAAGAAAATACATGATGTTTTAGCGCCACTAGTGTGCAGTTACATTTCGAATATCTGCACCAGGGCATCCGAGAACCTAGCTAGGCAACTGCTTAGGATGTTTAGAAAACGCAGCAAACTATAACTATGTATTCACAAGGATGCTTTATTGGGAAAGAAAATACTCTCTGCAATACGCACTGGAAAAATGTTATGACGAGTTAAAGCACGCTTGACATTTTGTAACCATTGCACAACAACGAAAATTAGAAATTCAATTTTTCCAACGCGGAAGCAATTTTTATCGGTGAAATTCTTGGTATTTACCAAATTTTGTTGTACTAAATTATCTTCAAGTCATGTAGCTTCATTATGTAAATGTAAATTCATTATCAGTGCACGTCTCCTAGAATTCAGTGGAAAATATAGTTATTCAAATTATTGTTTCCATGTTGTTGCGACAGGAAGTATTATTCATTGACGAAGGACATGATGGATAAGAGCCCAAAATTTATTTCTGATTTATCCTTGGAAATAGATTTTATTACAACGAAGCGGTTTTATTTTCTTGTTTTCTGTATTGTAAAATTCAAGTAGTAGAGATCACAGAATTTTGAAAACATGCACAGTATTCACTTCTCCCCATAGCACGTCATACACAGTGTTTAACTGTTATTGACGTAAATAAATAAAAATAAATAAATTTATGCAATTATTTGTACTACGCATGATTATCTATGCTATGTAGATTGTAGGGAATGTAAGAGAGTCGGAGAGTTGGAGCAAAAAATTCTTTAAACGGAACGATGAAAGAAAAATATTAGTGTAGACTGTCTATTGTTTAGGTGGCACGCCCACACTCGTCTTAGAGATGTGGTTTAGTCGCCATCATGGAGGACGTTATTCGTGAGAAACGAATGCATGGTTGGTACTAATTGTGAATGAAAGCCGTAAACTTTCTTGGACTCGGGAGATGTGTGCAGAAATGACCTAGATTTGGAGTCTTATTAACGAAGTTAAGATTGGAAGACCCCATGCGTTTTCAGAATTTCACTCGACTAAAGCCTTGATTTTGCAGCTTCACTTCAGATGGTGAAAGGACTGGAATAAAAAATTAATGTAAAAGAATTTACGGTCAGTTATTTACATAATAATTAGAATTTATTAAAAAAAAGTTATTTAAACCTGACAATTAAAATGTATAGTAAAGTCCATAAAATCCTAAAATAGTTATTGCCTGTGTCATTCATACCAATTCATGCTATGTCCCGTTTCCAATCTATATCCCACCCTCATGGTACGTCTATTGTTTGCTAATTGTATGTTATTTCTGTGTTCCTTAATACATGTGAATAACGTTTTCCTTAATATATGTGGAAATTTTATTCACATCTCAATTTTGGTATTATGATTTTTACCTGATGAAGGCCCTAAACGTCACGGCAGAAACGTAGTGACTTCAACTATTTTTAGAATCTCGTAATGATTTATGTACTGTGTTATTTTAAAACACTCTTCAGTTTGTATGGACTTTTAATCACATTTTAATTGTTTTAATTTAATTTCATATATCTATATTTTTTTTAATAATGTCTGACCGTTATATAAATATATGGTCGTACAAAACTTTGACATTACTGAGAACAACAGACGTTAAGGTAAAGTAATGCAAGCTGAAGGCCTCGAAAGTGTCTGGCGTCTCGTCTCAGGAAACGGCCACACTGTCGACATCTGCAAGTGCCCACAGTGGCTCCTCGCCTGCCATTCCGCGCTGGAGACCACAAACGTGCAAATTAAAATTTTTATAATTTACTTTTCTTCTTCTTGTGAGTAAAACATTTCCTATAAACATATGATCAGTTCATCCTCCATCAGCCATATTCGCGTAATTGACTTCGTGTATTTTAAAGTGAAACATTTGATACTTAGCCGAGGATGTAAAATATTGTGTTTTGTGAGTTTGCTAGCGAGTGCACGTTTTCCGGTAACGTTAAGGTTTAGAGCATGGCCGGCAAAAATTTTTCTGTGAGAAAATTAAAATGAAATCAGTAACATTTATGTTTCTCATATCCACTTTCAGTTTGTTGTTTGCGTACCTAATTTCCTTGCAGGATACTTCCCTGTTGTATTAGAAGGGCAGAATCGCGACTATGGTGTTAGTGTTTTATACAGCAAGTTAAAATTAGTTAAAACATTGGTCAGGAGGTCGTCCAAATTGAATCATTTTCTCCCATAAAAATGTCTCCCTACCATGACTGTGCCCGCAGACGAATATGAAACGTGCAAATGATGCATGCAATTTTCCGGCCTGTGAGCCGTGGGTGTGGCCGCGTGGCGAGACGCAGGGGAGCACTCACTGTAGAGGATGATCTCGGCGTGGGTGGTGTGGGCGGCGCGCGCACGAAGGGCCGCCTCGTTGGGGCAGGAGGCGCGGGCGCGCTCCTCCGTCAGGTAGACTTGCCAGGCCCTCGGTGTGCACCTGCAGCACGTTGGGCGAGCGCAGCGCCAGGTGGAAGCAGCGGAAGCAGCCGTCGCTCCGGAGCTGCAACAGGCCACGCCCACTCCCCGTCAGCGCACGGGCCAACAGGCGTCATACTTGGAGAACGACAAGAACGGGGTTTTAGACGTTTCCATTGGCCCGAGGCGCACGGCGCAAAATCACACACACACACACATCAGAAAAACAACAGCTGCGACGACCACACCTTTTCAACACACACACACACACACACACACACACACACACACACACACACACACACAAAGCATGAAAAGCAAGTAACGGGCACTGGAAGAGAATGTTTACCGACGCTACAACGCGCCAGCGTACTTGTATATCGACAGGAACGGATTGGCAGATAGTAAGTACTTGGCTGGCCGGGAGATGCCGCGCCCTAGGTACAGTTTCCAACGATTCGTCTTCCATTTTGGGACCTTCTTCAGGGCGACATCAAGCCAAATAGAGGCTCCAGTCGCGGAAGCCTCCGTTCTAATCGGATTGGTACACATTTTCTTTAGCCCGAGACGCAGGGTGCAAAATCATAGACATGCCAAAAGAATGCAATTTTCGCAATGGATTCGCCCACATGAAATTCACGGCAATCCCATCAGTACAATTTGGAAACTCAAATAATTTCTCGGACTACTGTGTCTGACACGTCAAAAGTATTCACCAGCTGCGACATTCACGCTCACGTAATCACGACATCAGCGCAGGCAAGTGGGGAAGCTTCTGGCAAGCAAAATTTAGAAATCTATGTAATCCTTCTTCTGTTTCTCTCATCGGAACAGAAATGGACGCGTGGTGTATTGCGATCAGAATACATAAAGTGCATGCATCATTACTCTTTGGCAGGGTGCCTTATGGCGACAGATGCCAAATGTGCCACTCTTGTCGTTTACATATAGTGTTTAAATTTGACGAAGGTGAGGATGACAAAAAATACGAAACCATAACACAACACCTTTAGAAATAGTTGAGGTGGCAAAGCTGACAAGGGCAAAACACGAGAACGCAGGTTTGTGGATTTTGGAGCTCAAGAAAACGCGCGCAGTTTGAACTTCTCTCTCATACGTAACATACATTTTTTACTTTTTTATTATAAATAAATGAAGCATAATTTTCAAGCCCAGAGCTATACGTCAGAAGGAGCTCGGGGCAATATATTGAGGCTACTTATTTATTTATTTAGTCAAAAACAGTAAAAAAAACTGTATGTGACGTGTGAGGGAGAAAATCATCTTCAACAATACTTCAACAATAGATCCCTTTTGTTCCTACAAGACAAACTCTTTGGGTATAAAAAATATTTTACGGTAAATATTTAAAGAGTAAGTTTATTGTACTAACATAATTTTTAAAAAACTTATCTAAAAGTGTTTGAAATTCTAAAACAGCATGTTCCTTTACAAGAAACGTGGCAAAGGGAGGGTGGGGAGGCGTGGGGATACGTAGAAAGCTGCATAGGAAAGGCATACGGAGACATTGGGAGGGGTGGAGTAGGGAGTTGTGAGGCTTACGGAGGCGTAGAGAGTATTTGGGAGGCGTATGGACTCGTAGGAAGGAGTTGGAAAGAGTTGGAAGGTGTATGGAGGTGTAGAGAGGGGTTGGGAGGCATATAGAGGTGTAAGGAGGCGATTTGGGAGGCGTATGGAGGAGTTGGGAGGCGTATGGAGGCGTAGGCAGGGATTGGAAAGAGTTGGAAGGTGTATGGAGGTGTAGAGAGGAGTTGGGAGGCATATGGAGGTGTAAGGAGGTGATTTGGGAGGCGTAGGCTGGGGTTGGAAAAGGCAGGGATTGGAAAGAGTTGGAAGGTGTATGGAGGTGTAGAGAGGGTTGGGAGGCATATAGAGGTGTAAGGAGGCGATTTGGGAGGCGTATGGAGGAGTTGGGAGGCGTATGGAGGCGTAGGCAGGGATTGGAAAGAGTTGGAAGGTGTATGGAGGTGTAGAGAGGAGTTGGGAGGCATATGGAGGTGTAAGGAGGTGATTTGGGAGGCGTAGGCTGGGGTTGGAAAGAGGTGGAAGGTGTATGGAGGTGTAGAGAGGGGTTGGGAGGCGTATGGAGGTGTAAGGAGGTGATTTGGGAGGCGTAGGGGGGGTTGGAAAGAGTTGGAAGGTGTATGGAGGTGTAGAGAGGGGTTGGGAGGCATATAGAGGTGTAAGGAGGCGATTTGGGAGGCGTATGGAGGAGTTGGGAGGCGTGGAGGCGTAGGGGGGGTTGGAAAGAGTTGGAAGGTGTATGGAGGTGTAGAGAGGGGTTGGGAGGCGTATGGAGGTGTAGGGAGGAGTTGAGCGGGAGGCGTGTGGAGGTGTGGGGAGGCGCGGAGAGGCGCCGCCTCGTTGACGCGGGGGGGAGCGTGACTCAGTGCGGCCAATCGGCCTTAGCGGGCGCGGCGTGTGGGCGGGGCGAGCGGCGGGCGGTGCGAGCGGGCGGCGTGAGGGCGGGACGAGCGGTCGGGACGAGCGGGCGGGGCGAGCGGGCGGGGCGAGCGGGTGCGGCGCGCGGGCGGGGCGAGCAGGCGGGGCCCGGGGGTGGGCGGCGCCCACAGGGTAGACGATGTCCTGCAGCGGCGCCGGAGAGGGCGGAAGAGCGGCAGCGCCTTCGGAAGGGGAACCGAAATTAGACTCCAATGTCACCTGAACACCCCTTCTATCTGCAATGGCAAGCATCGTAGCGTTTTATCTCATTACTGGAAGGAAATTTGAGGAAACCACAGTCGAGATAGTTTCTTCCCTCAGGAGCAATACTTTGGCAATTAAAAGTTCTAAAATTCTTTGTTCGAGTACATTGACTAACAGAATAAACAAAAACTATGTTAGTATAACCTCTATATTTTTAAAATGTTGTAAACAATTAATCCCGAACTGATATCGAAAAAACATTCGCCCTCAACATTACAAAAGTACATTTGTATCTCAGATTGAAGTAGCTCAGATTTCCTGAAAATAAACGAGGTTTAGATAATATGAAATATTCTACGCATCGTGTATTAGTGGATAGACCAAACGGTTTTCTTATGATAGACCCATGGGTAGAATTGTGTTTTTATTGATTTGAACCATATTATTTTTTTCAAGATTTCCGCTCCTCGTTCGAATTTATCACAATATCAACGAATGAAACAGTCCAGCTGGCGGGACAACGGAAGAGAAACCGTTGAACGTCCAGGTAGAAGTAAAACCGTTCAATATGCAATGCAATTTCTGGAAAACAATAAAAGTAATGTAGTTCATTTTACATAAGAGAAATTAACTTTCCATTTTTTCGTCTCTTTCCATGCAATACGTTTTCGGTATCTTGACATAAGTTTCAGGTCACCAGTTTCACATTCAACACGATGTTTCACTATTCTAGTGTACACTAGAGTAATCGTATCACACAACCATGAAATATCAGAATGCAGAATGGAGTATCAATTGCGCCTTGGTAATATAAAATATGCACTCGACCTGCCAACGTGGCCAGGTTCTCTTTGTTACGAAGATAAGTTTACGTATGCTTTTTTTTCAGACATATAACGAACAATGCTAGCCCATTGCTTTATATTCCGGAATGGACAGCAAAATAATGTTTTCTATACACTACATCAGCACGACTCTTAACGACTATTATTGTACCATGAATATTGATATGATCAAATTATTTTCGTTCCTTTGAAACAACAATTGCGAGTAATTTGGAGTAGGTTGATAAGATCTTAAAACTTCAAGTCTATGTCAAAGTATTGTTCTTGAAAAGGGAATTTCCAAAAAACTTCAAGTTAAGACAATAGTTTTGTTTCCCTCGTTTTCGATTATCACTCAAAAAATATTTTCTTCAAGAATGAAATATAAAATGAATTATAAAATTAATTCGTTCATATTGCTTTTTTGAAGTAGTTTCATAAGTTTCCGTATCGTGGCTTAATATTTTTTAATACTTCTAAGTTGTCGCAAAACGCACTGAGAAATGTTTTGAGAACATCAACAGAATCGAAGTATCAGAATTTGGATAATTTGTATTCCGGTCTCCCTGTTGACATTTGCCTTGGCAGTGATGATGAACAGACAGGACAGCATTATTCTTATTTATTTTTTTATTTATGTAAAAACAAACAATAAAGTTGTATGTCGCATATGGAAAGAAGTACATCTTCCTGCCGTGTTTTATAGCGCTCAGGAACCTGCACAAATCTAATAAAACTTGTAACGACTTAAACCTACCTACTTTCCGCTCACCGGTAGTATTCGAGATTTTTTTCACATTTACATTTCACGGTGGGAACAACCCTCAATGTACCGTATAATCACCATAAGACGTGCATGCCGTACGGTGTAATACCAGCGTGAGAAAGTGTTCCAGTAATGATAGCCTTGTCTGGCCGGGAAACATGGCATCCTTTGCTGAGTCGCTTACGTCCCGTCCACGTTTTCGCGTTTTCTTCACGGTGAGCGTCGTGGAGGGGGCGATGGTGTTGACGGTGCCTCTGGTGACCTGCTGTGCCTCTTCTATTCTCCGCACCCACTGTTTCTCCTCCCTGGCTGTCCTTCCCCGAGTAACACGTTACGTCCTCTGTCCCTTGCTTTTAGTTGGAATGATTGTAGGCGTTGTCATTGTCAACAATATTATCTACTGCCTACAATCATTCCAATTATGTAGATGTCAACTACACCTCACCACTGAATCAATACCTTGCTTTTAGGACGACTGAGCATCCGAGCGAGTTCTTGCAGTCTCATTTCGCCTCGTTTTGCCTATTTAGTTATGCCAGAGCTATTGCCGCACAAAACTCTATCCCCCAACGAAACCCAATTGATATCATCGGATGAACATGCATATGATGGAGGAAAGACTGCATATCTAGTATCGTGGAGGTCGGCGACCAATGCGAGTTCGATCTCTCTGGAGGGAGATGGATATTTAATTCTGTTTGTTTTGCAGGGAAGAAAGGAGGTGAACCCTCATTCTTTGGTTGAGTCCACATGAGATTAAACTTCGGGAACCATTTTATAATAGCAATTGAGACAAAATGAATAACATGAAGTGCAGTTGATGAATAGACATTATTTTAATTAACAGCTGGTGAGCGACACGGAGGAAATGTTGACGTTTCTTCTCCTTCTTTTTCTTTCTTCTTCTTCTTCTTCTTCTTCTTCTTCTTTGTGAATCTGATTAACAGGATGATTTCCAAAAAGGTCTAGCTTGTGCTTCTTTAATTACTTTAAAGTTTCAAAAACAAATAGCTTTTACGTTTACGGTGTTGTTATATAGTGATTTTAATACTTAACTATTATGTTAACGTCCAAGGCTGTGTTAACGACCAGCCGCTAAATAAGAATAGATTTTGTGACAGCGGCCTTAATTGAACTATACAAATTTTATTATCTGAATATTTGACTACAATGTTAGCAAATTTGACAGACGTTTCCATCACTGGTGAACTTGAAATTAAGTTGTTGGACGAATAGTGTTAGAATCCTGGCCACAGAGTGAAACTGCGCTCTCACAAAATGAGTGGTAGTACTTTTGAGACGAAGTAACAACCTTAGTCCATTTGCTGCTTGTTACACCAATCGATCATTTGTGATTCCCTCCCATCAATTCTAGGCTGATGTTGGAGAAGTCCTAACCAATCCGTCACAGTCGACGCAAAGTATATTCTCTCGAGTGACTATTTTAATTATTTTACAATAAAGTGTTTATTTTACTACGGCTTACGCAATAAAAAGTTATATATTTGTGTGCGAAAAAAAACGAGAATATTTGGCAGAAAACTCACATTACAGAGCACTGGTAACGAAAAGTGGATAAATTCACTTGCTAAATTAAAAAAATCCTCTAACACGTGGTGTAGTCAGAATTCATGTTTTGTGGGTTCTTGATATCGACCAATCGAATGACGGCAAAACATCTGTCTGTCCATCGCTAGCGACTGAACCGTTCAGCCGATTTTCTCCAAAACTAATATTCCCCAATCGATCTGACTGATGTCGTGGTCCCTTGAATTTGAAACTGATATTTTAATTTTATGGGGTACTTTTCATGAATCTCCTGGGACATATTCAAAAATTCAATTTTCAAAAAAAGCAGCCCCACCGTTTTTTATTACATTTTGTTGTTGGATTGTGTGAAGGACGTTTAAGAGAATGGTGCAGATCCCTCGTTCGCTGCAAACTCTGATTTTTCGAAAATTGCAAAAATTCAAATTTTTTTCGGCAACTTTCTACACCTACAATTACAAAGATAAAGATTTTCCCTCAATTAAATCTGTTCCTTAGAGATAAATTTTGAAATAAGGTCATGTAATATTTTTCAAAAATTTGAACAATTTTCTCGTAATTTTGCAAGAAAGTACGTGCCATTTTAGCTCCACAAGTATGATTGTTTATAACCGCTTAGAAATATTCATCTTCTCTTGAATGATCGAACGTATATGATGTATCATCCGGTTAAGATACTGTCTGTTCGCATTTGAGTTTCAATGTGCTTCATTTTCATTTTAAAAACAATGACTTATAAAGTGCGGAGAGTTCTCATGGGTCCAACTAGTGATCCAAAAGAAACAGAAAGACACCTGATACATTAACACATTCTACACATTGCGTTCCGCAGCCGAGTTAAAAAGATCCTGCAACTCAGCCCTCGCCGCGTCCATCCCAAGCCTTGGCTCGCCAACGCTGCCAAACGAAGACGTTAGCTCTCGACCTGCTAGGAAAATCCGCTCCGAACCGTACAGCTGCGAGACACAGTCAAGAACGTCTTTGGGGCTTTCACTTCTCACCTTAGAAGTCAAATGCAGCGTTCGCTTTTTAGTTGAAGCTTTTAAGAAGTTGGTAATAATTATAGTTATTCAACATTTTAATAAAACGGGGATTACATTTTATAAAAAATGTTAATTTAAACGTTTAATGGTAATACTATCTCATTTTTATCTACTCGGGAAGATTCCGTACCTTCATACCCATCGTTGAATAACATGGTGATGAAACCAATTCTTAACTGAAAGAAGTATAATTAGAATAATGAAATGAAAATAATATTTGTATCCTTATTTTTACGTATTACTTTATTTAGTTTTTGAAGAACTCTATGAGACAATGTGCAAGACGTATAATTTGCACACAATTTATTAAGCTCCAGAATCCTTTTCCCACTCTTTTACTATTTTCGAAAACACATACACACATAGGTGGTAATATTGTTATAGTGGTAATTAGCGTAATGTTCAATTCAATTAATGTCTCTTAATGTTTAATTTTTTCCTCGTATGTATTAAAGTATGGTAAAAATTGACGTTTGCCGCATTTTCGATGAACTCTTTGTATTTTCTAAAATTCGAAATTTCGAAACAGTAAATGTTTCAAAAGTACAATAAAGAAGATAAAGATGTTGTTTTAAATGAAATCTGTTCTAAAAATTAGATCCTTAGAAAAGGTCATGAACACATTCGTACTTTCTGGTCAAAGTTAATTCAAATTATAAAAATAACAACCTTTTCTCACAAACCACCGCACATTTTTTCTTCAATTCTTTTTTTCACTGATAGAATAAGGAACGCTTAAAAGAATGTGGCAGGGCTCATTTTCACTCGTGTGCACTCTGAATCTTCGAAAATTACAAATTTAGAAATATTGCGAGAACGTATGTGCTTTTGTTTTACCTCTAGTTCCTCTCTGGTTTCATTAATAACGTCAATTAAAACCTTTTCCTCGCGTTATCTAATAATTCGAGTGATCCGACGTCGAATTAGCGCGGCTCCGCAGTAATAACCCATCAAGTAGATGTGACAGACTTATTGCGTCAATGGTGAGGAGTCCACGGCGCCAACGCACCCCCACCCGCCTCTGCTCTGAAGTGGATGACACCTCGCTCAGCTAGGTCGCCAATACCCCAAGGTCAAGTCCGCGGTCGCTGGCGAGCAGCGCAGAGGACACAGCGATGAAATGGATCAGACGGTTGCAAATCGGCGCTTAGGTGACCAATGAAGATACGTTAAAATTCTTATAATTTACTTTTCTTCTTCTTGTGAGTAAAACATTTCCTACAAACATATGATCAGTTCATCCTCCATCAGCCATATTCGCGTAATTGCCTTCGTGTATTTTAAAGTGAAACATTTGATACTTAGCCGAGGATGTAAAATATTGTGTTTTGTGAGTTTGCTAGTGAGTGAACGTTTTCCGGTAACGTTAAGGTTTAGAGCATGGCCGGCAAAAAATGTTTCTGCGAGAAAATTAAAATGAAATCAGTAACATTTATTTTTCTCATAACCACTTTCAGTTTGTTGTTTGCGTACCTAATTTCCTTGCTGGATACTTCCCTGTTGTATTTGAAGGGCAGAGTGGAGACTATGGAGTTTGTGTTTTATACAGCAAGTTAAAATTTGTTAAAACATTGGTCAGAAGGTCAACGAAATTGAATCATTTTTCTCCCATAAAAATGTCTCCCTACCATGACTGTGTCCGCAGACGAATATGAAACATGCAAATGATGCATGCAAATATGATGAATGCGTTTTGTGTATGTGTGTTACACGTAATTATAATAATAAACACATTTGTATCCAACAATGTTTCTTATCTTCTATACTTCATACAACAAACATTCGCTAATCTTGTGATGCAATTGCGTCTTTCAAAATTTCGTGTCTTCCTTGCATAATCATGGAACAATTTTTTGTAGAACCTTTTTTTTTAACAAAATGTCTCCATAAGCAACTGCAAAAAAAGAATAAAAGAAGCTGAAGAACAAGAGGGCTAAGAAAAAGGAAGAATGATATATAATAGAAAAATGAAAAAGAAAACGAAAACGGAAAGAAGAGAAGAGGAAGAGAAGAGGAAGAGAAGAGGAAGAGAAGAGGAAGAGAAGAGGAAGAGAAGAGAAAGAGAAGAGAAAGAGAACAGAAAGAGAACAAAGAGAAGAGAAAGAGAAGAGGATGAGAAGAGGAAGAGAAGAGGAAGAGCAGAGGAAGAGCAGAGGACGCAACGGCACGGCACGGCACGGCACGCACCTGTCCAGGAGGATGACGTTGGAGCCCAAGCGGCGGTGGCACTGGCCCCAGATGGGGATGGCCTCCGCCGTGATGTTCACCTGCGAGTAGCGCACGGAGGCGGCGGCGGCGCCGGCAGCGAGCCCGCGCCCCCCCCCCCGCCCCGCCGCCCGCGCCGCCCACGCCCACGCCCGCGCCGCCCTGCGCCACGGCCGACTGCATGAGGAACTGGCCCTGCAGTTCGATGCTGAAGTAGCACGCCGCCTCGCCTGCAACACAGACAACCTTATCACTGATATGTTATAACAAATGTTTCAAAGGAGTGTCCGGGTTTGTAAATAATCAAAAAACATCTTCCTGAGAAATGGAGGACACGCAAAATTTGTAACATCATTTTCTTTATTGCATAAATTTCTTTTAAAAATTACAATCTCAAGATGTCAGAAGCCCTTGCCTTTTCTTCTTTACGTGATCTGCCTTTTTTCGCAGGTCACTCTATCACCATGATTTGCAGAATCGCAGATCACCTAATGAACTTAAAAGAGCTTTGAAAACGTTCTGATTGTAACTTTATAATGAAGTTAATGCAATAAACAACAAAAATACGTGAATGTTGATGTTCCTCAATTTCAAGAAAGATTTTCTCTAATTATTGTAATAACCACAATAATACATAGAAAAAGCGGATACAAATGACGAATGTAGAGTATCATCGATCATAAAATGCAATAGTGTAGTGCAGTATGAGTGAATGGAATGAATGAATGGTTACTATATATATAATGAAATAATTATGAATGATGTATGAATGAAAAACGTGATGTGTGAATAAAATTGTCCAAGAAAGAAGCAAGAACACTTGTAGCATTATTTTTTTGTTTTTAAGGTATGTCTAAGCACTAATTTATTAACCATACAATATATTCGAATAGATGGACCACGAACTCTGGAGAAGGAACTAGAGAAAGGGATAAAGGAAAATAAACGAAGTAAACTACTGAAATTAATTGATTTTTAAGGTCAAATAAATATTGAGATTTTCGGTTGGTGCTGTTAATGTGTTGTGTTGTATCTTTATATTAATAAAATTAACAATTGTGGAGAAATTCTATTTAATTTTGACATCATCGGATTTAGTGAACCTCTAAAATAGTGAGCCAAAAATGTTAGTCCGTAGAAGTTCACTATAAGCGCAGTCGACTAGTTCGTGCGCCGATACAAGTATATTTTCTATTACTCGGGAGCGACCTTTCCTAGTTTTTAAATGGCAACAACGCTTATTGGTACCCTTGTTCAGAATCCAACTATGTATCATGAAGTGTAGAGAAGTATATGAAAAGTGTAGGAGTTTGGAGGTTCAAGAAAACGTGAGCATATTACTTTTACCCCATGCGTCATACCCTTTTGACTCTTTTGATGCTCTTTAAATAAAGTAGGGAACAACGGCGCTCTTTGCCTGGAATGCGGGGAAGGGCAGGGCAGGGCATCTGGCACACCCTGCTCCGCGTGCACATCCGGCCCCTTTCGGGGAACGAGCCACCCCAGGTAGGGAGGGGCGGCGCCGGGCCCTCGCGCCCTACGCATCCGGCCCCCTCACCCCGGAAGAGCCCCGGCACCCGACCAGTCCTGCTTTTCTGTTTGGGATAATGGGCTAGCGCGGCTCCAGGGCGCAAAATTCCAGGACGGGGGCGAAGGAAAGTCTCAAGAATTCTGGCAGCGATCATCTTGCTTTGCGAAGAACCAGAATGGGCGTTCGTCCGCCCCTGGCTAAGGCGCCATAGAGTGAGTATTAGATTAATTAGGAATTGAAGGTAAATTGGGAGGGCCAGATCGTGCACCGAAATTGTTCGCAAAAAGCACTAACGGAAGGCAAAGTAGATGAAAAGGTAAAAGGGGGATCAGTCGAAATCTGTCGTAAGACAGATCCACGAAGAAGAAGAAGAAGAAGAAGAAGAAGAAGAAATGAGACATTTGTATGAGAATAATGGTACCTGACATGTTGGATAGAATTTAACATTAATGAAGCACAGGAAGTAGCTCTGTCTGTATTCAAAATTATTTCAAGGACGGGCATCAAAAAGCGTTGTAACCATAACGCTTTTTGTGTCCCTCAATTACGGATAACACCTCGACTCCACATCGCATTTGCTCGTGAAAAGTGTAATATTTCATTTGTGATTATTTACGACCAAACGCCTCAAGTACTGCTGTGGCATCCGCTTCCTGGTTCATTTTGAAAGATATTCGGAGTTAAGTTGAGGGCTTGTTCACGTTCAAGCCTTCCAATGTTTTGTTATTCAACTGAAATACAAATGACTCAATATTGTACCACTTCAGACGAGGCTCTCACTGATCTGTTAACACGAATGGATGTGTCCTACATATATTTGGAAAATTCGATGTAACACTTGACAGTGCAGATGAAAGGTGCCCAAATGTCCCTGAGATCAGAACGCTCTTAGAAATTTCAATCTCCCCACATATCCAGCCTTTTGACGGGTTCTTACATGTTCGTTTCCCAAGTTTGCGATGCAGCTACGTATGTGTTCCAGTCCCGCGTACGACATGGAAGTTTTCACTATGTGAATGTGGCGTGTATGGCTTTTCATGTTTTCAGGTATCACATCTGAAAATTAGGAGGAAAACCCGCTAGCCGACGCGTAGGTCGGTGCCGGATCTTACTTTCCGGCGCGGAGGAACACCGCCAACTTCCGGGTCTAAAATCCATTACAGTCATAGGATTAATGGTGAAAGTAGGTGACGTGCTCGGAAACATTAAATACTCACGCCACACGTCTTTCAAAATGTGTACTCGGTACAGATTTACGCATGCAGACGTTCAGATAAATCAAACAGCATTTCGAACCCTGCAGAAAATGAGAAGCCGACAAGTTTCCCTCGAGACACGTCTACTCCAGGGCTCAAGGCCACTATCGCCGTGTTCTCTCGCCTAGGTAAAACGTCTGAATCCGCAGCGCAGCTACACCTCAAGCTGCCGTTCATAGCGATTCAAGACCACAAACATCAATTGTGATTTCAAAATTCATTGGCATTAACATTTTTTAAATTTAATATTTCATGATGTAATTACAAGTTGAGGGAAGTACTAGACTTAAACATTTTATGAAAACTACTAAAGAATATTGTGGTTCAGTGTTTGCATCCACAATTGATAATTGATTCAAAAATGCATTAAATATGAAAAAATCGATGTTATTTTGTTATATTTCAGTCACTAGATTAATTGTTTTACATTTAATAATATAGAATTAACTTTGATCTCAGAATGGGTTCGGGATTGTTTATCGCCTTTAAACAATTTTCCGATTACTAAATCAGTGAGTCAGAAGAATGTACTGCAAAATTTACTACATTTTTTCGAAATATCTATCCATTGTTCTTCACGACCATCGATATGCGCCTTGTAACAAGGTTAAAGTATCAGCAGCAACAGAACAAAAGTGAAACGAAACTAAAACAGAATATACTTCCTCGTACTATTTCTAACTTTTGCAATTTTCGAAAGTACAGTTTATTCAATGAAAATGAGACCTACACCATTTTAAACGTTCTTTGTTTAATCTGTGAGAAAAAATTGAAACAAAAAAAATTGCTGCAATTTTGGTGAAAATTATTGTTTAAAAATTGCCTATATTTCATGCAATATTTCGCGAAAACTACTCATAATTTCGAAAAAATTTACAGGAACTTATTTTAATATCTGTTTCTGAATAACAGATTTCATTTAGTTAAACATTTCTGTCTCAAATATTGTAGTTGTAGGAAGACGCCAAAGAAAAGTTGAACTTTTTCAATTTTCGAAAATTCAGCGATATTACGAAAATGAGACCTGCGCCATTTTCAAGCCTTCTTTACGCTAACTGAGGAACATATTTAATGAAAAAATTGGAGTTATATTTCAGAAAAAAATGAAAATGCTTTTGAGGCTTCATGTACGTAAATTACCCCCAGACTTAAAAATATCCTGTTTAACCTTGTTGACTCTTGAATTCGTTCAGATTGATTTGGAAATACCAATTTTGGAGAAAATCGTCTGAACGATTTAGGCGCTAGCCTTGACCACAGACGGACGGACAGACGGGTGTTTTGCCGTCAGGCGATTCTTTGCCGTCAAGAACCCACAAAGTTTGGATTTTGACTGCACGACGTATTAGAGGAAGTAATTTATTATAAAGCATCAAGATTTATCCACGTTTCGTTTCCAGGACCTCGCAATACGAGTTTTTCTATCGAAACATGGCCGATTTGTGCTACATTTCAACAGTTTTTCATTACTACGCAAACCTAGTTAGGCGAAATAGTAAAAGGAGAAAACAATGACGACATACATGTACAGAAGCTTCTCGTCATCTTTCATTCTTATAAAACATCGTTAATGTCCGTTGAGTTTCTCTTCGTCGAGCCAGGCTCTGCGAAGCTGCAACCAAACTCCCTCCCTCTTCGGGCTTTTATCAACCCACCCTCCTTAATTTCGATATTTCCGCTTATGACGAGAAATACCGGTAACGTTCCTCTGACATTCTTTCACGTCTCACAGTCAGCTGCTGAGCGCTGAGAGACCCTGAGCAACGGCAACGGGCGGGGGGAGGGGGGGCAACGGAAGGGAGGCGCCCCACCGGAAGTGCAGGGGGAGGTCAACCGCTGCAGGGCACAGTGATCGACTGAACGCCAGGCGGCGGGGATATTCAATAGGGAGTTTTTGCATAGCGTGGAACTAGAAGGGGTAAATCACTACTGTACCTTCAGCGACAATGGCGAGACCGTCAACCGTGGTATAAGCTAAACCGTTTTGCGCAATGTTTTCTCCGAACACATTAAGCTAATAGACATTGCGCCGTTGTGACAGGAGTGTTTTGCTATGGCAAAATTCCCAATCTGTTCAGTTTACATTGAGGACTTAAGATACCAATTACTACTACCATCCACCATGCAAAGCACACGAGTGCTAGAAGAAAGAAAAAGAAGAGAAGATAAATATGGCTAGAATTCTACTCAACAGATGCCATGACGGAAAGAAAATGGACGGAAACAAATCAGGAATTGAGACACGTGATCACAAGACTGGCGACTCATGGGTTCCATCACAAAATCTGCGCAACCTCACATCATCACGAAGTAAAAGAAGACTGCGTATGCTCCCTGTGTGGTGAACAGTGTGAACGATACCATATTCAAAGATGCAAGAAAAGAACTAAAACAGTGACAGAATATAGCAAAGAACTTTAATTTTTCCCCCTCTTATGCACTTTCGTGCGCACTTCATTATTTATTTATTTATAAAATTCCCAATCTGGAACTTCGTTTTACGTTCTCCTCCTACGTACGAAGTGAAGAGAAAGTATTGCAATGCAGCGGAAAATGGCGACATTTCGACAGAAAAATCTGACGTGGGGCATTGACAACTAAATAGAGGATAAATATTGTTTCTGTATATAGAAAATTTCTTATTCTAACATGTAGTACTATGTAGTATTGTTTTAATGTTTTCTATCCACATCCGGAAATTATTTTCACAATTTCTGTAGAAAACTGTACATAACTAGTATACTTGCAACATACAGCAATACTACATGTATTGCAGTAGTATTTCTAGATAAAAGAGCGGATTTCTCCAAATTTGGGCAGTTTTATAAACGCAAAAATGGACATTTTTATCAAGGGAGGACGCTGGCATAAGAATCTTATGCAAGAGTGGGTTGATATAGTAGAGTGAACTGCTGACGAATACGTCAGTTTCCGGTGGCCTTCCATTGTACATGTGGCAAGCCCTAACATTGCGCATGTGCCAGCAGGACAGGCAGAAAGTAAAAGACACTTGGATCCCACATGACACATCGTGTGTTTTAAGTGACTGGTTCCTATAGCTTCCAGTAGTGGATCCAACGAGGGTCTACGGGGACATGCTCCGCCAAGCAACCATTTTGTGAAAACATGTACTCAATTTATTAAAAATAATTACCATATGTAGATCCATTACTTGCAAAGCAGAATTCTCATTATGAAAAAGCTCTTACCTTTTTGTTAATGCTAACAATTAAGAAATATATTTCAAAAATATTGATCTGGGTCTGAAGTCAAATGACCCTACCCTGAAGCATTTTGTGGATCCGTCACTGACTGCCATTCGATACTTTCTCCCCCATTCGCCATTTTAATAAAATGTCCAATGTAGAAATTCTGGTTCTGTACCAGCCAAAAATTCGTTCTATGAAAATAACCTAATTTTTTGGATGCTGATTTGTATCATTCTTATGCAAGGTCCGTCAAGAGAATTGACGGATTTATGACGTTTTCTGCTGAAAAAAAAATACATGAATATTTCAAAACAACGAACATTTTTGTATGTGCAAACTTGACGTAATCTGGACCATAATCATTCTTTACGGAGCATTATTTCATGGACTTCAAGGACGAATGTATTTTGTTTGTGTTCTTTGTGACCTGATAAAAACTGCCATAAGAGGGGAGCTGGGACGATTAAAATGGTGAGGACGGCAGGGAGGTTGGAATTACGATAATGGCGGAGCTAGTGGGGGCCAGGAGGACAGTTAGACGGCGGCGGAGTCGGTGGGGACTGAGGAAGTGGCGGAGACGGCTGCCGCGGCGGAAACTGCGGGGACGGTGAGGACGCCTGGGACAGCTCGGTGACAGGGGACGGTGAATAGGCGCGGACGGTGAGGATCACGAGGACGGCAGGGACGCGAGGATGGCGAGGCCGTGCGAGCTCTTTCCGACTGAGGTAGCAGCGCACTTCGCGTGACTGCCTTCGATTCAGGAAATCACAGGGTTCCCAGGTTGGAGCATTGCGGTTGAAGCCGCGGAGCGTGGCTTAAGCAATGCGAACGAGCCAACCTTGTCTTCGCTGCCTCCCCTCGAGCAGAAAGCTCAGCCTGAGCCCGGATGGGAAGCAACTTCAACATGCATTGAGGTTTGCTTTACAGGAAGGCAACGGAATACGATTACTTGAGTAATGGAAGAGTTGCAACCGACAGTTCTGCGTCAGTTGACCGCAACTCCTCTTAACTGAGGTCAATGTTCCTTAAGTATGTTCCATCATTCCAGAGTGTTTCCCCGTCACGGAAACTTTGCAAAAGTTTCACGTATTGCAAAATGTTAGAGCCGTGAATGTGCCTCCTTGAGTGTTCCTGCAAGGCTGCAAAATATTTAGCAATTTTGAGAAAGTATTTTCAAGTTTTCAACGGCACCAATCTCATAATATGATGTATTAATTTCATAAATGTGATGTCAGACAGGAATAATCTTGTATAGATTCTTGAAAACCTCACAAGAAAAACAACAACAAAGAAATGTGTTTTGTTACGCCCGTTTAATATCGCAAGCAAATCAATTTCCATGCGCCAAACAGCAAATGCATGTGATAGAAGTCATGACAATAACTAATTTTTAAATAAAATTCCCTTATTTGCGTGTGGTCTACAAATACCGTTCGTTTACTTGATCCCCAACATTTATTTTACAAAACTGAGAGAGATTCCATTCACTTTGGATTGAATTTCTACCTTCGTTCTGTAGATACATCTCAACGGGAAAAATTTGAGTTGAAATAGCTAATTTCCAAAATCGGCTCGGACCAAAGGATCGTGGGTTCGAATCCCGCCTCTTGCATAGTTGTGTGTGTTTCGTGATTGTGAGATTAGCCGACTAATTGTAAGGTCGTGTGTGGTCTATGTGTAACGTGCGTAAGATATCCTTGTGATTGGTGTCAGGAAGGGCATTCGGCCCTAAAATCATCGCCAAATCAATATGAAAATGGAGTGTACGGAAAAGTACAAGTAATAAAAATGAGCCCGCCCCCATTACCCCCGCTTCTTAGAAACGGAAAAAGACAAGGATGAAAAAAAAAAGAAGACTACAGTTGACTTGCTCATTTGGTATTGCAATTTGAACCATGGCATTAAGTAACGTCCACTTGTAACGGGGATAAAGCGCTTTTCAACATATGCTCTCGCGTTGTGCGTCCAGAAGTGAGGAGCCGAACTGAGCGAAAGACCCGGCGACCCCCCCCTTCCCCCCCCCCCGGTGCAGCGGCTCGCGTGTCTAATGAGCACCGGCCCGTCTCCTCCTGCCCAGCTCCGCCCCCCCCCGCCCCCCGCCAAAAACGGCCCCAGCGCTCTGCTCCGCTCCGCGCACTAACAGACTGCTGAAACCCGCCACCATAAATGAGTACCGACGTAACTGTACGCCTGTAAGTGAGCATGTGGACAGGCCGATTTTCTGGAGTCTAGAGTTTGGATTACCGGGCTGGCCTACGCGATGTACTTAGGCAAAAATATAAAGAACACAGGGGCGTGCGGTGGTTACACTGTATACCCTAGGTGCTAGCGACCAACCAGCATACCCCTCTCCAACCGTATACAAAGCAGTCGCGTAATAGGAGATTCTTTACCACACCTGTGCAACACAAAAATTTTTGAAAATAAACAATTCCAACATGCAATTTATTACACAAGACGAATTTTCACGGAAGAAATCGTGACTTACAAAACACGAAAAGGATATCTGCTTCCTACAAATGTTGCGATAATCAATGGAAACTTATCTCCATTCTTCATTATTGACTTGCAAAATATTGTATAGTGTTTTCGAAAAATGAATGTGTGTTTCTTTCATCCTCAAGCAGTGATGATTCAAGAGGTTAAAGTGGATAATCTTTTATCACTAGTTCTGTTTCGACCGTAGGTTTTTATTCTTTTTACATCAATCAGTCCTGCCATGCACACTGACTCTTATGGGTACGGTATTATATTCGAAAATTCGGGGAATCTAGTGTGTTAGCAAATAGGTGGCCAAAATTAATTCAAAGTTAGCGCCGTACTGGAAATCCAATCATTTATAACAAATCATTGTCGCTAATTAACAGCAAAGGGTATACATTTTAAACGTTCCGCGTTGGACTTTTTCTTTAAAAACCGCGGGCGGTCTTCCAGAGAGAAAGGCAACATATTAATCGAATGAAACACTTTGGAAAGACTGAACTGCTTTGAAGATTTGAACTGCTTTCAAAGACGCTCGCAAGATCACGCCAGCTACTGGGAAGCGACCAGAGATAGCAATTCGTATTGTCGACAAATTCAGAGAATCAGATGCCTTTCCAAATAAGACGCCACGAAAGTCAATTGTTTGAGAATCTTCAGCAAAGCGGTTTCACAAAGGATCGCCTGGCAGTAAAAGAGCTAAGTAATTCACATCTTGGCTGCATTAAAAATTAGCTTTGACGATTGGTAACGTGCCTAGCACAGAATTGCAGTCTCCTGAAAACAACGCGTTGGCGCGCGATCTCCGCGTTATAACACTGCACGTCCGTATTACGAGAGAAAAGGTTTTCTTTTCGCCCAGACAAGGTGATACTGGCAACTTATTCCATGCTCAAAAATTCTTACGTTGAGGTAAACTAATAGTTCTTAAATAATTGGCTTTCAGAATTTCTCTGGTTTCGAGGTTAAAAAAGGCGGAAGGAGTCTTGTTGTCAACCCGAATCATCGTCTGATGCTCTCCCAAAAAAACTCAAGCAATTTTGTAGACTCCACTTCTGATCACGTGTTAGAACAACCTACTTCGTAATAATTAATTAAATTTCTAGGAACATTCTGGCTCTCTTATTACAGCGAGAGAGAGAAATGTGTGCCCCAAATTCATTATATAAGTCATAATCTCGACAAACACTACAGTAATTAATATGACAAAACATGCCATTCAAAGTAATGATGAGTTGTTGTAGCACTGGCTTAGGACTAAATGTGAGATGCCTTGTTTGCTCCCATCTACTCTCTGGCCGGGAGTACTGCGACCACGAGGCCGATGAGGGAAGTAAGGGAAGGAGAGTAACGTCATCTATCCCTCGCTAGCTGGGATAATCTGTTACGATCGCCGCCTGTCCCTAGACCACTGGATAAGATACGCGCGCAGTTCCGAGTCCCAGCGAAGGTCTCACAGATGGGATTGCTCAGTGGGCCGGCGCAAAAATCGCAGTAGAATGTACAGTGGGTCAGTATGTTTGATCAAGTTACATATGGTTCATCTTAATTTTAATTATCAATTTTCATTAAATTCTCATTCTTGCTAACCTCATCAGTGCTGGGGTTGAAAACACGCCATTGGCAGAATGATCTTAATATTTACCAACTGATGTTCGACAAAAACGAACTCAGGTGATGAGATCACATATGTGAACAATAAAAGAAATTCCCTCAACTCCGCCACACTCACATATTTTCCTGCAGCCCGTAATCACGGAGCCGCACCGATATACGTGGACGTCCTTGTGTCCTGGGGATTATATCCGCGCCTCATCTACTCTACGCAATTTACCTACAAATATAACTTTTGAAGCGGTTTAAAATGAAGCCAGTAAAATGCAAAGAAGTACGGCCTTTAAATCTCGTGAAAATGCTTGAGGACTTCGACGTAGAGATGATGTACCTGCCGCGCCCGAAAGAAAGCCGAGCCGAACCCCGCCCCCGGCTCCGTACCGCTTCTTAACATATTTTCCTGTAAATCGCAACTAGAAAGCAGTATCATAACAGTGCGACCTAATGATAATAATAATAATAATAATATAAATAATAATACTATAAATAATACAATAACTACCGATCAGAGCAGCCGACCGCTACAATTCTCCTCCAGACAGCGACTAAATTCGACCAAGCTCACAAGCTAGTGTCGAAAATCCTACCTCAGTCGGGACTCGAACCTAGGACCTTCCGGTCAGAGGCACTGCAGTGATATCAGATGATGCTCTGAGCCACCTCTTCCGGTAACAAAATATGAACAAAATATGAGATGTCAAAATTACAAAACACTAAATTATAAATAATAAATTTAGTGAATTTCGTTTCATAGAAGGTCTTTAACTTTATATGTGCAAATATACCCAAATTCTAAATTTCTCTTTGGAATTTGATCAGAAACCTAAAACGTCAATTCAATATGGGGGCTTCGTACAGTAGAACACTTTCATATACAATTGCATATCCAATAATGTGTAGAGGGTGAGGCCATTTATTTCATCCGCAGGATAATAGAAAGCCTGTGTCCAACCTCCGAGCACTAAATCCGTGCAAAGCTGATTTCCCTGCCCAGGAAGAAATAGTAGGGCAGAGAGTGAAAATATGCGGTTGTTTACTGAGAAATGTACCGTAACTGAAAAATTCAAAGGAATTAAAAGAAACCGAAATGTGCAACTTTCCCAAAAGAGTCTGACAAAACGCTAAGTGACAGCAACGGACGCCAGTGAAGAGATCATGTAACTAAATCGCGGAAGGAAACCTAAGCCTGGAAGCCGTCGGGAGGGGAAAGGCCGGGAAGACGTATGTGGCGGGGCCAGATCTGGTGTAGCAGCTGGAGGCAGCCCTATCGGCACAGCACGGAACAGTATGGATGTAAAGCACACAATACCTTGGACCCTTACGAACGTTCGTAAATCATTGTTCCAAGGATCAAATAGCTTCTTACTGGGAATCAAATTCGAACGCATCCCGCCACTCGCGCTGCAGAGTGGGGAATCTTTGAAGCAGGTAAAGGTCTTATCTTGCAGCTTACGGCATAACAAATACAGCTCGTATCTGTTTTGCGACATGGAAAACTGACGCCAAGAGCCTCAGGCGCATCGGTTTTTTTGTTGTCCAATAGATTTAAACTAGCTTTAAGTTGAATCGAGTTAGGATAGTTTTATATTTAAAATAATTATCTCCATGCAGTTACTCTACCCGCAAGATAACACATGAGACACTACCCCGAAGTGAACCCATGCCTCCATGGAACTACTCTGGAAGGGGGAAAACCTACCGTCGCACCAATGCTCAATTACAGAAAAGCCCCGGAAGTAATTTGAGAAGTGCAAACTAAAAATTAAATTAAAATGGAGAATTTTGACAAAATGGTAAAAAATATTGTAAAATATTAATCCAGTTGACCCACTGAAATGCAAGATTTTAAAAACGCCGTGTAAAGTGTGTGCCAATGAAAACTCGGAATTCTATAACATATTCTTACCGATAATATGATTAAAATGGCTACTTTTTGACTTAATGTTCTTGAGATTTCAATATTATAATAGTACATCCCATAAATTTACAATTTGAAAAATATGTGTATTTCTTATTATTATTAACCGATTAAAAGAATTGGGGCCCTTAAAATGTCTAAATTGGAGTTTAATTTGTTTTAACATAATGAGTTTTTTATGTTTTAAAAGTGTCTCTTGATGCCTATTTAGGGTGATATCTACATCGTAGTGTTATTGTCACTATCCTGTGGTGAAAGTGCTAGCCTGAGGTAAGTGCAAGGATTAATTTTATGCCTTCTTAGCCTGTCATTTTGCTTGAAAAGGAGTTCGATAAGACAGGGATTGCATGCATTCTAAATAACATATGTCCATTCCAGCGTGAATTCACATTTTCCCTTTTTAAGAGCTTTCTTTACCCATTGCCAGTTTTACTTTTTCGTACCTACTCTGTAGAGAAAAGTTATGTACTGCTGAAGGAAAAATTTCGACAGAACACACGTTTTATCCTCACATCGAAAAAGGTGATTTTTCTTGCTCATAAGTAATACATTAGTTTCTCGAAAATGTAGTGTTGTCAAAATCATTTTTTACAATCACTGGTTCATAGTGTGTATGTCACACTGTCGGTCTTACACGGCTCGGCTCACAACAGATCTTCGTCAGCAGTTCCGCTCGGAGATGTTTGACCATCCACCCTACAAAGTTCAAATCTCGCACACAGTGACTTTTATAGTTTCTTAAACTCAAGAAATTCCAGTACGGTCAGCATTACACTATCACAGTGTGCATAAGAAAATAGATAAGAATAAGCATTAGAAACATTTCCTTTATAGCATTTATTACGGATGCGTTAAGTCGCGGTTTGAGTAATATGCTTCTGGTTTCTGTCCTTACTGAATGGCAGGTGCCACTAGTAACGCTCATGAGTACTAGCGTGCCCGCAGAGTCATCGGGCTGGGAGTAACTATCCATAGGGTGGGGATGTTTTACCGTAGTTGTGGAATGATGTATTAGTTTCATCCCTGCATTTTAAATTTTTATGTTACGAGCTATTCTTAACGACATTATCATCAATGTCCAGAGCAACTGCGCAGACATGAATTAACGCAAGTAACCCTGAAGAAATTGTGACGATGTGTTAATGAGATAATTCTCACGAACTGCCTTCGAAACTCCTTCATTATTCCTTTAACCGAAATGAAAAAGCTTAAGAGGTCTGTGCCTTATTCGCTACGATGCACTGAGATGCATTCAGATACTTGCGCTATTACCGGTGTTTTGAGAACGACCCTAAATGCCGCAATTAAAGTGCTATTAAATGTACCTCAACGTCAAGTGACCTGCAAACGATCGCATTCTAGAAAGGAGGTCAGATTATCATATGAATGTTTTAAATTTTCAAAAGAACTACATGATTTTTCTTAAGATACGGGTTTTGGAGTAGCCCGAATACTGATTTCCCCGAACAGGCCACGGTCAGGTTCACCGACTGTTCAAGGACAGACTCTGGAACCGGATTTGTTTTATGTGGCATAGGGCCAAGAAACAGCTGTTGCTTCTCTCTTGAAAGATATACCACCGTATTTAAATCTGAATTATACGCAATATTTCACTGTTTCCAAAAATACAAGAGTCTACAATTGAGAGCAGATTCTTATACTTTGTAAAGGCAAGCTGCTACGTAAAGCACTTAACCCTAAAATAATTTTAGGACTGGTTTAAGAATGCCAAACTGTGCTGTTGGATGTGTCGGAAAAATGAGTTTACTTTCATGTTGGAGCCAAGCGATTGTGGCATTGAAAGTGCTGGAATAGCTGACGAACTATCCTGAGAAGCAGAAGTTCCTTTGGCACAGAGCCTACACTGGGTACGACAATGTGTCTCACCCGGTAGCTGATGAACTCATCCCAGTACAGAAAGAACCCTGGATACACACTCTCCGTTCATGCATTGGAAACTATAAAATTGCTTCAAGACATAATATGGAAGGTTTGCTAGTGTTTAAAATAACACGTTGTTTAAGCATTAAATTGTCACTTTGGCGAGAGTTCATACACCTGTGAAAAGGCACCAACTGATGATCTTTCAAGGCGGCAGATTCTCAGGGAAGTAATTGGGAAAAGCGACCTGCCGCATTCTTGGTCCTTACGAGACATTCGCTTAGATAAGACATAATTTATTTTGAACAGAACAAAATATATATATATATATATATATATATATATATATATATATATATACACACACACACACACACACACACACACACACACACACACACATGCAGTGACTATCGGAAATGTCCTCACCGAGTCTAGAACTGATCAGCTGACTCTGATACGTAAATGAGGTAGAACTATACGCTTCAGCGGTTACTCTACTTACCTTTGGGAAAATACACAATTAAAAATCGAAAAGAGTATTTTAGACTTGTTCAAAACCTATAATGAAGGAATTAAAAATTCAAAAGCTACTCTGATAAAATGTAAACATGATTTCTCCCAAAGTGATTTCATGTAGATCTACGTGCAAAACAAATAAATAACAGGCACACACAAAAAAAAATTTTCGTCTCAATGACTTGACATATGTTTCTATATGTATTTCAACGCGCTGAATCCGAATATGAAGCCAGAATTGAGGAGCAAATCTTCAAAAGGTGACATGTGCATTTGGCAAAAATTGAGTTGTTCTGTTGATTTCACCTAGAATGTTATTTTCAGGAAAAAACGTGAGATGTCTTACAATACATTAAGTAGTAATTTTGTTGGGTTTGTAAGTTCGTTGAGTTAAAGGCAGTGTTGAAAAGAGTAAAATTTGTGCTACATTTTTCATTTTTATTGGAAAATAATGAAGTGGACCAGTCACGTTTTGAGTGTTTGTTCCTCAATTGCGCCACCACACTCCAGTTTTTTTAATCGTAGAAAACTACCCTCAAATTTACAATCTACATTTTCACGATGGTTTTTCGAGATTAAAAAAAATTGGAAGGTCTTAATTCTGGCATTAGATTCGGATTTAGCGCGTCGACATAGATAGAGAAACACGTGTCAAGTCTTTGGATCTAACAACAATCCCCGAAAACAAAAATACAATTTCACCGTGTTTTTTCTGCGATAAAACGCTGAAGGGTAGTGGGGGAACTCTGGCTTCAGATTGGATTCGCGTGTCGACATACATAAATCAGTGGAATACTACAAAAGTGTCCAAGTCTTTTTTTATTGTGTGCCTGTGTCCCAATTATTCCCAAAAAGTAACACTCACGTACACAGCAAATGTTCTTATATACGATTAATGAAAAATAAATAGGAATATATTTAAAAGTGATGGGAATATATTTAAAAAACTATTTACGAACTAGAGCAGGTTATATTACAACCTCACACATTAAACACTTTCTGTGCAATTATAGAACAGTTTAATCGCATCTTTCAGTGCTACAAATGATTTATTTTCCCTTCTCGGCCATTCAAACAACATTTCGGTAGCATTGCGTTAAGGACACAAGTATAGTATATCCTGCCGTAGGAGTAAAATATAAAATGTTCTTTAAGTAAAATAAATGTGAATTATACCTCAACTGTCCTGCAAGATTTTAATGCCAATATTATATAATTTGCTTAGGATATTTTGCCTTTAGATAACCTGGACGGGTGGATGCTCTGTGTTGCGTTAAGCGTGAAAACAAAAATACGGAGGCGGACGAAGCATCGAGTTGCTCCTCCACCAGGCGGGGGGGGGGGTGAGGGGGCGGGCGTCGAATGCGACGCTTCCCGCCTCCCGCGCCCTCGACGCTGGGCCTCACCTCCTCCAACAACTACGATCTTACTCATTCATTTACAAATGGGTGTTTGCTTGCTTACATGCAGGACAAACATTCTTCCTTAGCCCAGATAATCATAAGAACTATTTGTTTCCCTCCAGAGTACATCTATTTATCACATATCAGTAATTGAAAACATTTTCAACTCATATTCACTTATTGTATTGTATTAACGGCCAATTTTCTGTGGAACACTTACTGATTTCTGCAGTGCGAAAATTTATAGTTTTCAAGTGTTACTAACCCTTAGTTCCATGATTCATCATTCGACTACTCGTATGTATAAAAAAACTAGGGGCGCTACAAAATCACATTCTTTCTTCCAGTATTTCTAACTGCTCCGCTAGAATATTCTAATACATAAACCTGCGAAAGCGTTTTGCAGGTTTGCGCAGTAGGACGTGTAAGCTCTGCGATGCGGCTGCATTGCACAGTTAACGCACCACGTTTGGAAGGTTACATTGCAGTGTATTATAGGCATTGGTCTGCGACGGTGATCACGAGTGAAATGTGTAATCTCTCAGACTCCGAAAGGGGGTAATTCGTTGATGCGAGGATAGCGGAATCATATCTGGCAAAAACAGATGAATTGTTTAACGTTTCACGAGGGAAAAAGTTCATGGTAATGTCAGCATACACAAAACCTGGTAAAAAAAATCACGTCATAAAATCTGGGCACTTGATGACTGGAAGAATGTGGTATGGTCCGGAGAATCTTCTTTTACATTGTTTCCCGCAACCGACGGTGTTTATATATGGAGAATTTCAAAACAAGCCTGTGGTCCGTCCTGCCTTCTTCCTACAGTGAAGCATGAGGGAGATTCCATTACGATTTGGGCGGGTAGGTATATCGTGGTATTCACCTGGTCTTGACTTTACCCTCACTGCTCGGCTTACTGCGAATGAATATATCGACATCCTCAATAATGACGTTCTGGCAATGAATAGCATGCTGTTGCCAAACACTGCCATATTCCAAGATGATAATACGCCTGTACACACTGGAAGAGAGATACCGGCTTGATTTGCCGAGCATCAGAATATCATGAAATATCTTCCCTGGCTAGCACAATCGCCAGACCTCAAGGTAATTGAACCGTTATGGGGTGTTTTAGAGCAGAGAGTGAGAAGAAAATTTCCAGCTCCAACATCGTTGAAGCAATTGGCGAATGTTCTGGTACACGAATGGAAGAACAATCCGTTTGAAACTATTCAGACACTCCACAAAGCTATTCCGCGACAAATTGCAGCTATTCTAAAAGCAAAGGGTGACCCAACACATTATTATTAAATGAATATTTTGTATGTCAGGTGTTTATATTTTTTGTCCAACCCCTGAATGTGTGTGTGTGTGTGTGTGTGTGTGTGTGGAAGGCGGGGGGGGGTGCGTGCGTTATGACAGAGCCCCAGAGGTGAAGAAACCGTGCACAGATTGTACTTGTGCCTTAGTTCCTCGCTCACAGTTATTAACGAACTTTGGACGTTAAATAAACAAACTACATGCGAATTCTAATCTTGGTTATGAGTACGCACACTCAGCACACGACGCGGTGACATTTTGATGTCAGCTTTAATCCATTTCTTTTTTCGTGCGAATACACGCGACAGCCACAACTATCAACCAGTACCTCACCAGCACGATTAATAGTGAACTGTTAGTTACTTGATGTCTTAAGTGGCGAGACTCGAGCCATCAGGCCCGCTCTTCCGTCTGACCACGCAAATTTCGTTACGTTTTTTTCACCATCTAGCGGAGAAAGTAACTCGATATCATCTCGAGCGTCTAAAAAGGCGGTTTAAATTTAGCTCAGAAGCTTCATTTAGGCATGGGGATTTTTTACATGCAGTAAATATACTACATGGCAGAGCCGGTTTTACTTCCCATCTGAGGGAAGGCGTACAAAGGATTTTTCACCCTTAAACATTAACGATCGGGTTCGTTTCGATTGGGTTTGAACCTACAAACTTTGGTGCAACAGCCTGATACGCAAACCTTTATATCACCGAACCCGCATATTGTTAATATAGGAAGTATTTTCTAGAACACCGATTTGTCAGGTAATGCACAAACATCATCTTCATAAACAAGGTATGTGTTATTAACAAGGTATGTGAATCTACCGTGGTTACTTATTAAGATCATGATTTTCAGAATTATTGGCAACATAAAACAACTAATATGATACAGACGGGCAAACCATTTTCAATATTTAAAAATTATTTTCTTCAAGTTCCCCCCACCAATTTCCTCCAACTATTTTTCTCAGGTCGAAAAGGGCCACTAGCGATATTTAAAAGGTTGATGACACCCGCTGCGAATGCGGAGCGGCTTGGCGCGGTTTGACGGTGGCGTGGCGTGGCGTGGCGTGGCGTGGCGGTCAGCGGGGCGGATGCCCCCCCGCCGTGACGTGCCGGACTCCCAGCGCGCCGCAGGAAGCGGTCTGCCGCGCGTTTGCACGAGGTCGCCACGGCGCCACGCCACGCCATCCGCGCCACGCTCGCCTCCGCTTTTCGCACACCTCGAACTTAGCTATGTCTAGGGAATCACATATACACTAACACTTCGAAACAGTTACAATTATACCATTCAAATTGATTGTATCTGACTGTTCAGCCAAGTTTTTATGTTCTTACAATTTGGGTGTTAAAAATAATGTTTGTAATTAGAAGCACTGAGTGCGCATTAGTGTTATTTTGTATGTGCCCTACTTTTCATATGTGGTTAGTTTTTATATGTATTTAATATTATTATTATTGTTATTATTATTATTATTATTATTATTATTATTATTATTATTATTATTATTATTATTATAGACAAGGACAGAACATTAACTGGCTGGTGGTACGCCAGAACTAGAATATTTAATGCATCGTTAAAAATTGGATATTTCCATTCTGGAGAACAAAATAACTCACAAATCAACTCACAACTACAAAAGTGGATTCGTAAATCTAATAGCCTCAATAGCGAACCTATTTAAAAACTTGTTTTAATTACACGCCAAGAATACTGCTGAAAAATTAATGCGATTTCTAACACCCAATTCGGTATCAGTTCTAATCATAACTGGTACTAGTCCAGCTCATGGTAAACAGTTTTAATGATAAAACACACATTTAGGTATTTCAAGCTCTTGACCGAGTTTCATACCATGATCTAATGTTTAAACTACGGACAACTGGCACATCTGTCTATCTACAAAAATATAAAAGGGAGCTTTCTGACAGACAGGCCCCTTCAAGTAAAAGGAAATGATTTCTTATTTTTCTATTTAATTTATACAGACGACCCACAGGACTCAGTTTTTTTTACTAAAGCTATTATATATTTTTACAGCACACAATCGAGATAAGTTTTGTCCAATACGCGGACGTCATCTATTTTCACTTTACATGTTAATATCCACCATAGCTTATGATTGCATAAATTATACATTCAAAACCAACAAAATTAATCAAAAAGTGGAGAAGGAAAATTGACCCCCTAAATTTACAATTTGTACTATTTACACTCAGACTTCCTCTGCTCTCAACACGCACAAATGAGCTGCTAGGATATAGAGTGGTTAAGTCATTTACCCTTAATTTTACCGGACAGCATTTTTTACGTCTGTTGCGTCGTTTGATTCTATTTCGGTTCTCCGCGAAGTGTTGCTGTTAAGCGGCCACTACGAAAGTTAGACGGATGCCACTTTGCTTTATGATGTAAGTCACCCAGTACTATCCAAATATTGAATTAGTCCAAATCGGGATTTTAGTGGCTTACACCGCACAGCCTCAGCAGCGCAATTAGCAACGATGTTCCGTCGTTTCCTAATACTACTCTAGCTACGTGCTGGACAAACGATTAATATGGAAAAATCACATTCAATCAACCGCTAATAAAACTCATTCAAAAATGATTAATTGTGGGAATGCTGGTGGGGTGTTTCTGACATTATCCATGGATGAATTAATGGAAATAATTTCTGTCAAATTAAATTTATTAAGAGAGCCGTCTAAATATCTGCAATAGAAATTTTAAAAATACGAAAAATATATTTAAAAAGATAATACAAATAATGAAATTAAACCAACATAAGTACATTTTCTACTGTATCCCATTAAATTTCAAAAAGTAAAGCAAAGTAGAGCCGCTTACCTAGCATTAGGTGGCGAAGGTCGGGACACAGCACAGAGGAACGTTTGAAACGGAATTTAATTTTTTTGCGGGCTGTGGGTGCGGGATTTATTATTATATCTTATATATTACTATTTCTATACAATCACAGACTATACTGACCATCAAAAAGAAAAATAACATTTAACAATGATATATAATGCATTAGTTAATAATTGTATTGTATAATTTTAAAAATACTTAATAAGCTTAATAATTTAATAGATACTCAATATTAATATAGAACAAGTAATAAGCTTCAGCTTCCGGGTCAATGAGCTCCGATCTTCATCAAGTTTTCATCTAGTTTTATTTAAACATTATTTTGGTGTCAAGAATTCTTATAATGTATCACAATCGTATGGCCATTAAGTTTTAAGACAGACGTGAATGTAAAGAAACTCTTATTTTTAGGAAATAGTATTTGTCAGTGTGTGGTAGTGTAGTGCATGTGAGTGTAAGTGTGCGAGGATAGCACAAGGAAGAGGAAGGAAAGACTGCGCACGGTCCGTGGGCCGTTTGTCATGGTAGAGCTCCGGCATTCGACTGGTGTTGATCGGAGAAACCACAGAAAACTACCGATCCGAGTAGCCGGCCTCTAGAATTCTCCCAAGCTGACTGAACTCGACCTAGCTGACAAGCTAGTGCCGAAAATCTTGCCACTGTCGGAACTCGAACCTAGGACCTCTCGGTCAGAGGCACTGTAGTGACATCAGCTGATGCACTGAGCCACCTCTCCCGGTCAAACAGGTAAGACTCGTGTTTCCGTATCATAGAAACGGAACCGCAGCACGTGCAGTTATGCGATGTGGCTATATTTAGCTGTAAGAGTGCATGTAAATGTCTCGAGCGAAGTAATAAGAGTGGTAATGAAGTGGGAGTGTGGTGTGTGGTGGGAGGACAATGGCCCGGGCCGCAGGAAGAGCGTGGGCTGTGTCCACAATGCTGCGCCATAACATCCACGCGGGTGTCATCCGACACCGGGGCCATGAAGGCAGAGGCACAATGCAGGAGCCGCGTGCAGATGAATCAGCGGATGCGGTAAACCGCGTTGGACTGGGCGCAGGGGAGCGGGGGAGCCCATAGCCGGCGTGCCAGCCCGCGCCTGTCCACGCCCACGCACTCGCAACATCTCGCTCCTGACAGCGTTCCCTTCCCGCTCCTCGTTTCTCTCACACCTCCCGCCTCATTGTTTAACCCTCCCCTCCCCCCCCCGCTTCCTTCTAGCGTCTTCGTTCGAGCCTTTTCGCTGCTTCTCGACTCTTTGTAGCGTCTTTATCCCTCTCGCCTGTTTCGCATTCCTTTGTCCTACCTGTCTCGCAGCTCTCTTGCCTCATTACGCCTTTTCTCACTTCCAGCCGTATTTCTTCACTTCTCACTTTTTGCTAGCCCTTTAGCTCCTGACGCCTGCTTTCGCTTTTTTCCAAATTTTGCTCAAACGTCTTTCTCCCCCTTTCCTCATTTCCACTTTCACTCGTTTGCACAACTTTCAACATCAAATTCCCTTTTTTGACATAAATAGTGAGGACGACTGCAACGGTAAGGATACCAATTCTCCGCAATGGCATAGATTCTTCACGTTGCTGCTCTGGCGATGAGAGTTAAAGCAAATATGTATTGCGTAATGGATGGATGTATAGATTGTTCTTCAAGAAACGCATTCTATTGTTTCAAAAGGCACATCCAAATATATATTTGTTTTTGTATACTATTTAATGCCTTAAATAGTGTTAGGCTTATCTGCGATTATGACCTCTCTTCAGATCCGGATTTTCGCAGGTTCCTTTGATCGAATTGCAAATGCTGAAATTGCCTTTAGCTTTGCTTATGACAATTAGGTTTTTAAACTAAATTTTAAATAGATTTTTTACTGATTTGTCATTAAATATATAACCTACTAAGCGTATCATATTTATCACATTGTTCATTATTTCAACCAGTGAAGCCAAACACATGTTTCCTGGTACATGGTCGCCAGAAATTCTCAGATATGGAGTGTATATTAAGATATATTTTCGGACATTGGAATAATTTTTTTTCTACCTCTTATCATTTACTCGTTGATAGTTGATAGAATGATACTGAAATTAGTTCTTGACGGAGATCAGTCCGCACAGAGTTTTCCAGGAACAACAACCTCACATGTACTATATTTGGCTAATCTCAAAGATCCGAATGGGTATCGATTTCTGAAATAAAGCTCTTCTAAAAATTATTCTTTATTTACTATACTCGTTTGGTAGTTACTTCATGTTAAGCTTAAACTCAAGCAATCATTGTATTCCTCCTACGATTGTACTCGTCCTTTCATTTCGACGCTACCCTGCTTCTTCTCGTGGTTCTTCTCTACAACTGCTCGAATTCCTTCAGGGACCCAAGCTCCCCCCTGAAAAATCAGCATTCCTGGTCGCAGTTGAAGCGAGGAGTGCTCCATGATCATTCGTTGTGCCTGGACAATGGCGGCGGCGGAGGCGTCGAATCTTTTTCAGACGACAGCAAGGAAGAAGAGGCGAAATTCTGCGCAGAGTGGGCCGTGGCAGGGTGGAGCGAGGGGGGTAGGGCGGAGCGGAGCAGAGCGGGGCGGAGCGGGGCGGAGCGGGTGCTGTGGCCGCGAACGTCTACCTCCCCCTACAGCGGCTGATGGTGGAGAGGGGGCGACGGGGGGGTTCCGCTCCCACGAGTTCGTTTCCCAGGCGCTGCTAGGGATTAGGCGTTGGCGAGGGGGCAGCGGGGGCGGCGGCATTTCTTTCCGAGGACCCCAGGGATCGTCGCCCCCAGGTGATGGCGCTTCCCTTGTACCTTTGTCCCCTTCAGGGCGGCTGAAGGCCTTTGGGGTCCACGGCCCCTCGCAGAGGTCATTATTTTATTAGATTTTGCGTTGGCTTCAAATTGCACGCGGCGCGACAAAAGCCGTGTTCCGACGCTGCGGAGCGCTAGCGTCGGGAGTTCATGTAATGATAATGCAGTGACAGATGATGCAGTAAGCAGTGAGCACAAATATGGAGTTTTGGTCGAATCACAGCCAGCGGCACTGTGAGAGCCACGACGAAGCATGTTGGAGAACGCTTTGCCTGTGGGCATGACGTGGCGACAAATTGCATTTGCCGCACCGGGAATCGAACCCCGGTAAGCAGGTGGAAAGCTATCGCGCTTGCAGCGACGTTACAAGTAACTAGGTTCTGGCTGGTTTGGTGCGTTTCAAAGAGGTGCTCTTTTACATTTGTACCGAATCTAAAGAATAATGCTTAAAATATAATAATGTTAATTCTCTAGTTAATAACATTAATAATTTTTATTGTGTAAATATTAATATCTTAAGAAATGGCAATTAAGGAATTTAATACCTATTTAGGGCATGTAAATCCTCAGGGTTAAAAAGGTCGCGAAGTTCTATATTTGCAAATCGTCGAATAATTTTGAGAATGCACCGTCGGGGAGCTGGTCTGCGCCGGGCGGGGCTGGACGGGGCGGGGCGGGGCGGGGCGGAGCGGGCTGAAGCGGCCGAGGCGGATGAGGCGGTTGGAGCGGAGAGGGCGCAAGGGGTCAAGAGGGCGGCTTAGTCTGCGAGGGCGTGGGCCGATCATTCGAATTTGATACAAATATTATCTTCATTCCGACTGTACTCTAAGATTTCATGAGTTTTACTTTTCTCTAACATCTATTCCATCTATATTTATAAAACATTTACACACCGTAGGATCAATTTTGAACAATTTAAGATCATTCAATTTATTGTTCCTAATTCACCCGTTTTTCACTAATTAATAAATTTCAAACAGTAAATGGCAAAATCAGAACCTCTGACTAATTAACGGAGCATAATATTAAAGAGTTTGTGTGTTTAATTTCTAATAGAATTAGAATCCTTATTGTTACAGAATGCCAAAACTCTTGAAAGATCGAAGGGATGAACAAGGAGATATTATTTTTTAAATTAAAATAGAATATCCGATTTCTTGCTGTGTATATGAAAGCTTTTGCAAGTTCATGGGGTGGGTAAACGCTTTAGTATTCGCACATGTGATTTGAACCGTGAATCTTTCTCATTTTAAATAAAAACATAGTACAAAACATTCTTCAGAGAATTTGGGGGGATAATATGTGAGATTCGTCCTTCCTCTGAAAAGATTGCATGCGCTGTGACGCTTTCGGCCCATCGGAGAGCTCTGTGCAGCCAATGGGAACCAGGGTGGGCAAAAAGAAGGGGACTATTCGGTTTCGTCCCCTTCCCCTAAATTCATTCAATAATAATGACACTTTTTGAAATGGTAAATTTCTTCTTGGAATTTCCCACATTGGAGGAAATTCTACTCTTCTCGGAATTTCCTACATAGGAATAATATTTTGGAATGTGATGCGGATAATATGTGGTAAATGTTTCAAATAAATTCAGTAAAATTACTAAACAATATTGGTTTTGGCAGGATGGAATTTGGTCCTTATGCTTTTTCAAATAAATTTGGAACAACTAATGAGTCTAATTCGTTTTAAATAACAAAGGGTAAAACATGCAAAAATTGTATTTGGCCGGATAAAAGCTGTTCTACAGAGGTAAATCAAAAGAAAGTCAGTAGTTGATCTCTGGATGTGTTACTTTACACTTTCTGAATTAGATAAAAAATTCTCCGCCAAGGTGGCCATTGGTTCAGAAATTAACTGTTTTGTTACTCTGTAACTATATTGTCACAGTTTATTTGTGATATGTATTTGTTGTATTATTTATAATACCTAATAATCTTTTAATTTGAAACTAAAAACTAGATAATATAATCCTGACGTCAAGAGATGTAAGAATTTGTTTAATTTTTATTGTGTCCTCATCGCAAAATGTTTCGCAGAAAGCGTCACGTCGTTCTACTTTGAAAAATATGGATGTCAAAGTTCGCTCCAAAGATGTCCCAAACTCTAATTATCTTCCCACAAAATTCCAAGCAACAGATCCGCTCGAATTCAGTGCTAAAAATCAAACATTACGTTCCAGATTCGTAGCATTCAAACTACATGTTATGTCGTGAAGTACTCGCAAAAACGATTGCGTGATCTCAACGCCGCGCGGAACAAAGAACAAAAGTATTTCCGTTTTCCTCTCGTGCAAAGAATGGTGCCTGTATCTCAGAAATTTTCCCAGAATATCCGGCGTGTTAACGGCCAGCGAAACACATTTACAGGTTGATTACTGCTCAATTGCTCGGTAGTTTCATTTATTTGATGCAAGAGTCAAATTCAGAGAGTATGAATAACAAACCTTTACAGCCGCAGCTTAGAAAATTATTTTTTTTGCCTCCTATCTATATGCAACTGTTACTAACTTCACAGTAAAACCGAATTAGAAAGTTTTTCAATGTTGGAACAAAGTCTAACGGCAAATAACTCTGAACTAGTGGGACAAAGTACTACTCGAAGGGTCTACTCACACAAACATTAATATTAAGGCGAGGACCTGAATATGTGACATGATTTCCACGTTAATGATAGTACCAAATAAATTTATTAATGCAGTTTCCTCATACATTTACGAGAGTACAACATAACATGTTACAAGTTCATGTAGAGACTTCTCATATTTCACATTTTCATTTGACGCTTCAGAGATTGCAATGAAATCTTCCTCACAATGAATTGTACTTGAAGACTGGAATGCCGAAAGTCGTTAAGCACCGAAAGTAAGCCTTTCTAGTTAATGAAAAGATAAGAACAAACAAAATATTTTAGGGGTTCTTAAGAAAGACATCGTCATTTACGTCATAGTATGTGCTATGTAATTACAATTTTGCTAGATATACAATCATCCCTGAAGTATAATTATATTATATTTTCTCTATACCCGACAATTAGTACATTTGGCGCGTAATGCCTTTAAAAATTTTAATCCTCACTTGTATTACAATGTAGTTTCCTTGAGTATGCACTTCACCAGGACAATCTGCATTTCAGAATTTCAGACTCGATCACCGTTTGGTCCCTGAGGTACACAAAAATTGCGCAACGCGTTGTTGAATGTGCTTAAGAGCTCGCTCTCCAATAATGATTCTGTAGCAAGAAAAACAGCGTGGCGTGTTCTTGTAACGTCCGTTCGAACTCGACGGCAGTTTATTTCACGGCCTCCCATCTCCGCGCGCGGCTTCCCCCGCCCCGCCCCCTTGAGCCCCGCGGCGGCGGAGGCGACAAGGGCCCGAGGGCGTTCGGGGCGGCGGACGCGGACGCCGCGGCGGCGCCGGTCGGCCGGAAAATCGAGCGGCGTCCTCGTGCCCAGCCTCCGCTCCCGCCCCTGCCCAGCCCCACCCCCCTCTCTGCGCCCCTCCTTATTAACATTCCGCGGCGCTGGTGGCGGCGGTGGCGGCGGCGGCGGGCAGCGCGGCGGCAGGTGGGCAGCCGGCCGCCTCCGCCTCCGATTTGAGCGCACAAAAAGCGGAGGCGCCGAAGGCCGTCGCGCTGCGGCGGCTGCGAGGAACGCGCGCCGAGAAGACGCCGCCGCCGCCCCCGGCCCTTCGGCGCCACTCGCGCCCGCCTGCCCCAGCCAGCTTCAGCCCGGCCCACCCAGTCCGAGCGAGCCCCGGCCAACCCCGGCTAGCCTCAGCCAGCCCGAGCCAGCCCCAGCCAGCCCGAGCCAGCCCCAGCCAGCCCCAGCCAGCCCCAGCCAGTCCCAGCCAGCCCCAGCCAGCCCCAGCCAGCCGCAGCCAGCCCCAGCCAGCCCAAGCTAGCTCAGCCCGGCCCCCCCCACCCCCCCCACCTGTCGGATCCGGTCAGCTCCCGCCAGTCCCAGCCAGCCCCGGCCTAACCCAGCCAACTCTCGCCAGCCCTAGCCCACCCCAGCCCGTTCCGGCCAGCCCAGTCCACCTACCCCAGCCAGGTTCAGCAAACTCCAGTCAGCCCAGCAATTACCACAGATTAATTACCATTCGTTTTAAAAACTGTTTATTTTTTAAAATTTTCAACGTTCAAAAAATCCAACGTTTAAAAACATTTGAAACTTTATGAAGGTTGTGGGAAAAGTACAATTGAGTACAATCTTCTGTTCCTAAACGCTCTTTACCCTCGTATGTTTATGTACTAAGTGAAAGATGAATAAAAGTACCAACAACTGAGGATTATAATCATGAGTGGACGTGATTATTGTATCAAGCTGTCTTGACCGTTTTGAAAAACTATCCGGGACCCACTCCCTACTAAGTAAGAAGGCGGGGAAGAAGACTGGCGTCTTTATGGTCTCCCCTGTGGTTACACTTTCAGTTATGGACTAGTTTCAGGGCAGTCTGTGGCTTATGAAGGGACTAGTTTCAGAGTATGAGCAACAGTAACATAGAGCATGGACTCGTTGTTCGCCCCTAATGATGGGCTTGAGAGCAGGATGTGAAGTAGTGACTACATCGGTCTGTGGCTCTTTCTTTAACATACTGCTTCGGCTTTCCCTGGAAGTGATCGGGAGAAACCTGGGAAACGGCCGATCAGAGCAGTCGGCCTTTCAGGTTCTCTTGCAGGATGCGGCGGCTCCCCACCCAGCAACTTGCCTAACTGGTGTCGATCCGCCACCACGGAATGAGCGATCGTCCGAATGCAGATGTCTAGGGATGAGACTAGAAACCGGATGGGAAAGGAGCGGTAGTGACCGTTTAATCGGAGCCCAACACATAAAACGCTGCTTGGCATCCGCTCCGGCTTGATCGCAGGAAGCCGCGAACAAGGCCCACCCGACTTCGTCTTGGGAAGTCTCTCCTCCACCCCCGCCAGCACAAGAATAACATTTTTATATTAGCCTCAGTGCCTTGACTTTCTGGCTGTTTTTCAGATAGTTTGCTGGACTGATGTTGGGGATGGTTAATATAATACAGAGTTATTTGTCCCTTTCGTCGTGTGTTATAAAGTGTTCTTTGTCCTTTTCTGACACGCTACTTGGCACTTCACACTCAGGCATACATAGCTTGCGAAGGCTTAGAATGCAATACCTTATTAAAGTAGGCAACAGCACTCCCATCAGCATCCACAAACTTAAAGTGAACTAAGAGTACTTGTGCCGGGAGGATGAAGCAAGCCGGCCAAAGGCCCTGGCACCCCGGCCAGCGCTAGAAAGAGAGAGAAATAGATGATTGGGAAATATGTCGTAGGGGATGGGTCTGGCAATTTTCGGCAACGACCGAAACATGAAACTTGCGGGAAAAATGTATCTAATTTTGATTCTGTTTTACGCCGAAATTTTCAACTGGAGAATAGTTAGAAAATTAAGGGTTGAGGAAAATTTGTAGATCCTAACGTAATTCACCAAGAAAACACAAAATAGGTAGAAAACATTACATTGTTACCCCTATATGTTGACATTAATTAAAATTATATTTTGACGTATTTTCCCACCAGGACTTTTGAACGGTTGTCAGAAAAATTTATTTCGTATTACGATAATTTATACACACTGTATACAGAGTTTCAGACGTGATATCACAAAAAGTAATTTTTTTTCGGTTTGGGGGCCTTAGTGCTCAAATGACCGTCTGACCACGGCATTCTATTTCTCTACACTCTCAGAAATTTCTGCATTACTTTTAATGTAAAGTACATGAAAGTAATTTTCATGTACGTAAAATAAATTTAATGTAGACAAGTAAGTTAAGGGAACAGTCGCGCATTAAATCTATATTGATTTTAATTTAAGCATTAGATTTAATATACAGATACATTAAGCTCCCTTTAATTTACAAGGTACATTAAAATTCATGTACAGTCGTACATGAAATCTACAATAAATTTAATGTAATTTCTGACTGTGTAGACCACAGATTTCGTGTACGAATTACGAAACATGGAGCAGACTGATGCTTTGGGGCGATAATTCTCCTCTCATTTTTGCGCGGGTATTTTACTAGTAATGAAATTGTGGTTAGGTTTCACAACAGAAGGTGACGTGTGGGTAAAACATTGACCCTCGTGACGGTTTAATTCGCCTCATTGCTGAAGGTGCTCGACGGTAGAGGATTGAGGACACAAGAAACAATAAGCGCTTGGCGGCATGAGGGGCAGGTGGAGCGGAAAATATGAAGTGCAGATTTCATAGTCGTCACAAGGAGAAAGGGAATCCTTAAGCAACTGATAGCTTAATAGAAGTGATCGCTCGTAGAGGTACGTAATATGATTTGTTTTATTTATTTTTCGCCAAAGCACAGTAAAGATGTATGGCGACGTATTGGGGAAGAGGGAGAAGTACAATTTACGCACGTTTTCTTGAGTTCTAGAATCTCTTCACCGATGAATGAAAGTTCCAACAAAGCTAGGTTACTTGCATCTGTAAACGAACTATAGATTTAATTTTTAGTATCGCAAACAAAATAGTAACCCATATCCCCGACTCTACTCCTACCACAAGAAGCAAAAGGAGAGCTGAACAACACGTACACATAGTGAACTATAAGAATGATTAAAAAGTAGTATTTCTGCCCAAATGTGAAACAAGGGGCCACCTGAGCATTTGCTCAATGGATCAGGGAAATTGGACGAAACACTGCTCTGTATGGGAGTCATAAACCCAAAAGTTTGAAGGCCATTACTCGTTACTGGTACATTAATTATTTTTAATATTTTACAATTCAAATGAAAAAATGCCCAATTGTAACGCCCATATAGTTATAATAAACATTACTTTTCTTTTTATTGGTCAGTATAGTCTCTAATTGTGTAGAAAAAGTAATGCAGGAGAAAAGATTTTACTTTGTACTAAACTTCAATAGCGATTTCAATTGTTTAACCTAGGAATGTGTTGTTGAGAAACGCGCTTATGTATTGTATGTGGATTTCTTGTAGTGAGCTGTTGTTACTGACACATGATGAATATGATTTCTACGACGTGTGAGGTAATTATAAATCAGTAGTGAGTGAAAATATGTTATGGCAGTTTGACAAAAATTACAGATTCGTAAATAATCATGCAAGGCAACGGTAAAATTCCAAGCAAAATAAATAGAGGTTCTGAGGAACCACGTGGATGGCATTTGTTTATTATTCGCAATATTATTTTTGAAATCTAAAAGTCTGGGAGCTACAGGATGAATTTCCCTAGAATATTATGCCATATCTTAGGTGGGATTGCACATTTACAAAATGAGTACGAGTTGCATGAAAGGAAATCTGAATGCGTAACACTGACCTTAATTTAGTATTCAAATATTTCTTGTGGATATTACATTCGAGGTTTGACTGAATCCAAAAATGATTTAATTAATTAAATGATTAATAAATTTTTGTTGCCTGTAAATCACCAATTCCGGTTTGAAATTAAAAAAAATATTTGGAACTTCTGAAATCATACTATTTTTTTTTCTTTTTTGCAAAAAACATTCGTGTCATGAGAAAAACAGTTTTCCTCTTTCTAATGGACGAGGACATATTGTTTACGTACTATAATATAAAGATTATAGGACCTAAGATCGAACCCTGAGGGAGCCCATATAATGAATTGAAAATATCGTGTATATAAAGATCTAAAGTTCTAATACGTATTCCACTAGGGGCTTTATTTTGACTCATTGAAGAAGCAACATCTTTAGGAAAAGAAAAGAAGGCATTTTCGTAGATTTCGTTTGATTTTCAAAATCTATGTTGAGTCTGAATAGACTTTGTTTTCTTGAGAAATGTTTCCATTTGAAATGCCTCTCGAATATTTTTTAGAAAACTGTCAAAAGAGGAATTTGCCGATTATTTTGAATTTCATTTCCGTGCCTTATTCATTTATTTATTTTATTTATTGTTTTATTCATTTATTTGTTGTATTATTTACTTTATTTATTTACTTATTTATTTATTTATTCATTTATTTTACAGTTAAAGTTAAACAGTTGAAAACTGTGCGTGATGTGCAATGGGTAGAAGTGAATTTTCGAAAGAGGCTTAATTCTTGAAAACACGTAGAAATCTTCTTGTGCATAATAAGGCATTAAAAATAGGAGTAAACAGGTATATAAAGGCAGGTGAACAAGTTTATTTATTTATTTATTTAAAGTCAAAAACAGTTAGAAGCGATGTGTGACACTATAGGAAGAAGTGTTTTCAAGAAACAATACAGAAGTTTTTCTTAATCATCCGAATATTATTTTTTTAGCTTACTAACTATTGTGAGAATTTTACCGTAAGTACCGAAAATATTTTAGGAAGCATTTTTTTAAATTTTTAGAAAAGATTTTTTGAAATTTGTGGCTTTAGTCCCTCTGTAAGATCAACCGCAATTCTCGGAAAGTGTTGGTTAATGCGACATGCAATGTATCGGTCGTTATCCTTTAAAACAACATTCTTTAAGAGTATCGAGATGTGTTTTCTTACGATATTCCGTATTGATTTAATTTTGTTATTATCGTTCAACATATCCTGATAAATTTTCATAATTTTTTCTCTGTGCTATTACTTTCATTAAAATGCTATTGTATTTTCGGTTGTATATGTGTAAAACGGGTGATTTGTTATGATGTTTCGAAAAAAAGTAATGTGTACGTTTATTTTTAGACGATCTAATTCCTTATGTTATCTAATGAAATGTTTAATTAATCTATTTAAAAGGAAAGTACACATTAAAGTGAAATGAGAGTTTCGAGAAAAGTAAATATTTGTGTCAACTGCGTTATAAACTGTAACCGATTATTCCTGCAACTTCAAGTAGTCCGTAATTCATAGACGTTCTCATAGATGGTATACTCGGAAATATTACAACGTGTCATTTTCATCAGCAGCTTCCTACTTGAGTGGTCACAGAGTTTGCACTCACAATATTTTTCTTACAACGAACGTCCTATTTGATTGTGCTCTTTCGCGATCGTTTGTAATATTTCTAATGTATCCTTTCGCAGTAAAAACGATGTGCAGCGTCCTAAATTCATAATACTCTGCAAAGTCATTGACATCGTTTTAAATAGCATAAGTGACCGCCCTCTATGAACATATACTAAATCTGTGCAGGCGAGGTCAAATGAGGAATATTTAAGAGAGCAGGTAACCTCATTTGTGCGAAACAGTGGCCACTCTTTTGAGAATAATCTCTGCTTGTGAAAAAGAATCGGTCACTTAAGGAATACTCATTTCAAGCGCAGTCGAGTAAGTGTAAAGACGGGGTGTAGAGAGAGAACGGCGTAGAAAAGGGGCCAGGTTCGGAGGTAGAGTGGGACCACTCGCGAAGAGGAACGAAGTGGAGAACAGCTGGAAGGGGGACGGGAGAAGGCTGTGCAGCATTCGCGAAGAGGGAGGGGAAGGTGCGGCGTAACGAGAGGGGGTGGGGCGGGGAGGGAGGGACGGCGACATTTGCCGCGTGGCCTGTGGCTCGTGACGCGGCCTCGGAGCGCATCCGGGCGCCCCGCCCCCTCTGCGCCGCGCGGAGTGCGTGGGCGGCGGCCCTCGTGCGGGAAGCAGCGCGGAGGCGACGGTGGCAAGCGGGCGGCGGCATGGGCGGCGGGCGGCGAGCGGGACAGTGCGAGGTAGCCGGTGGGTGATAAGTAGGATGCGGACTCAAGCACTAAAAATCTACAAAATATGCATGCCAATATGCTTTAAAAGGTAGGAAAATATGCACAGAGAAAATTAGTCTCTACAAAATAGTTCAATTTAAATGCTGAATGATACACACTGAATTTAATTTCATTTGCAAAAGGTTATAATATATTCCTCCAAATTTTCTGGCATAAATCATTTTTTGTTACCCGCAAAATCGTTCTTATACAGACACCGTTCTTTCAACTTCGCTTGAGTTCAGGGGACAATACTTAGAAGCTTTAATTTCTATAGTTGTGTAATTTTCATCACCGTTTCTCCCTGTAAAAAACCACATTGCTTTTTCATTGTTCTCAAACCAGGATAGTTTCTTGAATTTTCTTCATTTCTTCCGTTAAGACTCGTCCTATTGGTCCTGGCACATTGTTAAATGGCTTTGCTACAAAGTTCAGTCGGACATGATTCGTTCCCAGGGATATGTTTGAATCGACTTCCTAATGTACTGTACCGCTCTAGTCACACAGATATGATGCAAACTCGAAAGCCATCTCAACGTTCCTCCGAAGTTTATGAAGGAACAAAACTAAAAAAAAATTAACAATATGTAAATATATGCTCGTAAAATGAAAATATGCTCAATCATCATAAATATGCAAAAATATATAGCTATAAGAACTTGTACATCGATCCTAAACAATAAGAAATGAATGTGTGTGCTTTACGCATGTCATTACGTTTAAGAAAAAAAAATGCAAATATGCCAAATCCGCAGCATAGTGATAAGTAGCAGGGGCGGGCAGTGAGCGGAGGACGAGGGCGCTCTATTGCAGGACGTAGATGGTGGGACAGAGATGACAAAAACTGAGATTGATTGATTGATCGATCATTTCGTTTCTCTTGACGCGTCAACAACTACGGTCATTAGTCTCGTGTGTGTAATAAAGCTTTTAATGACGAGAGATGACAGTTGTCTTACCCGGTGAATGGCGATATCCGGCGCCGATCTATACGTCGGCTTGCAGAAATTGCTCTAAGCAGGTATCTCACACCAGCGGGGCACCGCCCCAGTCGAGACAAGCTCTAAGCTCCCGAAATCCTGCCAACCTCCGGACTCGAATCCTAAGATCTCCTGCTCAGAGGCACTGCAGCAGGCCTGCACAACGCCTACTAACGATAGTTTGGGAAATTAGAGATTTTTATGAGCCTCGTTAAATAGAATACAAAGAGACAAATTTGTCTTTAGCATCCCACTGAATTTGTGGTTACATCGTAGCAAAACGAATTACATTATCAGCTCCACAAGCAATTCTAATACTTGACGTACAAATCGAAATATATGTATGTCTAATTCGTTTTTGGTTGATATTTCACATTGTCATCTATCAACAACAAACATTTCCAATATAATACAAAAAGTAATATTACTTGAACTGTATGTGACAGTTCGTCATACTCTCACCCATTGTTCTTTCAATTTATGTGTTACGGTTCAAACTGTGCACTCTCATTGCTGGTCCCCACTCCTAGAATGAGTCGTATCCCCACCCTCCCCTCCCCTCCCCTCCCGCATTTGCACTCGAGTGGCTGGCGCGTGGCTCCCAGCGTCAGTGAAAGTGCAAAATGCTGTGCAGGTCTGCACTGCATGGACATCAGTTGATGCAATAAACCATGTAAACCGGTTGTATTTTAGAACATTGCAAACAGTTAACATTCGAAAACAACAATATTGAAGATAGAGGTTTTTATCTTAAAACCTGTTCTGAAAAATCAGTTTCTAAAATAGGTCATACACGATTATTTGAATGAACGAGTGTTTTTTTCGCTTAATCTCGCGGAAGAGCAGACCCTACGTCCTGAGCCTCACCAAAAATAAACACATTGTTAATATAATTCCTGTGGGAAATTAATGCAATTTTTTAAAAAGAATTTTCTCAAAAACTGCTCTAAATCGTTTCTCCAGTTTTTTACATATAGAACAAGGAACGCTTAAAGAATGGTACAGGTCTCATTTTCGCTGAACTCCCTGATTTTTTTGTATATTTCAAAATATTATGCGAAAATATGTGATTTGTAGAAGAACTATTTTCTCACCAGGAGTAACCAATAACGAAAATCAATTTCTTTTATTGGAGCCCAGTGCCCTCCCCCGTGACGCCCCTTCATCACCGACCACCGTCAGTCGACGGGAGGAAGGGGCATCGGGAGGCCAACGACCGCGTGGGTGGAGGGAAAGCGAGCGCCCTGTTTTCATGCGAAGCATCCGAGGAACGGCGGGAATGGCCGCCGCCCGGCGGGAGGCCCTGCCTGCCATCCGGCGCCCGGCGCCTACATCGGGTCACAGGGCGCGCGATTGTTCCTTTCTTTGGGTTTGGTTTGGTTTCTTCGTGTTTCCGGGCGCGTAAACTGCTTCAGTCATTAGTCCCGTTAGTGTAGTGCATGTTTTTCTCGGAAGATGGCGGTGATCTTCACCCGCTGGATGGCGAGATCCGGCGCCGACCTACCGTCGGCTAGTGGGGTTTCTCCCTAACAAGGACTCTCCCACCAGCGGGGCATTGCCCCAGCCGGGACAAGCTCTAAGCTCCCAACCTGTCTCCCGGAATATGTGGTAGTGTAGTGCATGTTAGTGTAAGTGTGTGTGTAAGAGGGAGAGGATAGGACAAGAAAGAGGAAGGAAAGATCGCGCGCGGACCGTGGCCCGTTTGGCAGGGTACTGCTCCGGCATTCGCCTGGTGTTGATCGGAGAAACCACGGAAAACTACCGATCTGAGCAGCCGGCCGCTAGAATTCTCCTCCAGACAGCGACTGAATTCGACCTAGCTGAAAAGCTAGTGTCGAAAATCATGCCGCCGTCAGAACTCGAACCTAGGACCTCCTGGTCAGAGGCGCTGCAGTGAAATCAGTGGTGGTTCCTTTCTTTTCCTTCTTCCTATCTACCCCCTTTACTCTTACAAGCACTACACTACCACAATGTCGGGCGACCGGCCTGGCACTTCGTGTTCTTTCCGGCTGTGTCGCTGCCTCTGCTAGGGTGGACCTGGAGCTGGAAGTGCCCCGCAAGCCGCGGCCTCGCGACGATAGACCAGCGGGGGAGGAACACCGCCACCTCCCGAGTAAATCACTACACTAACGGGTAATGTCCGTAGCAGTGGACGTGCCCAGAAATCGATGAATGAAGCAGCGCCGTCGGGAAGCGTCTAGGCGCAATAGCCGAGGTGGACGACGCACGCGGCGTGGGCGCTGTGCGGATCCCTCGCTCCACGGGAGGAAGGGGGAGGTCCGTGCTTGATAATTGAGGCCAGACTGCCTGCGGCGCCCCTCCGCAGATGCACGTGGGCCACTCACCCCTCTTCTAGACTAGAGCCGAGCGCCTCCTCTCCCCTTCCTTCGGGCTGACTTGACAAGCAGCGGACCACAAAGCGCTGGGCTCGCCGCTCACTCGAACAGCCCTGCCCTACACATCGCGGACGAGCCTTGCCAAAATGCGTTGCTGGCAGGTTTTCTACCTTTACTGTTCTTTTCCTCTCACATTAATAATAATAATAATAATAATAATAATGATAATAATAATAATAATAATAAGAAGAAGAAGAAGAAGAAAAAGAAGAAGAAGACGAAAGGGTATAGGGTTAAATTCACCTGAGAAAATAGTTTCAAGAGACGAAATTTTGGAATAATTATTAGGAATTATAAGAGTTGCCAGAGAGAGCACTCCCATATTCAATAACTGTATCATGTAAGTACTGATAAATTATTTTCTTTGCAAGTTCATATTCATTGTTTTTGAATGGACCATAATTCTCCATTATTAAAGCGTTCCAACTGTCGAATTACTCCTTATCGAAACTGTTACGTACCGACATGTAAGAAGGTGGTGGGGAGAGTAGGTGTGCAAGGCAATCTATATTTTCTGGAAACTGGTATACGTTACACTATGAGAATAACTATTACATAGTGTCTAAAAAATACAAAGGAAAATATATTTTATTACACATTAAATTACAATATATATTATTAACACATTAAACTGTTTGACAAGTCAGAATTTTTTTATCATTTTCGACGTTGTAAATAATTCATCAGCTGAATAGATAATATTTAAATGAATATGAACAGTAAATTGAGGATTTTTTACATTTATAGTGGCGCGAGTAAAGTGATCTTGTTATTTAACTCTCCATAGGGTGTTTGTAAGAAATCGACTTCCGAAATTTCTTTAACGGGAACCCTTAAAAGTAGACGAGTGAAAACATTTGGAAAAGATGTAGGAGTGAAGAAATTATTGACACACGAATCAACTATTTATTACAATCAAACCATAATTAATTTAAAATCCGCAGGAACGTGTTTTTTTAGTTATGTGAAGAATGGGTCTAGCTTGATATTCCCACTGTTTCCTAGAAAACGGCTTCCCGGATCACACCTCCTCATTTTCTTCGCAATTCTCATTGCTGCTGCAAAAATAGAGGGCCTCAATCCGTCTCTGCCTCTTGTGTGAAGTTGCAAAGGACGAGATTCTGCTGCGCGTTCCGTTCTCACGCTAGCAGGCGGGGGGATGTCCTAGCGGCGACCCATTTCACATCCCGCACCGCCATCTATTTCGTACAAGCATTATACAAATCACGACTAATTAAGTGAATAAAGCGCTTGTCATGCGGCGTTCAAGAGAACGTTTTTAGCCGGTAATTAAATAACGCAATTCCTCTTGCGCTCCAATTACGGGTGGTGCGCCCATCCGGTGGGTCGCCCCATTATCGAGCCTATGCTAATGAAGTCATTACCCCTGCTGTGGAGATCCCTCTGCAACCAGTAATGCACGAGCGTCTAACGGTACAAGGTGATATGGCCGTGTTTCGTCAAGCAGAGCCCTCGGAGCTGCTTCCTTGGTCGCGCGCCGTTTAACCCTGCAGTGCCGCGCCGCGCCGCGCCGCGCCGAGCGAGGAAACCTCAGCGCCTCCGGGAGAAGCTTCTCACATTTCAACCGGTACATTTATTTATTTATTTATTTTACGTCAGAAAAACAGTTAAAAACTGCGTATGACGTGCTATGGGGAAAAGTGAATTGTGTGCACATTTTCAAAATTCTGTGATCCATACACTTAGTCATATACTACTTAAATTTTGAATTTTTGAAAGGGAGAAAAAAAAACAAAAACTCCCATCAATAAAATCTATGTTAAGGATAAACAAGCAATAAATTTTGAATTTTGAAATTTTGATTTTTTTTTTTAAAAAAAATTTTAATGTAATCAAATGCGTTCATTTCGATCTTTCATAAGAGTTTTCATATCCAGTTTTGTTCATATGTTTTGGAATATGTTTTCTGCATATGCAACCAGGATTTTAGGGAGGGACAACAGGAGGGAAGCTACAGGAAAGTGTCCAGTCGACTTGATGCTTTTTTAAAAGATTTTTTCAATTATGCCAAATTTAAAATGTATTTTATCTGCCTACTTATAGTTAATGTTTATAGCGTTGACAATTGAGATATTGAACGACTTTCGTTTCTGTACAAAAGTCAGTAAAAATTAAATTTTTATATGTACCATCAGCTTCTGGGAGGGAGGCTGAAGCTCTATGGGTGTGCCATTTTTTTCTCCGTATTTTTGGTAGTTTTTCTTAAACTTCGTCATTGAAATTAGAAACAGAAAGAGCATTCTTCTAAATAGCGTTTATAGACGACGGTACATAGATGTTCAGTTAGGGCAATCGTGCGGATATGCAAGCAAGCTTCTTTAAAGCATGTGAGATTTATTGAGTTACAATACAATACGAAAAGCGCTACTGAAGCAATGCCACATATACTAATGTAGTAGATTAGTGTATTAGTAGAAAACAGAAGTGTGCAAATTAGAAAGAGCATTCTTCTAAATTGCGTTTATTGACGACGGTTGAGTTACAATACAATACGAAAAACGCTACTGAAGCAATGCCACATATACTAATGTAGTAGATTAGTGTATTAGTAGAAAACAGAAGTGTGCAAATTAGATGCTGCTATATCAGGGAGCCGGTATGTGCAGTAGGAGATACCGTAACATATTCTCCAATATTGGAATTACCATCAATTCGATAATCTTCCGATTACCTCGTCATTTTGTTTGACGTTGTCATAGCTTAGTACAGTTGTCTCTGTAGGACTGCGATAAAAGTGATCAATTACTTACATTTTGATGTGTAATCTGTATTTTGATTTTTGAAGTGAACTCTGAATTATTTCCGGTTTTTTGTATCCGTGGTTCCCTCTTTTAGTAACCGTGGCTTCCTTGAAGGAAACAACGTCATGCGAAAATTATAGAACAATTATCCTAATATCCCATGCTGCATATATTCACATCACAATAATCAAAAACCGAATAAAAGGTGAAATCGACAAAATATGGATGAAGATCAATTCGGCTTTAGGTCAGGAAGAGGTACGAGAGAAGCTATTATTGCACTCAGAAATATCGTAGACACAAGAATGGCTATGAACAAGGTCACAAATATAGCATGATGAGGAGGTTGTGGCGAAAAATATTGAAGATTTCCTGGAAAGAAAAAATCTAATAATGTAATTTTAGAAAAAGTAATGGAGAAGAAATCTCTACTAAAAACCGGTTGGAACAGGAAAGCAAATTTTTTCGACACATTTTCAGACATAACCGATTCTTAAGCCCAGTTTCGGACTGTAAAATATTTGGAAAGAGAGGTAGAGGGAGACCTAGAGCGAAAATATTAGAACAACTTTAAACTGAACTGCACTTCAGGAAGTATACAGAGATGAAGAGGACAGCGGACGACAGGCGGCGGCGACAAGGCAGCGACATGGTTCCCTTGCTCCCAGTTTCCTCGAATAATAATCATGAGTCCTTTGACTGTGTACAAATGATTTTTTAAATAACTTTTCAGTCCGTATCACACCCTCCCTAAAGACATCGTATACGTTCTTCGACCAACAAAAGATGTCGTATGAATTCAAAAATTATGAGGGCGGGAGAAAGCTCTCACAGTTCACTTTCTTCATTTTTGAAATTTCATTACTTTTCCTGATTGAAACGAGTTGTCTCAACACAGCAAAAGTTTCGAAGTTAATTTTCATCAAGAAGAAATTATCAAGAAGATATACTAGACAGATACGCGGCTAATCCTGCTATTTTCATAAAAAACAAAACAAATAATGATATGCATTTAACTCGAACTTGAGAATTACATTGTTCTCATTTGAATATTATTTTATTATTTTTAATACATAAAAAAACAACAGTTCATGCTTTTATGTCTGACTCTCTAGTTCCCTAATTGAAGAATAACACGTACATTTCGGTATGGCTGTGTACGCTTGGCTTCTGCTATTCTCTCGTCAGGTGGTGGAATAGAATTTCAAGTCGAGCTACTGTTGGTGGGCAGGGCGCTAAAGACCGAGAGAACGCAAATGAGCCATAGATCTCTTTGATCGACACAAATACTAACCAGTCTTTTGATGACTTGTTAGTTATTTTGATAATTTTCTTTTAATGGAAATAAAATGTGATGTCATGCTATTCATTACACTGAAATTCGGTGGAGTTTTCCAGAACATGGACATTACTCTAAGAGGTTTCACAAAAACAAGAGATTGAGAAACGTTGATTTCTACAATAACTCATTAGATTGCGAGTTACGAGGTCATGGTTTACGAATAGGGAGAAATGCGGATATGTAATTATTGTGTAATATATATTTATTTGGTGAAATCTGTAATTTCTGACATGTATTCTGTGGGCACAGAAACATTCACTTTTGCAAGCCTATCATCACAACCTCGCCTCATTATGAGGGCTTGACCGACAACATTCACATCCAACCGATTCAACCAATGCTGGGAAGATATATATCCAGCCCGCTAATGAAAAATGTCGCAAACAAAATGTTACTGGATTCAGATGTGAACAACTTAATATTTTTAAACAATCTAAGAAACGTACGGACGATCAGTATGCTGAGCAACGCAAGAATCTGCAAAGGACGAGAAAATAATGTGAGTTAGGACTCATAAAAGCTGTGTTTATTTACTTATCGTTAAAAATAGTGACTATATAAACAGTACGTAGAAATATGACCAACAAAGGAAGAGCTCATAATAATTCGTGAGACGATAGGTTAGTCATCAAGCTAATGAAGGTCTACAACAAAATATAATACGATTTATAATAATTATGTGGAATTCTCTAGAGCGCCAATGATCAGACATGGGGTCTGCAAGGGAGAAAAAAAGTAGAGAACAGTTGACTTCAACACTAACAGTTGCTGCAGGTGGCGTGAATCCCCAGAGCGGTGACGGAGATGACAGATACAAAGTTGTGATATAACGTTACAGATGGATTCAGGTTTTCTAAAATATGTGTATTAAATAAAAAGTTCGAAAAGGTAAAACAAGTAAAAAAATGCTTCTCAGCACTTGGAGCAATGGCTGCAAGTGGCAAGGGCGGCTCGACTGCGGATGAGAGACCCTTCTTCGCCAAACGCTTCATTTAAATCATTTACAAATTCTCATCTCGCGGGTAGCACAATCGCCCCAGGAGGCAACACGCAATCATGAGGATAAGCGAGGGAGTGAACACGGGTGGATGAGCGGGGGACGGGGGGCGAAACGCGGTATTTAAATCAAGGATAGTAAACCATAGGTCACGCAAAGACCGAAAATATTCTGACTATATTGTCTGGGAGTGAGTCACCAAGTGCGCAATGTAATTATTACTGTAGAAGATGTGCACTAAATATTTGTGTGTTCTTGATCATGGATATGAAACGCTGAGATCCACACAGCCACGACAGTTGCCCCGGTGGCCAAAGGCCCGAAGGGAAGGACGGACGCTGCTGGAAGGGGTGGGCGGGGTGCGACGAGATGATGTGAGGTGGAGTGGGCGTGGCGGGGAGGTTGAGGACGGGGCTTGAGGACGGGCGCTGCTGGAAGGGGTGGGCGGGGTGCGACGAGATGATGTGAGGTGGAGTGGGCGTGGCGGGGAGGTCTTGAGCGAGGCGGAGCGGTACAACGCGGGCGAGGTTCCCAGGCTCGCGGCTCCGCGCCGCGGCGCTGACTCACCGCCCCGCCACGCCGCGCCGCCCCCGCGCCCTTACGTAACGCACCGTGGCCCGCGGCGGCGACGGCGACGGCGGCGCCGGCGGCGGCGCGGGCGGCGGCGCGGGCGGCGGCGCTGGCGGAGGCGAGGACGAGACCTGGCCGCGGCAGCGCGCCCGCTCAACTCGAAAGAAGCACGCGAGAACCCCTCACATTTGCCGCGAGCATCCGCCATTGTTTCCGTTCTCCTCTGCCCGGGCGGAGGCCGCTCAGCCCGCGGCTCCACCGGCTTTTCATGGTCTCGAGGAGAAGTGAGCAATATCTCGAATTGATGGTCGTGCCGTCGGCTTCGCTACCGAGCTATCCCGCGGCGTGGCACCTCGGGACGGACGGGAGGAACACGTGACCGCTTTCCTTGTGGTTGAGTCCCAGGCATTCAACTTCATTATTGTGTAAGGCATGGAAGCGTTATATATGCATTCCTCTTACTCGAATATGGCATTCTAAAATTTACAAGTACATTTAGTCGAGTGAGTAAAAAATAAGCATTTACTAGTAGTTTTAAATTTTAACGAAAGTAAATTATGTCAAGCATTTGGTGAAAGCAAAAGCACTTCCTCAAAATTTTGTGGATAATATTTTGCTAATGCTATGAAGTAAATGCTGGAATATTAAAGTAATTGCTTGTCAGTTGTTAGCAAGAACAGTTGACAGTCTCTGTAATTTTGGTGTGCTGCGAACAACATGAAAAAAGATGCGCCGTCTGTTTATGCTCGTGAGGAGAATAATAATGAGAAGCAACACCAGTTTGTTGACATTTTTATCTACTGTTTTATAACAAATCGCTGTTACTGAAAATAAAAAGTTTGCCTGACCCAACCTATTATACAATATAAATCAATGTATGACCAGTATATTTGGTATATTCCACGTGTAGAGTCAATATTACCTAATGCCCATGGAAACTTGTGATCCGACCATTCTTTTCTTGCTACCGCAACATCGTTGCCTTTAGAAAATCCATAGGTTTGTGGACGTAGTAAAAGTTCTCGTCATAAATCTTAGTTTGGAGAAAACAAAAGTTACATTATTCAACCATTTTTAAGGAGTGATAACTTGAATCTGTGTTGTAGTCTCAAGGTTTTATTTACTATAATTGTTTTTAAATGCAAAGTATAATTACCAACTAGTTTACTGGAACAAAATCTATGTAAATTATAATAAAAAAATACTCAAGTTATTTTAAACGATGAAAGTTTTGGACTCACGTTGTTTGGACCATGCTTTGGAATTCGTGATCTCAGGCATTATGAGGATCATTTGATGATTTCTTAGACATGACATAAAAGACAAGAAATTTCTTCTCTCTTTCTCTATATTTTCTTTCTTTCTTCTCTTTCTTCATTTTTCTCCCTTCTTCTTCCTCGTCTTCTTCTCTTATATCTTTGCAAATTCCCGGTTGATAACTAGGATTACTCACGAATCTCAGAAAATTCCCGATTCTTTCATTGGGTGTTAGAATACTTCTCCTCGTTCGCTTTTCAGTTGCTCTGCCAACCACTCAACATTTTCCTAATTAAATATGAACAAAGAATGAAAGTTACATTCTGGAATCTTAATCCGCGTACAATACTGTTTTGGCCTTGTACATGTATGCAGCCACCTCCTCCACGTAATTGGCATTGTAGCAAGGGGAGACTCCCAGTAGAACATTTTTAAAGCATTTTCTCTTGTGTGAAATAAAAGGTGTGATTTTATTCACACTATTTCAAGTAATTGCTTGAAAATTCAGCGTTTGCTTGACCATTTTTTATCCTGTAACATCTCTTCTATCTACACTAATTTTCAAGCAATTACTCATTTTTTCTAGCAAAAGTATTTACTATCTCGTTCACTCGGCCCGGTGGGGTCGTTCTAATCAGAATTCAAACAGAAACTGAAATATATTTCAGTTATTCACAGTTATGATTCACCAACAAATACAATTTTAAAAAATCGATTATTTCATAGTAATGCCTCAAAAATTAATAAGCTGTCACATTTATATACATTTACATCATTTACACTGCAACAAAAATATCGTCGGGAAGTACAGTTCCAGTTTTTTTTCCTACGCTTAGAGCTTCACATCTTCAAGGCATCAATTCCCAGCTTACCCCAGATGCATGACGTCAATGACATTCAATGAAGCAATGAAGTCTGTGACGCCCGGCGAGTTTAAACCTCATCGATGGATGCTCGAGAGAAAGATGCGAAGGCATTCCAAAAGCGAAGCACCAAGTTTTTTAACGAGCAGGTGTCAAAAATGATACCCACGTACGCATACGTTTTGCTGAAGAAAAATGCGGCGAGTGAAGCAATGTTAATGATGGTGGCACATAAAAAATACCTATAGAAAACAAAACTAATCAAAAAATTAATAAGTACACTTAATAACTGTCCCAAATTTGTTCTTGAATGTCACAATGAGAGCGTAACAATATCCTCTGTGACGAAATTTCGAATACACTATTGTTGCAGATCGACAAGAAACTATGCGGTCCCTGAGTGCATAGGGCTCACCGTTCGCAGTCACGCAGTATTATGCCATTCTTGCTGTATCATGGATAGAAGTGTCAACACCTACAGAGCCTCAAAAAAAAGGAACATCTGCAGCAAATGCATATCAAAACTGATCGTCCTTCTTATTGGTTTATTGGTTATAACGAAAACCATCGAGGGAAACATAATCAGGGCCCTCTTGTACTTCTTGGGAGGATCAGCTGGTTTAAACAGGAACATACCTACAAGCAGCGGACTTGTAAGGGTTCAGCACTACTTAGAACTTGTAAAATCCTTCAAATAATTCATTTACGAATACATTGATTTCATTAATATCCTAGTCTCACGGTCATTTAATCCTTGAATTTATTCCTACTTTTAAAACACAGTATATAAACATTATCTAATGCGTTCCACATCTTTCGACTGAGAGTCATTGTTATAAGAAAACGATATAAATCCTTTGTGACTGATTATTTTGTAAATTATCTGATTTTCCAAACCATTAGTGCAAACGTAACGAGAACAATTTGAGAGAAAAGAGAAAACTTTATCTCCAACTCTGGCGATCGGTTCACATTGAAAGCAATGATTCTTGCCATGGTGCAATGTTATTTACATTTTAATCTATCGAGGGCAACGGAATGTAAAACGCCACGCAAGCTCCAAAAAGAGAACAGAAGGGAGAATAGAACCATGATTTAAGGTTCATCCTGGATCCGAGCAAAACAGTGGCCCTAGAGCCACCGCTTAGGACAGCCTCGGGCACCCGGGGTGCTAACAAGGATACGCGCAAATCCATCAGTTCTGGAAAGAGCAAGTTCGCTAGGAGTTACCCCCCCCCCCTCACCTGCTCGCCCTACGAAATGCGAATGTCTTGAACTGTGCAAGCCATCCAGGAAAAAAACTTATTTTTGTATAACTAATTATAGGATAATGTACGCAAAATAATTATTGTCTTCAGTCAACAAAGATTTTCTCTTTTTTCTGCTGGTTTCCTTTGCAATAATTTCAGTTTATTCACCGTCTTTCATCTTGTTCTCCAGAGCATAGAGCAAACATGGAATTGCAACAGAAATCGCTGTGCGTTCGAGTGCAGCGCCGAGCTTCGCCCACAGAGGCGAAATGGTGGGGAATGGAAAGGGATTTTGGAGCTCATGAAAACGTGTGCAGTTTGTTATTTTCCTCTATCTTATCCTCCATACTTCACATTGCTTTTTACGAAAAGCTATCAAATGAAATTAAATCAAAGCAAGAAAGGCAAGGGAAGGATGTGTCTGTGGGGATGCTCCGGACATGGTAGGCCTGATTAAGTTGTATTCTAATAATGTGCGTGAATTATTGCTTGATCCGCATAGGGTCGCATGGTAACAATGACGCATTGATTCAAAATAACAAATTTGAGTAACAAAAATTCCACGAGTGTTTAACGATGAGCACTGTGGCAGTTAAAAGAAACAAACCATATTTAAAATAAATGTTCCGCAATTTATACTATTTTTATAATTACATCATAATCAAATTCCGCCTTTAATCACATTTTAAAAAATCCTCTCAGGACCCACATTACTTCATTCGCGCTTCTTCACAGCACTGCTGCCGTTGTAGAATATTATGCCTTGATCGTGCATCTTGCATGTTTTTAAACAGTTTTTTGTCGTTTTAGAAAAAAACAAATAAACATTTCGTAATATGCCTTGGTTGCTTTCATAGCTTGGCCATCATCTTCGGATTTGTTGCATCAAGATTTGTAGTATACCATAATTTCATTTTCACATTCGTCAACACATGATATTCTTTATTATTCCTCGTTGTGAATATCCAGAAGTTCATAATAGTTTTGCGAAATATTTAAAAATACTTTGATTTCATTCGCCATCGTAGAATTAATTAAAAACGGGTTGTCCATATTGCGGACAATTATGGTTTATTGAATTTGCGCCTTCGTTTCGATCCCTATGTCAAATAAGTGAAAATATGGTTGGTTAAAAATATAGCCTAACGAGAGAAATAATGAAACTAGAGGTCTGAAGCAACAAACACGCCGGTGAATAAAAGAGGTGACAATTATTTTCCAAAAAGTAGCATGTACACTGCTCAAAACCATAAATAAATACTCGTTTATAATGCTCCAGTGAAATAAATATTTCAACAAAACAGTCTTCGCGCATTGGAAATTAGTAACATAGATTCAGTAGAAGAGTGGTAAGAATCACATAGCCGTCACCCCCCATTTTAAATGAACTGAATTACAACGTATGTGTGTATAAGACAAGCGCTGTCCCGCAAAAGGTGGCAATGTTTACCGCTAAATTAATATATTAATATTTACGAGTCCGGAGAACTAAAGATTATCTGACGTAATTGGAACAGACGAATACGAAAAATCTTGGATAATCCGGAGTTTATTTTGGAAAAAGGTCGAAAAAACCGGCATGATGTTCTACGCATAGAGAAATACAAATGCGTATTAACATTCTAAAGTTACACAATACACAACATACCCAAAATAGGTAGTATAAATCTATGAACACGTTTACCGTAGTCACAGAAAGTCAACAAAAACTTAGCGTGGTAATTCCCAACAATATACAATGTTTGACGAGCGAATACGCTTATCGAAATCGGGGAAGCCTCATATTCCTAGAATCGGTGACGGCAGCGCCAAGCATACGTTCGGCTCGCCACAACTACAGCAATGAATGTATATCCTTAACTGTTCCGTCCTACAATGGCTTTCTTTTATTCGAACGTCAGTTAACACAAGGACTCGGTTAACCGGGAAACGGACGGCGAAGGCACAGTTCAAGAAAGCACGTTCAAGAAAGATCGGTTGGATGATGAGTCTGGCCGAGAGCGGATGCTGAGGGGGTGAGTGCCGTTCGAAGCAAGGGGGTAATCGAAGCAAGCCCCGGAGGGCGATGGGGGGTGAATGTAGTTGGGCCTGGGAGCCGCGAGGCAGGTATCGTCGGTGCTTAAGAAAAGTAACACATACACAAAAGTTCGTCAGAATTTAGCTAAGCGAAGATGTACAAGATATCAAGATCTTATATTTTGAGGAATAAAAATTTCATAAAGATAGTTCACAAGATTGCCGGTAAAAGGACTTAGACACATTGTTTTTCGCGGCGAAAAGAACGGCTCCATTCAGAATAAAATGATCTCTCTACAAATTCACATCTACTACTACATCATAATATAGGAGTTGTCAATTTTTTGTCCGCGGAATATATTGGCGGCATTGGAGGGAGTCGGGCCTCCTCGGAAAGAATTCTGGCTTCAGCAGAGCCCAAGCCATTCATAGAGAGACGGTCTACCAAAGTCAGGCGGTTCTCTTCGACAAGGGAAGAATGTCGCTTTAGGTCGAATCCCACGTTCATTTTTTTCACAGATGGCAACAGGAATTGTAGTTCAACTGCAGAATTTTAGCTGCGAAATGAAACTGGAAGTTCTTCTAAAACTTAGAAACATTGGGATTATTTTATGTTGCTTTTCAACGAGACATTTGTCCTCCCCCAGAAGATATCGCCAACACACCTTTCGTATGTGCAATACTTCTGTGCTTATCCGGCAGAGCAGGGCTGCGCAAGCGGAAGATTAAAGCGCCAAAAAACGTTAAAAATGGTATGTTTCATTTATTTTTTGATGAACTTCCAATATGTTCCGCAGCTAAAACTTTACTTATCGGCTACATCCGACCCCGACCATGTCTGAAAAAATGATGAGAGGTTTCGACACGACACAACAGGCCCTTGTTGAGAGTGGAGCCTTCCGTGCGGAGCGCGAGCGCGTCAGAAAGAGAGAGGCAGGGGGAGGTGGGTTGAAGAGGGCGGGGTGCTGCACCAAGCGGAGAGACCTCGGGGAGAGGAGCACATGTCGGAGGGACTGGAGGCGAGGGATGCTGCTGGTGCGGCGGCGGCGGCCAGGCGCGCTTCCGGCCAGGTGCGCCCGCCCGCCCCGCCCTCGAGCCCTCGCCCGCCCCGCGCCCGCCCCCGCGCCCGCCCCGCGCCCGCCCCGCGCCCGCCCCGCGCCCGCCCCGCGCCCGCCCGCCCCGCGCTCGCCGTCGCCGTCCAGCGGCGGGCGGCGCGAGCGCTGACCCGCGCGCGATGCTCGGCCGATAGCAAGTGCCGCTTCCGGGCCGCGGGCGGCGCTGGCGCCAGAGCGTGGCGCGGAGCGTGGCGCGGAGCGTGGCGTGGCGGGCGCTCGCCTGCAAACGCGGCCGAGGCCGCTGCCGCCCCGCCTCCCCCGCCCCTACCCCGTCACCGCCTCTGTTTCCTGCTGTTGCCGCCGCGGACGTCGCGCGTTCCCACCACCCCGCGCTGCCCTCGTCCCCCGCCGCCGCCTGAGAACGGCGCTCGCCCCGCACGGCGCAGCGCGTTGCCGCAAAAAGCAGTCGGGTTTCCTCCTGCGGCCGGAGGACGAGGACGAGGGCGAGGACGGAGGACGAGCGGGGGGACGGGAGAAGGGGAGCGGCGCGGAGGATGCGCCGTTGCACAAGAACGCGGGTCTGCGGCGGGTGGCGCGGCGGGCGCGCATGGGCGACGGAGCGCACCGCCGCGCCCGCACCACCGGCGGCAGCCCCACTTTCCAGCGGCGCTCGCGGCAACGGGGCGGCTGCGTGCGTGCGCGGCGCGGCGGGGCGGGGCGAGCGTGCTGGCACTTGCGTGCGCGGCCCGCCGCCCAACGCCCGGCGCCAGCTGCGGTCCCGCGCCCGCCCGCGCGCCGCTCGTTCCCCGGGGCGGCGGGCGGCCCAGGTGCGCTCTCGACCGCCGCCCCGTGCCCCGGCCACGTCGCCCGGCCCCCGCCGCCGGCCTCGCGTGCGGCCGCGGCGTTGCCTCGCCGCTGCCAGCGCGCTCACACGCTCGCTCACTCACCTGTGCGGACGACGGCGGCGGCTGCCAGCGCGACGCACACGACCAGCACCGCCCCCGGCGGCGACGCGCGGCCACTCATCCCGCGGCGGCGAAGGCGACGGCGACGACGGCGGCGACGTGCGCGGCGGCGGCGGGCGAGCGGCGGCGGGCGAGCGCTGGAGGCTCCGTGTGTGTCGGGGCGCGCGGCGGCGGCGGAGGAGAGCGCGGAGGGCGCGAGCGCGAGAAGACGCGAGTGCGGCGGCGTCTGCGCGGCGTCTGCAGCGGGCCGTCAATGGACCCTCCATGAATGGGCGGCCGGGCGGGCGGGCGCGAGCGCCGGGAGGGCGTGACGTCACGCGCGGCGCGGCGGGGAAGCGGCGGCGCGCGCGCGCCGCGGAGGCCCGAGGGCGGCGGCGGCCGGGCCCGGCGCGCCCGCCGCCGCTTCCCCCGCCGCGTCGCGTCGCGCCGCGCCGCGGCACCTGGCCGCCGGATTTCGGGCGAAGGGCCCGGCTGGGGCCGGGGCGCGGGGCGGGGCGGGGCGGGGGCGACGCGCAGAGATTTATGCGGGGCGACGGCGGCCGGCGCCCGGGCGGTAGGGCGGCGCGCAGGTAGGGCGCGCAGGGCGCTGCAGGTAGAGGCCAGCGGCCGCGTGAGCCGCGGCGGCGGCGGCGCAGCACGCGCGGCAGGGGCGGGGCGTGCGGGGTGGGGTGGGCGGGGCGGGCGGCACCGCCGATGGCATTCCTGGGCTCTCGCGTCAGCGGCGCCGCCCCCGCGCACCCAGGACGTCTCCGCCGCCGCGCGCTGCCTTCAGCCCGGACGGATCGCCGTCCGAGGTGCGTCCAGCGGCCGTGGAATGCGAGGCGGCGCCCCGCCCTGCCGTTGCGGTGGCAGGTGCTGAAAGACGCGGAGGTGCAGCCTAATCCGCGCCGGCCGCTCGCGAGGAGAAAAGGGCTGCGGAAGAAAGACGTGCGCTCTTGTGAATGGAGCTGCAGGGCCGCTGCGGGCCGCTGCCAGCCGCTCGGCGCTGGGGTGAAATTGTGGCGGTGCAGTCGCGGGCACGCGCGAGCCCTGGCTGCCTTTGGCGCTTCTTTCTGTCGGTGGAACCACCGAAAAGCGGAGCGAGCGGGGGAGAGGGGGAGGAGGGCCCGCTCTTACGCGTTCCGCTCTGTCGCCCGACTTCGAATCCCGGCTGCTCGAGGTCCCGTTTCTGGAAGACATATGGTTCTTGCTTTCTCACCCCATCTCGCTGGATTCTTCTCTCGTTCTTTTCTCACCGCTGTCCAGCGTTTTCCCTAACTACTCCTAGAGTGTGGTATCTCACCCCTATTGTTTTATCACACTCCAGAGAAGTTTGGACATCACACCCGATGGGTGATGCGAGAAAAAACGCAGTTTTAGACATGTGAGGCCAAAGAAGAGTTAAAACCGTATGTAATAGCCTATATATCGTTCGAAGTCTCCTTTATGTACTGTAAGCCTATTACTAAAAAGTTGTTTCTATTAATTTGGAACTTAAGAATAATAAATGAGACTATTTGAAAATGCAATTTACTGAAGTCATGAATCATGGCATGCATAATAGTAATAACCCAAAAATGGACAAAAAATTGATTTCAATATTCTTTTGCGTCCAAAATATAAATAAAATATTAACTTATTTAAAATATTTCTGTATTTACCACAGTTATTTTATCTTTTCCAACTGTTTCATTTTCATAATAAAATTTCATAAACATGTAGCCCAACCCATTATGTTCTTCTTGAAACATTCTTCCTAAAAATATATTACACTCTCAAATTTTCTCACCAGTCAAACATTTCCAATCAATTTCTGCGTAAAACATTGTCCCTGTCTTTTCTGCTCTGAACTCTCTCTTTTTCTCTATATTTTCTCTATCGCTTTATTTTTCTCTTTTCTCTCTTCTTTCATTCTTTCTCTCTCTCTCTCTCTCTCTCTCTCTCTCTCTCTCTCTCTCTCTCTTTCTTCTCCCTTTCTCTTTCTATTATTTCAACAATGAACTTCAAAATACGTAGCAATAATTGTATTTCAATATCTCTGATATATCTTGGAAGGACAAACTGTTATGTGAAAGGGAAAATATTGATGTTCGTATTGAAGTGCCTTCCTCAGAAGGGGAAGGAGGTGTAATATTCTTTTCAGCCGCACCGGCTCTAGTGAGGACAGGAAATACAACTTCGAAGAAAAACAGTTCTTCACCCTGTAACACATAGTATTTGCAGGTGGAGTTTCGTGATTTATTTGTGTAGCTAAATTCTACGAAACGAGTGGAATTAGAGTGGGGGAATATACCTCTAAGAATATATTAGTTTCAGATCATCTATGGCAATTCTGTCGACCGTGAAGACTTAATCGACGCGAACTACTAGACGAAAACTAGGGAAATACCATTTGAATATGGGGTTTTTAAGGGTCTTTCAGAACAGAACTCCACTCAATTAACAAAGGGAATACAAATAAAGAAAATATCCTAACAGTGCAAGAGTCATTCAAAGGAGAAATCTTATAAGTTTTGAAATATATTGTGTCTGAAAACTGTTGAATCAAGGGTCGAGGAAGCACAGGCTGTAGAGTACACTCTGCAATATGTACTAAGAAAAAAACTATACTGAGCAAACGTTAATGAAAAATTATTATTTAAAAGCTGTACCCAATGTTTGAATTCCTTCTGTTGGAGTAATGAACATCTTTAATAAAGGAATCAATCATCAAGAGGAATTAGTTTTTAATAACGCGTTATCGGATGTACTGAACCTGTGATATAGTGAAGAATATTAGTTCGCAGAGGATCACTATAACCTGAGTCGACTGTTTGTAAACAATATTTATGGATATTCAGCACAGTACACATATCTGTAAGAATGAGTGTGTAGCTGAGCTGAATGCTTCTTGCAGCAGTCGTGGAAAAGGCCTGCGTCTCCGTCAATCTCATGCAACACACACACAAACAATTTTCTCATCTACCAGCATTCCCTTACAGTTTTGCTTCGTCAATTCATGTGCCGACACGGGAGTAACATTATTTTAAGGAAAGTTTATTCGCGTTTTCTTTAGTAGGTAGTATTATTCTTTTATTCTTATTTATCGTACGTAACATACAGTTTTTGACATAAATAGATTAAATTAAATTAATAACACCGCCCATTCTTTTTTCTTTTGTCCACTTCGTCACAACAACACACGACAAAGATTCCATGAATAAAGTAATAATACCATGATATGATCATGATGATGCCTGATTAAAACTAGGCGTAGATTAAAACTAACCAATAGGTTTTCTTCTAAAACCTCAACACCAAGTTCAAATTCATGTAGGTATCGTACAAATATTTTCATTAGATGCAAAAAAATAACTCATTTCATCATCTTAATACATTGATTATAAAATGTGTTAATTGTAAAATATCTTATCTGAATGTTTTGGCACATGCTTCAGGAATTGTTATGAAACTCATATTTGTTAAAACTTCGATAAAATAAGTAAATGTTGATACTTGCAGTAAGAGCCTCTCAATAAATGAATGAATACACTTATGTCGTGTACGAAATACATTATCTTTTGAAAATTATTTTTTAAAACGAATTACAAACGATAATGATGAGCTCGAAATCGGAAACAGACTACCACTCCCATCCGACTTAGGATTCTGGAATAAATTTTATTCACTGCTACTGCGCATCCTCAGGAACGTTTCACCTTGTAACTTACATCAAGAGTAATTCCAGTCGCCATATTTCGCAGTATACCGTGCGACCTTCTTGCTTCCTGTTGGGTAACTCATTCTGTTGCCTAACAGTTTCTGTACAATTAGAGATTATGCTGAGATTACTGAACTAAAATAATATTTGTTGAATAATATATACCCTGCAGTATTCAGTAATTTTTATATTAACTCATAGAAACGACTGTAGTTGCCTGTGACGAGTATTCCTTCTTCTGAACTGTCACGTCTATCTCGATCGCTTTTTGGTAGTTTCCCTTGATTCATTTAGTCATTTAATCAATGACCCAACTCCTTGTTTTGCTTCTGCATACTTTTACTTTTATATCTGCCCTAGAATGTCTCTTATAGGTTGATATTGTTTTTATATTCAAATAAATAAATAAAAATAATTAAAAGATATCAAATTATATAATTAAACCATTAGTTAATTTGCTCAACAAATGCAAACTTTTGGGATATTTCCTGACCACCTGAAAAAAGCGGAGATAGAACCTATCATTCAAACAGGAGACTATACATCTGCTAAGAATTATAGGCCTATATCTCTTATCTCCAACTTTGCTAAAATATTTGAAAAACTTCTAAAACTTAGTATTGATAATTTTATTCCTAAACACAATTTAATAAACCAAAATAAATTTGGATTTAAAAGTAACAAGAATACAGATGATGCGATGAAAATGGTGACGGATCAAATATATAATGCAATTAGCAGTAATACCATCTGTCTAACAATATTTTTGGATGTGGCTAAGGCTTTGAATAATGTCCACCATCTAATACTTCTTAATAAGGGCAATGGAGGTGTCGCTCTCCAACAGGAAAGTTATCTTACCAACAGGTAACAAGTAGTTAGAATAAATAACGGTATGTGATGAATTGATACCTACGGAGTTCCTCAAGGTACCATTTTGGACTCCTTACTTTTATATAATATTTTAATAACTTTTTTGAAATTTTACCGATGAAATTACTTCCTTTGGAGATGATACATGCATATTTATAAAAGCGGAGTCTTGGAACGACGTTAAATCATTGACACAAACAAAAAATATTATTATAGTTCATTGGCTAAGTAGTAACTATTCAAGTCCTAATGTTTCAAAAACTGTCATCTTATACGGTAGTTCCGAGATAGTAACCTGAATAATGTTGAGTTATAAAATACTTGGTAAAAATTACTGTGTCACACGATTCCAGTCATGAGTCGGCTTCAGCAGCGTGCGGAAATGCCTTACGGAGCCCGCTAGTGTTGTTGGAATTTCATATCCTCTGTTATCTGTGCAATGCTGGAAGGTTTTGGGTCGTTCTCCTAAGATGCCTGTGTTTATGTGCTACTAATACTGTACTACTTAGTTACTTATTATTTTACTGACATGGGAGACTGTGGCAAGTGTTTGAAATCCCTACCAAACGCTAATAAAAGTGGGCCGGTTGTCAAGATTGAATGTTGTGACTGTATACTGTCGTTCCATGGTAAGTGCGTTAACCTAACTCCCGAGCACATTCATTATTATCAAGATAACGAGAGTATTTGGAGATGTGAGTCTTGTGCTAAAAACCGTCGGAAAAGCATGACTATTGAATCTAGGCCTGGATCTGTGGTTACATTCGACGATGTATTGAAACTTGTGTTGGGTTTCAGAAATGACCTTAGGGCCATCCAGGAAAACCTGGGCAAGTCAATTAATTGTGAATATATTTTCTACCTCTTGCTTTATAATTATGTACATCAATATTTAAAGAAAAAAAACTTCTATTTTGTTTATCATGTGAAGCTGCTTTATAAATCAAAATGACCATTAGTTATTGCTCCAAAATCTATCGTAGGAATCAACCTAGGAATTTCAAGTAATTGTGCTCAAATGGTGAATCCTCTGTGATCGTATCGAATCAGGTATTTTCTAGGAAGCGAAAACTGGTGAACGAGTGTATTCGCCAGCGTGCAAGGTTTCTCGAGGTGCAAAAATTTCGAACTGATGCGGCATTAAATATCGTAGCACCAACAAAAAATGAGAAAAAAAATAAAAATGATGACGCACTTGAAGAAATAAAATAAAGATAAAATGTAATTCAACATATCCGTACAAAGAAAAAATTAAAAAGAATAGGACACTTTGCAAACAAAATGAAAATGATAATTGTAGAAAAGTAGAAGGTACAAGAAGTAGGGAAAGAATGAATATTTTTAATATACGCGAAAAAAGTGCTGTAGAAACCTTAAGAAGGACATGAAGATGGAAATGCCCAGATGAGACCTACTTCTGAGATTTCATGAATGATGATGATGATGATGATGATGATGATGATGATGATGATGATGATGATGACGACGACGATCATGGTGAACGGGAGCGGTGGCTCAATGACCGGGAGCGGTGGCTGCTGTCACTGCAGCACCTCTGACCGGGAGGTCCTAGGTTCGAGTCCCGACGGCGGCAAGATTTTCGATACTAACTTTTCAGCTAGGTCGAATTCAGGCGCTGTCTGGAGAAGAATTCTAGCGGCCGGCTGCTCTGATCAGTAGTTTTTCGAGGTTTCTCCAATGAACACCAGGCGTATGGCGGAGCAGTACCCTAACAAGCAGGCCACGGACCGCGCGCTATCTTTCCTTCCTCTTCCTTGTCCTATTCTCGCCCCTTACACACACAGACACACACACTTTAACATGCTCTACACTTCCACACATGCCAGGAGACCGGTCGGGGACTTAGAACTTGCCCCGGCTGGGTTGGTGCCCCGCTGTTTGGGGAAAAATCCATTAGCGGACGGTAGTGCCGCATCTCGCCATCCAGCGGGGGAAGACCACGGCCACCTACTGAGCAAAAGCACGCACTGCACTTACGGGAATAATGACCACAGTAGTTGACCAGCCCGGAATCACTAACAATAAGTCAATCATGGTAAAGATGATTATATCCTGTTCATTTCGTGTACTTTTAACCAAATTATTTCAGAACAAATTTTGACATATTACCTCTGGCTGTTCACTTATCAGTGGATATGTTCTTCCCGCCTCGTACACTATGGATAGAGGAAATTCTGTAACGCGGCAGGAAGAAGTGCCGATGTTTTTTTAATTTTAGAAGCACATTTTGTGTGTCCCTGTTACTGAAAACTTTGTTTTTCCTTTCCCTATAAGTTGTATATTACGTTGTGGTAATTATACCATGTAGACATGGAATAGAAAATACACGTTTTGGGGATCGTTGATACTAAAAAGGATTTTTTCTCAAAAAGATTTTATGTCTGTTCTTCTATAAATAACATTAGCGTATAAAAAATCCGTAAGCAGGATTTTTACCATTATGAATATTAAATGAAAAATTGTTATTGCGTGATCGACCTGGCTGATGTCGCAGCTTCTCGAATTTGAAAAGAATCATTAAAATTTTTTGGGGGGACCTTACGTAGAGCTATAGGATATTAGCGAAATTTTCTCAAAAATCGCTCCAAATTTTATCTTTTAGCTGGTTTGCTCGAATAGAGCCAAGTGCACTAATCAAAATGACTGTGGTCCGATATTCAGTAATACCTCTGAAATTTCAAAAGTTGTAAAAGTTTTGTGTGACCTCTCCTACAACTGCATTATTGAAGATAGAAACTTTTCTTAATGAAATCTGTTCTTCAAAATTACTTCTACCCCTTCAGACCTGGCGTACATCATGTACATATACATGATATTTACAGCGTTGTCAAACCTTTACGAAACGTCTGTAAGAATAGTAATTGTTGGAGACAAAAGATTTTATGTTTTATTAATATTTATCTTTCATCATTTATTATGATTCATTTATTTATCATATATTATTTATTTATCTTTCAAGAAGCCAGACTTACAAAATAACTTTTTTCCACGGTCCCAAAAAAATCAGGTCTGAAGGGGTTCAATAATGTCATGTACAATATATTCAAAGTATGAGTAGTTTACGCATAATTTTTAGAAAAATCCTCACAGTTAAAAAAAGTAAACAGGATTTCTCAAAAATACTATAGAATTGTTTTTAAAAATAGGTCAAATAGAGCAAAGTTCGTTTAATAACATGACATAGGTCCGTCTTTCAGTAAAATCCCAGGGATTTCGAAATTTGCGAAAGTTTCAAGTCTTTTAAACTTGTTTTACACCTTCAATATTTAAGCAGGAGATTGATTTCTTAACGTCATTTATTTCTCAATATTAGATCTATAAATCCTTTTATGTACACTTTTTTAAAAATATATTGGTTTCCAGGTAATATGGTGTTATATCGCGACAATGAGTTATAATAATAATAATAATAATAATAATAATAATAATAATAATAATAATAATAATAATGGGCAAAATGATATCTATCAATATTTAGGCGTGCATAAAATTTTGTGCACAAGTGAAACGAGGATGAGGCGTGATATTCAAAATAAAGTCTTGCAAAGAGTTGCAAAAACTAAAATTCTTTTAAATGGAAAGAACCTCATATCAGCCATCAACACTTGGGCAGTACTTGTCACTGTCTATACATTTGGTGTTCTTTACTGGACAACAACTGCACTGCAGGAGCTTAATCGGAAAATCAAGGCCATCTCGTTCCGTGGAGCGAAATTGCTCGCTCTTCACCAAGGAGGTCCAGGTTCAATTCCCGTCGAATCTCATGTGAAAGTTTTCAACAAAACGAGTTTGGTTGCTTTACAAGGGCTAGTCCAACCCCTGTGAAGAGTTCTAAACCCTACCCCTATCCTTATTCCTTCCCAATCCTGGCCGCTGGGTAGTGACACAGGAGCGCGTAGTGGGAGGCGCGTACGCGGAGATACTACCTGGCGGTTCTCTTGGCAACTGAGTGCGACGAGACGTGACGTGACGGACATAATACTAACGGAGGATTACTCCAAAAGCGCTGTAATTAATGGAGGATTACTCCTAAAAGCGCAAAGCGCTCAACGCCCTCCAAGGGTCTCGGAGACGCATTGCGTCAATTGAATTATTTCAGAAACCCGTCAAACGGAATATTGATCCGTGAGGGTAGACACATCGTTTAGTGCATATTTAACTGAAAAATATTAATTTAACAACTGCTTTACTATTAAAAAATATTTTGAAATCAGAAAAACTGGGACACTTTTCCTCAGTTTTCATTAAATAAGAAATTTGACGCTTGACGGGTTTCTGAAATAAACAATTCAATTGTAGACGCAACTAATTTTTAAAAAAATTGGGACCACTCTTACCAAGTACTACATTCACCATCCCAACAGTTCAATGGTAAGACTATACTTACCTTGGGAAAAAGTCTTCTGTATTTTGAGTGCTTGTGCGAGAATCAAATCAACAATCTTCGCAAATTCTTCAGAAAACGACGGTTGTGTATAAAACAATTTGTGCCACGGACAAGAAGATTACCCCATTGAACCTGAATCAAGCGAACTCTGAAACTGTGTATTACGAAAAATTATAGGCTGATTGAGTGGACCCAGAAGGGTTTGCACGGAAGGTTCCCTGCTGAGCTCAAAGGGAACGCTGTGAACAAGGGATCGTCAGTCTCCTAGCTAACAAAATCTAGCCTCTTTGCTGAGACAGAAGGTTTCGTCACTTCTATTCAGGACGAAATAACCTCCACTTGCAATTACTAAAAGTATATGATTGGGGATAAGAAAATAGACGCCTCTGCAATTAACCCGGAGAAACCCTCCAATGACATAACGGGGAGTTGCTCTGCTATGACAGAAATACCTGACTCGGCACCACGACGTTGCTGGGGTAGTCCATCAGACTCTGGCTGCAAAGTCAGAGAAGGTACAAAAAGAGGTAGCCTACAGGTTCAAGCCTTCAGATTCAGTTTCGGGGAGACGAAACGGTGGAAGCTCTTGTGGAATGTTGCAGTCATCACTTATTGCAAGGTCGAAACCAACAGACCTGACATAATATGGATCGACAAGTTTGCATGTAAAGGGATTATAGTCGACATAGCTATCCCTTTAGACAAAAATATAGCTGTCTCCATTGCTGAGAAGAAGCGAAAATATGTGGCTGTTGGTATCTGTTGATGTGTCCTGTGACGTAGTCTTGCAAATAGACTGAGCTCTGAAGAACTAACTTCATCGTCTGCAAAGCTTGGCCTTAAGAACTGGCACATTCAATGTAAGAGGCTGTTCTTCTGAGTACTGCACGCAGCATGACGTTTTTATTTATATAACTTCGTGTCGAATCCTAACCGCCCGAATGTGTAAGCAAAACAGGCAACTTGGTTCTCCATAGGTCCCGATATCTGCCGGAGGACACCTTGCTGGGCGAGAGACTTGAATAATATTATATAATGTCAATAATGGTAATAATAATAATAATAATAATAATACATGTCACAGAAAGATACTCCACCGACGTAGGAAAGCAATTTTGTATTGAAAAATGTAAAATCTAAAGCATCAGTAAAGGTAAACTCATCAGCGCAATAGAACACGAAATCATGTCAAGAGAGTATAACACCCTTAAAGGCAGATGAGCTTTACAAATACCTTGTTTCATCAAAACAAGTTGGTTGTGCACACTGAAATTAACGCAAAAATACAATTGAAATTGGTTAAGAGAATAAAACGTTTAGTCCAAACCTTTCTCAACTCACAAAATCTTACAGCAGCAATTAATATGTACGCAATACCAATTATTGCATTTACGTTGGGATCAGAAAATGGTCGAAAACGGATATCGAATCCTTGAAAAGGCTTATCAGAGTCCAAATGACCCGCCTCCAAATGAATCCACCATCCAAAAAGCTCAATCCCAAGTAAGGAGTGTGACCCATTGGATTGAGGAGTCGAGGTATTCTTAAAATCATCAACATCCATGCGAAGCAGATCATCAGCATGAGGGAGTGCTTCCGGCCGAAAGTTGTATCATCTCATCTACATAGGAAGCAGATACTTCATCCAACATGTAATTGAACTCCAGCAACCATCCTTCGTACGAGAGATGGAGCTATGGAAGCAGAAGGCAATCCATGGTAGATATCCAGCTGAAGTAGCCAATTCCAATGTCGTCGCTGATATGTCGTACAAATGGCTCAGTATTGGACATCTACATCCCGAAACGGAAGGGTTCATGATTGCAATACAAGACCAAGTAATTGCAACCAATAATTATCTCAAATACTTCATCAAAGATCCAGATAAGCCCTCTGATGAATGACGGGCCTGTGGTCAACGTAGCAAGACAATTCAGCTTGTTACCTCAGGCTGTATTGTATTAGCCCCTGCTGAGTATGAGAGCAGACAGGATATGGTGGAACGAATCCCGTCAAAATGCATAACTTGCCGAGATATGTGGTTTCGCACCATGCCATGAGACACCATATGAAAAGTATATTCCGAAAAATGTGCTTGAAAACAACAGCTACAAACCGTGTTTGGACCGAAGTGTACTGACAGATCGATCAGTGCACCACAACAGACCTGGCATAGCACTCTCGAATAAAAACAGGAAAAAATTTGGTTTGTGTATATGGGAGTCGTCGATACGAGCAACCTTACAAGGTGAAGATCCAGAAATACCAAGAATTGGCCCATATTGTGAAAGAACAGTGGAATATCCTGGAGACATAGACTGTCCCCGTCGTTCTTTCAGCAACGGGCATCATTCGGAAAAACTTAAAGTACTCGCTAGAAACACTTGGAATTAAAAAAGTGTCGTCATCAGTCTTCGGAAATGTTTTTACTCAGTCCGTGCTTAATGGTCAGGAAGGTTCTGGGAAGTAATGGAAGTTCTTAAGTTCTACAATAGTCAATTCTTAAGTTCTACAATGTAAAAAAGTTTCTGCATTGTACCCATAAATACGCACCTATTTGCTTTCTCTACGAGAACTACTACTTTTGTTTATTGATATTCAATTTACTTTATAATATGCATTAAGAATTTGGAAGTCATGCTTTGATATATGATATGTGTGTGACTTCTCAGTACCATACCAAATGCATTAAATATAATAATAATAATAATAATAATAATAATAAAGATTATGACAAATGTCACAATTAATAAGATCATGTAACATTGACCATATAGTCTCATCTTTTCCAATTATAGCAATGACCGAAGACATGAAAAGACACGATAGGGTGTTTGGTTACCTCCACTGGCAGATCTGTACCGACTTCGAAATTCCAAACACATGCTCCAAATAGTACGAATACTCACCAAAACCAGTGACATCTGGTACACTGTGTACAATATCGTACGACCGACAAATTCGAACTGATCGCACGATAGTGGCCAACAAACCGGATGTTGTTATCCGGGATTTGGAGAAAAAATCGTGTTTACATGTAGATGTGGCTGTGCCTTGCGATCAAAACGCCGTACCGAAGGAGGCAGGGGAACGTCTTAAATACAAGAGCTTGGAAATCGAGATCAGCCAAAGGTCGGGCGTAAATATATAGATCGTCCCGATAGTTATCGGAGCTCTGAGATTTGTTCGGCAAAATTTATGTAAGAACTTGGCTAAACTCCCAGGTCATTCAAAAGACGGGTAAGTCGCGCATTTTGCGCAAAGTATTACAGAGGCACCGATAGTCCCTAGATCTGCTCATCTGCTCCTTAGATAGCTGCTTGCAACCTGGAGTAGATTTTATATTCAGCCGACTCGTAACATCTTTAGTCGTGAAATAGAGGGAAAATTACAATAATAATAATAATAATAATAATAATAATAAAATAAAACTTATACACAAATGCAATTTCAAATAAGGTATTCCATAACAAATTTTCCCATATTTATCAAACATCCAAATTACAAAATAAAAGTCTAAAAGAAATAACTAAAAAACGAATATATTTTTATTAGAATTCAGATATTAAAATTGTCTATTAGAATTATTGCAACATTAAAAATTCATTATTTCATTTTTTCAAATGATCGCACGATAGTGGCCAAGAAACCGGATGTTGTTATCCGGGATTTAGAAAAAAAATCGTGTCTACTCGTAGATGCGGCTGTGCCGTGCAATCAAACGCCGTACCGAAGGAGGCAGAGGAACGTCTTAAATACAAGAGCTTGGAAATCGAGATCAGCCAAAGGCCGCACTGTAAGTAAGAATTCGTAGCTTAGAGAGACTACTATGGCCGCGAGAAGCTAAGTGCTCCAGTTCACATCACAGCTGGGCTGATATTTGGGTGCGTTGGAAGTAGTTTTGCGTGTTCAACTAGTATTATAATGTTACGTGGCTTAAGAAGACAAGGTGTGTCCTATTGTAGCGCCACTTACTTACGTTGTGACCGCTCTACCTTTTCACTATTCTCTAAAAAGCCTACAGTGGGTCACTCAAGTAAGCTAGTAGTGTTACTTGACCTGTGACTTGTTATGATAATGTCACACCAAAAATTAGGAATGGTTATAAATGTCCTAACTGCCCTACAGGAGTGGGTTCGTCTTTTAACCTGCTTTTGAAATTTATTTATTTTACGTCAAAAAAAAAACGGTTAAAAACTGCGTATGACGTGCTATGGGGAAAAGTGAATTGTGTGCACATTTTCAAAATTCTGTGATCCCTACACTAAGTCATATACTACTTAAATTTTGAATTTTGAAAGGGAGAAAAAAAACAAAAACTCCCATGTAGTAAAATCTATTTTCAAAAATAAATAAGCAATGAAGGTGGTAGGGTCGACGCGATTGTAATTGATTTTGCCAAAGCTTTTGATGTTGTTCCACACGATCGTCTTGTAAAGAAATTAATAGATTCGGGTTTAGACACTAGAGTGGTAGCGTGGATAAACGAATTACTTCGTGACAGGATACAAAAGGTCCGAATCGGAAATTACTTGTCAATTTCGAGAAACGTCACGTCAGGAATTCCACAAGGGAGTGTCATCGGCCCACTCATGTTTCTTGCCTTCGTAAATGATTTACCGACAAGTTTAGTTTCTAATGTACGACTCTTTGCAGATGACTGCGTAATTTATAGAATTGTTAACTCGGAGGAGGACGAGAATATTTTGCAGCGAGACTTGGAGAAATTACATATCTGGGCGGATACAAACGGCATGGAAATAAATAGTTCAAAGAGCAAATCCATCACGTTTGGTAGGGGTCGAAGTTACAATGAAACCGCGTATAAATTGAATAATAATGTTATACCTCGAGTCACGTCTTGCAAATATTTAGGAGTTCAGCTAGACAGTAAATTGACATGGGAAAATCAAGTAAATTTCGTTGTAGGAAAGCATGGAAATCTTTGCATTTTATTATGCGGATTCTCAAAAGAGTTCAGTGAGTGCCAAAGAACTGGCATATATATCATTAGTGCGACCCATATTAGAATATGGCGCGATATGTTGGGACCCATACAGACTTTTGCAGCAAAGAAATCTAGAAAGGTTCAGCGTAGAGCTTCAAAATTTGCTTTCAGGGGTACCAGGAATAAAGTATGGGAGTCACTCGAAACAAGGAGAATGAAATCGCGTCTCTATACTATGTATAAAGCGTACACAGGATTTCGACCGTGGAAAGAAATTCAAAGTCGATTAGGGAAACCTACATATTTCGACAGAGCGGATCACATGCACAAAATTCAGACAAGAATTCAGAAAACGGACGTTGGGAAATATTCATTCGCGAATCGAACTATTAGAGACTGGAATGGCTTGCCTGTGACAATCTTTGATCCCTTTCCTCATGATGTCAGCAAATTTAAAAATAAATTAAATTCCTAGATCTTTATATGTGTCTTATTATTTCCTATGTAAAGTATGTTATATTATAACTATTATTATTATTATTATTATTACTATTACTATTACTATTACTATTACTATTACTATTCTATTATTATTATTATTATTATTATTATTATTATTATTATTATTATTATTATGTGCAGTGGCGTGTAGTGCAGTGATGTGAAGTTGAGGGAAACGAGTGAGTCAAAATCACATTAAGACGTGATTGGCAAAAGTGATTGGCAGTATGGTGAGGTGAGACGAGGCGAGGTGAAGTGAAGTGAAGTGAAGTGAAGTGAAGTGGTGCCATGGAAGCTTGCACGGTGAAATGTTCATGTTAATTTGTAAAGTGTGTAAAATGTTGTATAGTTAAGTTCTGTAATGTTTAGTTAGTGTATTCTGCCACCAAGGTCTGGAACTTATTTGCAGAATTAGTAATAAATCTATCTATCTATCTAAATTTTAAATTTTGAAATTTTGAAAGGGAGAAAAAAACAAAAACTCCCATGTAATAAAATCTATTTTCAATTATAAATAAGCAATAAATTTTGAATTTTGAAAGGGAGAAAAAAAACAAAAAAACTCCCATGTAATAAAATCTATTTTCAAGGATAAATACGCAATAAACTTTGAATTTTGAAAGGAAGAAAAAAAACTCCCATGTAATAAAATCTATTTTCAAGGATAAATAAGCAATAAATTTTGGCTCTTATTACTTCCTGCCGCGAGGCAAGTTAGGCAAGTTAACTTCCATAGGCAAGTTAATTTTTTAACTATGAACCGAGTTCTAGATATATTCTGTTAAATACTTTAATACAATTCTAATCTAGAATTTACACATTGCATTGAAAAATTCTACCACTTGCTTTACCTTTAGCAATTACGTGATTACCTAACTGCTGCAGTTGCGTTTTAACACTCGCATAAACACTTTACAAAAAATTATATTACCCTACACTTCACAAAAAACACAATACAATAACTGTACACAGACCTATAATACAGGAAACACAAAATACAGAAAAAGAATCACATACCAAAATACCCTTTACATACACTTTCAAAGAAATTATCACTTGAATAGTGAATTAAATATATACAAGACGTTGTTTCATTTTCACGTAGATTATTACTAAAATTTCCGAAAGAAAGAAAATGTCGTTATGCAATGAACTAATATATTAAAAACCTCTTTCACTAATTATTGGTTTTGAACAATTTGAAAACGATTAAACAATAAATTGAAAACACACACCAAAAGAACAAATATTATCGATAATAGAAAAATGAAATAAATAGGTTTTTACAATTCTTTACAGGAATTAGCTATCTGGCTTCCTTTTACGACTGCAATATTGTAAAGATTACCTTTAAATGATTTTAATATAATTACTCGATCATCTACGTCTGTAATTGAGGTGAATTCTATCTCTGTATAATAATTCTCGCTTCTTTACACAGTTCTTTTTTTTTTTTTTTTTTTTTTTGGAGAATTTCTAGTGAAGTTTTCCAACACACAACACGTCGTCTCGAAGAAATATTTCCATAGCTTGGAGCGGCGACGGCGACCCAGATCCTTTCAAGGACGTGGCAACCCCTTGCTTCGGTGAACACGTGCTCTGGTGAATCGCTACCACAGTCCTTCGAATTTTATACAATATGACTGCAATATCTCCGAGTAATGAATTTCCTGTGGTAAGCCAAGACGAAAGACAAAAAAAGCTGGAAATAGAATAAAACATTTCCTATAGCACATGCTTTCTACTTCAGTATACGTTCTTGAACGTTGAAATATATTATTTCCTCGTTGATAGAAAAATAGTATATTTCTGTGTAATGCGTTCACGTGAATTTATCAGAATATTCATTATTTAAAATTCTCAATTCTCTCATTCTCTCATGGTATCGTTATTTTAACATGATGAGACGAACTACCTTTTTCAAGCTTCTAATCGTCGAAATACGGCGAATTCTCCTCTCCGCCCAGCACGAACACTTCCGGTGTGTCCAGATCGGTGGTCGACAGCACAAGAGAAAGTTTTTCGTAGCGGTGCTGATATTTTCGGGGTGATTTTTGATTGGTTGTCGCTCCATTCTACGCGAGTGCGTTCAGAAACTTTAATAAATTCTCGCAAGGGATACCCTTTACTGCTGGCGCGATCTCTTGCAATTCGGTAACACTATAATTGCAACTTGTCGTGTCTTGACGTTCTCGGTGCTTTTCAAAAATCAATGGAACCGACATATGGGCGGTTACAACGTAGGAAATATTTTGTGTAAATCAGTTGAAATTGTATAGTAATTTTCCCTTACAATATAGTATTATTATTGCAATACTATCATTTCTAAAATGTAATAGTATATTATTTTATTTTTGTTCTCTCAACTCATTCCTCGTGTTTGAGAATATTAAAAAAATCTACATTATGTGGAGGATACCGATTTACTTTTATTAATAATTATAGTTTTGGGGAATAAGTCGTGCTGTTACTGTCAGAAAACAAAAGTTTCCCAGTAAAATGCGAAATATTGGCTATACAGAGTCGTGCGTCACTAGCTGAGAACGATTATAGATGCCTTACTGTAGGTTTAGATTAGATATGCTAATCTTTCCGAATGTGCATGACACAATCAGATATCAGTAATCCCCTTGAAAATGCTAGCATCTTAAGAGCCTTCGTTGAACTTACATTGGTCATAATCTCATCAACCACTTCTTTTAGATTTACCGGAGTTATCGTTCCTGTTAGAGCATTATTAACTTCAAGAGTGTTATTATTGTTCTGCATATCATTTGCCGTAAAAACATCCACTATATGTTCTGCAAATAGATCTGCTTTTCGTTTATTATCTCTTGCCCACTTTCCTTGGCCTTTTCTTATTGGAGGGACTGAGGTGATTGGCCTTTTGATTCGTTTACAGGTTTTCCACAGTGAGTAATTAATATCTTTATCAGCTGTCACATTTGTAAGGTATGCTTTGATACTTTCGTCTTTTAACTTACAAATTTCTCTTTTCAATTTTTGTACCTTATTTTTGAGGACAGTCTTATCAGCTGGGTGTCATGTTCGCTGCCACTTTCGTCTCGCTGACCTTTTTTCTCTTACTAGGTTTCTTATCTCGGCTGGATAATTAAATCCTTTTGTGGCTCGTTTTATTTCTCTGGTGTTGTTAAACGCAGTTGTTTGTAGAGCCTAGTAAATTTGTCTACTTCTGTGTCTAATTATTCGGTTATTTTTAGTTTGACATTCAAATTGGATTTCATTTTGTAAATCAATTTTGAAACTTTCCCAGTCTGTAGTTTTATTTACAAGAGTTCGTCTCGCTTCTTTTTGAATTATTCTTTCACTCAGCGTTAATATATCAGCTGAATGGTCAGAATTTAAATCAAACCTTTCGTCTATATCTATAAAATTTGATGAAATTTTCCTCGATATGAAGAAGTCTGGTATTTTGTCTCTGTCAGTAGGCCAGTAAGTTGGCTTCCCTGTTGAATGCGTATTGCACCCTGTTTCTCTGATTGCTTTTTTAACTCACTTCCTTTGGTAGTGATAAGACGAAAAGAAACATTGAAGATTAGAGAAGTAAGAAAATAGAGAAAAAGAATGCAAGAAGAAAGAGAAAAAGAATGACTCCTAGCCCTCGAAACCTACTAGCATGGGAGTCGGAAAACACAAGGAGTGAAGACAGACCTACTAGAAAGATAAAAGAAGTGGGTCATAAAGTAAGTAGAGCCATGACGCATTAGTATTGGAACCACCTATCAGTAAGTACCACAGTTGTGGGGATGGGGAGGATATCGGAGATCAATTTGAGAGGATTTGGAAGATGGTTGTCGAGAAGAACAAATGGGGCGTTGTGAGACAGCCCTTCATTTGGCTCCTCCGTCGAGACCTATACAGCATGGGTAGTCACCCGGCAGCACAGCTAGTCAGTTCGCTAACTGAATAGCAATGCTACCGGGAGCGGTAGCTCAGAGAATCAACTGATGTCACTGCAGCGCCTCTGACCGGGAGGTCCTAGGTTCCAGTCCTGACTGCGGCAGGATTTTCGACATTAGCTTTTCAGCTAGGTTGAATTCAGTCGCTGTCTGGAGAAGAATTCTAGCGGACGGCTGCTCTGATAGGTAGTTTTCCGTGGTTTCTCCGATCAACACCAGGGGCATGCCGGAGAAGTACCCTACCAAACAGGCTACGTACCGCGCGCGACCTATCCTTCCTCTTCCTGGTCCTATCCTCTTCCCTTACACACACACTTACACTAACATGCACTACACTACCACATATTTCGGGAGACCGGTCGGGAGCTTAGAGCTTGTCCCGGCTGGGGCGGTGCCCCGCTGGTGGGAGAGTCCTGGTTAGGGGGAAACCCCACTAGTCGACGGTAGGTCGCCGCCATATCTCGCCAAGCTGCGGGGGAATATCACCGCCATCTCCCGAGAAAAAACATGCAGTACACTAACGGGACTAATAACCAAAGCAGTTTACGCGCCCGGAAACACGAAAAAACCAAACCAAACCAATAGCAATGCTACCCCTGCAATGCCCTCGACTTCATTGGAGCACGCAAACCTCCTCGCTCACACGGTCAGTGCTACTTTAAGACAATGTCTACTAGAGGAGAAAAATTGAACATGAATTTATTTGAAGATGCGTCTGTAATGAACAGATTTCGTTAGAAAAAAACTTCAATATTATAGTTGTAGGAAGGCGTTTCAAAAAAAATACTGTCGCAATTTTCAAACAATCTGGAATATCACCGAACATTAGACCTTCATCACTCTCTTAAGCATCCTTTAAGCTATCGGAAGACAAAGTTTGATCGAAAAATGTGGTTTCATTTTTGAGGAAAAACTTGAAAAGGTTTTTGAGGTTTCATGTAAAGTTTCATTAAAAATCAAAATATTCTTTTGAAACTCCCAAAGTCTTAAGTTCACCCAAATCGATTGGAGAATATCAATTTTGAAGAAAATCGACTGAACGGATTAGGCGCTAGCGTTGACCACCACAGACGGACTGATCGACAGACTGACAGACGGACAGACACACGTTTGGCCGTCAATCGATTTTTCGGTATCAAGAGTCCGCAAAACATGCATTTTAGCTACACGACGTGTTAGAGGATTTTCTCTTATATTTAGCAACAGGATTTATCCACTTTTTCGTTACGAATGCCCGGCAATAAGAGTTTTTCTGTCTAAAATTCTCCGTTTTCCGACAAATGATTACACAACATTCTCTTCTTAACACGTTGACATCCACGTGGTGCCAACGCGGCTTCACGCTTTAAAGAACCTTGTGGCCGCGTGAAGCCATTTCGGTCTCATACAGCTGTTGACGAAAACAGCCACATGGTGCCACAGCGGCTTCACACAAACCTTCGATTCTTATGCAGTTGTATACCTCATGGCTTCTACGACAAGAAATACTAATTGGCCTATACACCATGGCCTCTACGACAAGAAATACTAATTGGCCACAACCACAAGTTTAGGGATTTTTTAAATTGAGAGATAACATGTTTTGATGAAAAAATTGTGAATATGTATAAAAACATCGTAGGAAAAAACACAATAACGAAGCAAATGAATTATTTTATACAATTGAAAAATTAAATATAATATTTATACCTATTTTCTGATACTAACATGCTCTTTGAAGAAACATTCAAGGCAAACAAATCTATCATATCCGCCACATTTGTAGGGTGTCTGAGGTGTTTTCTTTGCGGCCATTTCTCTTCCATACTTTTCTTTATATTCTTTGTAACAAATAATACATCTTCTTCTTCCAACTTCTGTCTTCTTCCTTTCCTTCCAACATCTGTTATTGTATGTTGAATATCCTTTTCCACATTGTTTAAGAACCTTTCGTTTTCGGGTAATTTCAGCAATCCTCGAACTATCTCCTCTCTGTATTATGTAATTTTCATTTTCTTATTTGCCATACTTTGGTTGTGTTGCAAAATGTGTGCATTTGCAATGGCTTTTTCAACTAACAATTTGAGAGCTAATTTTCTTTACTCTCTTATCCCCCTTTTATTCCCTTTCGTAAACAGCTTGAATATGATATCTTTTGATCTGAGAGGTCGATGTGTGATTTATACTTATTGTAATCTAGTACAATTTTTGGCTTTTTTTTGGTTAGCCTCTTTTGTAGACTGTGGGTATGTCATTTGTGTGTTTTGTGCTGAGTACTAGAACGTCCTTTTTGTCCTTCCATTTCAAGACTACGATGCCTCTATTGCTTTCTTCAGCGGCAATTTCACCCTTGACAAGCTTCTTGTTGACGACATTTGGAGGATTCAGTTCTCAATTTGGTCTCAGTGTTCTGATCAAATGCATTCGGACTTTTTGAAGATCATGAGCCAATGAAACAGACGTATAGTAATTGTCAGTGCAAAGTGTGCGATCCACCCTTATTAAACCCTCAATTAGTTTCATTGCAACTGAAGATGGTACAGTTTTTTTCTTTAGACTTTTCTTGCCCACAATACACGTGCAAATTTTACGTATATCTTTCAGCAAGGCATAATTTAAAAACTTTTATTCCAAACTTGTGCCTCTTGTTTGCAATGTATTGTCTGAATTCTAATCTTCCTCTCCATGCCACAAGGGTTTCATCAATACATACAGGTTCGCCTGGAATAATTACATTCTGAAAATTTTGTATTATTTTATCTAACAATGGGCTTACGTTCTGCAAGTCATCAACAGAAACAGTTTGCATCATTTCGCAACAGAAGTGCATCATTTTTAGCAACAATTGAAACCTGTTTCGGGACATTTTTTGTATAAATAAAATTACTGTAGATGTCATTTTTGGACCAATATTTCTTAATAGATGGAAATTTACATAAACCCATCCAAATCAAAATACCTAACATCAATTCCATTTCAGTGGAGTTAGTATCGCGCCATGCAGTCGTTCGTGAACTTTGGTATGTATTTGAAACTAAGCATTGACTTGCATATCGATTAATTTTTTCAACAATTAAATTCATCAAATCATCATTTACCATAATTTTATAAAACTCATTAGGCTCATTCCCACGAAAACTTACACGAATGTCAGCTTTTATTCCACTATTAGTAATGTCGAAAGAAAAATGCTTGAATATTGTCACCTGCCACTGGTTCCCAGGAAAGAGTTTGTGATTTTCTTCAATTTAATCTTCTACTAAGGAAGAAATCACACGATCAATTGTATCTTGAATAGTATCTCTACTTGTAGATTGTGCAGCAGTTGAGTCCTCTTCCGAATTCATCATAGGCACAAAATATTTTTGTTTTTTCCTTCTAGTATCTTGAAAAGATTCATCAGAATCGTCACTTTCACTTGGACTGTATTCACTATCGGATGAATAACTTTCTTCCTCTGAAAGAACTTCCTGCACCATTTTCTGCAACTCTTCATTGTCCATTCGCGACATTACTGATAGCTAGGGGACGGAATTTATTGTAATAAAAAAAGCAAAATATGTAAATACATATGTACTTATTTTTTCCCAAATGTGTAGGAAAAATATAAAATATGTGTTATAAGAAAAAAGACGATGATTCCAGTCAGTGAAATATATTTTTTAGAGCAGATTCAATTGGAAGAAGATCTTCCAAGATAAACAATTACAATTCGCTATGCCTCTTTATATAGTCCTTTAGACCACCATTAGTTCAGATCAGAAGTGCCTGGTTATATTAATATTTCAACATTATGGTGTAACTTAACCTAAGCAACTTACAGGTACCACATTTTTTCTCATTGTGTTTGGTTTAAAAATTTTTTAAAATTGTTTTATACTGTAATATTATGTAAAATTATAATTGATTGGTGTGTTGACCTTTCAGACACTGAAGAGGGCCTGACAATTGAGGCCGAAACGTCGGCTCTAAATATATTTTACTGACTGGTATCATCGTCTTTTTTCTTATAATGATTGATTTATCCAGTGAATCCTGATTTATAAAATATGTGATATAAAAATTCGTTATAATGTTGAAAATTCCATTATTCAAGCGTTTTCTGTGCACACTACTTTGTCTATCACATCTTTACATGGATTCAGAGAGCCTGAAAGGAAGTTCTAAATCTTTATCTTAACTCAGCAATTATTCGCTAGTTTCATCCAAAATGTATAATACTTTCGTAGTATATACAATGTTGTTCACGAGGAGCCGGCGCTCAAGTGAATAGTACCGTGTACTCTGTGATAGAAAGAGAGGGGATAAAGGGAGCATACGCCCCTCCACGACTCTAGGAAAGCAATAAGACAATGATCTAAAAAATATTTGTTTTACCGAGTTGCGTGTGGAGTCTTTGAAATATGAGTAATCACGTGGTTAAAGCTCCTTCTGCTTCACATTCAACCGCTCCTCCTTGATCCCGAGTACGCGGTTTCCAAGAAGGAGAAGGTGCGGGGAGGGGGGGAGGAATTAGTTTGACAATTAATGGTGAAGGTCCGGCGTTAATACAAGCGTATTGCACGGCTTTGCAAATATTTCAGAAACAAAGTTAGTTTTCAAGTAATATATTTCGAACGCGCAAGTGAAATGTACTTTTTTAGCTTATAAATATATTAAAATGTAAGGAAATATGTAGCAATAGGTAGAATATGTAAACATATGTAATTACACCAAAATATGTAAAAAACATGTAAAATAAAAATGGTTTCAATTATTTCAGAATGTCGTATTAAGTCTAAAAAATATTTGTGAATGTAGGTATATTATCCCTGTAAAAATCTATATATTTAAAAAATAAGGTGTTCTGCCATGGCTTCGTTTAGAACTTCTACTGAATCGATTGTAGTATTTTTTCTTTAGATGAAAGAATGTGATCGCTAGATGCGTTATCAGATATTGTTTGTGTTGATTCACCGATATTTACAGTGTAAATTAATTAATTAAATCATTTTTATTAGTACGCTTATCAATAGTCAATTGTTTTCTTCCAAAGGTGGCTGTTTCAAATTCAATATATATGAGTCGACATATGTAGTGCACGCTATTTCATGGTGGCGCTGCTTGATGTTTTGTTTTGATTGTTGAGATTTGTTTACAATTCGTCAAGGTTTTGTTTCAGTGTAATAATTGCTTTAAGGCGTTGACAGTTTGCATGTATTTGCTTTTGTGGTGTATTTTGTAGAGAACATTCGGACAGTGGGTTTTGTTCGGTCGTACTGAAGTAGTGAAATTGTTCACAGGTTATGTCGAATCGTTGCTTACCCGCCCCAAAAGACGCAAATGTATATTAAGTGGACGCAGGGAAAGAGAAAGTCAACGTGTAGGTGTCGTGTTAGGTCATTTCGTTTTCTGTTGGTTCGTTGTCTATGAAATGTCAATTTTGTTCTGCTTTGTACTTCCCATGTGAGAGAAATTCTGCAAACGAGTTTACTCTGTATTGTTTAAATGGGAAAATAAGTTTACCTTTGTGCAATATGCCAGAAGAAATCAAAGTTGTTTATAGGAGATGACACATAAAAAACTTTAGAAATAATATCCGTCAGTATAATAATTTTTTTGTTCTTTTGGTGCCGATATTGCATTGTAACCTGGTCATGGGCCATACGTGTTCAAAATTTTGGGAACTCCACAACACAAAATATCTTCGTTATACCCTGAAGATCCAAACAATGCAACATATTGTGAACGTTAGTCAGGTTACAGTATTTTACATTTATCTCAGATCTCACCGTCAAATTTTGACGGGTTCTCACTCGTATGTTTTTACATGAAAATCCGTTCCCTACTGATAACTAGAGACCGGAAAAATATGTAATATGAAAGGTCAAGATATGGGCATAAATATGTGATGAAAACAGTAAGAATATGTAATAAATATGTAAAATCGGTTATAACGTAATATTAAATTCACTAATTATAAAACTAACATTTACATAGCACGAAATTACTTTTATAAAAATATTCCTAAACCAATTTTAAAAGCAATACAAACATTTTAAAAATTATCTGTAAATTAAGATTAAAGGTCACAAAACGCTGTGTCAGTGATACTTTTCACACCTAAAGGTGAAACTGATATCAGGCACTGACGCACACTTCCCGCCACTTGAGTTAACTGAAAGAGGCGTGCGGGACTGTGTGAACACCCGAAATGTTTTATATTTTATTTTCTATTTATGTTTTTTATATTCTTGAAAATTATTTATAGTTTTTAATACTCAATTAAGCATTGCAAATTGGTATTAAAATGTAAAAGAATATTCACTATGTTGCCAATTCATTGAAATAGTTTTAATACAGTCTTGAAAAGTCATTGATGGCAATTAAAATTTGTATAATTTAATATTTGTGTAGTATTCTCATATGCTATAAGTATACAGAATTTTGATTATCATACTTAAATTGGGACAAATGATTATCATGTTCGGTAAATAATTGACCAAATTAGTAGTGTATTTCTAAAAATATGATCTGTTGTAAAACACTTTCTATTTTTTCCTACAATTGTCATTTTAATCATATTTTCAAATTATTAATGTTATTTTTAGGTAGTTTTTGCCACAGGTGATGGAAAGTGGTTCATGCAGATTATCATGGATATTGTGAATTCCAGATGCCTATGGCATACTATAGCGAGATCATGATCATGTATTTGAAGGTGATGCCAATACACATTTTGCTAATTTTGCAAGCATCATGGACCTTCGTTACTTTATTCATAATTTAACATTCACAAAATATATATACATTAATGATTCAATTTTTTAGTGTGTTTCATTTTTGACCAGGCAAGTTATTTTACAATTCTCATTAGGAAATATAACTAGTGTTATAATTCTGTATTAGTTTCAATGTGTACTATGAAGTTGTTCTCTGAGAATAATAAGAATAATGAAAAAAATCACATTCCTTCTAGAAAAGTGCCATAAACTCCTGTTGTTTTCAGAAGGACATCGATTAACTAGATTTCCGAATGAAGTTCATGGAATACGACTATCTCTAATTTTCTTTTGAAAGATTATTAATTTTTACTTGGTATCCAAGGAAAAAAGCTTTCAAGTTTTTCATCAAGCCTCTTTTCATTGAGCTTGGAATCTTACCATTGCCTTGTCTATTTATTTATGAATCGATAGTATTTGTCAAATTTGGTGGGAACATATTTTCATGTAATACAGATATTTATAATTACAACACACGACGTAGAAATCATCTTCATCAAGTGTCAGTATCCAGTAAGAAATCCACATACAATACATGTACGTTACTTTACAACGCATGCTAGATGTCATTAAACAATTAAAAACGGTACACAAATTTAAGTTAGAAGTAAAATATTTTCTGCTGCATAACTGTTTCTATACATTAGAGTTATATATCATCAAAAAAAATGTTTATTTTAAAAAACAATGATGTAGTATAATGAATTATTACATTTGTATTGTATATTTTTTAATACTTAATATGCCTATAACTAGTAATGTGCTTCAGATTCTGGGTCAATGACCCCCATCTCCATCGGGTTTTCGTCCAGTTTCCGTGATCCATTGAGCAAACGATGAGATGGCCCCTTGGTTTGCTTCTGCACGTAAGGGTAGCTTCAATATGCGCACGTTTTGTTGAGCTTTCCTTCTGCTTGTAGTGGTAGTAGAGCTTAGGATGGGTTGCTATTTTGTTAGCAATAGAGAAATCAAATCTGCAATTCGTTTACTGTTACAAATAAGTGTTCTTTATCTCAGGAACGAAAATATCTAGTTTTTGAAATAGGTTCGAGTCCTGACAGCGGGAGGATTTTTGACACTAGCTTTTCAGTTAGGTCGAATTCAGTCGCTGTCTGGAGGAGAATTCTAGCAACCGACTGCTCTGATCGGTAGTTTTCCGTGGTTTCTCCGATCAACACCAGGCGCATGCCGGAGAAGTACCCTACCAAACAGGCTACGTACCGCGCGCGACCTATCCTTCCTCTTCCTGGTCCTATCCTCTTCCCTTACACACACACTTACACTAACATGCACTACACTACCACATATTCCGGGAGACCGGTCGGGAGCTTAGAGCTTGTCCCGGCTGGGGCGGTGCCCCGCTGGTGGGAGAGTCCTGGTTAGGGGGAAACCCCACTAGTCGACGGTAGGTCGCCGCCATATCTCGCCAAGCTGCGGGGGAATATCACCGCCATCTCCCGAGAAAAAACATGCAGTACACTAACGGGACTAATAACCAAAGCAGTTGACGCGCCCGGAAACACGAAAAAATCAATCATTATTATTATTATTATTATTATTAATAATAATAATAATAATAATAATTTTTAAATTTTTCAACTTTCAACTATTAATAGTTAAATTGTTGGGAAGGGATTCTTTTTTTATTATTATTATTTTTCTGGTGCAATAGATTAACCACTTTACAGAATAGTTACATAAAAGTATTACACGTAGTACATGTACTATGATTAAATTATTACAAATAAGGAGGGTGTCCCCTCTGGGAACCTTTTCAACCATCTAGCAGTGCGGGATTGGAATTTTTTTTTAAATTTTATTTGTTTAGAAACTTTATTATACCTCGATTGTAGGGAATGTAGGGAGTAATGGTATTGGTTTAAGGGGGGCGGAGTTTGTCCTTGGGAAATCTGGAGCGGATTCTTGTTTGTAGGGGTCAGAAGTTTTACCTAGATGAACAATGTTCTAAGCTGGAAAATTAGATAGTTTTGAGTAAAACCTATCTGAGATTCTGGAAATATGTTGGGAGATTGTTGGGAAATTGAGGTCTGTATGAAGTTGGTTATTTGAAATATACCACGGCGCATTTACAGCTATTCTCAAGATTCTATTTTGGAAGGTTTGTAGGTGTTTGATGGATGAGCAAGCAGCGCCTCCCCATACGGGGAAAGCGTAGTAGTAGGACTTCGTGCGAAGAAGTAGGGCTTTTTGAAGGTATAGTGAGGGTTTTGTGTGCAGGGAGGACTTCCTATTTATCATCGGGTATAGTTTACGGAGAGTGGCATAGGCCAGATTTAGGCGGGAGAGGATGTGGGGTTTCCAAGTCAGTCGGGTGTCTAATAGTACTCCTAGGTATTTGATAGTCTTGTGTTTGGGTGTCCAGGAGATGGGACTATTTGATATGTTTAGTGGGGGTATGTCAGTGATGCGTTTTAGGGCGAATATTTTTGCTTCACATTTTGAAGTATTCAAGTTTAGTCTCCAGTACTCTGACCATTTGCAAAAGTTGTCTAGAGCTCTTTGTGTGACTGAAATGGCGTCTGATAGATTGGCATTGGAAGTAAATAATACGGTATCGTCAGCATATAAAACTGTGCAGGTGTCTTTGAACTGAGGGATATCTGATGTGAAAATATTGAAAAGAGTAGGAGAAAGTGGGGAGCCTTGTGGTATCCCAGCATTGATATTGAAGTGTTGGGATTCCGCGCTATTGCTTTTTACAGAAAATGATCTATTGCTGAGAAAATCCTTTATACAAATCCTTGTAATATAGAAAAGATAGTGAGGGATACCAATTGTTCTGAGCTGATATAGAAGACCCTCATGCCATACACGGTCGAACGCTTGTGAGTAGTGGTGGCAAACTGGGGGCGAAAACCAAATTGCACATTGGGGATAATTTTTGTTTCTTCGAAGAATTTGTTGATGCGAATAAGGATGAGCTTTTCGAAGACTTTAGAGAAGGTTGCCAATAAACTTATGGGTCTGTAACTGTTCGGACTAGTGGGTGGTTTATTTTGTTTGAGAATGGGGATGACAATTGAATGTTTCCAGGCAAGGGGGTAGTACCCTTATCGAAGGCAACCGTTTAGAATGGAGGTTAAGAAAGCGATGGATTATCGCGGGAGATGTTTTAGTCTAATATTGGGAATTTGATCGTGGCCAGACGATTTTTTATTCTTAAGTTATTTTAATACTGCTTGAATATTTGCTGAGCTAATATATTTGATGGGCTGAGGAACTGAGGATACTGGAAGATACATGAAGTTTTCTATTTGGCCGTTAAAAGCTATGTTTCTGGCGGAGTTAGGCGAGAATATTTCTGAGAAGTGAAGAGCTAGAAATGAGGTTTTCTCAAGCTCGGTTATTGCTGTTCTAGAATCGGTTTTCAAGGCGGGAATTGAAGAGTGAGTATGCGTTAGGGTTTTTGTTATTCGCCATAGGTTATCGGAGTTAGGAGTTAATTTATCTAGCTAGGACTGAAAGCAAGCATTTCTTTGGTGTGCGAGCGCTTCTTGAACTTCATGAGTTTTTTTATTCAAAATTGATTTGAGATAAGGCAGGCGATATTCTTGCCAGTTCCTTCATGCTTTTCTTTTTTCGGAAATTAATTTCCGAATATGATTCGGAATCACTAATTGATAGGGAATTTTTGGTTTGTAAGTAGGAGGGCAAGATGCAGTCCGAATGGCAGATTGGATGGACTCAGTGAGGATGTTGATGGCGTTATCTATTTCTAAGGTAGATTTATGGAAAGATGGCGTATGTAGGTAGGAGTTGAGATAATTATTGAACATATTCCAGTTAATAGGTCCTTGTAGGAGTCTAGGCTGATAAACTTAAAGGAGGGGGTGAGTGTAGGGAGATTAGTACAGGACAGTGGTCTGAATCAGATTCGGCAATTGGCTGCTGGAAAATTGGTTTCGATTACGATTTCGTTAGAATAATGTCTAATATGTCAGGAGAAATGAAACTATTGAAAGGGAAGTGAGTTGGTTCAGTAGGAGCTGCTATGTTGATTTGATTAATATTGATGATAAGTTAATTGATAAGTGAACAGTCGAACGCCATTAGGAGAGGTTGTTCTACAGCCCCAGGATATGTGCTTGGCATTCCAATCGCCAATAGCTAAAATTAGGCTGGGGGGAGAGAAAAGCATTGATAGGTGGTTGGGATCTATTGGAAGTTTGGAGGCTTGTATATAGCAATTATGGTGATGTCTAAGCCAGGACTTTGTAATAGAAAAATTGCAGTGTTCTCTAGTCCCGGTGTGATAAAAGGGGGTAAGGGGTTATGTTTATTAGGTTTACGGATAAGGATTGATACTCCACCAGCACCTCTGTTAGAGGGTCTATCCGATCTGTAGATATTAAATCCTGGGATTGAAAATCTTGCCAAAGGCTGAAGATGTGTTTCAGTTAGAATTACTATATGTATTTTATATTCTTGTAGACTATGGGATAGGAAGAGTCTTTTGTTTCTTATACCGTTTGCATTCCAATTAAGCAACTTTAGATTATTAAAATTAGCGCGTGCCATTAAGGATGATTGGGGTGAGGGCTGCTACTACGAGGTTCTGAATTTGTGGTATTAAGACAGAAAAAAATTGGTTTACTATATTCTCAAGAAACTGATTTTGGTGATTATGGTTTGGGGAGAAGTAGCCGACGTTTGGGGGAGGGGAGACTTTTGCGAGGTGTGGGAATTCTGAAGTTGATGATATGGGAGGACATTGTTGCGGGGGGTTGGGCAGGTTTAGGACTGGATTGTACTGTGAGTTCATTTGAGATAATAAATGGATATTTTGTTTGGGAGGGGGTGATCGGAATTCATGGAAGAAATCTTGTCTTTTTTGAAAGTAACTTCATCTCTTGGAGGCAAGGTGGTTTCCTCCGCAGTTTGCGCAAGTTAATAATGCATTAATTGCAAGTGTGCAGTTGCTACAAGGGTGAGGTTCACTACATTTTACACATTTAGTCTGTTTTTTACAGTAGTTCCGGGTGTGGTTGAAGTCTTGACAGTTTTTGCATTGCACTATAGCTTGTTTTTTCTTTCTGAGTTCAACTTTCGCAACACAGTGAAGTAGGAGTTCAGTTTTGAAAAGCTGTCACTGTCTGAAGTTATCACTGTCTGAAGTTATTTCTACCGCGCACAATGACATAGGGGGTGGTCGGACTTATATAATCTTGAAACTTTGACAGGTGTTATGCCTTTTTCCACAAGAGCGGAATGAATTTCTGCGTCTGTGAAGAAGTGTGAATTCCTCTTATTATCCGCTTTTATTCTGGACTTTGGATCACTATAAGTGTGATACTCTACTTTCTGTTCATTAAGGAAGGAAACTATTTTCCGGAAGTCACTGCTTGTAGTTGTGTTGACTTTTACAACTTGCCCGCGAGACGAGGTAGAGAAATGGTTTTCACACGTATTTTGAATATTGTTGATCAACGATTTAAAGTCTGGTGGGTTGATGTTGTGTATGAAAACAGTGGATCGTTTAGATTCCTTACTCGGTTGTTGAACTTCTTGGTCCGGAATAGGTTCGTCGTCAGGTAAAGAGGCTAGCGGGTCAAATCTGTTTCCCGTTGGAACATTTATTTGAACACTAGAAGGTTCAGCACTATTAGTATCGATTCTTTTCCTTTTTAGAGAGTTAAGTCCATTCTTTGTTTGAAAATTTGAGTCATTTGCGACATAAGCCATGTTGTGCTGTGGTAAATTTATATAGTTCAGATGGTTGGACATACTTGGTGACGGCATTTGATAGTGATGAATAGGTGCCGGTTGTTGCTGCGGCAGGTGATGTTGCTGTTGATCGTAAATACAAAAGTTCTGTTGAAACTGCTGCTGGTGGTTATGTTGTAGGTGTTGTTGGGGATGAAGTTGTTCATGTTGCGGGTACCACTGATGCTGAGCGCCGTTAAGGGTGGTAGAGCGGAGGCCACTGCCTCCGAGAACTGGGTGAAGGATGTGTCCATGATTGGGTTACACGGGTAACCTTGCTGTGCGATGTCGCCACAGCGCACTGCCAGGGGCCAACGTAGACCTAAGTCACTGTGGTTTCTAACATTGAACACAAACAAGCACTGTCCAAGACCTAGACCGCTGTCAGCGCGGAACTAAGTCAGCTGATAAGGCTGCTGAGCGAAGTGCACCGTGCGGCGGTCGGCGACGGAATCAGGAAGGGATTCTGAAACGCAAGCTTGCGCGGATGATTATCTCCTCCATACGTCACACACAGTTTTTTTTACTGTTTTTGACTAAATAAATTTTTAAATAAATATCTAAAGGTTAAACTTATCAATAATATTAAAAGATTATTATGATGCTGAGGCGCGGCCATGCATCCAAGACACAATCATTTAGTTCTTTTTTTGTGGAAATGATCAAAAGTCCATTGATGAATGCTTGCAGAGCGTTCTAGGGAACTCTCGGTCCGTTCCTCATAAGAAAACTTCGTTTTCGGTCTCCATTGTGGCGACTCCGCGAGGTCGTTGTCCATCCGGGGCCTGGCCCAATAGAAATGGGTGGGGCTGATGCAGACGGCTCTTCCGACGCTGAGCGCCGGTAGGGCAGGGGCGTGACAGTATAGTTGGCAGACCCACTTATAAGAAATCTAAGAAAGAATATTCCAGAATTTTGTACTAGTTATGAACTAATTTATATCCAAAATTAAAAATTTTGAACCGATGTATAACATCAAAATAAACAACGTATAAAAGTGGGTGCGCTAACTTGACGTTAAAATAGCATACCCACACAAGAGAAACACATGAAATATAAAAACTAAAAATACCACAATTTTTTTACCAATTTTGAACTAATTTTACACAAAATTTAAAATGTTAAACCGATGCATAATATCAAAATAAAAAAATGGATACGAGTGGGTGCGCTAACATTACGTTAAGTAAGTTAAGTAAATTTACGTTAAGTAAGTCACCTCTTTTCTTGTGAAAAACACATCAAAAAAAGTTTCAAAATTTTGTACTAGTTTTGAACTAATTTATATTCAAATTACAAATTTTGAACCGGTGCACAACATGATGCGCAACTGATGTTGTGCGGCCAGCGCGACGGAGCCTCGAGGCAAGGCAAAAATGTTGTATGGGTCCATAAGTGAGCTTAGGAGCATGATAAACTGGCGAAATAGGGAATATTGTGAGGTAAAAAGATTAGAGAAGAAAGTTAAGCCCGGAAACAACAATATGGTTAAAGTTAAAGAGGTCACGCGAGTTATGGAAATCGGTAGTTTAGATAAAAATACTCGATTAGATAGTAAAATGTACTCGGTGACAGTTATATTGAAATGGTTGCAACCGAGGGATAAAATGACAACGGAGATAGTGTAATTTCCCATGACAAAAAAGTTGAGCTCGATAGTGCACATGCAGACAATAATAAGGTAGGTGACGTGCCATTGCAATTTAAGATTAAGAGTAGGTGTGGTAATAACAAGAAAGCAAAGAAGTCAAGATTTTGTAAAATAGAAACGATAAATGCTCGTTACTGCGGTGAATGGCAAGGCAAGGCAAAACACCGCATAATGCAGCAAAAAAGACCTCATAGGCAAGGTGATAACAGCAGGGCCAGCTTGGGGCTAGGAGTGTTCTTCGACGTTGCCAGCGCATTTGACAAGGTTTGGCACGTCGATCTCCTTCACAAACTCCATGCGTTGAACCTTCCTACCTATCTTGTTCACCTTATTCACTCTTTCCTAGCAAACAACGTTTCAAGTAACGCTTCTGAATGCTACCCTACCGGCATTGTGAATTTAAGTGGTGGAAGGGCCGGCACGTACCCGTGATCAGGCGACCAAACTTCATGGTGAAGTTGAGTTTTGGAAGTGCCGGGAGGCGACTGTGATATGCCTGGTAAGTAAGGCAGTGTTATGGAAGCACGGTGTGACATTACAAGTGACTAATATATGCAAGTGTTGTACTGACATGTTGACTGAAGAAACCGAGTGCAATGGTAATGTTACTGATGAAATCAGTGGTAAATCAAATGAAATCAGTGGTAAGGATATGATTGTTTGTTGAAAAATTTTTTGGACTTTTTTAAATTGCATATTTGCAAATAGATAAGAAGATCACATTATGGAAAGACGGGTTGTAATTTTGAGATTTGGTTAATTAAATAAGATGCACTGGTGGTGATTTTGATGTAATGTACTTAGCGGATGGATTTTTTCTTAAAAAAAAAAAGGTTAAATATTTTGGTCGCAAAAGGCAGTTTTGTTTTAAGGTGATTGTTCTGGTGATTACAGTTGACACGCCCCCCAGACCAAGTGGCACCGAATAGGCGCTTGGACGCTATTCGTCGCGTTCGGCGGGGAAGGAGTGCTGTGGCTAGGTTTCCAATTTGGCGCGCGCGCCCATCGATACACCGCGCGCCGACGAGCGCGCTGGTGCGGAGCGCAGCCAGCGAGACGGAGCCTCGAGGCGAGGCTACCCAGGGCCTTCTCTTTTTAGTTTATTTAGTGAGAAACAGTCAAAAACTGTATGTGACGTACGGGGGAGAAAATCATCTGCGCAAGCTTTCTTGAGTTTCAGAACCCCTTCCCAACAATTTAACTATTAATAGTTGAAAGATGAAATAATAATAATAATAATAATAATAATAATAATAATAATAATAATAATAATAATAATTTTCTCACTGGGCATCATTAAATGGTCCAGGACGGATATTGAATCCTTGGAAAGGCTTATTAGGGTCCAAATGAGCCGTTCCCAATACCACCACCCCAAAAGCTCAATTCAAAGGGTAACGCTTCCAAGGAAGATGGGAGGTCGTGGTATCCTGAAAATAAGTAATCTCCATTTCAAACAGATTACCAGTATGAGAGAATACTTCAGGAAGAAAGCGTTATCTTCTCATCTACACAAAGTGGTACTTGAAGCGGACTACAATTATACACCTCTGAGTCTCAATCAAGCTAATATAGAACTTCAACAGCCCTCTTTCCAACAAGAGATAGATCTCTGGAAGCACAAAGCAATCCATGGGAGATACCCAGCTGAAATAGCCAATCCAAATGTAGACGTAGACATGTCGTACAAATGGCTCAGCATTGGATATCTCTACCCAGAGACTGAGGGGTTCATGGTTGCCATTCAAGATCAAGTCATTGCAACCAGAAACTATCTCAAATATGTCATCAAAGATCCAGAGATGACCTCTGATAACTGCCGGGCCTGTGGCCAACGCGGCGAGACAATTCAACATATTACAGCAGGATGCAGTGTACTCGCCCCAACGAAGTATAAGAACAGGCATGATATGGTGGGTCGAATTATCCACGCCCAACTCGTCAAGATCTGTGGTTTAGCACCATGCCATGATACACCATACTACAAGTATATCCCAAAGAATGTACTAGAAAACAATAACTATAAATTGTACTGGGATCGTAGTATTTTGACGGACCGTACAGTACATCATAACAGACCGGATATAACACTCTGGAATAAAAAAGAGAAGAAAGTATGGTTTGTAGACATGGCAGTTGTGGACACCAGCAATCTCGCTACAGCATATCATACGAAGATCCAGAAGTACAAAAAATTGGCACATGTCGTGAAGGAGCAATGGAACATTTCGGAGATCAAAACCGTTCCCGTGGTTCTTTCAGCAACGGGCGTCATCCCGAAGACTTTAAAGAATTCACAAGAAACGCTGAAAATAAATAAAAATGCCATAATAAATATCCAGAAATGTGTCATACTTTGTACGTGCACATTGGTCCGAAAATTCTTGGGAAGTAATGAATGTGTTTAGTTGCTATTTTAATCACATTAGACTTTATGAATATTATAAATGTTAAATTTTTATTAGTCTATTACTGTTGATTTTTATTGTTGTCATGCTTTGATGACTGTATCTGTATGTATCTGTATCTTTACTGTATCTTTGTATCTGTATGACTACAATCTATGTACCAGTGAACTGTGAAGGAAATAATAATAATAATAATAATAATAATAATAATAATAATAATAATAATAATAATAATAATAATAATATAATTTTAAAAGGCGAGAGATTAACATTTCCAAAACTAGATATTTTCGTTGCCGAATTATACAAAACTTATTTGTAACGGTAAACGAACTGCAGATTTGATTTCTCAGTATTGCTAACAAAATAGAAACTCATCCTAAGCTATACTACCATTACAAGTAAAAGAAAAGCTCAACAAAACGTGAGCATAGTGAAGCTACATTTACGCCCAGAAACAAATCAAGGGGCCATCTCAGTATTTGCTCAATGGATCAGGGAAACTGAACAAAAAGCCGATGGAGATGGATGTCATTGACCCGGAAGCTGAAGTACATTACTTGTTACAGGCATTTAAGTCTTTTTAAAAAAATTATACAATGCAAATGTAAACTAATTCATAATACTATATCATTGTTTTGTCAAAGTAAACATTTTTTATGACGATCCGTATAGTCTCTAATTGTATAGAAACAGTTTTGCAGCAGAAAAGAGTTTACTTTTAACTGAAAATTGTTTACCAATTTTAATTGTTTAATTTAATCTGGCAATGCGTTGTAAAGTAACGTACATGGATAACGTATGTGGATTTCTTGTAGTGAGCTGTTGATACTGACACTTGATAAACATGATTTCTTCGTCGAGTGTTGAACCATAAATATTAGTATTACATGAAAATATGTTCCCACCGTTAAGTAAGTCAGTTTTGACAAACACTACCGATTCGTAAATAAATAGGCAAGGCAATGATAAGATTCCAAGCTCAATAAAAAGAGGCTTGCAGGGATCACGTGGATGGCATTTTTTCATTATTCGGATAATTTTCATTTGCAATCAAAATGTCTGAGCACTAAAGGATGAGCTTCCCCAGAATAGTATGCCATATCTTAGGCAGGAATGTACATTTGCAAAATACACGCAACTAGCTGCATGAAGGCTGACAGAATTAGAAAAAATTCTGAATGCATAACATAATGAGCTTAATTTTGTGTTTAATTCTGTTATATGTATATTCCATTTGAGGTTTGATTGAATTGAGAGACCTAGAAATTTTGTTACCTTAACATCAGCTAATTGCATATTGTTCATTTTCAATGGAGCATACGATTGCCGATTTGAAACGCAAAAATGCATTGAGACAGTTTCTCCTTCGTTAAATATTAATTGGATATTACAAAACCAATTTGAAACTTCTGAAATTGCTGTATTGATTGTTGATGTTTTTTGCAAAGAACCTTCCCTACTTATGGGGATGCGGGCGCCAGCTTGGGGCTAGGAGTGTTCTTCTATTTATTTATTTATTTATTTTACGTAAAAAAAAACAGTTAACAACTGCATATGACGTGCTATGGGGAAAAGGGAATTGTGTGCACATTTTCAAAATTCTGTGATCCCTACAGTAATAAACTACTTAAATTTTGAATTTTTGAAAGGTAAAAAAAACAACAAAAAGAACTCCCATTTAATAAAATCTATTTTCAAAGATAAATAAGCAATAAATTTTGGCTCTTATTACTTCCTGCGACAACATGGAAACAATAATTTAAATAATTGTATTTCCACTGAATTCTAGAAGACGTGACAGAAAATGAAGTTACATTTATGTCCAGAAGCAAAACAAGGGCCATCTCAGCATTTGCTCAATGGATCAGGAAACTGGACGAAAAACCTGATCGAGATCGGTCATTGACCCGGAAGCTGTAGTACAATAGTTGTTACAAGTTGATTATACTTATTTATACAGTCCAAATGGTAAATAATGCATTATGTATCATTGTTAAAATTAATGTTACTTTTCTTGTGATGCTCAGTATAGTCTCTAATTGTATAGAAACAGTTATGCAGCAGAAACGATTTCACCTGGGATTTAAACTTTTCTATTGAATTTAATCGTTTAGTGTCATCTGGCAAAGTGTTGTAAAATAATGTACATGTATTGTATGTGAATTTTTTGTAATGAGCTGTTGATACTGTTACCTGATGAATATGATTTCTACGTCGAGTGTTATAGTAATAGACTTTGGCATTTTCTGAAAATATATTCCGCCCTTGAGCAAGTCATTTTTACAAAACCACTGATTCGTAAATAAAAAGACACGGTAATGGTAGAATTCCTAGATTAATGAAGAGAGGCTTACATGAATCACGTGGGTGGGATTTGGTTATTATTCGTACAATTCGTTTTTGTAACCTAAAAGTCTGGGAGCTATAAGATGTATTCCCCCAGAATATTATGCCATATCTCAGGCGGAATGAACATTCGAAGTATACACAACGAGCAGTATGAAGGCTGACTGAATTTGCAAGAATTCTGAACGCGTAGCATAATGAACTTAATTTTGTGTTCAATTCATTTAAATGGACGTTCCATTTAAGGTTTGACTGAATTGAGAGACCTAAAACTTTTGTTGCCTTAACATCAGTCAATGGTACACTGTTCATTTTCAATGGAGCACAGAATTGTTTTTTTGTTTACTATTAATTTGTTATTTCGGAACCAATTTGAAACATCTGATATTGTACTATTTACGGTTTCTTTATTGCAAAGGATGTTCGTATCATCCGCAAAGAGAACCGTTCTTCCGTTTCGAATCGTCGAGGGCATATCGTTTACGTAAAGTAGGAACAGAGTAGGGCCTAAAATCGATCCTTGAGGAACTCCACATGCAACGGGCAAGGAGTCGGAAAGGTGCGTACGTAATGTTCCATCATTCATAAGGTATTTCAACTCTCTGAGATCGTTGTTTAAGGTACGAACATAACCAATCTAGAGCAATACCACGAATTCTATATGAAGGTAATTTGGAAAGTAAAATGTCATGATCAATGACGTCAAAAGCTTTTGAGAAATCTAAAAATAATCCAATAGGTTCCTCATTTTGATCCAATGATGAGGCGACATCTTTAAGAAAAGAAAATATAGCTGTTTCCGTTGATTTTGATTTTCTAAATCCATGTTGGCAATCTGAAAGCGCGTCGTGTTTAGTGAGAAAGGTTTCCATTCGTACGTAAAAAAGTCTCTAATATTTTTGAAAAAACTGATAGAAGAGAAATGGGCCGATAATTTTGAATTTAATTTTTGTTGCCTTTTTTGAAAAGCGGCTTAATTTTAGCTGTTTTGAAAATATCTGGAAACGTTCCAGTGCATAAAGATGCATTAAATATGTGAGTTAACGGGTGTATAATGGCATACGCACAAGTCTTTAACAAAGAATCCGGGAATTCATCTAAACCGGACGAATCTTTATTTTTTAGTTTACCGATTATTTTAAGAATTTCATAGGAAGAAGTTTCGGAAACGAACATTGTGTCTCAAATTTTGGGCGAACTGTCTGTTTTTGAATTTTGTGCCTGAAGACCCTTAGTGAGATCGGCAGCAATTCTCGAAAAGTATTGGTTAAAGAGATTAGCCACTGTTGCCGGATCGTTCACATTTATATCGTTATATTTTAAAACAACATTCTCTACGGGTTTTCTAGTTGATTTGGTAGTATTTTTTATTATATTCCACATTGCTTTTGTTTTATTATTTTTAAAACCTGATCTTTTGTCATTTTTTAGCCTGCCTTATACTTTTCGTAACAATGTTTTGTATTTTTTAAAGTAGATAAGGAAATCTTGAGATACGTCATGACGTTTAGAAATAAAGTAGAGAGTACGTTTATTTTTACACGACTTCGTCTTCGACGTTTTCTTCGACGTTGCCAGCGCATTTGACAAGGTTTGGCACGTCGATCTCCTTCACAAACTCCATGCGTTGAACCTTCCTACCTATCTTGTTCACCTTATTCACTCTTTCCTAGCAAACAACGTTTCAAGTAACGCTTCTGAATGCTAAATCTACCCGCTTCGCCATACGGGCCGGAGTACCGCAAGGAAGCGTGTTAGCTCCTACGCTCTTCAGCCTCTATGTACGTGATATTCCCTCACTCTCACAAGCGGAACTCGTCCTGTACGCTGACGATACGGCTGTATTAGCCACGTCAAAAACTATCGAGCTTATCCAGAAGTATTTGGATCAGCATTTGTTACAGATCCAGGAGTGGCTGAAGCTGTATCGGGTCAAAGTCAATGTGAGTAAGAGCACAGCTGTGCTTTTTACACGGAGACAGCGATTCACGCAGCCGAGGCCGCTCGCGCTATGTGGAGACGTAATTAACAGGGCCAAAAGTGTCAAATATTTAGGCGTGACATTAGATAAATCACTCACTTTTAACCTGCCCATTGAAAACGTGCGGAAGAAAGCGCGGCAGACCAGAGGCCGATTGCGATGCTTATGATGCAAGCAAAGCAAACTGTCAACGGCAAACTGCCTCACGCTTTATAAAGCAATTATTAGGTCGCAAATGGACTACGCATGCCCCAGTTGGGCTATTGCAGCAGAAATTTATTTAAATAAACTGCAAGTAGTTCAAAATGAATGCCTAAGGGCCGCCCTCTGCGCCCCAGGTACACTCTTATAAAAGATTTGCATCGCGATATTTCAATGCCACTGCTTAAAGATCACCTACAATTACTGCCAAATTTTTTGAAAAAGCAGCTGACTCGGAAAATATTCTCATTTCTGAGGTCGCTTCATACGAACCCAATAAACGGCGAAGTATAAGCGACCTAGGGAGTTCCTGGAGTAAGAGAAATCTGAAACAGCGAAATGAGACTTGAAACATAAGCTTTGAATCACTGCACACGCAATGCGCACGCCAATTGGCTTTTTGATCTTTTTCTTTTTCATGTTGCAGGACTGGCGATAAATGCCCGTAAGGGTAGGAATGGCCGCACCGCAGAACGTACATTGCATTTCGTGCGTTCACAAAACTGTTCACAAGTTAGCTCTCGCTCTCGGGGCTAGTTCGAACGTCGACAGTGAGCTAGTCCAGCAGCTAGCACGGCCGGCCGGCTACAACCGACTGCGCATGAGCCGAGGTGACTAGAGACTCACCGCCAAGCGCAGGGACGATTTCGGATTTCTTATTGGAGGGGCAAACGCCCCCCCCATACGATAGTTTGATTGATTTTTTCGTGTTTCCGGGCGCGTCAACTGCTTCGGTCATTAGTCCCGTTAGTGTAGTGCATGTTTTTTCTCGGGAGATGGCGATGATCTTCCGCCGCTGGATAGCGAGATCCGGCACCGACCTACCGTCGGCTAGTGGGATTTCCCCTTAACCAGGACTCTCCCACCAGCTCCCGACCGGTCTCCCGGAATATGTGGTAGTGTGGTGCATGTTAGTGTCAGTGTGTGTGTGTAAGAGGAGAGCATAGGACAAGGAAGAGGAAGGACAGATCGCGCGCGGTCCGTAGCCCGTTTGGTAGGGTACTGCTCCGGCATTCGCCTTGCATTGATCGGAGAAACCACGGAAAACTACCGATCAGAGCAGCCGGCCGCTAGAACTCTTCTCCAGACAGTGACTGAATTCGACCTAGCTGAAAAGCTAGAGTCGAAAATCCTGCCGTCTTCAGGACTCGAACCTAGGACCTCCCGGACAGAAACGCTGCAGTGACATCAGTTGATCCACTGAGCTACCACTACCGGTCCATACGATTGTAAAACATCCCCCACAGCAAATGATATGAGTAGTTACACTTTAACTCTAACATAAAAATTAGATTTTTGAAAGGTTCCTTGGCCCCGTCCCATCACCCACACCCCTTTACTGCCAGACACGAGTTTTTTTATTTTAATTATATCGTCAATTTTATATAATTGAAAAACTATGAAAAGTAAGAATAATTTATACTATCAGAAAAAAACATTTGTACTTTCTCGTATGCGTACGTACATATTGAGTAATATACGTAGTATAGAGAAATTTATACAATGCTGCTGAAAATCGATTTACGGATATACACTTTTTAGGGTCCCCCGACACCAAAAAAGGGTTGTTTTAAAACGTCTGTCGCTCCGTCCGTCAGTCTGTCCTTCCGTCTGTCCATTTGTCCGCCCCTCCATCTGTGAAAACCACTAGCGCCTAAACCATGGTAGGATTGTTTCCTAAATGAGTATTCTCCGGTCTATCTGGCATGACTTGAGACACTGCGATTTTGAAAAACTTTCTTCAAAATTTGGGGGTACTTCCCGCCCCCGGACATTTTCTAATTTTCTCAAAAACGGCTCCAAATGTTTTCTTTAAATTTCTTACAAAAATAGAGAAAAATACATTTATAAAGGTGGATTGGTTTTTATTTTCACGGTCTATTTCACTTTACCTCTTAATTTTCGAAATTGCAAAAGAAATCGAACTTTTTCGACGTCTACCTACAACTACAAAATTGGAGATAGAGAGGTTTCCTTCAAATGAAATTTGTTGTTTATAATTAGTTCTTTCATTAAGGTCTTGTACACGTTTTTTTGAAATTTTTTGTAAATTTCTCGCAGTATCGCGTGCATTATTTGCAATTTTTAAAAATTACAAAAAAAAAGATTTTCTCAAAACGGCTCCAATTTTTTTTACCTTTTGGTAGGGATTGTGCTAAATACACTCTATAAGATGAAATAAACGTCAGCTCTATTCTTTTATTTTTTCAAAAATTACAAAACTGTAATTTTTTACTTGTCTCACGTCGTTTTGACTTGTCTGACGCTAACTGCAATTTGTTTACATTATTGTATTTATGAGTAAATGTGCTTTCAATAATGTCACATACAGTTTCTCGAACACTCCACATTTTTCTTTTGAAATGAGCTCAAAATTCCGTATTTTCTCAAAAATGTCTCCAAATTTGTTCTTGAAACTTTTTCAACCGGTAGTACTAATTGCACTGTTGAAAATTACATAAAATTCATTTCGTGGCATTCTTTTGTTTTTTTTCAAAACTTACCCATTTTTTTTAATATCTCTCAAGCCATTAATTTGCACATTTCCAGTGATTTATAAACACTATTAAATTTGTGATTTAAAGTTCTTCAAATGATTTTTTTTTTTATCTGATGTATTTATTTATTTATTTTACGTCAAAAACAGTTAAAACTGCGTATGACGTACTATGGGGAAAAGTGAATTGTGTGCACATTTTCAAAATTCTGTGATCCCTACACTAAGTCATATACCACTTAAATTTTGAAAAAAAAAACTCCCATGTAATAAAATCTATTTTCAAGGATAAATAAGCAATAAATTTTGGCTCTTATCCATGATGTTCTTCGGAATAATACTTCCTGCCGCGACAACATGGAAACGATAATTTGAATAATTGTATTTCCCACTGAGTAATAGAACACGTGCACAGAAAATGAAGTTACATTTATGTCCAGAAGCAAAACAAGGGGCCCTCTTAGCATTTGCACAATGGATCGGGGAAACTGGACGAAAAACCTGATCGAGATTGGGGTCATTGATCCGGAGGCTGCAATACAATACTTGTTACAGGTTGTTTATACACATTTATACAGTTCAAATGGTAAATAATGCATTATGTATCATTGTTAAAATTAATGTTACTTTTCTTGTGATGCTCAGTATAGTCTCTAATTGTATAGAAACAGTTATGCAGCAGAAACGATTTCACCTGGGATTTAAACTTTTCTATTGAATTTAATCGTTTAGTGTCATCTGGCAAAGTGTTGTAAAATAATGTACATGTATTGTATGTGAATTTTTTGTAATGAGCTGTTGATACTGTCACCTGATGAATATGATTTCTACGTCGAGTGTTATAGTAATAGACATTGGCATTTTCTGAAAATATATTCCCGTCCTTAAGAAGTCATTTTTGACAAAAGCCACTGATTCGTAAATCAACAGACAAGGTAATGGTAAAATTCCTAGATTAATGAAGAGAGGCTTACATGAATCACGTGGGTGGGATTTGGTTATTATTCGTACAATTCGTATTTGTAATCTAAAAGTCCGGGAGTGTCGTGACCGGCCGCACTTAACCAAAAGTGCCGCCACACAATGACGTCAGCAGGGCGTTACCACCCCTGGCGGCAGTGGGAAGCAGCCAGCGCGGGCCAGCCGTGCCCGGCTGAGCGCGGCCGTCACGCCGGAGCGGGCGGGGGATAAACTCGACCCCGCCCCTACTACGCTGCCAATCAGCGGGCCTACGGCCCACGGCCGCTATAAAAAGGCCTCGGCGCAACGCTGAGGCAGTTAGCGAGCGACCGTGGTAGAGTGAGGATCCGGCGAGACAGTGGTGTTATTGTGCAGAGAGAAAGACGACGAACGCCGTGCTTCGACTTTGGACTTCCCTTCGGCTATTTGGTGACTCGGCTCTTCTTTAGTATATCTTCTGGATTACGACGACACGGCTACGCTCACTCTGCAAGTTCTTCTGGTTATTCGGTACTACGGCATTGTACCTGGTTTTGTCAATAAATTTGTTTTGAGAACCCTGGTGTGTTTAATTTGGATACTTCAGGGAGCTATAAGATGTATTTCCCCAGAATATTATGCCATATCTCAGGCGAGAATGAACATTCGCGAAAAATTCTTCAAAACTTTCTTCTTCAAACAATTCTTCTTCACGCGAATTCTTTAAAACAGCTCCAAAGTTTTCAACAAAAATTTCCTTCTAGGACGAGATTTTACTCTTCTTTAATATTATTAATTGATATTTTGGTTCTACCATTAGGAAACACCAACATTGGAAAGAAAAAAAAAGCAACTTTTAGGCGGGGATAGTTGGCAGCTGGCAAGAGGATAGGGCAAGACTGTAAAGCTCGCTCAGACGAAAGGAATTAGAAAACTAACTAGTACGAGAAAGTCTGTGCCATTCCGTAGCACCACTTGTTTAGATTGCTGAGCTGTAGTTAAAAAAGTAAAAACATTTTTACCATTTCCCCGTCTTTAAATCACATTGACTCTAAATACACTTTGAAAATGGCTGCAAGAGTTCTATGCATTTATTTTAGAATTTATTATAAATTTGTAATACAGATTAAACAATCTGCATTACAAATTGTTGTCCAAAAAAGCAATGAAATTCTTTTGTTATAACATTGAAACCGACATTATGATTAAAACAAGATTCGCGTTTATATTAACAGAAAAATGAAATTATTGTAATAACATTTAGTAAAACAGAAAATATTCAGTTGAGGTAATAGGTACGATTTTTCCACAGTTTACTCTTGACATCAAACAAATGATGCATGTTACATTATATCTTACATTATAATAGAAAAACATACTATATGTAATATAATGAACCGTTTTACACATCATTCGTAGATTTTTCACTTTCTCATTTTTTCAAATTTGTAAACGCAGGCTTTGGTCTCTGACACCACCGTATTTTCACGCTAGAATTGCCGATCACAGAAACGTTAGTCAGTCGGTGCCTTTTTCGAATCCGTACGTTTCACAGCGTAGACAAATTCCTTCTTTTTTTTAAGTTCCGTTAAAGAAAATAGTTTTTCTGCATGAACAACGCCTAAAGTTTTCAGTTTGGCGACTACGCTTCCATAGATTACAGGAATGCTGAAAAAAAAAAAAACAGGATTTTTATCGCACCGCGAATCCACGAAACGTTGTTTCGTGAGAGGCACCTATTTTTCGGCATTTGAAATATTTAAGAACTCTAGGAAATTTCTAATGGTAAAAATTTATTTAATCACAATGTATGTTAATTGTATGTGGTATAAATCGTGATTTTAGGCATGAAACTTAAATTTCGAAGTAAATAACGTTTAAAAGCAATGAAATCGAAAGATGATTTATTAATACGGGATATTCATAGTTATAGTATTGAACACGCGTTGTATAGTACTGAATTAAAGTTCATCAATTTTTTAATATATTAAGCTCAGCTTAATAAAATTATTGTTCGCTTAATTATTATTAAATTTATTCTCAAAATAGAGATAAAAGTAAATAGTTTATGATACAAATTTGAAGATGCGCGGATTGAAATGGTTTTTAAACAACTTGTCCCAATATTCGGGACCCCGCCTCTGGCCAAGCGCATCCCCGGCGCCGTAGCAAGCGGCGCCACATCTAGCCGAGAGTGGCCGGAATTGTTCCGTGCTCAGCCTCGAGCACAGACAGAGAAGGGTAGAGACGACCCGTCGTTTGGAAAGATTGCAGAAAGGAAACGTAATCTAAGAGAGAATAAAGCATTGTAAAAAGTTGATGTTGAACTTTCATTTCGAGAACACAACACATACGTGCATGGATTAGTGACAAATTGGACATATTTGAACCAGTACGGCGGTTACTTAGAGACGCTGCAACGGTATGGCGTGGTTGGCCATAATCGGCAATGAAAAAGAGTTTTCTAGCATTAGACAAAAAATAGCTGTGAGCTCGTAATACAAGAGGGTATTTAAAAAACGACTTTAAATTCAATATGGCGTACAATGGTCGTAGTTGTAGAAAATACTTTCTCGTCACCTAAACGAGTTTCACGTGGAGTGTCACAGGGCTCCGTACTTGGTCCACTTTTCTTCCTTTTCTATGTAAATGATATACCGTCGGTGCTATCAAGATGCAATCATCATATGTACGCAGATGACCTACAGATCTACGTCAGTGGGAAACCTTCTGAAGTGGCTTATTTGATTAGTGAAACAAATCAGGATTTAGCCTTTTTACATGAATGTTCACTGAGAAACGGCCATAAGCTAAATCCATTAAAATCTCAATCAATTATAATTGACTCCTGTTAGTCCCATAAAGCACTTAAAAATCTAAATATTCCTCATATCGTACTGGATAACACTACTGTTTCTCGATGCTCACAAGTTAAAAATCTCGGTCTGACCATCGATAAATTCCTAAATTAGGAATCTCATGTTCGGGACACTTCCCGCAAAGTGTATGTTTTAATGTACTCACTCAAATGTGCTTACAAATGCCTTCCACCCAAAACCAAAGAACTACTAGTAAAACCCTCTTACTCCCTCTGCTTGATTACGGTGACATTGTGTACGGTAACGTAAAGAAATCAACTACTGACGCTCTCCAAAGAGTTCAAAATGCGTGTGTTAGGTTTCAATATAATATCAGAAAGTATGATCACATATCGGTAATAACATACTAAGCTAACAAACAAAGCTACACTTGAAAACCCGACGCATGTTTCATAGTTTGTACCTTTTCTACAAAATATTAAATAAGGGTGTACCTACTTACCTCTCTCATAAAATTTCTTATCTTAAAACAAAAAGATTCGAGAAATCTTTACTATGCAATATTCCTAAAAGCAACACTAATTTTTACAGTAAATCTTACTTAGTAGTAACGTCTAGAGAGTGGAATAGCCTTCCAGTAAATGTTAGGAAATGTAAAACACTGCGATCATTCAAAAAACATTTAAATACTCTTTTTCTGAGCAGATATTGTATGATGTGAAAGTGTGTACTAAATGTGTTTAAAATTGTAAGATAAAAGTAATATTTTACATCGCTTTTTAACAGTTTTTCTCCATTTCTTGTATTTTCTTAGGTTAGTTCTTAAGTGAGTTCAAAATTGTAAGTTAAATGTAATTTTTATAGGGCTTTTTAACAGTTTTGTTTTTTCTTTGTTTTCTTAAGTTATAGTTCTTAATTTAATTAACAATAGTATAATTAGTCTAAATTAAGTCTATTATAGGGTTAGAAGGATTTTTGTGTTATCTATAGTAACTTCTAATTTTTTTTTAACTTTGTCATGGTTCTGACTGAATGCGTCTTTTCCCTTAGTAAATGCTGTTGAAACCTAAAATCGGCCCTAAGCCGTCGTCCTGGCCGGATGGTTGTGTGCATTCTCATATTGTTTTTTATAATTAATGAATGTATTTGAGATTTTGTGTTAACATTTGATACGTATTGCTAAATGAATATCTCTCAGAATTTATATTTCGGGCACACCTTTAGAGTTTTCCAAAAAAGTGTGCCGACACCTACAGACCGCCGTACTTGCCTTTCCTTGTTCCTCATAACACTGGCTAACTTCTCATAGTTTTAGCTTTGAGCTTATCATACGTTTAATTTCTTGCTGGCTCCAGGTCTATAAATTAAGGTATTCAATTTACAAGACAATGTAAAAAAGATAAATGTGAAATAAAAACTTTCAAAATAGCTTGTGGGAGAGGGATATGTTACAGTTGTGCAACTGATACGGGGTAGTCAGGTTGAGGCTGTTCACCTGGTTTCGTGCAGAGGGCATTTCTGTCTATTGTTTTGTATAATGAAATATACTGTAACGTAGTGAACTTAATGCAATATGATACAACCTCATTTGTTAAGATTTATTCGTTTGAGAACAGCAGATTGAGTACTACAGAAATTATATAGCATTGCTTATCATATCTTGACTTCTTGATATGCAGGCTGTGCATGGTGGAAATAACACAAAGTTACCACCATGAGTCTGTGATTCTTGAGTTTAGATCATTCTGCGCGATTGAATAACCTAAATTCACAGTATCAATTCAAGAATCACTGTCTCTTTGAAATAATATACTAAATAGCTTCTTGTTTTCCTGTCACTGTAATTTATTCTTTCATCATAAAAATAGTATGTCAATCATAAATCTCATAAAAAGTTCAAGACACCAGACAAGTTCCCAGGTAAAAAAAATATCATTTTGTATTATAAAATATTCGTTTAGTGATTTGCCCATTACGGTGACGACAATGCAACCGCGAACATCAGAAAACCTCTTGGCCCCAAAACCCAATAAATTCAATTTTAAATTCCCGCTTTATCATTGATGCCAATATAATACATTTTTCACAATTAATTCGTTCATTCATTCAAAGAATATTTAGTTAAATTCTATTGGATACTCCGACTGTTATGAACAGGTGTTTCCTGAGTTGTGGTTGTGAGAAATGAACGCGATTGGTTGTCTGCGAAAGCTGCTTTGTTTGCTTGACTAGCCACCTGCTGGATGTGGAACCGATCATGGGGAAGAGATGAAAAGTAGTCTGTGGTAAGGAATTTCAGAGCGGATTTCGAGTGGTACGGCGGTAAGCGCGGGGTAAGAAGAGGGATTATGTAAACATGTAAAGCGCGCGAATTTTACCACAGCAACATGACATTCCTACTGCCTGCTTTGTTGCTCAATATATTGTTGATATCTAGTATTTTAATCGGTGAAGCGTCCTGTGAAAATGAGTCAGGAACGTTAGTACTAGTAAATGTGGTAAGTGTACTTTGACATATTGTTCTGGGTTATTGTTTATGGATTATGAACGTTTATTTTTGTAAACTTCTTTGTTTCTATCTATAATGCTCAGTAATTAAACTGGCTGCTCTTGTCATTTTGTTGCGCCTTGCCTATTGAACTTACCTTAACAATTTTCTATTTTAGGTGTACAGACATGGTGATAGAACTCCTGTGTCTCCTTATCCAACTGACCCATATCGCAATGTGAGCTCCTGGCCTGTTGGATGGGGTCAACTTACAAATGTGTGTAAAGTTTTATCATTGTGAATTGTAAACTAAATTATTACTTAGAATTCATTTTGAGATTTGATTAATCATTGTTTTCATGATTAAATTTTTATTTTGTAGAGAGGAAAAGAACAACACTTAGAGCTTGGCAAATGGTTGAGAGACCGTTATGGCCATTTTCTCCCTGAGGAATATTCAAGGGATGATATCTACATCAGAAGCACTGATGTGGATAGGACATTGATGAGTGCAGAGAGCAATTTGGCTGGCTTATACCCACCAACAGGCTCTCAGAGATGGAATCCAACACTTTCATGGCAACCCATTCCTATTCATACTACTCCAGAAATAGATGACATGGTAGTAACATTCATATGAACTGTGCTTTGACATGTTCTGAAGATGTATAGATTGTCATTGGTACAATACTTTATTGTAGGTTCTAGCTGGAAAAAAGCTCTGCCCACGTTACAACAAGGCACTTGAGGCTGTTATGAATTCTGCCGAAATTAAAGAAGTGAATCGAAAAAACAAGCAATTGTATGACTATTTAAGTAAACACAGTGGTGCTGAAGTACATGATTTGGTGTCTCTGGAATATTTGTATGACACTCTTCATGTTGAGGTGAGAACTATGCATACATGTTTTCATACATTCTTCTCTTATTAATGATGAAAGCAGCTCTTCTTTTCATCATAATTATTGTTCTTAGTACAATATAATGTAAACTTTGAAAGTTGTTAATGGGTGGTGATCATTGGTATTTGTTTTCTTACCTCTTAAATGGTGAGCTTTACAATGAGTCATTTCAAGAGAAAGGTCAATATTTTAAATCACTCTTGTGTTACATCATAAGTCATGAGATCATGAATGCTTTCACTATCATCTCTTTTACACTGCACTATCGCGAGCATGTCAGGTGGCATGTCACTCTTGTCAAGAGGCCTCTTGTATTACTGGATTAATAAATCTACACTAATTTATGAAGAGTATACATATGTACATGGAAATTAAAGTGAATTTTTCCCAAGCAGGTTCTATGTAAATAGGTGAAGTGGAATTGAACTTTGGACAAGGCAGGGAAAGTTGAAGGCAGAGGAAGGTAAAGAAAATACTAGAATGTTGTGCATAGCAAGTGTGAGATTCATTCTCTTCTAATACTATACCAGATATAACTTGTACTGACCAGTTAATATTGTTCTGTGGACATACCATTAGTTTCCTATATCAACAAGAACTGACATCTTCAATTATGCATGAGTGTATTGTTTTATGGTGCTCGTGCAGATGTTTGCATTTGTCTTGGGGACAATTCAAGTCTTGGATACAGATAATGAGCCACAGATCGTCACCCATTTTTGGCCAAGTTTATGAATATTTATATATCGTAAATGCAGGAGTCAAATCAATAGGAATTTACTAAAAAATGCACTTATAAATGTTTAAAGTTATTGTATTGGTGTGTCTTTCAATTTAAAAAAAAAAAAATTAAAGTGTAATTAATATATGAAACTTACATCTTCGGTACTTTTGTATGCATTTTTCGCAAATATGTATGTCTGTTTCTCTGAATTTTGTACTTGGTCAGAGTCTCAGTAAACAAAATCTTTCTTGTGAAAAGTGGATCTTCTGTTGTTGGTCTGTGCCAGTAGCCAAATCCATGTGTTCCAGTAATTTTTTATTCTAAAGAGCCCTTAATAGCCTTTTGAAATAGTGTTACTTACTGCAAGATCAACTACTGTTGAAGATGAATTCTCAAAAGTGTAAAGCTTCAAGAAACTACTTTCTGTTCATGGATAAAAATATCTTGTATAAGAAGAAATGTCATGGCAATTTTCTTTTAAAGGGTGAAGTGTATGAGAATGACAATTGCATATGTTTAAACAAGAATTTCAGAAAATATTTAATTAAACCGAATCATTTTGAATAATAGGAAGTAGTGTTTCTGCCTTAACCTTTTGAGAATTTGTTTTTTGTTCATGAAGGTCTGCCCCAATTAGAGGATGGCTTATACCTTCAGTTCAAACTAAATTATTTCTCTTGTCACAATTAGTAGAAAAAGCAATCTGTCAGTCCAGTGCATAAATATTTCAAAATTACATTGAATGTTTCCTAGGGTTATGTCTTTGTGGTATTCTAGATCCTAGATTATTGGTGAAAAAGACAAGCGATTCACTTATGAATATGTCATTTTTTTGTTAAGTGGAGAAATATGTTTAGAAACTGGTACATTTTGAGTAGTAGACATTTCATAAAGGTTGTTTACTAGTATTTGGAGTTAAACATTTTCTCTTTGGCTACAAAATGAATTTCTGTACACTAGTTGATTTATTTTTCATTAAAAAAAACACTAAAAACTGTATATGATGTATGGGGAAGAAGTATAATCTACACATGTTTTCCTGAGTTGCAGAATCTCTTATCTTGCCCCCTTTACTGTTGTTGAATGATTAATAAAACTACTAACAAAGTGTGGTTATCAACACATAAAAACTAGAAATTTTCACTTCTGAATAATAGAAAACCTATTTATATTGGTAAATGAACTATAGATTTTATTTTATAGTATTACTTACAAAATAGCACACACCTCAGGCTCTACTTCTACTTAAGGGTTAAAACAATTATCCTGCAAAATGACAATTTAGGAGATGTTTCAATTTGTTGTGCATCATTGATGTGTCATACTTGTTGGACTCTCAATCTTGTTGTCATACGGTTTTGACAAATACTACCTATTCTGAATATAACTTCCATTTTCAACCCTTGCTGAATTATTAAACATTTTGAATGTCCAAAATTTGTGTATTTTTTAAACTTTTCTTACGATAATTAATAACAGTGAAGTAACTTAACATGAAACCTCATTAATACAATTATCATGCTATCAATATATATCATTCATGCAGATTTTTTGTACTAGTTTCCTAGAGAGCTATTTTCGATGCTTCAGATATTTTCATGTAGTTGAAGGTTAAGATATGTTCAACTGTAATTCAATTTGTTCCAGGAACTTTACAACTTAACTCTTCCAGAGTGGACTCAAAGTGTATTTCCAGAGAAAATGGCAGGTTTAGCAGCCTACAGCTTTACTCTCCAAGCTTTCACTCCGTTGTTGCAACGTCTCAAATCAGGTAGTTTTTTTTTCTTTAATTAATCAGCATTTGCCAGGTGGTGATCAATTTGAAATCTAATGTATTGTTTGTTATGCTGATTGCCCATGAAACATCACATTCAAACATTTTTTCTAAATTTACTCTTTTATGTTGCTTAATAAAAGGAGCAATTCTGTGCACAGCCAAGCATTCGTGTCTCTTTATCAAGACATCTGAAAGACATGTCATAATGCAAAACAAGACCTTTTGCACTGTCCTTACTACCTGTCCTTGTTATGTCTGCATAGTCTGTCTTCATTACCCATCTGTATTACTCGTCTTCATCACTTGACCTTACTGTCAATCCTTACTATTGAACTTCTTAGCGTTGAGGATGTTAGCTTTTCTCTAGTTGGACCTGGAATGTTCTTGTCAGCTGTTCTTGAATCCAAAAAAAGAATTTTCCCCTAATTCCCATTTTTCAAAATTTTTTACATGAGATACTCCATCAAATGTTGTAGTATAGTCCATATGATAACATCTGTTGGGTTCCTTCCATCTCATGCATCTGTCATTTGTCAGGGTGGATCATCCAGGAAAAATTCAGTGTTATTTGGAAAGAAGAAAATTTTGTGGAGCATCATGAAATTTCCAAACTATACTTCTTTCCATCACCTTTTCTATAATTCTAGTCAAACTAAGGGTCTATGCATTTGATGCTACATTTTTAAATATTAGTAAAACAGTTCCAGTTTTCCACACAGTTGATACTTGACCAGTCTGACTACACGTTGTTTTTAATGTAAGTGTTAAATGGTCATATGAACCAAGCTTTGCCTGTCCTCGCTAACCATCATCTTTGCTACTCTTCGTTACCACATATTACTCTCCACTCATGGGTGGCATCTACTGAATAACACAAAACATTTCGGCTGGGACTGCGCTGTTCTGCACCGGGCTGCTCCATATGCCGCCAGCTGCTTCTAATGGGTTAAACTTTAACCCATTAGATTAAACTTTACGGTTTTTTTACTGTTCTTCAATTTTTGGGAGTACATTAAGATGGCTCCATACATTTGACGAATAGGGAGCTACTGCTCACCCAATCCAAAGCAGCTGATGTGCTTGGTAAATGATCACTTCCTTTGATGTGTCCAAAGGATCATACAGAGGGCAGGGCAAGTACCAAATGTTTGCTGCTCGGCAAATAGCAAACAACCCATCCGCACTACTCAAGATTTGGGGGAGCAGATGCTCACTACTCACCAAATACTGAATGTGTGGAACTGCCTTTACATGACGCCTTAATGACGTTTTCAAAATTTTTCCAAAAATGACTGCAAAATATTTAATGTTTTTCTTCTGTTAGGACAGCAGCACTTAAAAGTGACAATGTTAGGACAGAAGCACTTAAAAGTGACACTGTTAGGACAGTGCACGTAAAAAACATGGCACAAATTTTCATTGAATTCTCTGAATTTTTACAAATTGCAAGTGTTCAAAATTTTTTTCAGTGTCTTCCTACAACTACAATATTGAAAGCAGATTTTTACCTTAATGAAATCTGTTCTTCAATAAAATATTTTAAAATTAAATTGGGTACAATTAAAAGGGTTGTTTTTGCATAATTTGCCTGAAATTAAGATTATTTTTAAACAATTAATTTTTCAAACATGGTTCCAAGTTATTTTATTTAATTATTTTTCCCGAAAAAGCAATGTATGCTAATATAAATGGTGTAGTTCCCATTTTTGGTAAGCTCTCTGTATTTTCAATCCTTGCAAAATGTTAACATTGCCAAACTATAATATTGCTGGAGATTTTTTCTTTAATGATGTGTTTAAAAATTAGTCTTTAAATAAGGTCATAAACAATTTTTCAAAAATAGTCGTAGTTTTCATGTAATTGTTGTTTGAAGTAAAGGCTAAAAAAATAAAACTTTGTTTCTTTCTTTTTCTTTTTTAATTCTCAAAAATTGCTCCAAATTTTTCATTACTAACTTTCTTCTTGAAAGAGTCAAGTAGAGACAACTTTGAATTAGGACGCTGAAGTCACTGGTCCTTGTCCACATTCATAACAAATAAGCACTAGAAAACTCTGTTATAGTGAACTCTCAACATCAGTTATAATGAACATAATAAAAACAATTTCCAGGTGAATATTTCGCTGTGGTTTCGCAAATTCATATAAAACTGCAAGTTTGGAGGTAAAGGGTAACAGTTATTTTTGTAACATGCTGAATGTAAGGGATCGGGGGAACCCTGCTACTAAGAAAATTGTTCACTATTGAGGGAATTGGACATCAATGGCATTTCTGTCCTGACCGAAGATCTTTTGATAGACTTGCAAGTGAAATCTGATCCGACATAGTGACAGCAGTGAAGGGGTCTTCCAGAACAGAAGAAAATAAGTGTGATGATGAAGAAGATACAGAAATGAAGAGGGTGCTGAAACTGAAAGAAACGTTGAAGAATGTTAATACTGGTCTAACAGTGTATGGAAAATGTAAAATAAAGTGTGAAGAAGACAAGAAGATATTTTGAATTTGTGACATGGATATTTTACTGCAACTGTGAAATAAAACCAATAATAGTTGAAAAATTGTATTAATTATGTGTAAAAATTGTAATAACTTTGGGTTAATTGGATATGGTGAAACAGAAATGTTAGTCCTCAGATGCTCTCTAAAATCGGAATCGACTGTTTCCTGACCAAATGGCATAAATTCTGTTTTGTTGAACAATAACAACTCTAGTGAAGCGAGTGAATTTTTTTTTCTCTCTTCACAATTTTGATTTTTTTGCCTGAGTGAGTGGTAGTGGCTAATCAATCTTGATCAAGCAAGAAACAATCATGTCATGCACTTAATATAAAATAATTGTTTTCTAAACAATACTGTTTTCTGTTTTTTATGAATTAAATATAATGAATAAATGAAAAAATAAATAAATAATGTCAGTCATATTTTTCAGTAGGAGAATAAAATTATTCAGCCTACATTATTGTCACAGCAGTTATAATGGTTACTTTGTTTGAGAAGTCATTTTTATTATAAGCTAGTGGATGTAAGCCATCATTGCCCAAGCAATTATTTATGGTGGGGTGTGTTTAGGTCTTGCTAGTGCTTTTTCAAGTGCATGCATGCATGCATATACTTAAAAACTCTTTCGGAAGCTGACAGACTTCATGTTCCTATGCAGGCTGAGAATACTGGGTGAATTGATTTTACTTCCTCTATGGAGGGAGGGGATGGCATGTGAAATTATTAATATAAGTAGATCTAACAATTATTTGCTTATTAGGTACATAACTAAAGAAAGAACATTTATAGAGAGAGAAGAAAGAAAAAGGGATGAGGAAAGTCAAGCTATTCTGATTGGCAGCTTTCTGTCACCACATTGTTGCTGCCGCTACCTTTGCCATTTCTACCATGGGATACTCCCCTTCACATTGGGTAGTCTCGCGGCTTGTCTCAGAAGGTGAATCAATTGTATTGAATGCCGAGGTGAAGTTGCACCTGCCAGAGACCTACAGAGAAACCTGCCTATCCTTATTCAGGGATGAAAGGTGCTGGGGAAAGAGCTTCTGGGGAATTTTAAAACCTTAATTTTCTGAAAATTGCAAAAGTTTTTTTTTTTTTTCAGTGTCTTCAACTACAATATTGAAGATAGTTTTTTTGCTTAATGTAATTTGTTCTTTTTAAGACAGATCTTCGAATAGTCATGTACAATTTTTCAAAAATTTTAGTTCTTTGCATATAATTGTGCTTGAAAATAAGCAATTTTTAAATAATTATTTTTTCAAAAACTGTTTCAAATTTTTTTCTTTAACATTTTCTTCTCATATGTTTCCAAGGATGGTAAAGTTCTATTTCCAACTCTGACCCTCTAGTGACCATGTGATGCAATGCTGTACATTTTTCTTCATGAATGGAAGAAACTACTACTGTACTGGAATTACTACTGTTGGTAGTAATCGCAGAAATTCCCCAAGATAAAAAAAAATGTATTCAGAAAATATTAATTTTTTACAAGTTTACTTCATTTGTGTTGTCATTGTTAGTGATATTGTGTGTATTTTATTTATGTAACTTCAAAAAACAATAAAAAATTGAGTGACATTCAATGGGGAGAAGTGTTTTCTGTGCACATTGTACTCGTATATCAGTTGAATTCTGAATAAAAATGGAAACTTGTACTTTTGTCAAGAATTTATTAGAAAATATTTGTTCTGGAAAGTAAAAAGTTAACTTTTTAAAACTACAATATTGAAGATAGAGATTTTTGCCTTCAACAAAATGAGATCCAAAAAATCAAATATTTAAAGTATATCACGTACATTTTTTTAAAAAATAAGTAGTTTTCATGTTATATGTTCTTGAAATTAATGTAATTTGAAAAGAACAAACTACCTTTTCTCAAAAAACACAAAATTTTTTCCACAATTAGAACTAGGATCCTTAAAAGAATGGCATTTTTGTTAAACTATCTGAATTTTCCAAAATTGCAATTTGGAAGTAACTTAAGATTTTCAAACATTGGCCCGAGTGAATATGTCGGAGCAACTGCATAGTGTAGCAGTAACGTGCACGGGGAGTTAACTCAATGAATGAAGTCCTAGTCTTGGCAAGAAAAATATTTTTGCTGGTTACAAACAATTTTATAGGTTTATATAGTTATATTGCGGAGCCATTACGAATAACGCAAGAAAGTATGTGCTATTCTAGAAACGCTAGTTGTTTTTTCTTCTTGTACTTCTTTTTTTTTCTGTTCATAGAATGTAATCTTATGCATGAAGATGTAATAAGTCTGTAAACATTTTGAAAAAAATAAATAAGTTTATTTGGATTCTCCTTAATTCAAGAAACATTGATTAAGATTTTGGGAATGTTAGATATGTGTATTGTTTTTCCAACTAGATTCTATGAAAGTGTGAAAACTATTTATTCTTCGGATTTATTTTGTGCTAAAAATTGGTTAGGAGATAAAGCCAGACTCCTGTCCTTGAATATCAATAGTATGTTTTAAAAAACTAGAGTCTGAATCATGTTTTAAGACAATGGAGTGAAATTTCTTTTATGTTTATAATACAACATAGTAATTTTTTCTTAAATTGTACAGTGTAGAAATAAATTTTAATTTTCATGGGGCTGATTATTATAACATTTATAGAGAATGATCATCGATTGGTCGGTTTTCTCATTTTCTAAATAATTCACTCAACTTAGCTGTTCAATATTTTTATGATTTTATTTACACCCTAATTTCAACTTATGTTCCTAGACTTGTCAGACGTATCAAACATTCCTCCTTGCTATTGAAGAGAGTTAAAGAAATTATTACCAAAAACATGTTTGTCTTTGTGTTTATAAAACTGCTTTAGCCGATTCTGATTATGTAAAGTTTTCAAATATTCGCAAATTATGTAAGATTAAGGTCATTGATGATTATAAACAATATATAATTGATATGGAAAATTCTATGAGTTATGAAACTAAATCCTCCTGGAAATATGTGAATAGTAAAAAAGGTGTAAAGGGATTCCCTAACATAATGAAACTTGATGACATGGTTGCAAGTTCATGTCAAAGTGTTGGGTCATGTAAAACCTTTTTGCAGAATATTTTGAATCTGTGTATGTTACAGATGATATAAATGATACTTTTCATTTGGTCAATACACAAACTTAGTAATCAATTTGAGTGAATTATCTATTCCACAAACAGAAATATACTCTGCTATAAAAAATTTAAGTGTAAAAAAGGAACCTGGATGATGAACTGATGAAATTCCGCTGTCTTTTTTAAAATATTGTATTGTTAACCTGACACCAATATTACATTTTTTAATTATGAAGTAGCTGCATGAAAGCCTTATACCCAGTAGTTAGAAAGTTAGTTTTCTTACACCAATATTTAAATCTGGGAATCGCACTATGATAAAAAATTATAGACCAATATTGGTTTTAAGTGCTATCCCTTAACTATTTGAATCCATTATAACCAAAAAACTCAGCTTTGCTGTATCCTATATTGATTGATCAGCAACACAGTTTTAGAAATGAATGTTTCACAACCACCAACTTACTATCTTTTCAGCACTTTCTTCTTGGCAAGAAGAAGAAGAAGAAAGTGGAGGGAAAAAAATAAATCATATTGATGTGATTTATACTTATTTTGCCAAAGCTTTTGGTATGGTCAACCATGATATTTTATTAGTCAAATTAAATAAAATTTCTTTCACGGGTCTTTATTAAATTGAATGTCTAATTATTTGAGTAACAGAATTCAACGTGTGAAATGTAAATCTTATATATCGAAAAAATTGACTGTTACTTCCAGTGTCCCTCAAGGGTCCCATTTGGGTCTGCTTTTATTTCTTGTATATATAAACGACTGCATCGCAATTATCTTGAAGTGATCTTTTATTTCTGGATTATTTGAAACTTTGTAGATAACTATCTGAAATCGATGATTGTAACTTATTGCTGGAAGAATTAAACCGCTTGAACTAGTGGTGTATGAAAAACAAATATCCCTGAATGTATCAAAATGTAAAGTTGTGAGCTTTTCTGGAGCGAGATCACTAGTAGTATTCTTATAATATTGATAATCATATCTTAGAATCTATCACACAATTTAAAGATCTAGATGTCACCTTGGAAAACTGAAATTTAATTTTCATATTGATCATATAACAAATAAGGTTTACATGTGCTGGGATTTGTTAAACATAATACGACAAACTTCTCTAATCCCAAATTATTTAAAATTCTGGAATTACTAGTCTCGCAGCTTGTCTCAGAAGGTGAATCAATTGTATTGAATGTCGAGGTGAAGTTGCACCTGCCAGAGACCTACAGAGAAACCTGCGTATCCTTGTTCAGGGATGAAAGGTGACTTATTAGGCCAATTTTGCTACACGATTCTCCTGTCTGGTCTCCTTTTTATGCTGTACACATAAATAAAATTGAATCGATTCAGTACAATTTTTTTTACTTTTTCAACTCTCGTCACCCAGAATATCTCATGACTATTTGCAAATTGCTGAAATTTTGAAGTTTTTCCTTTTCATTTTTTAAACCGAATGACTTGTTTTTTTCAACCTTTTACATAATAATATTAACTGTCCATATTTACTATCTATTGTTTTGTGGAAAATCTCTGCTTGGAATTTTAGATCTTCTAATGTTCTATTTTACATCCCTACAGCGACAAAGAACATTAGGCATAATGCCCCACTTTGGTGTATGTCTAAGCTAGTAAATAAAATTAATGTGAATTTAAATATGGTTAGTCGAAAAAAATTGATTAATTTGTCAAAACAAATGTTCTTACAATATGCAAACTACAAGCAAATGTAATAAATTTTATATATATTCAAATACTGTAAATTGGAATGTATTAAATACATAAAGTTTTCAGGAAAAACTAAAAATTTTGTGATGTTCACAGTTGTCGCCACATTTTCATAAAATTGTTACTTCAACATTCCTTGGCATTGAGGGAAGCAATTAAAAATATTTTGTATGAATCGTGTTAGAGATATAATCCTCTATAATATTACTTATGCATTTTGCACTTAACTCTGCAGTAAAAAAGTTATTCAGGTGACACCAACAACAGTTTTGCATTTTCACGGTCTTATCTTTAAGTACTTGTTCAGAATTTTTTAATGGTGAAAAATTTAATGCTCTTTAAAATTGGAGATAATTAGGAGGCCAGATTTTGTTGACCTAAAACATGCCAAAAATGTTCAGTAAAATGCTCTTAAAATGTTTTAATAGTGCCCTAAAAGAAGAGAAAAAGGACATACAAATTTTGATCAAAACCAGTTCTGATGAACACCTCAAGCTTTTGGATATGTTACTGATGTAGATGGGACTGCTTCCTTTTCTTTCAGTGAACTCAGCTTGCAAACTTTTGGATTGAATTGTCCTTTAACTGTAAATCTCTTGTCTTTTGTTATTGCGAAATCAACTGAACTGACAATGGCGCTGATAGGTATCATAGGAACCGTAGATTCCATACTCACAATATACAATTTCAATTATTACAATTTCTGAGCAAAGAAACTGAATAGAATGCTCAGGAATTCTGTAGAGAACTTTTTTGTGTTGTGTAAATATTATTTGACGGAAATACTATGAAAATGACATTTTCACAAATTACATTGCATTAATTTAATTATTAATTTTGTGTGTTTTTTTTAAAATTGTTTACAAATTTAGTTATAATACAGGTGGAAATACCTGTAATGGGAGATTCCAACATTAAAATCAAATAATTGTTAAATTAAGTAAAAATCAATTTGATGCCAACATGGACATGTTTATGGAAAATTTTAGTAAAACTTCACCATCCATTGATCATTTGAGTGAAGGCCTAATAGTTTGATAATGTAGCCTTCAGTGTGTTCTTGCAAATTGGTTGTAAAAGATGAAATGCAAGCGGTGAAATTGGCGTTTCATATCACTTCTTTAAATGGTGTAAAATAAAAAAATTTAAAAAGAGAAAAAAATGAAACTATAACCCGATGGTTATCCAAAATTGAAGAATGGTGTTTGCTGGTACATTGATGTAAAATGCAAATGTGGGTTCTACTTTATTTTTTAACGTGTACTTTTCAGTCAAAATGTTAATTTAGTAAGGTTAATGTTTGTTAAATACAATATTTAAAAATGTGTAGTATATATTGTAATAAAATGCTGATGAATTTTGCTAGTATTTCTGTTTGTTCTAAGTAACCACATTTTCTCAGGTCCTTTATTGAAAGAGCTTATATCAAATATGGAGAAAGCCATCTACGAAGGTTCAGAAAATGGAAAGAAGATGTTTATGTATTCAGGACATGATACTACAATTGCTAATTTATTGATGACTTTGGGAGTATTCGATAATCATTCTCCTCCCTACACCGCAATGATTCTCATGGAACTATGGAAGAATGCAGATCAAGAATATAATGTAGTGGTATGTATGTCCAGTACCAATAGTTAGTTCTTTTTATTTTAGTTGTTTGTGAAAAACACCAAACTATCTTGCATATCCCTTTAAGGCAGACTCTCATGCTCATGAGGGTTCAGCCTTTCAAAGTTTTGTTGAGCCTGATAGGTCTTTGATAGCAAAGACCAACGCACAACAAACATGAGAGATTTACATGTGATTGTGTCAGTAAACTTGGGCTTTAGTTTGTTTGTTTATTCATGTATATTGCAAATTATAGATGATTGTTGAGATTAAGTTTTATATTTAATATACTAAAGAAGTGTTTTATGTTAAAATTTTGGTTTTTAGAATTAATTTTTAGTAATATAGGATACTGTCAACATTGCAGCTGCACCGGGAATGGGTGCAATTGTTTAAGATGTGTGTGCAAAACACTCTCTATATTGACTTGCAGAGCTCCTTATGTTTGCTGTTTTGCGTCAGAGATGTGTGCATAGTAGATTGCATATTTGATCAGGGAATATTAACATTCCAGAAAATTTGGGAAAGTATTTGCGTTTCGATATAACAAATTTAAAAATTGTGTAAATAACTTACTTGTTTTGGGCATTGTTTGGCAAAAAAATATTAAAATAGGCATCAACCGCTTTTTTAGGACAATTTAGGCACTATTAGATGCTTTTCTGTAGATTTATTTTTCATGTTTTGTGAACATCTGCTATTATTTTCTAGAATCTCCTAGAGGAACTAAATGGGCATTTGTACTAAAATCTGAGGTCTAGTCATGATTCATTTTCAGTGTTTTTCTAGTGGCAACAGCAATTTTTATTAGGACTTTTTCACAATTTTTGGACAGAAAGCAATTAGGATTTCCAAAATTCCAATTTAAATGAGTTATGTACGTGTCAATTCTGTTCAACTTCATCTTCAACTTCAATACTATGCTTCAAGAAGTAGTATGGAGTGCCTTTATGAATACACACTTAAGGTTGACAACCCAAGAAGAAAAGTATGAAAAAACTTGCAGAACACAATAGTCCAAGAATATCTAAATGAATACAATTGTTAACTCCTTGATATAGTCAATTTGTACTTTTCAAATTTCCATCATTGAAACCATATAATAAAAATTAATTTACATGCAAAGAACACAATACACACTACATGAAACGATTTAATTGTGAATAATATTTTAAATGAAAATAAAAGTACACTCCAATAATGCACAAAATTAAAAATAATACCCATTTACCCAGGAGTGCTCACAGTAGGTAGACTCACACCAGTGCAATGTATCTCTCTGATTTAGCTGCAACTTTTTTTTAATGTTCTGCAGCTTTATTTACTGTAATACATATTTTATTTAGTTTGTACACGTCCCCCAATGCAATTGATAATGTATCATACTGTGCGGAAACCTTGTCTGAATACTTATGGTCAGAAAGGTAAAAATTGACTGAGTACATGCAAAAATCATTGAACATCTTATTATCTTATTGAATAATATTAAATACAATTTCCACAAATGATTTTGACATGTTCTAAAAAAACATAAATTTTACATTTTTCAAACAAAAATTAGAAAGTCATCATCTTTTTTCCATTTTGCAAGATTCAAATTCTTTTCATTTCCCTACTGACATCTGCATATATTTCTCTTTGGGAAGAAAATGTTAGTTGATCCATGATATGTACTGCTTAGGCCAGGTGGTCACAATGCATTGGTGCCAGTGCAGGTTACGTATCTGACAGATATCACGTAGTGATCAAGTTTCATCATACTCATGGGAAATGATTCTGCAAAATGATAAAAATATGAGGTTAGGCATTCCCAGAAAAGTACAATGAAGGAGTACATGAAATATCAGACAATAAATGCATCACAATTATTCAGGAACATAAAATTGCCAAGGCTTCGATCTCGCAGATCTATTGCGAGCACTTGCAGGTTAAAAGAAGAGGGAAGAAAGAAAAAAACATTGTTTTACTGACAAATTTATTAAGTGGGGTTTTTAAACATATGTAGTAAAGTTATTTAATGGAATTGGGACGAGGATTTAAAAATTGGCACGTTAAATGGGGAAAATGTGATGGGAACATGCAAGATTCCTCTGTATTCCATTAAAAAATAAAAGGATTTTTTTTTTATGATCTACCCAAATCTGATTGCTTTGTATATATTTGTTTCTTCCAGTTTAAGATCAATGTGAAAATTACAAATAATTTTACTGTTGTTTTGTATGGCATAGAACCTTCCAGAAAATAATCGAATTCATTCTTTAAAAAAATAGGCAAATGAGTGATGTTCAAAAATTGGAAGAAATAAGCAATTCTGTATTTTTAATAATGGTTACAGTAGCAGATTCTTAATTTATTAGAATTAATTTATTAATTATGTTAATTGGTGGAGATTTGGTGATGTAAAAGGTTTCTCCTTCAATTATCAATTCTTTGCTGACAATTTTATAATAGTGATGCTTTAAGTGTGAGGAAATGTGTTGTGCTGCTAGATCAATTGAAGTGTGATTTTTTTATTGAATTTATAAAAAAAATATTAAGAATTTTCCAAATATCCATCAATTGTTTAAAGGATTTTTTTTTGTGGTCAAAATTGCTTAGTCAAAAGGAAGTCAAAGACTATCACAATAGATTTATTCTTATTAAAATTCTTCAATTCATCATTTTTGACTTTCAGATTTCATATCGGAATTCATCTGCTGATCCAAGTGTGTTGACTCTGTCCGGGTGCAGAAAAGTGTGTCCTTATGGGAAATTTATAGCTCTTACAAAAACTAGAGTACCTGGAAACTGGGAAGAGGAATGCTCTGTGGAAGTAATTTACGAATTTAGACTAAACAGCCTCTCTATTATAGGTAAGATCTACCATAATGGGTCTGGGATTGCTTATTCATTAGTTTTAATTATATTTGGTTTTTAATATTTGCATTCTATTCTGTATGTGTGATCACTAATATTTTGCCCTGTTTTAGGTATAATAGAATAGTTAATATAAGTTTTAGATAATGTACCCTGTATTTCTCTCTCCTTTTTTTCCTGAATAGAATTACATGCTTTCAATCAGGATCTATTAAATTGTAAATCACGATGATGGTGAGAGTTTTGAAGAAAAATGTAGGAACTATTACATTCATCATTTTGTATTGCTTATGCCTATATCTGGAGGGGGGAGGCTCACAACACTTCAGCCCCACCCCAGCAAATGACAAAAAATATAGCTTTTACTATTTTCTACCCTAAAGAAAGTCATTTAATATATTGTTTCATTATTAATATTAACTATAAGTCAACAAATTTTATATTCAGCAAAAATGACCATTCTTTGTAAGAAACAATCATGTCTGCGGAACACTAACCGGTAATCACTTTATATTAGGGGATATTAACCTTTACTTTCTCAAAGCTGATATTAAAAGTCGGGAATATTTGAACAAAATGTTGGAATTTGTCTTTTAAGTCATATAAAAATACACTCTCTTGAGTAATTGACAATTGTTTACCATATATTGACTATAATTGGTAAGATGGATGATTCTAGTATTCATGCCAAGTCTGTGTGTTTATAATTGATTTAACTGATCATTATATGGCATTGATCAATGACAAAGAAGTATATATTTTAAAAAAATCTAATATAACAAACAATAGTAGCAGCAATTAACTACAGAAAACTTATAAATTATAAGTGAATTGGAATTTAATTTACGAGGGTACATGTGTAGAAGTTATCCTAAATAACTTTATTCTCATGCAATGATGTGCTGGAAAAATCTAAAAAAAAATATTAGAAGGTAGTATAAAAATAAACCTAGGAGAAACTAAATAACTGATGGCTTAATAAAGTCATGTCAAACCAAAAATTACTTAAAAAAAGAAAAATATATAACTTTTGGGTTAAAAGTAGGTAAAGAAAAATACTGTTGTTATTGGTGTTGTGAATTGTTATTAACATGCAGGAGAGATGTTATATCTATATGGTTTTTTAAATATTATTTGGAGGAAACTAGAACACATAGAAATTAAACTTTATATTATTTAAATAGAGACTTTAAACTTTGTCCTTGGATAGCATAATGGTGCAGGTCTCATGTTTTTGGAAAACCCAAATTTTTTAAAATTGTTAAAGTGCAATTTCTTTTTAGGAGTCTTTATACCCCTATAATTTTAAAGATTGAGATTTTTTTCTTAATGGAAACTATTCTCAAAAGACCGATATCGAAATAGTCATGTTCAATTTTTTTTAATAGTTATTTTTGTGTAATTTTGCACGAAATGCAGGTAATTTAAAAATATTTTTAAACAGTTTTTTCTCAAAAATTGCTCCACGTTTTTTCTTCAAAATTTCTCCTCGTGAGGGTTCATAAAATTTGTGGAGCTAGTCCCATTTTCTGGGAACTCATCTAGTCTTTTGAAGCAAAAAGCCAAGAAAGGCAGATAAAAAATTAAGATGGGTACTTTTACTACTGTTCAGTATGAAAGTGATCCAATCATGAATTCCATATAGTTGTGGAACACACACACACACAACATGTTGTAAATGAATATGTAATTGAAAAGATTATAGACATTGTAAATACTTAGAAATCAGATGGAATAGAAGATATTCCTGCAGGAGTTATTAAATGTATTGCAAACTATCTAAACTACTAATTTGTGAGTTTAACTTAAAACTGAAAATTTTCTTAATCATTTAAAAAAAAAGTTGCAGTGATCCCTGTGTAGAGTAGTAGAGATGAAGATAATGCCTTGAATCCACCAATCTCATTGATTTCAAATTTTGAAAAATAAATTTTGAATGTTTATAGACTAATACAACTACATTAATGCTTTTCGCTTTGGGTTTCTTGAAGGGAAAAGTACTACAGATATTATTGTTTATAATACAGATGAAATTAGTAAATTTGTGAATAAATAATTGTTTAAAAATTAATCAAAACTCTTTATTGAATAGAACACATTGTGAGAAAAAACAGCCAATACAGTGAAGGGTTGACATTGAAATGCAGTGTGCCCTTGGACCACATTTATTTATATTGTATATAAATGTCATTTTGAAAACTTTGCTAAGATATGATATGATATGATAATTTTTTCGGTGACACTAAGGGAGAATCCTGGGAGGATGTGATAATTGATTTGGGAGGTAAGTTGTCATTGATGTGAAATGGCGAAGTAGTAATTTTCTGAGCTTAAATATAGGACAGACTATATAACATTCAATAATGACCTGGACAGTATACCAAAAGCATATAGTATGACACTTCATGAATCAAACCGATAATTTAGACTTGTGATTGTCCAAATATATTGGGAGTTGAAGTTTCCAAATATTTAGGAGTACATATTGACCAAAATTTGAAATTGAATTAGCATGTGTTGCAATTTTTCTCAAAAGAGAATACTCCCCCCCCCCCCAGTATGTCACCCACAGTTTTTAACTGTTTTTTGTCATAAAATAAATAAATACAAAAGGGTAGAAATCTCATTAATGTTTTCAGCATTGTAACATAGATTAATTCTAGACACTTAAATAACTATTGCTGTTTTACTACACTTCATTCTGTTAAGTTGTAACTAATGGTATAGTAGGTTGAGGGTGTCTGATTTGACATTAATATCGCTAAATTGCATACAAACTACTGAGGCATGTACTTTCATGCCTCAGTAACAATTTCATCAAATTATAATTCCTCAATTTCTGTCCACATTAATACGTTTCAGCCATCACTTGAAAAACTCAACACCTATCATACCGCATTATGCGCGAAAACTTAAGCTAAAATACATCAACACAAATTTGACCATACACAATACCATTACATTCACCCAGAACCTTTGCCCATTGTTGAAAAGTTTTTCTGAGAATTTCAAACAGTCCTGTTGCTGCATTGCAAAGCGATTACTCCTGAAAGATTCTAGCAAAAGAAGTGTGGGAAATTTAAATCTACAATTTCGAAAATTGCAAAATTACACTAAACTACTAATTTTAAAAAAGTATATGACCTTTTTTGAAGATCTAATTTTTAACATTTATGTAACAAAGAATGGTTCAATTTTGTTCTCTTGCAATGTTAATTTTTTGCAATTTTTGAAAATAAGTTTTCTGAAAATGGGACCAGCATCATTTTCTTTATCATTCTTTGTTACGTATGACGAAAATATATAAAGAAAAAATTTGGAGCCGGTTTTGAGAAAATAATTGTTTAAAATTTGTCAGTATTTCACACAAAATCTATTCATTGTCAAAAATTTGTATCTGACAGTGTTTAAGTGAAGGTATTTATTTGTCTCGTGTTTTGTTTTAGCTCTGGCCCTTTCGGGATTGCTGGCCGTACTTCTGACATCATCCATTCTTTTCAGCATTTTATATTGGCGCAAAAAAAAATCGGCATCATACTACTATCATCATGTTCACACTGAAGAGCAGTAATGTGATAAAAACAAATATTCTGTGATTAAAATTTTAATTCCTATTGTAACCCACCTCAGCTGTGAGCATTTTTGTGATAAAGTGAGTGTGTTTTGTGTTCAGCACGTACTTCTATAAACTTGTGGTTGTTAGGTAATGTACCCAGATGTTTTTCTAACTTTCAATTTGATGTTGAGTTCCCACCAGTTTCTTAAAAAATTTGACTTGCTTCAAAAGTAAGGTATTGAAAAGTATTATTTTTATATATTCAAGAATGTGAAGGAAATAAGACATATCTTTATTTCTTGAATTGGAACAGAAAAATTTAGAAAAATGGAGACTTTTGAAAAATCAGCCTTGGTCAGAACCATAAAGAAATATAGGAAGTAAATGCTTTATCGTTCATGTCTAACAAAATTTGAATGCGAAAACTATCATATATGGCTCTATAAAAACAAAATTCTCTGCATTCTCATGTTCCAAGGAAAATAAAATATGTTGTTTTCTATGCTGCAACATATTCAAAATATGTTTAAATTGTGGCGTAAATGTCCAGATTTAATAACTGTGCAACTTGAATATTAAAAATTCCATTTGTCAGTATTGGATTATATGTACAAATGAATAATGGGTTCATTATTTATATTTTTTTAATTTTATTTCTTTGCAAGAGAATGTAGAAAAATTCTTGCCAAAGTGGAATATGGCTGAGCTTGCCACAAAATTTTTTAGATCCCTCAATCTGGCATTACTGTTATTTTGAAAATCTCTTGCCCTGACTGTAAGACTGAATATATAGTCTTCAAGAAAATGAATACAGGTCTTTCTTGCATTTTTTAGTGTGTTAAAAGTAGTTGTAGAATTAAATTATTAAAATGTTGTCTAATTGATGTGTAATGTGAACTTATAATATTGAGTTCTTGAATTCTTTTGATTCAATTTTTTAAAGATTGAAGGGATATTTTGTTAATATATACTTCAAAAATTAAAATTAGTTCTGTTCACCAAGTCTGTTTATTTGTGCAGACGTAACTGTGATATCTTATGAGGGTAGAAAATTCACAGTAGATTATTATATTCATTTAGAATTTATGCATGTCACTTAAAATGACACTGTAAATGCAGAAAATAGAGGACAAAATGTTAAAAGAATCAAATACGAAGGGAAATCAAAAGCTTCAACATGTACAGATTTGTCAAATACGTTTGTTATTCCATGCACTTCACAGGAGTGGATTGTGTGTTTATTTCAGTACTAGTTTGAATAATAACCTCAGACTTGCCAGAAATGAATCGATAAGTTTTGATGCAAGAAGGATACTAAAGCTGAGGCTCCATTCAATCTTGTTTGCAATCTTCAGTTGACATATGTAGCAGCAGTAAGATAGCAAATTTGAATATTGTTAAAGGTTTTCTGACAATGCAAAACTTTAATTGTTCTATTCATTTCATTGTATATTTTTCAATAATCCATATGTACTGTAGTTTACTGTTTGCACATTCTCATGGTAATTCTGGCTTTATGAAGAGAAAACCAATGTACTTAAAACTGAAGAAGGGGGAAAGACTTTTATAATGTTGTTGCTTTTAAACCACTATGAATTGGAAAAACCCTATCGACAATGCATTTGTATGTGTTAAATTGGTCTTACAATAAATAAATGTTGAGTGAAATTAGTTTTGTTAATGTATGTGTATTAGCATAAAAGGATGTACAGTTAATCTATTCTACTTGGCTATTTTTTAAAACAAGAACATTGTTTTCATCATTTTATATCTTTATTTCAAAAGGATTGTGTGTTTATTTCAATAGTTTGTTAGTTACAAATGTGTACAAAATATTTGCTAATGGCCACAACAAATCATGAAGTTTGTGCTTCAGAGTTTTCCGGTGCAACTCAAAAATATTGCTAGAATAACTTATTTCCGTTCTGTAGCCTTTGATGAATTTCTCACATGTCTTGATTTGCTTGAAATTTCTTTGCTTGAGACATACAGAGTACCCCCCCAATGATGATGTAACAGTTTGTCAACAGGTAATGCAAAGAAGAAAAAAAATGATTATAGTTTTCTTTGTCTTATATTTTCTAGAAATTACAATGGGATAGGAATGAGAAAAGGAAGGGGAGAATTGTTTTTGAAAGAGCATGATCATCACTTTTGACAAATTGTTATTTTATGTTTTCACAGATTTTATCATACTTGCATATTTATCCAAAATATAATTGAGATTACAGGAAGTGAATACATGAAGTCTGAAGTGCATGTTTTGTCAATATATTCTATGGCAGCAGAGATATTGCAGTAATCCATAATGTTTATTAATTAAGGATCGAGGGCCAAGGAAGGTATCAACCACAAAGTACAATTATAAAGATACTTTGTGGTTGATACTTCCTCGATCCTTAATTAATAATCACTATGGACAAAAGGTGCATATTTCAGTTATGTGTGCATATTGATTGCAAAAGACAGTTTTTTCCTGTTCTTGAGGGTATTGTGTATCAATAAGGGAGCAGTCAATAATAAAATTGCATTGTTGAATGGAACTAAATTATTGAGTCAGTTAATTATAAACTGATAGCTGCTACATCAGCCATGTTGATTCATTTAATGAAAGGATTGGGTGCACATCAAAAGAGACTTACAGGTAATTGTAAATTCAGTTCATCGTACGGGAAATGCATTATTTAGTGCTGGCAGTAGCAGTTTCACCATAGTGAGGAAGATTAAATCTTGCTGAAACATTTTACCAAGAAAATTGAAGGGACTCCACTCTGGCAACTGAAAAACACATTGCATGAAACAAACATAGGGGACGATTTGTAATGAAATTGCTTTTAAATCACACAAACTTTATTTGTACTTTTTTTATTTATTTTTTTACTGTGCACTCAGTGTTTGTCTCAAATTTCAAGCACATCAAGACTTGTGAGAAATCCAACAAAAGCTACAGAACAGAAATATGTTATTCTAGCAATATTTAGAAGTTGCACTGGACATTAATCCTTTGGATTCCTTGTGATTGAGGAAATGCAATCTAAAACTTATTGTTCAAAGTGGTGAGGTGGATAAGTTTGAAGTGTGATCTGCAGAAGAAATGGAGATGACTGAAATGAAAGATTGTCATTCGCACATGACACTTAAACGTTGTTCTACAATGAAATAGGTTAGTTGGCCTCTACACCTCTTGCATTTCCATCATGTCCCCACGCCTCCCTTGCAGTTCCATCATGTGTCAAAACGAAAATGAGACAGCCACTCTTCTAAGCATCGTTTACGCTGTCCGCGTACGAAATTTAATCAATAAATTCAAGCCAGTTTTGAAAAAAAAATTAAATGTTGTGGAGACTTAAGTACCCGCAAAATTAAAATACGTTTCAAACTCGAAGGGCCTCGAATTCCTTCAAATCGATCAAGGAATATCAATTTTGGAGAAGATAATCTGAAGGTCCTAGCATAGGTGTTAACGTTGATTGCAGACATGCGTTTTGCCGTCAATCGATTTTTCGGTATCAAGGATCCATAAAAAAGATCCTGACAATACAACGGGTTAGAAAAAGTAATTTACTATTGTCCACTTTCGTTACCAGGGCCCAGCATTAAGTTTTTCTGTCGAAAAATCGCCCGTTTTCCGGGGCACGATTACTATATATTCTCTCCCTTCGTAGGAAGTAAGCGAGAAAGCAAAAATTCATCGTGGATAACGTGTCTCCCTTAATTGCCACGCTCTACTACGTCAGGTATGGAGTATCAGGTCATTTTAAGAATGCGAAGTTTATCGCATCCGTGACTCCATTGTAGAGGAACTCGCAGCTTACTATGAAAGAATTAAGTTTACTACATTCGAGGCTTCATTTAGTTAATGAATGGAGAGCCGTGCATTTGAGTTTTTAAGCAGTACCCCGAGGAATAGGTTTCTCCATATCTGCAATCGTATTCTGCTCTGTTATCGCGCTGGGAAATGAACTGCCCCCATATCCTTGCGAACTTTACAACTATATACACACACCACCACCAGTGAGGCAGTCGTCGGAAAGAATGCTCTCTCGAGCTTTGAATATCTCATGGGGCAGGATCTTTAGGGTATGAGAAAGACACACCCAGACACAGAATTAGGTAAAACAGTAATATATTCTTAAAATATTATACAAATCAACCCTTTTACACTGTCACAAAATAAGAGAACAAAAAAATACCCAATTGCTGGCTGCGCGTTTGAACGCATGCAAACCACTGATGGCGGTCCACAGACCTCTTAGAGAAATTTCCAAAAGAAATATTTGCTTATGGTTTCACTCTTCGCCTAGCTAGCGATAATTTTCCTTATAACACCCGTACACGGAGTTCTTGCTTGGCCAATACTAGTGAATTTTTTTTTTTTTTTTTTTTTACACTTCCTGAATTAATTTACCAGCACACATTATTACTGGTCTTACTGCTATTCACAATACGAAAATTCCTCGTCAATTACATACAAAATGAGGAACAGAAATTAATTATCTTTAATACAGCTTCGGAATGAAATGTACTACCGCGTACGAGGTTATGAAATCCTTCGTCGTTACTCAATTTTAAGGCGAACATGCAAATTTTAGTATTCTGGTTTCAGGTGTCAACACTACCTTTCTAGTTCCTGTCTCCCACCTCAGTTTTATGCAAATTTGGAAATTCAGTCGTGCCGCCACTCGCGTTCCTGCAACGTAGCCCGCTTCGATGCTGCTCTGAAGGTCACGCGATCTCCTTCGTGCCTGCCACCTGATCCAGGGACCAGTCTTCTTGCGCCCACCACCAGATCCACGGTCCAGTCTTCTTAACGCCCACCACCAGATCCACGTCTCGTCTACCTTCGCCCGCCTTCTTGCGACACGAGTACGCGTATTGCCCAGTTTCTCCGCGTGTGCTAGTTAGCGTGTTGCCTCACTAATGCTTTACAACAACTCTCACAGTTCCGCAACCACAGCCACTATTCTGATTCGTTCTAAATTTCACAGTTTTTATCGTAATCTCGTATATTGTTCTGCTTACATCACGTAGCCTCCCTACTCTATTACCTACTTCCAGAACTACCGCTTCTCTCCCTCAACTATCCCGCTACCTTACTCGACTTCTCACCTCGGCGTCTCACACAAGAAGGCTCTTTTCCTCGCTGCTCCGCCGTTTAAATGTTGCAGTGACGTCACGTTACAACCCTACTGCGCTGCCCATATTGCGGAAGTGCACCGCTGCCGCGCTTCAGGCCGCAACTATCAGGTAGCGCCTTTTTCGATCAGTAACCGACGTTCTGTTATACCTTCGCTCTCCTACGCTTCGCAGCGCTCGGCGGAGGCCGGCGCTGCGTGGGCGTTGTGGGGTTTGTGGCGATGCCCCAAACGTGAAATGGCCATACAATTACATATTCTTGTCAAAAAGTTTTCCCTACAATACATGTGAAATTGACATTTTCAATACATATATGTGAAATAGGTACATTTTCATTACGTATATGTCCTATGCTATCCATCTAACATGGCTTACAGCTTCTGGCGTAAGAAAGGATATCACGTTCTTTGGAATGCTGACAAGAAAGATCGTCAACTCCAGCAATTCTTGGTAATCATTTCGAGACTTTTTTTTTTATTTTTGCAGAAAATTGGTATAGAAGGATTTCAATAATGGGAGAATGTGCATCATCAGGAAATTCTGTTTTTCCAGTTATGTAAAAGTTCTTATCAAATTTTCACCAGGTGTGTCTAAATCTTTTGAGAATCTCCATATCTGGACCAGAAGTTGCACTCATCAGCGAGTCCAAAACAGCTCCTCAAGACTGACTCTACAAATGTGATAACGACCTTCTGTTGCTTCCTGTCGTCAAATATTATTCTTCAGGGAGCAATAATCTCGTCTCATATGGTTTGCATCGATATAGAGTAGGGTTAAGTCTTTATATGGAGCTAGAGTGCCGTTAATAAGGGTCCGCAGGTAGAAGATCGTGATATCTAGGAGAAAGACTCTCGTCACATGGTGTCTGGATCGTTTTTCAGGGAGCAAGAATCTCGTCACTTAAGGCTTAAAGCTTTTTTATAATTTAGGTTTATTGAATGAGCGTCACCTGGTCGACGATAGTATTTTCTAGGAGAATGAATTTTCACACTTGGGGTCTGGTTCGTTTTTAAGAAGCAAGAATCTCGTCACAAGGTTGGGATCGATATAGAGTAGAGTTAAAACTACTCATTATAATGCTTGAGTATCATTAATGAGGGTCCTCGGGTAGACGATCATGTTTTCTAGGAGAAAGGCTCTCGTCACTATGGGTGCTAGTTTCTATGAAGCTAGCGACTGGTTCATGAGAGTCCCTTGATTGATGGTCGTGGTTTTTAGCAACAAGACTCTCGTCACTTGGAATCTTGATCGTTCTTCCGTGAGCAAGAATCTCGTCACTTACTGTTTTGATTGATATAGAATAGAGTCAAAACGAGTCTCTATGAAGCTAGAGTCTAGTTAAGGCTAAATGTACCGACACTAGCCCAATTTGTCGCCAGCACGTGGCAGCACCAAAAATAAGCAAAATTTACTTGACCCGTTAAAGTCTGAACAAATTGTCCGATTTTCGATCTGTAAACGGCAGTGGACTCCTTTTTAAAATAGAATGTACGCTACGAAGCCGTTTTTTCAAAAAAGATTTCCAATTCTTTAAATTTTTTCTCATTGTTCCGGGAAGAAATGAAAAGCGCGATGCCGAAACTTATAGTGCGATGCCGACGTGCTTCCTGAATCCAACGCCATGTCAATCATGCAAATCGGATGAATAGGAGCGGCGTAAAGTGAAATTTCGAAAAAAAACACGCCCCCCTTCCCTCTCCACGCAGTTGCGTCACCCGACCCTTGTGGGCGCTCCCTCGACGCGGCCGAACGGACAAACTGCCTGCGGCACGGGAGGAGACCGTGCTCTCAGGTAGGCAGGACGGGCTGTCGGTTTATGCTTTCGTCCCTTTCAATCTCAATATATTTTTCTCCACATATCAAACTAGTGATGCTGTAACAGAACCAAACGGTCTCGTATCATATGTAATAGTCGTATAAAACTATATATCTTGTTCACATATTTCTGTCTTCCTTGGAATACCATCAAAAAATTATTTGAGGCATTACTCAAAATATCGATTCCAATTTGGAAACTGATTTGAAAAAGAAAATTGAACTAATTGTGTAGATATCACCAATATTCCATGTTCTAACGTCTTATTTTACATACATTTTACTTCTAAGATCTTCCGTTATCATTCCACTACCAGAAAGAATGAGCCGAAATTACGCACGAGCTATTTTATCCTGCGACTCGATTTTTGATCTCAAAACGGTGTTTGTCTCCTTGATAGACTTCACCTGATGAACCTGTTTTCCCAAGTAAAATCGCCGAAGCTAGTTTTAAAACTGTTTTCGTACTTTCGGACAAATTTGAAGAATTGGTAAAATAGCGCGCAGGCGAGATGCATCCTGAATCCAACGTTGTAACAAACATTGAAATCTAATATTAAGAATCATGACATGTCCCAGCTTACTTGGTAAGTTGTATTGATATAAAATAAATCTGTTATATTTGTATAAACTTGAAGACGGGAATAAGTTATTCCCGGCGCGTCATTTTGGTACAAACTACGTAAATGATAATGTAAAAGGATGTAGTGTAAATCATTGTATTGTGACACATTTATGAATTTTTTAATGTATTAAATTGTCATGAAAACAATAAACTTTTAACCCTTAGACAGGAACAACACACTAGGGGAGGAATATCCGTCTATGAGGCGGATAAATCATATTTTGTCATACAGTTATTAATTCGGCAACCTTTACATTTCTACATTGAGATACTATTTTTCTAAAGACCGTACACGCTTTTGTGTAACATTTAATCGGGTAGCAATTCAATTTATAAGATTTAATATACTACTAGTAAAACGTGGTTTACCAGTCTCATTGATAAACATCCTATTAGGGAATCTGAATGCAAAAGTATTAAATCGGCGATCCGCATCTAGGTATCGAAAATAGGGATGCAACATTGATGTTGATATTTTCAAAACAGTTTTTGTATAGACACATGAAAATATCTCGTAAAAAAACGAAACGTTTATGAAACCTGATGTTTCTTATCGTGTTTTATGCTTGATGAGTTGTTTATGAATGAAAAGAATCGATAATCGTATGAACAAACTGTTCTTTTATATACACGTACATGTAAAATTCCGTGTGAGATCAGCAAAAAAATTGCACTCTCTAATCTGACTACCCTCCACTCCATCCATAACTGTAGTGATATTGTCTTACATAATCATCTTTTGACTTATAAAATGTTTATGAACTACCTGTGACATGCCAACAATCCTTCTCTTTATGATTTTATTGCTATTAGCCATGTCAGTAGCAAATGAGTCATTTACCGTTTATTTAGAGGGCAAGGTAAACACTTGATTTCTATTATGAAAAAAGTTGTATAAAAAGAAAGGCATTTCCAAACCTTAAGTTTTAGAAAGCATTGGCTCTGACTTCGTGTTTTGAGTCCCGATGGGTTGGGGGTGCCTTGGGCCTGCGGATTTTTCCCGGCCGCTCGAGAGAAACAATGAGCAGCTTTTACAGATATTTTGTCTAATCCTCACTTGCAATATTTAAAGCAGTAACGGTTCAATTACCTGAAATTTTTACAGCTTCATAATATAGAGAATCAGTCAGTTAGCTACTGACCATTAAATAACCATGAAATTGTTCTTTCTGTATGTGAAACATTTTGCTTCTATATTGAATTGAATTGAATTTGCCTTAAATCGCTATTTACTGTTGAGTTGGAGGAACATTTTATCCTACATCCAATAATTCTGAGCCGTGGAAGTGGAGGTGTAACATGTCAAAACACATGTCAGTCACCTCCACTTCCAGAGTTAGTGACATTACCGAGCGTTCGAGAAAACGAAAAGAAAGAAAAAAGAACAAAATAAAAAATCACGAAACATGAATCGTTCAAACCGTAAGGTAAGGAAGCCTAACATATTTTTTTTTAATATTTCAAAAATAATTGTTTCTTGATAAAAAGAGGAAAAATGAAGGCGCTCATTTTTTCGCCAAACGTGTCAATGTATTTGATTAAATTCTTTAAGTTGGGATATTCTTACTTTAATAATAAATAAATTATATACTTTTTAATAAAATTTGCCCATAATGAATTTGTGTAAAAAGCTGCACAAAAAAGATATACGCATATATGAATGTTAATTTTACCAATATATATTTTTATGAATTTCAATAAAAAGAATTTATTTTCCATTCAAATCAAGACATGTCCAGCTGTCACTCAATCAACGCATGGCATGTCCTTCGCATTTATTCAAAACTAGACATATCCAACGCGAAACTCAGGCTAAAATTCAACAAAACATAGAATATTTAAATTTTATATTAATAATATATTTAGCTATCTTTATTACATAATTAAGAATTGAGTACAAATAAAATATTTGCATAAATTTGATGTTATAATATTTTTGCGTTTTTCTCGAAAAGAAGTAAAGTGACTCATTTGTTGACGGTATGTTGACGGTATGTTGACGGACTCATGTGTTGACTCATTTGGTGGCGTTTTGCATTTATTTGCATTAACTCCTTTGAATCTTCGAAAATATGTATTATTGGGCGAAAATGGGACCAGCATCATACTTTTATCGTCTTCAAACAAAAAAATTGAAGCTCTTGTTGAGAAAAAGTTACAATTTATTATTTGCCTATACTTTGTCCCAAATTGCACGAAAACTTCTCATATTTTTTAAAAATTGTACATGATCTTATTTCCTAATCTGTCAGAACAGATTTCAGTAAGGAAAAAAATATATCATCATTATTATAGCTGTAGGAAGACGCCCAAAAAGTTGCACGTTTGCAATTTTCTAAAAATAAGGGATGTCAACAAACACCATACTTGCACATTTCTCTTGCGTTCTGTACGCTACCCGAGGACAAAATTTAATCAAATAATTTGGTGACTTTTGGGAAGATTTTGAAAATGATTTTGAAGCTTAACGTAAAGTACCCTCAAAAATCAAAATATCCGCTTGAAACTCCCAAAGGCGCGAGTTCTTTAAGGTAGATCGGGGAATATCAATTTTGGAGAAGATCGGCAGAACGGTTTAGGCGTTAGCGTTGACAACAAACGAACAGACACGTATTGGCGTCAATCGGCTTTTAGGTATCAATGACCCATCAAACATGTATTTTCACAACACCACGAGTTAGAAGAAGTATTTTTTTATATTGCAACAGAATTTATTCACTTTTACGTTATCAGGGCCCGGGAATAAGAGTTTTCCGGTGCACAATTACATAACTTTCTCTTCTTAGCTTCTTCTTCTCTTCTCAATAGAAGGGGATTGAGAAGAGGAAAGAAAGAAATGTTCACAATGTTGAAATTCCAAGATGTATTTAAGATCTGTCAGCAATGACAACAATGACGTAGAAAACTCAAGATCGAGCAGAATCATTCAAGAACTCTCTTCAGTATCTTTACGCGAGACATTAACCAAATATGTTATCGTAAAGAATTTCAAGAAATTTGGTAGATTTGTAAAAAATTGTAAAATCAGCAAAATGTGTAAAATATATAATACTGTTCAAATATGTGAGGAAAAAATTAGATATTTGTTAAGATTTCAACAATTCGCCGAGATCACAGATTTCAGTACAGTACATAGAAACATATGTAATTACATTAGAATCCGGTCTCTAGCCATGAGATCGTGGGCCAGTGCCGCGAAATAGAATTTTGAAATTCCTGAAGGTTTTCTGTTTTCTACATTTGTCCATATTTATCTACTATTTATCCTATTTTATCCTATTTATCTACTATTTATCCTATTATATACTATTTATCCTATTTCAGTGTATGATATCGCGTTGGATTCTGGAGACATCTGCTTGCTATTTTACCACTTTTTCAAATTTGTCCGAAAGTACGAGAACTGTTTTAAAATGGGCGCTTTTACTTGGGAAAACAGGTTCATCAGGTGAAATCTATCAAGGAGACAAACGCCGTTCTGAGATCAAAAATCGAGTCGCAAGGTAAATGAACTCGTGCGTAATCTCGGCTCATTCTTTCTGGTAGTGGAATGATAACGTGTAACCGCTCATATGTCGGTTACATCGATTTTTAAGAAGCACCCGAGAACGTCAACACACGACAAGTTGCAATTATAGTGTTAACGAATTGCAAGAGATCGCGCCAGCAGTAAATGGTATCCTTTGCGAGAATTTACTTAAAGTTTCTGAACGCACGCGCGTACAAGAGATCGACAACCAATCAAAAATCACCATTGAAAATATCGGCCCTAGCGAAAAGCATCGCTATGAGAAGCTCTCTCTTTCGCTGCAGCTCGCCGATCTGATCACACCGCAATTGTTCGTGCTGGACGGAGAGAAGGATTCGCCGTATTTCGACGAGTAGAAGCTTCAAAAATGTAATTCGTCTCATCATGTTAAAATAACTATACCATGTATGAGAGAATTTAGAATTTGAAATCACGAATATTCTGATAAATTCACGTGAACGCATTACGCAGAAATATATTATTTTTCTAACAACGAGGAAATAATATATTTCAACGTTCAAGAACGTGTACTGTAATAGAAAGCATGTGCTATCGAAAATGTTTCTTTCTATTTCCAGCTTTTTTTGTTTTTGTCTTTCAACTTGGCTTTCCACGTAAGAAATTCATTACGCGGAGATATTGCAATCAGATTGTATAAAATTCGAAGGACTGTGGTAGAGATTCACCAGAGCACGTGTTCACCAAAGCAAGGGGTTGCCACGACCTTTGAAAGGATCTGGGTCGCCGTTGCCGTTCCAAGCAATGGAAATATTTCTTCGAGACGTTTTGTGAGTCAGAAAATTCACTAGAAATTCTCATACAAAGAACTGTTTAAAGAAGCGAGAATTATGCTTTAGACATAGAATTCACCTCACTTACAGACGTAGATAGTCGAGTTTAATTCATTAAAATCATTTAAACGTTATCTTATATATCATTGCAGTCGTAAAAGGAAGCCAGATAGCTAATTCCTGTAAAAGAATTGTTAAAAACCTTTATTGATAACCTTGTTTTATAGTTCTATTATTGATAATATTTGTTCTTTTAGTGTTTTTTGAATGTATTGTTTAATAGTTTTGAAATTGTTCAAAACCAATAATTAGTAAAAGATTTATTATTGATTGTTCGTTCATTGCATAACAATATTATTTTTGCTGGCTAAATTGTATAAAATAATAATCTATGTGAAAGTGAAACTACGTCTTTTATATATTTCATTCACTATTCATGTGACAATTTCTTTGAAAGTGTACGCAAAGGGTAATTCGGTATGTGATTCTTTCTCAGTATTTTGTGTTTCCATGTATTATAGTCTTGTGTACAGTTATTTTATTGTGTTTTTTTGAGAAGTGAAGGGTAATATAATTTTATGTAAAGTGTTTATGCAAGTGTTAAAACGTAACTGCAGTTGTTAGGTAATCACGTAATTGCTAAAGGTAAGCAAGTGATAGAATTTTTCAATGCAATGTGTAAATGCTAGTTAGAATTGTAATCAACTATTTATTAGAATATATCCAGAACGCTGTTCATAGTTAAAGATTAACTTGCCTATGTTTCTTTTATTACAAAAGCAGCTTAAAAGACGAACCCACTCCTATAGGGCAGTTAGGACATAAAACTATTGCTAATTTTTGGTGTGACATTGTCATAACAAGTCACAGGATCAAGTAGTACTACAAGGTTACTTGAGTGACCGCTGTAGGCTTTTTAGAGAGTAGTGGAAAAGGTAGAGCGGTCACATTTGGCACCCGACTGGTTGGCACGAAATTGCAATTTCGCTTGCTTATGTTGATATTAAAATCAAAGAAAATTGTTATCTAATTTCCATATAGCTTTGCTAAGATTAGGTTACGGAGTGAGGTATTATATTAGATAGTATTCTAATTCTTTTTGTACATCTGAATTCTAATTACGACTGGACAAAATGGCAGATAAGTTTGATAGGGCAAGAAACCTTGAAAAATCTCGTCAGGTAGTGAGGAGGAAGGGGATAAAACTGAACAACCGTTAGAACAGCCACAAATGCAAGCAATGCAAGCAAGCCACAAATGCAAGCTATTGAGGTACATTCGACGCCGAAACCTTCACCAACTGAATCTGCGTCTACTTCGCGAGATCAAGCCGCCACCGAAGCTTACCTCGACCGCGCGAACCAAATGATGGCTATGTAAATGATCTTGGCTGTCCAGGTGACGCCGCGTCGAAGGCTGTGTTGCCTTCGACGCGGCTGCGTGCAAATGATGGCTAAGTTAATGCTCTTATCAAGCGCAAAAGTGTGGGCAGACACACTGTATCCTTTACCTGCTACTATGAATGAATTCAAAGAAAATATTTTCAATCGTTACTGGAACCATGAAACGCAGATTAATTTTAGGCTTAGTCTGATGTACAGTACCTGGAAGAAGGGCACTATTTCAATGCAGGACTATTCGACAGAGAAATTAGCTGGTCTGAAATTATGCTCACCACCGATTCCAGAGCATGAAACGGTATGCTTGCTTATTCGACATTTTCCAACGGGCATACACAATCTCCTAAAAAGTCAGTTGCCCATGTCAGCAGAAAAACTGGTGTCAACTAGGATTGTACGATGACACGTTTGAAATGACCGAAAAATTCAAGCCTAAGACAACACCAACTTCATCTGCCATGGTAGTAACAGCAATGGAAGGATACAATGAAACCAACAGTAACAAGCAGAAGGGTAAAAGAACAGATTATGGAAGAGATGAAAATAATTGTTCGTCGGCACCTAAACAATGCAAGTCGTCGAATGAATCAACAATGGTCGCATCGAAAACGTATCATTCATCTACAAATTCAACAAGAAATGATAAGATTGATCAACGACCGTCAACGTCACGTGATTCCAGACATTTAATAGTGGAATTAAACTAACAAGATTTGTTCCGAACGATCGCCCCGGTACAAACCAACTTGTTAACCATGTTGATGAGGTGGCTATTCAGTCCATGATATTTCCACACGACAGCGAGGACCCAAAGAAAATTTCATTGATGAATAAAAATATCACAAGGCGCAAATGTCCGTTAGTTGAAGTGCAATGTGAAGGGGAGAAAATTCTAGCATTGGTTGACACGGGATGCACCTGCTCCATCATCGTGGAAGGTTTGTTAGAAAAACTCACAAAGATAAAAGCGGCAATACCCCAGTTCCCTATGCGCAAGTCATTCATAGTGGGCGCGAATAAGAAAAGATCACGACCCATATGCCGCCAAGTTCTGTTGCAGTTGACAATTGGACGACGGGTGTATGACTGAGTGTGTATAGTAGCAAAGGAACTGCTGTATCCACTAATCTTAGGAGTTGACTTACTGCAAGATTATAAAGTGATTATTGATATCGCAAGAAATACTCTACAGTTCCCGCTAAACGATCCTATAAACTGTCATATAGACGTCATATATCTCGATTACCATGTGCACTGCGTAGAGACGAGTAATCTACCTGTGTTAATAAAACGAACTGTGCAAAATAACGAAAATTTAGACGGTCAACAAAAGGAAATGTTAACAATATTACTATTAGAGTACACGCAAGTGTTTGAAAAATGTACGCAATCAATAGCAAATTTTGAATTTAACATCGCAACCTTTTGTGTCAAATAATTATCTTATTCCACTCGCTTACAGAGAAGAAGTGGACCAGTTAATTCAGATTATGTTAGACGACCATATCATAAGGAAGGAAAGGAAGCCTTACCTAAACCCGATAGTGATCGTTAAGAAAAAATCTGGAGATCTACGCCTGTGTTTGGATGCCAGAAAGCTCAACGCTAAAACAATCCCGTATCGAGATCGGCCTCCAAAGTTGGAAGAGATGTTGGCCAAGGTAAATGATATTAAGTGGATGACTAGCACTGACTTCACGGCGTCTTATTGGCAAATTCCTATTGCAAAGAACTCTCAAAAATACACAGGGTTCATGTACAGAGGAATAAGTTACGTATACCAAAGAGTACCGTTTGCCTTAAAAAATGCAGCAGCAGCTCTAATCCGATGTCTTGATGACGTGGTGAATAAACAATTATATAGGTCTTCCTTAGTGTATGTAGACAAGGTTGTTCTATTCGCTCAGTCATTCGAAGAACATATATATGATTAAGAAGTCTCTTTTAACTATTGATTGACCATCACTTGCAACTTAATTTGGAGAAATCAAGTTTTTGCAAGGAAGAAGTATATTTCCTAGGATATGTTTTGACGACTAAAGGCGGTCAAATGAATCCAGAAAATACAAGAAATTTATTCAATACATCCTAATGTCGCAGAGTTAGAGGATGAACACAGTAGGAACATTGGAAGATATAATTTTTATATTTTGAAACCTTTTCAAGAATAAATTGTAACTAGAATTCTTTTCAAGATTGTTTTTCGTCATCTTCATTACCGAAAAAAAAAATCTTTGTAGGAGAGGCGTATGTAACCGCTCTTATGTCGGTTACATCGATAAGAAGCACCCGAGAACGTCATCTTATCTATCATCGCGATCTTATATATCATTGCAGTCGTAAAAGGAAGCCAGATAGCTAATTCCTGTAAAATAATTGTTAAAAACCCTATTTTTTATTACAAATATTATTTGTTCTTTTAGTGTTTTTTGTATGTATTGTTTAATAGTTTTGAAATTGTTCAAAACCAATAATTAGTAAAAGAGTTATTATTGATTGTACGTTCATAGCATAACAATATTCTTTTTGCTGGCTAAATTGTATAAAATAATAATCTATGTGAAAGTGAAACTACGACTTGTACATATTTCATTCACTATTCATGTGACAATTTTTTTGAAAGTGTATGCAAAGGGTATTTCGTTATGTGATATGTGACTAACGTTTTCTTTCGAAACGGAAGATTTATAAGCAAAATGTACGTAAAATAAGCTGTTAGAACATGGAATATTGGTGATATCTACTCAATTAGTTCAATTTTCTTTTCGAAATCAGTTTCCAATTTGGGATCGATATTTTGAGTAATGCCTCAAATAATTTTTTGATGGTATTCGAAGGAAGACAGAAATATGTGAACAAGATATATAGTTTTATACGACTATTACAGATGATACGAGACCGTTTGGTTCTGTTACAGCATCACTAGTTGGTGGAGTGGAGTGGAGAAAAATATATTGAGATTGAAAGGGACGAAAGCATAAACCGACAGCCCGTCTTGCCTACCTGAGAGCACGGCCTCCTCCCGTGCCGCAGGCTGCCGGTGTTTGTCCGTTCGGCCGCGTCGAGGGAGCGCCCACAAGGGTCGGGTGACGCAACTGCGTGGAGAGGGAAGGGGGGCGTGTTTTTTCGAAATTTCACTTTACGCCGCTCCTATTCATCCGATTTGCATGATTGACACGGCGTTGGATTCAGGAAGCACGTCGGCAACGCGCTATAAGCCCACATTTTTAATTTCTTCCCGGAACAATGAGAATTATTAAAAAAAATTGCAAATCGTTTTTGAAAAAACGGCTTCGTAGCCTAAATTCTATTTTAAAAAGGAGTCCACTGTCGTTTACGGATCGAAAATCGGACAATTTGTTCAGACGTTTTCGGTCTAGTAAATTCCCTGTGATAGTGCTGTGATCTATCGATTTTTCCTTTAAGTATTTTTCGGTACATTTAGCCTTAACGTGGGTCCATGACTTCATAATCGTGTTTCGAAGACAGCGACTATCGTCACTTGGTATCTGGATAGTTTTCTCAGGGAATAAGTATCTTGTCACTTAAGTTTTCTTTCGAAAAAGACTAGAGATAAAGCAAGTCTTAATGAAGCTAGAGTCTCGGTGATGCGGGTCCTCGAATCGAAGATCGTGTTTTCTAAGAGCAAAAGGTTTTCTGGGAAAATGGATGTGTTCATAAAGCTAGAGTCTCGTTAATAAGGGTGAGCGGTTGGACGATCTGGCTTTCTAGGAGCAAAACTCCCGTCACTTTCGGTTCAGATCGTTTTCAGGGAGCAAGAAACTCATCACGAAAGGTTTGGATCGAAAGACAGTAGAGTTAGAGCGAGACTTTTCAAATTAATCCCCTGGGCGACGATCGTGATTTTAGGCAGGAAGTCTCTCATGACTTGGCGTCTGGATCGTTTATCAGGAAGGAATCTAGGCACTCACGGTTTGGGTGGATGTAGAGTAGAGATAAAGCAAGTTTTTATGAAGCTAGAGTCTCGTTAACGAGGGTCCTCGGGTCGGTGATCGTGTTTTCTAGAAGCAAGACTCATATGCGGGTCTGGATCGTTTCTTAAAGCGCAAGAATATCATCATTTTAGGTTTGGATCGATACAGATTAGAGTTAAAACGAGTCTTCCTCTTTTGTTTTAGTCTTTCGTCTTCATCCTTCGTCTTGATCTTCGTGTTCGTATTTGTCTTCATCTTTCGTCTTATTGTCTTCGGCTTTTGTCTTCGACTTTTACTTTCGGCCTCGTCTTTTGTTTTCGACTTTCGTCTTTCGTTTTCGACTTTCTTCTTTTTCTTCGTCTTTCCTCTTCGTCCTTCGCTTTCGTTTACGGTTCTCGCCTTCGCATTCCTGTTTCGTCTTTGTCTTTGTATTCGTCTTCGTTCTTCGTCTGCGTCTTTGGCCTTCGTCTTTTGTCAGCAACTTTCTTCTTCTTTCTCTTGTAATTATTTATTTGCGTTTGAAGTCTTCGTTGTGCTTCTTCTGTTTCGTTTTATCGTCTATCGTCTATCGTTTTTCGTCTATCGTCTTTGTATTTCGCGTACGTTTTTCGTTTTTCGTTTTTCGTTTTTCGTTTTTTCGTTTTTCGTTTTTCGTTTTTCGTTTTTCGTTTTTTTCGTTTTTCGTTTTTCGTTTTTCGTTTTTGTTTTAATGCGCGTAGGGATATTCCAGTTTCACTATGGTTTGAATGACAGTGCGGTCCTTCAAGGAAGGCACCTAAAACTCCCGAAAAAGTTAGGCGGACGTATCGTAGCGGCGAACGCAAAATTATAGAAAAAGTTGTGAAATCTTTTGAAGTGGAAAAGGAGAACAAGGTTTTGTTGCATCCTATCAGTCATGCTGTAGATCGGACTTCTGCGTAGTGCTAGTGTTTCCACTATACGTAGAATGAAGATGCAAGGAGCCAAAGACAATCCCCAGAAACGCCCGGTAAAACAGGTAATATTCAAGTAACCCCATTTATCATACTCTCTGTAATTATATTTTTTACATACTTTTTCCACCAACTTTACAATTTCAACAAAAGGCTGATTTATAGTATTTTAAGACTTTAATGTTTACCTTATTTGTAACTCTTTAGATTGTCACAATTTATAAGAAGCAATTAATGCAATAAAACAAGATTTGATAAAATCTTAATGTTAATGTTGACTGAATCCAGTGGGCAAGTGGGGAACTCGATGTGTAGACACCTCCTCGTGGTGAGTACTGGGTAATTTCGACAAGAATGCCAGTCAAAATTAGCAAAGATCTACACAAGCTGACCTCTTAAATACATTTTAATTCATCTAGTGTCCCTGCTGTTGCCTACCCAGAGCGATGACCTGGCTGCAAACGTAGCAGGTTTGACTTTCATCTACCACAGGTTGGCATTAATGAAAATACTCTAGTGGCTTTCTTTGTAACTAATACCCCACTCCGCCCGCATTTCGTCAATCTATCGTTCAAGAAAAGTTGCGCGAATGGTAGATGGTATATGGCTCTAGAGGGTAGCTGCATCTACAAAAATTGTATATGAATTTTATGTATTTATAGACAATTGAGGATGCTTGTTAACATTTCTTGCTTTGTATTACATTGTTTTACACTTAAAGTAGGTTTGCATTACAGAGTAAAATATTAAAATGTTTGTTAGTTATATATTTATGTAACTAACACATGTAACATATGTAACTGCCTCTTTAGTCTATGCTCCTACTACTGAACGTGTCAGATCAAATGTGCATTTGAGCCCTATGTTCCGCCCGCTGCCATTAGGGGCGATTCTACCAATCTTTGTTGTAACTTTTCCCGTTATACAGCCAGCGCTCACGAGAAATAGTTCTCGCGGCTGGATATCATGGTCGGAAATATATAAAAGGGCATTTTCGTCTTACTACCATTGCATTACAATTTCTTGTTGTAAACTTTGGTATATTGCTTAAATTCTTGTTTGATAAAAAATTTGAAGTGTGCCCATCCTTTTTGTGGTCGTTATATTTTAACTTGATTATGATGTTTTAATGTTCTTATGGCAGGTCCGCTGCATTTATTTGCTTCAGATAGTTTCGAGCGTGGCAATGGCCCATTATTCAAAGTGTACTCATCTTGGATCGTGGATCATTCTTGTTTTCATGAAATGTGGTACAATTGCGCGTAGCCTAAGTTTATGTAATTCTTATTTTTTGTGATGGTTTCGTATGTAAGTGTCGACTCCCTTGCAGTGTGTTCTTTTAGAGGCGATTTATGTGACACCATTGGGTGGCCGATGTATGAAAGTAAAATTGGACTAATGTTTATGGAGCAACGTAGTTGCTAATATATGAGAGCCTTTGGTAAGATGTGCTACGCACTGGGAATTTTTGTATGGGTTAAGCAGCCATGTATCGAAGGTTGCCGAACTCACAGTAGCAGTTCTATTTAATGAATGTTTGAATTTTTGCAGATGTTTCATGCTTCATAATATTGCGTCGTTCATAAAAAACTAGAAAGAAAGAAAGAGAAGGAAACAAGGAAAGAAAGAAAGAAGGAAAGAAAGAGAAAGAAAGAAAGAAGGAAAGAAAGAAGGAAAGAAAGAAAGAAAGAAAGAAGGAAAGAAAGAAAGAAAGAAGGAAAGAAAGAAAGAAGGAAGGAAAGGGGAATTATTACAGGGAGTTTTTTTGTTTTTTTTTTCTCCCTTTCAAAATTCAAAATTTATTGCTTATTTATCCTTGAAAATAGATTTTACTACATGGGAGTTTTTTTTTTTCTCAGTTTCAAAATTCAAAATTTAAGTAGTATATGACTTAGTGTAGGGATCACAGAATTTTGAAAATGTGCACACAATTCACTTTTCCCCATAGCACGTCATACGCAGTTTTTAACTGTTTTTTTGACGTAAAATAAATAAATAAATAAAATAAATAAATAAATAAAAAGAAGGAAGGAAAGAAAGAAAGAAACAAAGAAGGAAAGAAAGAAAGAGAGAGAAAGAAAGATTATATTGTTTACATTGTAATAAACATTCAATGATTGATTGTGAAATTATTTGCAGATGAACTATATTTTAGTTGAGAACTGTGTAATGCTATTTGTACTACATACTATACCTTTTAAGAAACACAATCAACAATATAAAAATTTATTGTGAAAACCTCAATAGAAAGGTAAAAACAGCTTAATTTAAAACATGTATTAGGAATGGGGTTTTCAAATACTCAATTTAAACAAATATACTGGCAACATAATTAGAAATGCAATAAAGGAAATGCAGAAAGAAAATTTGATCCATGTATTCTCAAGTAAATATTTGTAATATAAGAATGTTTCTTACATTTGACACCTGTGGAATCTCATCTAACACTGAAAGGAATTAAATTCAGAATTGCTGGGCTTTTGTTTCAAAGTAAATAAAAGTAGATTCTTACTTGACAAATAAAGCAATTTTTATTATTTTAGCATATTTTTAATATCTGTAACTTCGTAGGAAGTTGTATATAGGACTGTACAAATTTCTAAGGATACTTGGACACATTCACGAAGCCCATTCCATGGAATATTTACAAAGATCTATTTACAGTATAAAACACTTAAAAGGAAATTACCAAAAGGACCTCATTAGGTGGCGATTTTTACTTCCCCTTTCATTGTTATGTCTAATATAAAAAGCTGAATGGTATTTTTACATCATGAATTGTATTGTTTCTTGTCTTCATAAATCTGGCTACTAGTACAGTTCAAAAGTAGGCAGGATTCAAGATTTGGTTCGTGGTGCATATGTTTAGAATGTTTCCCCTTGCAATTTTTAAAAAATGCAAAACAGAGACCACTTACTGCATTTGTACTTGAAAAATTTTAATAGAATTTCTATGGTTCATGATAATTTTTAACCTTCTGTTATATATAGTAAACAAAATAACACACAAAGTGCAATTTGACTTGCATCCACACAATTAAAAACAAATACAATTTTATTTTATTTGTTTTCACTTGGAACTTAATATTTCTAAATAACTAACATATTTCTCATCAGAATATTTACTTTTGGGAAAGTTTTCAATGTTACAAGGCTTTTGACTGCTATACCATAGTCTACAAGACATTAGTAACGCTAGATCGCCACAACCTAATGCCCTCTTCACAGAAGACTAGAAACTACAAGGTTCATTTTTTTTTTAAAGCCACAACTGACCTCACTGACCAGTTCTTATACATCCTCAGTAATAACGTAATTCATTGTTTAAGCATTATAATGTGAAATTCACCTTCGTGGTCAAATAAACATAAGTGAAGGCATCATCATCATCATCAGCAGCAGCAGCAGCAACAGAATAAAAAGACAAATCTCAAATATACCACTATAATAACAAACTTACTATTGAATTGATTTGTTGGGACAATATTGAATAATTACAATTCTTTGCAGGTAATGCTCATAAAATACAATATACATATAAAAAAAGCCAATCATATAACATACACCCAAAACATGAACACTAATATAGTCAGGCCATTACTAACAAAACTAAAAATAATTAAATGAAATATTTGAATAAACATTTATATTGTATAAGAGTAACTTGTGTATTTCTGAACCTTATTCCAACACATCAGGACAACCTCTTAAGGTAGTTTCATTGCCCATAAAACAATAAAATTTCCAAACATCACAGTAATGTAGCTTTATAAGAATTTATAGCTGTATGGTTGGAATACTTAAATATTACAAAGAAAATATCACATAATAAAAATTCACATAACAATATTCTTAGCAATGGTTGAATTTCTGCCCAAGTTATATGTTTCAACAGAAACAACAAAACATTGAAATCTATCTTTATGCACACTAACAGGCTAGTAAAAGATTATCACTATCACCCAGTGACCATCACTCAGGCAGATACTTCTCTGCAACTGTTCAACAAAAATAAAAAATTAAAAGATCCTGTAAATAAAAACAAGATCTTGTAGAGTACTAACAAATATATTAGTATAATTTTGAAGTTATATTCCACAAACTTCCTTTATCAATTCCAGCAGCATTTGGTTTTCTTCAAGGGCAATAATGTCCATTATAATGTCAAATAGTTGCCAGCAAATTCATATCTATACTTACACAACAAAATACAATAAGCACAAAAAGAAACCATAAAATTTGTATTCTGTTGTCCACTCATTTCTAATTAGAGTTAAGTAGCAGTCTAAGTCTTGTTTTTCAAAATTATGGCTATTCAATTTTTAAAGGTGATGAATCAATTGAAATCATATTTTTATTATCAATGTAATTTTACTATCAATTGTAATTTTAATACCCTATTATTTAGTAAAGGAAAAGAGACACAAAAATCTTGAACTCCAGAGAAAAATAATAAAAATAAATAAATAAATATATAAAAACCAAAATGACCTTGACAAATGATTTCCAAATTAAATCAAATCTGGTGACAAGATCTGATTAACTGGAAAATAGCCAGGAAAAACGTCTCATCTATCAGAGTGACATCCGTGCCAGATGAGTCCCAATAAACTCAATATTTATTTATTTTACTATAATTTGTGTAAAAGGATATATCCTTGGCACTTGAAAGAATTTTGGTGTCTATTCTGAAAAATGTCCAGATTCTTAGCAACTTTTAGTGTCATAAACATTGTTTTCTGGAAGCTTTGTACCATCAGTAAGAACAAAGTTGAAACAGCCTCGATATTTTTTTATTCCACTGATAGTCCCAAAGAATAAAGAGGTCTTCAAAAGGTCTTATTCCCTGCTGATCAGCAGAAATATATAAAGAATTTGTTTTCCACAAATTTTGAAAATTAATTTGAAATATGCAATTTGGAGGAAACTGAAAGATTCATCTTTCTTTCTCCAACAATATTTGTTCACAACTGTAATTTCTACATGGTTTAATCATCATTTCTAACCTTTCATCTTTTACATGCTAGAAGCAATGTGAAAGGAATTTCTTCATTTAATGAATGACATGTTCTAAGCATATACAAACGTGAAGTTTACTAGACCTTCAAAATTTATTGTGTTTAATTTTTTCTTTGAAACTTTGTATACACTTGGCCAAATGCTTCCATAATACATTTAAAATTATATTTCCATCTGAAATATTACATTTTTGAAAATTACAGATGTTCAATTTTTCAATAGGTCAATAGGTTTTAATGCTTCTTGAAATTTTTTATCAACAACATAATTTTTTCAAGGGCAAAGATATACATATCAATCTGCATTCCATAATGTGGAACAAATATCCAAATTTAGAAATACAAAAAATCATTATAAAAAATCTTGATAATTGTGGGGTTCTTCTATAGTTGCTTTTCTGAATGCCAGTTAAAAGCCTTAAAACATATTTTATAAACTTTAAAATAAAACAAAAATTCAGCAAAGGACAGAAACGACATTCACTGTCCTCAAAAAACATTTTTGTGCCATCACAAATAGGCTATTTTTAACTTTATTCACTCAAACTGCAAATGCCAATTACTAAAACAACAGACTTGTCATAACTCAAGGCAGCCAACATAGTGAAATATTATTCCTTTATTTTGATACATGTTGCTTAGTGCCTACGTCGGAGAGATTCTTAAAATGAGATTCCAACATTCTTGCCACCTGATGATGGATTTCTTACTTTCAGTTTACTGAAAATAAATTTATTGTCTTTTACATAAAATATTTTCACAACTATTTTAGATATCAGAAATCCATCAGTCACTTGGAGTCCAGAGAACAGAAGCTCTGAAAATGTATCAAGACCACATAATGATCTTGTAAATATTCCCCAACTCGCATTAACCAACTCTCAAAAAATATATTGTCCATCAATAACATTGCATTAATAAACATGTATCAATTTTTAACTCCATAATACAATGATAAACACTACAATAATTTGCATAATATCAGTAAATAAAATATCTTATTTGCAGAAATTACAAATAACTGTAAATCAAGCAGCACACCAGCTCACCACTGATGGCCTTTAAAATAACACAGTAATACTTTCCATACATTTTTTTTTTAAAATTAACATATTGGAATTTGACTAATGAGATAAAATTAAGCTCATACAGAAAAAAATTATTCGCAAATACAAATATGTCTGTCTGAACACTTAAAGACACTACATTAAAAATCAAAGCAACTCTACATTTACAAAAAACATATCACTAAAAGTCAAAAACACATACTACTGACCTAACAAATCACATCAACAGTAGAGGAATAATTGAGGAGAGGAAGAAACTACAACACAGTGGTAATGAACAATCAAGTGTCCCAGGCACAGCACAATGCCACAACTCTAGCTCCCATTGTCACAAGTGCACAATTTTTACTAATTGTTGTCAATTTCTTGTGCATTTACACACATGGAATAAATCCACACAGTGAACACAAATCCAATGCAACATGACCTGAAGTTTATGGAATGGATGATATGGAACTATGCTTGCCCCCAAAGAGACGAACCCAAACACACACAGCAGGATGTGACAGAATCATTTTGTTGCAGTCATTTGTAAAGGGGACTGACAAACATCACATAATTAAACATTAAGATCTTCTGTCATGAGATACCAAGTATACTTGCAATAAAGTACAAATGATTACCATATTTCCAGTATACTGATATTTAACACTGTCTTGGCACTAATGAAGCTCCACTACATGAATATAACACAGACATGAGCCAATTTTTTCAATTATCTGGCAGATAAACATACATGCAACACTGAAGCAAGTTCAATATTACACATTAAGGACAGTTGTGGCTGACTGTAACAAATAACTAATAAAGTACAGTAGCTGTACAACACCTAATTCATTAATACAGCCAAGTGCATGACTATTCCATCATGATGACACAAACAAACATAAAAGGACATTGTGTACCTATAGTCTGGAGTGAGTAGTGCCCTAAACGTCAAGCCCCTGAATTGTTTTGGATTCACAATACAACACAACACAATTCCATCCAAAACACAAAAATCAAAGTGAGGACACAAAGTTAGTTACGTACAAATGCAACACTAAGGTAAAATTCACTGACTGACACCTATTTCTTCATAAATAATTTTGCACCACATGTTACGTCACTTATTTCTCATTCTCACTAACATGCTACCGCAGGCAGGCCTCAACTTTTGTGCTACTTCACATCACAACCAGACGCTAGAGAGAGAGAGAGTGACATATGTCCATTCAACAATCAAAGTCTGATGCTTTGTCCTCGTGCCATTATGCTGGGGACTCTTGCGGGCCAATCCCAACCTCCAGTTCATCTGGTGACATGCACATGCTGCCATTACCATTGCCCACAAACCCATTGATGTGGCCATTGGCTGTGAGATATAGATCAGGAGGAGCTGGGGGAGGGGCTGGGATAGCATTGGTTGCATTTCCACTGGATGCCTCCATGGCTTTGTAAAGGTACAAGTAATGGTCCTGCAAAAATTGTAAACGTACATATTTTCATTATGTTACAAAATAATTCCATACAAAAGACAGATAAGAGAGTGAAGTCTGGCCAAAAACTGTTATTGGTAATCATACAGGTCAGCAAACCCTTCAAAGCATTATTTGGATCCCTGACCACATTATAAGCAAACTCCAGTGGCAATGTCAATCCAAACACGAATCAGATAAGAAACTTATAAAGAATGATGACTTGTCTAACTAGAGTTTTTATAACATTTTTCATATTGAATTTATCAATATTCTTTTATAATGTATACCCAGTCTTCCATGTATCAAATTCTGCCCACTAAACTGTTCTCTAACTCATGGAAATCTGAATGTTTTCATTTTTATGAATGAAAGTTGATTACATCTGTCAGAGAACTACTTAACAAAAAGCTCAGTTATGCATGGGCAGATCACACCCATTACGGTTGTATGTCTGCAAATCATAATTAACCTGCACCAGGTTTTAAAGCTTTTACTCATTTGAAAATAGATGCTACAGGATAATTTTCCTTGTTTGCCTTGGATACAACATATTTGTTCACTTTTCATAACACTAAATTTTTACATTGCTGCTCAATTGCTCTCTTCCCCCTCTAGTAGACGTTTTCAAGTCAATGTAACACTATATTCACTTAATAAACTGGTTAGCTGAGAAATGACAAATATATATCGTAATGATCACTTAACCCACTGTAGGTTGACAGGTTTGCTCAGCGCTCATTTTCAAATTTTGCTTGCATTACTTGGTGTTCAAATATTCTAATGCTCTGTGGTTCTTTTTAGCCGTTATTTGAAATACTCATAATGAAAGAAACAAAGTGAGATCCATTGTTGTGTCAAGGGTGTGGAAGAAGTGAGCAGTGATCTTCCCCTTGACCTACTGCATAAGTATTTTGTGTTACAAAAATTTGTAATGATAATTTGCAATAATAGTTTTGCACAATTATTTTGAAAATTAATTTTGCCTTTTATTCTAATGTTCATTTTTGCAAAATAACTGCTCCAAAGAAACAATTTGGTCAATGGTTAATAGAGAGAACTGTTGGCTTGGATGTTAGAAAATAGTTTTATATCTTTTTCTATTTTGAAACTTTTGGGATTCTTTCAGTGTTTCTTGATTAAAATTGTTGAAGGAAAATTTTGTGCAAGCCTTAATCATAAATGCAGTTTTGAGAATATGTAGATACTTTCCCTTAGTAGTTTTTTCCCTTTTCTTCAACCAGCAAATTTTTCTTTTAAAATTGTAAGGTGAAAAGATTGTAAGTAAAAATGTATAAAATAATAATAATAATAATAATAATAATAATAATAATAATAATAATAAAACAGTATAACAATCAATACCAAAAGTACTTGAAGAATAATATTATTGTGCTTTATGAATTGTATAATAAAGATAATATGAAAATATATGGTAATTTCTTTCTTTAACAAGTACAGTGAGTGTGGTGCTCACCTTCAACCAACAGTATGATATAAGTACACTTGATCTAAGAATTAAAATATCTGAAGAAATTTTTGTACTTTTGGCCTGCAAGATACCAAAGGTAAATCAAATTAATCCCAGAATGCACTACATTATGCCTTTTCTCTAAAGGGCATGACAAAGTAGTGAATTCTCTCCTACCTACTATGTACTCCTTAGTAGATTTAATTAATTAATTAATTAATCAAAAAAAGAAAAAGAAAAGGAAAGTAAAGAAAAGAAAAGTAAAGAAATGAAAAAGAAAAGTAAAGAAAAGAAAAGAAAAGAAAAGAAAAGAAAAGAAAAAAGAAAAGAAAAGAAAAGAAAAGAAAAGAAAAGAAAAGAAAAGAAAAGAAAAGAAAAAAGAAAAGAAAAGAAAAGAAAAAAGAAAAGAAAAAAGAAAAGAAAAAAAGAAAACTATAATCTTTTAGAATTCCTTGGTCATTCCTCTGAGCAAAGATCTAATTATTGTGTTGCTTAAATAAAAACCCCTTCTCTCATGAGATCACATCTAGGTTTCATAGTGGTAAATATCAGGCACAACAAAACTCAGCAAATACTCAATTCCTGGTCTAAACATTTATATTTATATACAGATCTACAATATAAATATACCAAAATACTTGAATTTTCCACATACCTGAGTACTCCAAATTCCAGGACGCTTATTATGAAATACTTTGGCATATAAGTAAACATCAATATGATTTTCATATTCTAATTGTTTGTTCAAGGTTGTAAGACAACAGAATGTAGCAGCTTCTGTTCCTCCAAACCTGCAGATAAATGACAATTATAATTCAAAAGAGAACATGAACAGAAATTTACAGTAAATCATACCAGCAGGATATTGAATGAGAAAATTGTCAATGTTAATTCTTTGCCATCTGAGATAACAATCTTCACAGAACCATGCTCTGTACTCTTCTGATTTGACTGATAAACGGGTTTGGGGGTCCCGAGGACTCATGGACACAACTAAGGCAAGTGATTTTCGCATGTTCTAAGGGATTGTATATCCTGGTGTTCTTACATTGAAATCATGGCTTCGTCAAGTTGCAGTAAAGATTGACCCTGACTTTAAAGATTTTATTATGCACCAAATCTAAGAATTTAGTTACATTTTTATTTATGTTCAAGAGGGGAAGAGATGTTATTTTTTAAATGCATAGGAATGATGGGACTGGTTGATGTCATCTTATGAAACAGACGCATCTGGTTGTGCTCCTTGAATTGTTTTATCCACCTATTTTAGCAATTTGAGAGTATTTGGTTTAAGTACATGTTGCAGTTTAACTGGAGGTAACTTTGTAAGTGATTTTGCTATACAAAAGGACAATCAGGCAAATTACGAATTTTAAAGGGTTTATAAGTGAGTGAAGTGTAGCCTTTAGTATTTAAATCACTTGATTACAGATCTCAAGTTCCTTTGCAGTAACTAGTTGGTACAAGATGTGGTTAGTTATCCGTGCATGCTTAATTGTTAGTGAAGTGTATAACGTTGTGTTGTGAATATTTGTATGGTACATGAAAAAACATTGTTTTTTAAAACTTAAAACTAAAACTTTATAAACTACACTCCCTAAAAACCTTAAACTTACACCTTTAGTAAAACTTATTGGAAAAAACTCATTAAATTAAGATTAATTTAAAACTTGTATTACACTCAAAACATCAACATGAACATGGAACAGGTACACTTTGCACTTGCTAAACTCAACGCTGACCAGAAGAAAGCCTCCGAACACATAAATTGCCTTGAAAATGAGATCAGTAGACTGGAACAGGTCATTCAAAACTCTGGTGGCTGGATTCATGTAACTAGAAAGAATAGTCACACACACATTCCTAGCCATCCACCAACATATCAGGCACTACGTTGCACCCCCACATTCAACAGGTTCTCAATCCTTTCTGACCTTGTCTCCTATCTATCTCTTCCCACCAAACCATGACAACCAGTAAACAATAGGCACGCATTTACTAATAGTCTGCCCTCAAAATCTCAACAAAAACACAGTTCAGAGGGCAAGACTAAAACAACAAATGACTCTCTCACTCACATAAAATTTTGATCTTAGCTGACAGCCATGGTAAGAACCTTTCCACCATAGTGAGAGAGTCCCATCAAAGTTCTCAATTACAGGTATTTTCAAGCATAGTGCCATGATGGCTCATGTAATTGATAACTTAAACAGTCATACTAGAGCTTTTACACAACAGGACACAGAAGTAATTATAGGTGGGCATAATGACATAAACTCTGTCAGTCACTTTGATACAGAGGAACATTTAACAAAAATACAAGAGACTGCCAAACACCCAAAGGTAATCATTACTTGAGCATCAGCACTTGAGAGGAACACCTATTGATCTTGACAACTCTCAAGAAAACATTTTACTTGGCTTGGTCTCCACATGAACCAGATAGGTAAACAAAAACTAGGAGCCATGCTCATTTCACACTTACTGGTAGCCCCTGCCCCTGCCATCCCACATCCATCTCCCACCTATTCTTCCTCTTCTCTATCCACACCCCACTTGCCCACTCCACATCTTTCACCAGATACTCCACCTTCCTTCCCTACCTCCACACCTCTCTCACCCTTGCCAGTTCCTCCTCCGACCTCCATGCCTTGTTTACCCACTCCTACTTCACCTACTTCCACATATCCTTCTCCCCATTCGATCCGCAAGTACAACTTCTGTTGCAACCAAAAACCCACTTCTGTATATAACCTGTAGCAGCAAACATCAGCAGCAAAGCAGACAATACACAAAAATAAAAACTATCTACACATTCTTCATCAAAATGTAGTCACTGAAAACAAACTCACTGATGTAGAAGTATTACTAGAGGAGAAGCTCAACCACATTTCAATACTGTGCTTTACAGAACACTGGCTGACCAAAGAACAACTAGATAACACACATATACTCAAAAAGATTAAAAATAAAAATATAAATCATGGATTACCAAAGGCATCAAAGTTACCTGAATGAGAGATCCTATAGAGTAAAAATTGATAACATATATAGTGAAAGAAAAATAGTTAACATGGGAATCCCACAGGGCAGCTTTTTAGGACCGTTACTATACCTAATACATGTAAACGATCTAAGAAATTACCCCAAAACCGGATCTTATTATATATATGCTGATGACAAAATGATAATATCTAAAATAAGCCAAATGTTGCAGAAAAAGACATACAAAAGGAATTTGAAATTTTCAAAAATGTGCCATGAAAGGGATTAATTATTAATGAAAAAGACAAAACTTTCTTGTCACAATACCTCGTATTAGCGGAACACAAGTACAAATATTATATCATAATTAATTGTATACACAATGTTCTCAAAAACTGTCATTGCACATCTACAATCAATTCTGTGAGTAAACCTAAATACCTAGGTGTGATTTTCGATCAAAATCTGAGTTGGAGAGCATATTTTGGAATTAAGTAAAAAATCAGAATATGTATTTGAAATATATGAGATAAGGGATTTTTGACCTACCATTCTAAATTAATATACTTTTCCAATGAAAAGTACCCCATGCCCCCTACTCAATCAATATTGAGCCTCTCACAAGATATGGAATTTGTGTTTGGGGAGCTGCACCAAAAATCCACTTAGATATAATACAAAATCTACACAATAGATGCATCAAAAGCTTAAATGAAAAATTAAACATTACAAATAAAAATTTGGAAGCAAGTGCAGATTTGCATGGAATTATGACAGTAAAAATGTATATGAATTCCAAATTTTATATTTTATTAATGTAATATTAATGTGATATTGGAGTGAAGTGTGATGTGTGTTATTATATTACAATGTAATATTAATGAGATATTAATAATGTATATAATGTAAATATTCTAGTATAGTAACATTCCAACTGTATTTTATAAGGTCTTAAGAGCTTTGCTGAAAGGTGTAGCCGAAACGTAAAAAAAAAAATACATGTAACAATGTACGCTTTAATAAATTACTCTTGAATGTCAAAAATTAAAAGTGGAACTAGTTTTGTTAATATTATTATTACTATTACTACTATTACTATTACTATTATTATTATTATTATTATTATTATTATTATTATTATTATTATTATTACTACTACTACTAACAACCATTATTCCCATTTAAAGAGAACTTTTGAACTTCAGTTTCTTTATGATGATTGTGTTTTCTTTGATTGATGCAATTGATATTTTATTCATGTGTTGTCTGTGTTGTTTATTTTCTCTGCTGTCCATTTGCATCTTTGCCTCTTCTGCGTTGTGGTGTCAAATGTGTTTTTTGATAGTGTTCCTGAATTTTTATCTTGTGATGGGCTGAAGTCCTCCTTGACTTCTTTTATCCATTTTGTTTTTCTCCGGCTTGAGTGTACGACTTAATGAAATGATAATAATCATTATCATCTTCATTGTTGTTGTTATTACTAGTTGTTATTATTGTTGTTATTAAATTATTATTGTTATTGTTATGATATTCTTTCAAGATATTCTTTCTGATATTCTTTCAAGATATTGGGACAATGCATTAGGGAAAATATTTACCTCTAAAGGGAATTATTTGAAAATAAAACACTCCATGCAATTACTATGTTTACAAACATGGCCAAGAGTAAGATATACCACTTTACCTAGAGAATAAGTGATAGCAGAATAACTGGGTTTTATTGTAAATATAACCTACAAGTTTATATAAAGATAATTATCATTCTCACCTGTCTACAACAACAATAGGTCCATTTTGATATTTTTGATGCCATTTCTGAACCAGACTTATGAGATCAAACACAGTAACCATCGAACTGCAGCTATGAGGCCAATTTGCTTGATGAAACATACGCACAACCAGTTCATAATCATCTTGAAGAGAATGCAAACTTAAATCTCGCGTCAGGTACACAACATTGTCAGTTTCATCAATTAATTTTACTCGAAAGTGTTCAGCTTCAATGTCTTCCTGTTCCATTGGCCAGAACGCTCCATAGTCCTAAAAAACAACAGATATTAGAGCGGAAAGAACAATAAAAATGGGAGTCATTTTCACAAAAACATATTAGGAATATTCCTACATACATTTTTTAAAGTTAAATATTTACCTGATCATCTACACTAGACAGCAACACAATAGCCTGAGCATTGTGGTCCCAGACCATCTGCCAAAAGTCCTGGACGGTTTCTTGCAAAGGATGTTGGGTAATAATGAATTCACGCAACTTGTGGAAACCTATAGAGTATAAAGAAATTAATATAAATTATTTAAGTCTAGTCCTTTCCTGATGATCTTAAAGAACAATAATAGCATATTTTCACAGCAACAAATAATAATACTGACTAATATTTATTATTCCTAGAAAAAATTATATTAATATGGATTAATATTCAGAAGTTATTAAGAAACAAACATGATCTGGCCTACCATTACAAAAGTGGCGTTAGACAAATACAATATGTAAGCCAAGAACTTTTGATTCATGAAACACAAAAATGTATCAAGTGAGATAAGACATCACAGAATAGACAAGTTAAAACAGGTGAAAAATGAAAGCAAGAAAAATCTACAGTAAAACCCTGATTTAGTGGAATACCTTAACCTTAAGGTAAACCTGCATTTAAGGTAAATGCTTCTGGTTTAAAAAATTCCACCATAAAAACAAAGCATTTCCATCCCCGATTTAGTGGTACAGTAAATCATCTACCTTAGGAAAGGAAAAGAACAAGCAAACACTACAGGCACCACACATGAGATTCTGAAGATGCATCATGGGAATCACAAGGAGAGACAGACTGAGGAATAAGGGTATTACAAAAAAATTGAGAACCAAGTGGTAGGAGAAACAGAACATTCTCAAAGAGAATGGAAGGATTGCTTGATGATAATTAACAGGAACATACTACCAAAACTGATCTGGAAGAACAAACCAAGAGGAAAACAGACATATAAGAGAACACAAAAGAAGTAGCAACAGCAGGAATACTTGGAAGACTAATAGATACCAAATATACTACAGAAAACAAACAGAAACAGGTTGTAAAACATAGTTTATGGTTAGTTCAGGATGATGATGATGATGATGATGATATACCACAATGTTTATATATTTGTACTGATAGACCTAGTTTCCTTTTATGTTTACTGATTTAGGTATTTACTTTTTGTAAGTTGTACAGTTTAAAGCCACCAGTCAATGCCCTAATTCCACTTAATATTTTAATAATATTAATAATAATGATAATGATAATAATAATAATTTATACTAATTACAAAGTAAATTATTTTTAAACCAAACAATGATAAATTATATTCAATATTTTTTTAATATGAATTTCCTCCCTTGAACATACAATACTTGCACTTCTACTGTGATACAAGTTTAATTTTTAAATGCTGAAAATATAAATATTTTGTAAATGCTTATAAAAAATTTTGTATTACCATGAGAAATATTTTTTCAAAGTTCATATGGGAAAAAGTCTGTTTGACCTCCCTACCTTGAAACCAAGTTGCATTAATGTAATCACTGCCATCCACTCCAGGTTTTGGTGTAAGATGAACCCTTGCACTCTCTACAGGCAAGATATCTGTTGAACGATTTTTCATTATGTTGCATGGCTTATTAGCAGATACTAGGTTAAAATCTTTTGCCTGGAATGATGTAACATGCTGGAAAGAAAGAAAGAAACAACTGTCAACATCAAGGTTCTTTAATTTATTCTACTAAATAAGAAAAACTTATTTTTTAGGATTTAAAAACATAAGAACATGAAACAAGAACCCAACCTGTCCAGGAAATAACAAGAGGAAGAAAGGAAAGAAAGCAAGAAAAAATGAATGGCGGAAAGAAAGTAAAAAAGACAAAAAGAAAGCATGAAAGGAAAAGAAAGAAAGAAAGGAAAAATAAAATATCAATTAAAAATTCATACTTCTAAGTCTTACTTTGAAATGCACATCGAGCAATCTTGTAGCTTCTACTTTTTCATCCACACATTCATTAGCCTGTAGACTATGAATGTAACGTGACAAATAGGTTTGATTGATGTTTGTTTCTCCACTCTCAATAGCTTCCACTAAAGCATCATGGATGAAAATATACTGTTCCTCAGTTTGAACTAAGAAATTCCTCTGTGTTCGAATATGACGTAAAAATCCAAATATATTCACTTCCCCTTTGGCACGTATTTGCTTTAACATGGCATCCAGAACTATGTATGTACCTGTCCGGCCAACACCAGCACTAAAAAAAAACAACAATGAATTATCTACAGGCTCAAAAAAATTATAAACAAGTAAATAACATCTGTATATAATAAAACTCAAAATAATCAACCAATTTAAATGTGTCAAAATATCATAACATTTGATATTTTCAATGTTCTAAATATTTTAATATTTCCAATATTATTCATATGTAGAATGTACAAGCAATTAAGAACTACCACTAGCAGATAGATCATGTGATGAATTACCTGCAGTGCACAATGATCGGTCCTGCTTCAGAAGGATTAGCTGCAGATGACTTTTTCACAAAGCTCAGGACGGCAAGTGGATGATCAGGAGTACCATGATCTGGCCAATTTGTGTAATGGTATTGGTACACTAGACGATCAGCCATAGTATGTTTCTTCTTCTTTATCTGGAGAAAGAAAAGTAAGATGAAGAAGGTGTATGTGGGAATTGCAATGTGAGAAGTTAGTGTGATGTATGGAACTAAACAGATCAAGTGTAGTGTTATGTTTTGTAAGGTATCTATAAGAGTCAGGAGATTATGTCTTCAGTGAGAGATGCAAACGGATTATTTGGGGAAAAAGGGTATCGTTGAAGCCATTACATGAAAGAAGAGTGTGTTTTAAAAGTGAGGTTATTAAGTCACTTGTACCTGATTAATTACTACATAAACATGAGTGTGTATTCTTAAACAATAACTTTTAAATAAAAGAACGAGAGGCATCATCTTAGCCAAAGTATACAATGTAAGAGCAGCTTTTGATGTCTTAGTCATCACCATCAGTTATTCGATACAAATCATATTAAATATAAAATACATTCAGTAATGAAATAAAACATAGGAAATTGAAAGTTTATTAAATATATAATTTTGAAATAAGAGAAATTAATTTAACATAAATGCAAGAAAAGAAAAGAGACCAGAGTGATAAATCATTATAATATAAGTAATTTAGTGAATCTATGCAAGAACGAAATTAAACATAAAAACTTGTAACACTGAGTATTGAAATAAGAACATGAAATGCAAGTTAAGGTGTCTCTTACCTGATGTTCAGAAGCCAGAAAACTACTACATGGGTTCGGGCAAGGCTAGCAGCTTATGTACTGGACTTTGGGGTGGTGGAGGAGGGTCAATGGCCTAAATACAAAACGCTGAATATTGTGCCGCCATGTAAGAGTGCAGTGTGAGGGTGGTGTCTGATAATAATTTTGAAGGGAAGGGTTTTGGTTTGTGTATTAGTTTACTGTGGTGTACGTATGGGTTGTATATTTAGTTATAAAATCTACTCAATGAAAACATAAACCAAACTCCTCCCCTCAGCTAAAATTATTAGTAGACACCACCCCCAAACCACACTCTTACAGGGTTACTTAGATTAACTGTGATATTTTTGCATTACAGGGCAGCACAATACCCACCACTCCACACCTAACCATCCCACTTCTCCTCCACCCTACAGCACTGCACTCAAGCCACTAGGCCAGCACCAACCCATGTAGTCATTTTCGGGCTTCTGAACACCAGGTAAGAAATGAATTGCATTTCATGTTCCTATTTCAATGCTAAATTTTACATGTTTTCATTTTTCATTTAATTCTTGGATAGATTCACTAAATACTGTCGTATTAAAATGACTTCACTCCACCCCACTTTTCTTTTCTGTTTTTCATTTGTTCTATTTAGTTAATTTCTCTTATTTTAAAACTATATATTTATGAAACTTTCAATTACCAATTTATTAGTTCAAAACAGATTTTTTTATGATTTGTATCAGGTAACTGATGACAATGACTGAGTAATCGAAAGCTGCTCTTAGATTAAATAATAATGTTGGCCAAAGTGATACCTCTAATTCTTTTATTTGGAATGTCCCTAACAACACATTGCCAATAAACCAATACAATAACATCTAATTTCACTCAGAAGTCATCCATTCATAAACAATGATAATGGGTATTTAACATTTAATAATTTATTTCACAGGCTTAAGCCCACTTTACATAAACATTAATACACATGCTATATATATGTTTAGAAATGTACAATAATTACTCTCCAATACAAAATAGTGTACACTGACAGAAATAATACAAACATCCTTCATATTAACTAGATTACATATAATCCAATAATAATCTGAATAGTCAGATAACAAAGGCTGGTTCATTTTTATACACTGTCTTTGTGATTAATAAATTTAATTTTTTTACAATAGTATTTTCAAGATCATTAATTATTTCACACATTCTTATTATTGTTTTTTTAGTACATTGTGATTAATAAAATTTTACGATGGAAGTTTGCTTTTGTCTGCAGATTCTAGCAGGAACATTAAATCTCAATTCATTAATCAGCAACATTTTCACAATTATTGAGTATAAACAACTGCTCACATAATTTGAAGATCCAATAACATTACTAATGAGAGTATTTCTAACAACTAGTAAAACTCCACCTCCCTCAAGATAAGAATCAATAATTGCAGACCACAAGATTATAATCAAATGGCTACACAGAATATTGTCATAACACAAAGGACAAAATGTATTTAAAATGACACTTTCAATATTGCAAATATATATTTTTCAGAATTTCAGTGAAATGTTACGTTTGCAAAATCCCTTTGAATCTATTTTACTTCTTTGTTTACCTAAACTAATATTATTATTCAATAACAACATTAAGTTCTTTTAAATCAGCGTTGTTCAGAAACTATTTTCTTTTCTTTCAACAATTTAAATAAAGGACATTATAAAGCACACCAGACACAAAAAGAACATAAATACATTATACATATTAAACAATTCATAGAACTTACTCGTAAGTGACGAATTTGCAGAGTTCGCACCGTGTATGTTGCCAGAACATTCTCTTCTACAAGACGCACCTGGATTACACCATAGGTTTCTGTGCCCTCCTTTGGCCAATACTGATCACATTTTCTCTGAAAAATGCCAAATTGAATGTTAAAAAGTTGTTTCTATTTCATATCTAAGATTGCAACCTGAACCACACACAATATTAAAGCTAAACAGTTTCTGCTGAACACCACCATGATTAAAATTAGAAAATAACAAACCAAATTAAAATTAAATTGAAGATAATATAATACAATTCACAAATTTATGTAAGAATCATTTTGGCAATTTAAAAATGAAATTAACATGATATGAAATAATTCAGAATTGATAAGAAATTCTTGAGAAACTTTTGGAAAAATTAAATAATTTATTGAATGTGCACATTACAAAATATACAAACATCTATAAATGTTTGATGAGAGTGCAATATAGCAATACACGAGTGCAATATGCAATAATGAATTACTTTTTATTTATTAACATTTGTTAATTAAATCGGAGAGTAATCTGTACTTTGAGAAAATGGTTGGAGTACATGAAATCTTTAGTATATTTATCTATAAATGTGCTCCTTATTTGGCATTAGAAATATTCACAATGATGTTAATTCTTACAGGAAATTGCTTTACAATAATAAGGTAAAATTAATATAACAAACAAAAAGGAATTTGAATCTTTTTATACTAATAAAACATGAGAGTCATATTGCATGTGAGAAAGGCAAAATCCAATTTAAAATTTCTACTTTCAAAGAATTACCTATGAAGAAACTTCAGTACTTGGGCTTCAAAGAAACCCACGTTAAATACATGTTCTAATTCTACAGCATAATCTAAAATCACCTAACATTTCATTTAAGCAAAAAATCTCTACAATCAATATTGTACTTTTGCAATGTTAATTTTTTGTAATTTCCGAAGATACAGAGTGTTTGCCAAAAATGAGACCAGGACAATTTTTTTTTACCATCCTTTGCTTCATACCACAAAAGATGTAAAGAAAAAAGTCAGAGCTGTTTTTTGGAGAAAAAAAAGTTTGAAAATTGCAAAATGCGTAAACCTGCAAAATTATGTAAAAACTACTCATATTTTTGAAAAATTTTACATGATGGAATTTCAAGATTGGTCTTCTAAGGACAGATTTTATTAAAGAAATAATCTCTATCTTCAATATTGTAATTGTAAGATGACTCTTTGTACCTTGTTAAAGAAATTGTACCTTTTTAATATCCGAAAATTCAAATTTCAACGAAAGTGAAACTGGCACCATTTTTGAAGAGTACTTTATGCTCTCCAAGGATAAAATTTAATCAAAAAATTAGGGGGCATTTTTGAGAATTTTGAAAATGTCGCTTTATATAGAGTATTCACAAAAATCAAAGTATCTGTTTCAAGCTTGCAAGGCCTTGAGTTCATTTAGATCGACGAGGGAATACCGATTTATGAGAAAAATCTTCTAAACAGTTTAGGTGCTAGCGTTGACCTATTGCCGATTCCACTTCAGGCCGGGATATGCTCAAATGGCAACATTGCGTAGGGGTCCTATTGGAGAAGTGAACGGGAGGAAAGTTAGCATACAGCGTGGATTTTGGTGCATAGTTATTCCTTTAATATCTGTCGTTGACAGTAATGCAAGTTGCAATTATTGAATTGGTGTTAATGGTTTTAAGGACTTACTTTTGTCCAAGTATCGTGTCAATAGTATTTCAGACATTATGTTTATATGATAAAAGACAAAAGTTCTTGTAATCTAATTTTTATGCATTTATAATGCAGTTTATTTCAGGGCGTTTTCACATTGGTGTTTAAATTTATTGACTTCATTTTCTTTACAAAGACTTGTTATCTGTATTCTCACTGAAAAAATATTTCACAGTTTAATGAGTAAATCACATATTGTGTCAGAAAGACATGATACATGTGCGGACGTTTTCAGAAATATCAGTTAGCTGCATTGTCTGAAATAATGCATAAAATAGGAGCATTATCATTGGCTCTTATGACTGTTCTGTTTTGCAAGAAGTATGGCGATTTGTTTCCGGCTCAGAACTAGTTAGTAAGAAAGGCTTTATATTCCAATTCCAAGAGGAATTACACATGTTGAGATAATTTTAATTTTTGGAATGATCTGCGTTTGTAGGATAGTGCTCAAGACAGTGTAAAACTATGTTCTGTAGGTTCTGCAATATTTTGCTGAACAATTTGGTCAAATTACAGAATGATATTATTTCCCAGACACGTACATATAATAGCAAAAAGCTTATTACATTTTAAAATAAATCTTTTGGGTTCATCAGAATTTCCCTTTTGGTATTTCCTCCATTTTAATTATCATAATTGTATTTTGCTAGATGCTTTACTGAAAATGGTATATGAAAAGATCAGAGCTGAAATTGCTGGCAATAACCATGAGGTTTGAAACCAGTGAGAGTTTATTAAATAATAATTAATTCCAGTGAATAGTTTAATATGTTAACTGTTGAAATACCATAGGGAACATCTAAAACACAATCAATTTACCAATTTTTAACAAAAGTTCATATATCCTTCATGAACAACAATTCGATGTAAACTTTTAGACAGAAATTAAATACTTTTGTTTTCACTGAGAATGATATCTTGGCAGTAAGGACTGACGAGGCAATGCATTAAAGGAAACTTGTACTAAATGATTACATTGTTTACATTTGAAGATAAAATATCTGGCTGAAAATGCTAGGCCTAGCCGCTTGACACATACGTGAACTTAAGACCATTATTTCACCGTGGAGCTGTGTTGCGAAATAGTCCCTCCAGCCTCCAGTTGGTCATGGTTGACCACAGACAGTCGGACAGATAGACAAACATTTTCCAGTTAATCGATTTTTCAGTTCCAAGGGCCCACAAAACATGGATTCTGGCTGAGCAAAGTGTTAGATGGAGTAATTTACTTCCTGTAGAAAAGAATTAACTTTTTCGTTCCCAGGGCTCAGCATTGAGTTTTTCTATCTAAAAACCGCCTCTGGGTCAAGTAACAATACTTTGATTATATTTACAGTGATTTTTTTGTAATTTGTTGCAATATGATCCAAAACAATAAGATTAGCAACAAAATAACAAAAAAAAAGTGAATTAATGATTAATGTGATATGTAGGGAGAGGATTTTTATAACCTAAAAATCTTGAAATATGCTTTTAAAAATAAGCATTTATGACCTAATTTCTTTTCCTGTATAACGGCTTCTTAATAAAATTCAGGAGAAGCATGTTTGAAATGAAAAGATATACATTTGTGCAAACATAATATAGTCTACCTTCCTTCGTGGGAGAAATAATTGAAGTAAATATTCACATAGTATGCCTTGTTGCATTTCTCCGGATGGTTTAAAAAAAAATATGTTATCAAGAACCGACATTTGTACAAGTATTTTATCATTTACAGAAAAGAAGAAGAAAATCAAACACAAACTGTGACAAGCTGTTTTGAATTAATGAATGCATACATATAAAAATATTCTATGAAAAGACGAAACTTTTTAAGAGAAGACTCTATTTTAACAAAAAATGCAAAATATGCACTTATAATTACACGAATATGCAGCAATAGGAAAAATTGGCCTAATTGCACAAATACACTAATATATTAATCTACATAGCATCCAATTGTAACCAAATGTAAGGAAATTTCACTTAGTTATGCCCTGAAGCAATGCACAAAAATATGCAAAAATCATAGAAATCCCCTCTCTAGTGATATGACATTAAAAGTTGTCACATCTGTCTCACAAACTACCTGCAAGAGGAGTTCACTTTCTCATGGCACATGAACATCTTTTAACCAGTGTCCTGTCTGTCCAGATATGCTGTTTTAAATATAAAAACATACGAAAGCAATCACTTATTGAAGTATGAAAAGTCTGGAATATTTCTAAATTCCAAAAATATTCATTGCAACACTCTTAAATTCAAGTCAAATTTCTAAATATTTTAACTGGGTTTGTTGGGTATAATATTGATTAAAAATATGTTTTCAAAACATTGATCAGGTACTTAATATTATGAAAAATAATACACTGAAATCATATCATATGCAGTTTACCAAACATTAAAAATAATATTATTTATGTTTGTCAGTGAATTTCAAAAGAATTAAGTCACTTTTCCAATGAAGTATCAGAGCATTTACATTTGTGCTTTCATAATGAACAACTGGTTTTGTTTAGTAGCAGACAATTGGAATTAATTTAATTTCTCTGATAGTAAAACCATAATTTGCAGCCGAAAGGAAATAAAATATAACAAATAGTACCAAAGTACCGAGTACCGAACATACAATGTTACTCAACAATTCATTACTTGCAAGAGGAAAAATACAGATCATGTGCTACCAGCATGGCATTGTGTTAAACAGAAAAATGTTTAGGAAATTTGAACTTTCCAGTAAAAATGAACCAACATTCACCCAAATCAACCACTCAAGCAAGCATACTTGCAGATATCTTGCAATATGAATACTCCAACTTTCCAGGCATTCAAACCAGCCTTCCTCATTTCACACACTGCTCATGGAAAATCTTTTAGATCCTGTATGTGGTTCAGATTGCATTTTTAATATTACAAATATATCATGCCACACATCTTGACTTCAATATTTTGTATTGACTAGTAACAGTAATGCCCAATTTCCAAATCCCCAATGAGTGGTTACTTGCACTTCACTAGCATTTGATAGATAGACACAAGAGGGGAAAAAGCTTGGGGAAACTGAAATGATCTACAGGTTCACTACAAGCAATCAACACAAGGACCAATTGGCAGGGGAAACATAGGTGAGGATGTTCAAGTCACACACAAAGTGCTCAAACAAAGTACAGTACCTCCAGACATTGGGATGCAAGCTTAGGCTGTCTTTTAAGAGTTTCCTAGCGGACAGCATGAGTGGGAAAAGAAAGAGAATACAACCTATCAGTGACAAAAGGACTTCATAGATGTTTATCCCGTTAATACTAATCACAACTGTACATCCACTGCAGTGATCAGAAGCATACATTTCATGATCATTCTACATTGTGTACAGTCAAAAATTATTTGAAGTTCCATAAACATATCCCTCATTATGTCACAAGCACAACAATTTCGTAAAATGAAGCACAAAAAAATCTGCTAAATAGCAAGAAGTTTAGAGATATTATATCAATAAATAATAAATTGCCATTATGTGACATAACAAGGAATCTTGGAGATCAGGAACTAAGTGAGGACTTGGACAACAAATTATAAAAATACACACAAGCACTAGTTAACCAAGTTCAGAAAATTCTAAAAATAAGAATTGACATATTAACTGTGCACAATTTTCCCAAAAAAAATTAAAACTAGTATCTTCATTCTATAGAAATATGCATAATACATAAAAAATAAGCTACTTTTATAGGAATTTCACTACGAAAGGCTGATTACTCATCAATAAAAATATGTTGTATGTTTTTTGGAAGGCAACATGTTGGATTACACAAAGAACTTATTACTTTTATAACTGTCTCTTCAAAAATTAATTCAGATTACTGATTTCAATGAGGCTCCAAACATAAGAGATATTATAACAGTGAAAATTATTCAAGAATTGACGAGATGGAATCTAAAGTTCAGAATAACCTGGAAAGTCGTGCATTCAATTTCAGATATCAAGTTAGAAAGTAACACAAGAGGCAACCATCTCGCACTACAAGGAATTTTCAATTTAGATAACAATGTATTACTTGTTCACTCATCATATTTTTTTTTTTTTTTTTTTTTTACAAAAGCAAAAATACATTAAAGTTATTTACATATATATATATATATATATATATATATATATATATATATATATATATATATATTCGTGTGTGTAATACATATTTACACACGTAGGCAACATTTCTGAGATTCCTGTAATTTGAAGTTTTCTTCTGAAACAGGTACATGCATTAATTAATAATCATTTCTGACCACACAATATTATATTTTGAAAGATTTGCTTTGTGAACTAATATTCTTCAATTTTATTGTGCAGAAATTTGTCAACAGAAATTACAAGAGGAGGAAAATTTCATTTTTTTCTTTGGTAACATTCTATAAGGCAAGATATTACACAAAGTGTTTAAAAAATAATGGGAACAGATATTAAGTTGCATGTCTACGCTACACAATAAATAAAATACCTCTTTAAATCTGGGTCCACAAATAAACCTTTTTTAATTTACAACAGATTTTTTAAAGTTTTCAAACACTTTTAAAAGGTAATCATAATTACTTAGTTTTAAGGCTTGTTTTGTTTTTTCTCATCTTACACAGTTTCACACAGCAGAAAATTGTTCAAATGATTTATAAGCAATTATGGACTAGTTCTGTTGTTAAGTAACACATTTATGTGTATGTCCTATGTTGCTTTCACCTTGTTACAGGGTTCCTAATGGAAATTAACATTTTCCTTTCATGGACAACTGCTATGGCATGTTGGTTGTTACCCTGCATAGGGGTTGCATATATAGATTATGTAATACAAAATGTTTAAATAGAAAGCTACAAGCTCTTGGAAACGGCTCATTTGCAAACCAAGGTTTATAGAAACTATTATATCGCTTTTGACACACATATATATTGCAGAAATTATATTCTTCTCAGACAATATTATGTTTAAAAATTTCTTCAGGCATATGTAGATCCAGCTTGAACAAATATATAAAAACATAACTAAATAATCAATCCTGTAGATCCTACTGCAAGCAAAAACCTAAATAAATGTAAAAAAAGATCATTACTATATTAATTTATTAAGTTCAACATGTACAAACACACACACAAAGGCATACATATGAAGCAAGCCAACAAAGAGAACAACTGTTGATATTTGATGCAGTTGAATATTGTGATCAACAGGAAAATGTACATCATTGTGGCTAATAGTAAGTATCAAAGTCCTCCCGGGCTGTTTAGAATTGGTAGACAAGACAGCAAAGTTGACAAAAATCTTGTAGCACTGATACCCAAGCAACAATGTCTTAGGTTAGGACAAATGCACAATGCAGAGTCTACATGTGCTTCTCACAAATGTGTCATATCACACTTTAATGCATGGCTCATCTCAAAGGGAATCTCACCATCTTTGGAACCCACAGCATCTTGTGTTCCCACCAACAGGAAGCAGGAAAAGGGGATCAAGATGAAACATATGTACGGTGGTCATGGTGTACCACAGATGGGCTCTGTGAATCACTTGCATGACCTGAGCAGTTCCATCATGTGTATGTACATCAAGTATGGGTGTGCTGACCATGCACGCACACACAGAGGATGACGCTGAACCCTAAGGTCGTCCATATAAGGTGGAAACGGCCAGATTCAAGGCTTTGTCCAGGCCACCCTGACTTGCCTGATCTTCTGGGAGAAGATAGTTGCTACCTTGTTTCCTCATCAGAGGGATGTGTTGTCACCTATGGATCAGCTTGAAGATCTACACAAGGATCCAGAGGTTCCAGATTAGACGAACTGTCAAAGGCTTGCGATAAGATTCAAGATTGCAAAGCTCCTGGCTTGGATTGGGTGCCGAATATTGCTATTAAGACTGCCATTAGGACCCAGTCAGATCTATTCTTAGAGGCATACAATGTGTGCTTGTGAGAGGGGAATTTCCCCCCTTAGTGGAAGCAAAAACAGCTGGTCCTCCTCTCAAAGGGCGATAAGCCACCTAGCAACCCGTCAGCATATCGGCCTATATACGATACTGCAGGCCGGTTTACCAGATACTGCACGCGAGAGTTAGAGCTGATCATTTGCAAACGGATTGAAGCCTACACGGAGGGACCACAGGGGCGTTTTGCATGGTTTCATATGACGCTGTGTGTGTGATAGCCAACATGCCCCACATAGACCTCATGGAATAAGAATGGGCAGGCTCTACAGATATAAGCAAGAGGGAGCTACTAATAGGAGTGTCATCATGAAGGAAAAGAGGGAGGTGACAATGGCCCAGTGGCAACAGTGATAGATTGAATCATCTATTGGTAGGTATGTCCAGACATAATGAAGTGGACCCAAAGGAAACATGAAGATGTGGATCATTATTGGACCCAGTTAACGGGGCATCGGTGCTACCGTGCATACCAACACTGTTTCCAGTTGGACGATAACTCCTCATGCCCAACCTGTGACCCATTGGTTGAAGATATGGAGCACGTGTTCTTTCACTGTTCATGCTGTGTTGAGAGGGAAGAATTCCACCAATTCCTCCTGCAGTTAGTGACTCCTAATACCATCGTCACTAGGATGCTGGTGTCCCAAGAGAATTGGAGTGTGGTAGTAAGTTTTGAAGAAGCTTTGGGTAGAAGAACATCTGCGAAAGAGTATCCCGTGACAGTTGGCATAGAGCGATAGCCCTTTTCGTGATGCAATACCTGACAGCAGTTCCGCAGGAAGGGAATTGGAAGATTGGGAGGGCTTTAAGTGAGTAGGCACAGGATAGCTATGCAACCCACGTGCTGCGAAGTGCGGACTTCTCTACAAACTGTTTCATATAATTATTTTCTTTTCACTTTTTTATCACATTTTCAACAAAATTTTCTTAAATGATCCTTTTTGAAATGGCACATTTGCTTTCTCAAATGAACAAGAGAAAGTAGTGGTTTTTTGATCTATTATAATGATTATATCATCATTAAGGAGGTGGATTTTAATGAAATGTCATTCGTTTCCTTTTCACTTTAGAACAATGCCGTTTAGTCTAGAAATTAATTTTATTTCATGTCTTCTTCCTCTTCTTTTTTTCATCAATTTTGACTAATAAGTCTTTTTTTTTTTCTCCTTTTTTCCAGCATTTTAAATGCATTTTCACTGATTTCATCAATTTTGATGGTACATGTTTCAAATAATATTTACGAGAAGCAACAATTGTTCTCTACAGAATTCCTGAGTAGCTTATTTGATTTCTTCACTGAAAAATTGTAAAGTCAGCCATTGTGAATTTGTAATTAAGATTCCTGTGATGCCTATCAACGCTACTGTCAGATCAGCTGATTTCAGGATAACCAAAGACTGAGATTTCCCGAGAGAACAGTCCAATCTGAAAGTTTGAAAGCTGAGTTCACTTGAATAAATGGAAGCAGCCTTGATTACAACAGTAACATACCAAACAACTTGAGTTGTTCATCTGAACTGTTTTTGATCACATCTTTTAAGTCATTTTCCTTTGCTTTCAGGGCATTTTCAAAACATTTTATGAGCATTTTATTGATCATTGTTGGCGATGTTTTACGTCATCAAAATCTGCCCCCTCATAATCATCATTAAAAAAACAAACACAAATATAATTTTTGTACTGATGAACTTTCATCAAAAAATAGTCCTTGCCCTACGTTATGATTACTTCCTGTAATTTCAGAATGTTAATCACTGACAATTTTTCACACTTAAAAGCAGGAATCCACTTCATATTATATTTTTCAAACACTATGAGAATTCCAATTATTTAAATATTATTAATTATTGGAAAGTACGAGAAGAATTTGTTCTGAATGTACAATCTACCACTTCCTGTATTATTTAGTTCAATATATGAATGTAGTGTTATGTGATTGAGTGTAGTATTACATGAGATTTCCAATAAGACTTCAGGATTTCGACATACAAAGATGTGGAAGACAAATACAATTCTAGCCATCATGAAACAGAAGAATGATAATACATTTCCAACCATTGTGCCATTGTCATAGCAAAAATAATGATACTCTGAGAATTTTAATTATAATTTATAATTAAGAGCGAAATTCACAACTCTCACACATTAGAATATAAGCATCATGAAATATTACGTACAGAAAGTCAACCTGTAAACTCACTACATACTCACCCGTCCACGTTCCACAAGATTTGTAATCATGACAATTATTGCCACCCGCTGCTCCCAAACCATGCGCCAAAAGCAGTCAAATGTAGCTGGCAGTGGGCCTTGGGTGCCAATGTAAGCTCTTGACCTCTGGAATCCATCTATGTAGTTTGCATTGACGTAATCCACTGACTTCTTCTGTCCAGGTACTGGCAGAAGCTGCACTCGGCTATGATCATCTGGTTTTAAAAACCTCTGAATTAATATTTTCAATATTAAGAGTTCATTGGAATCATAATATATTACACATTTAATAAAATAAATTAATTTAGCTACAAATTTGGCTCTAAAATGTTCACGAAAATTCAACATTTCAATGCTGATTCACACAATCATTTTTTTTAACTTCCAGTTTCAATAAGAAACATTTTTTTCAATTTCTTAGAATTTCAGTTTGAATGTAGGAATTCGAAAGGGTTCTCCACCACAAGCAAGAAAAGCAAATGTAAACGGAAGGAAAGAAAGAATTTGTGTCCCAAGATTTAGGAAGATTTTCACACATGCGTAAGCATGTGTTGATAGTATTCAACAGTTGATCTGTATATATAATATTCAGTAGTTGAATAGTCGATAGTGTTAATAGTATATCAAAGAAAAACAATGGGAAACTTCCCAATATGTCTGCTTGACACTGAGAAAATTCATTATGTCCTGCTAACCCTTCAGATACTTTCACAGTGAAGTGAAATTTACAAATAGATTTCAGAATACTTGTTTGAAAACTCTGTTGAGTCATTCAATGAGAAATATTTCAAACATCATGGAAAGTTCTATAAATACTCACAAGCCAAAATGTTCAGATATCTGTTCTTCGTCTTATTGTCTGGATGCTGGGAATGTTCTGAAGTATACTCTTCTTGGGTGGATGCAGCTTGGATAGCTTCATATTCTTTGCTAAAACCAATGTCCCCGTCAGCATGTAACTCGCTAACATGCTTCGGGAAGAGATGCACAGGAATTGCTGTTTTCATGTCTCCGTCCCAATCTAGCAACGTTGGTGGTGGAGCTCGAGGTGGGTCATCCAAGTAATAATAGGCAGCATGAAAACATTTTCTAAATGCAAAATAGAAAATCACATCATAATGCAAGGTTACTGTAATAAGAATCTACATGACAACTTATGCAAGAAATACCCTAGTTAATTTAGGAAATTATTAATGAAAATTTTCGGTCTAAGACAAAATCTGTGATTAAAACTCATGCAATAAAACAGACTTTCATAATTTTTACTGTGTACATCTAAAGTTATTCATAGAGTATTTGCAACACTGTGCATTATAATATTTAAAGGGAAATTAAATGTATTTTCAAAATACTGATTTTAAAAGTATAAAACTGATAGCACACAAAAACATATGTTCTGGAATATGGAATGTATATCACCAACATAACCCACAAACTTGACCTGAGAGTTTTCCACATTTCATTGCTCAACAATACTTAAACATTTTTGTTACATATTAAAAAAATTTAGCAATTACTCCTACTAAATTCTAATATATGTTTATAACAAAAACATATACAACGTAGCTACAATATTATCAATTGCATTGTAAGATAAATTTTTAAATGGTCTTCCTACATCATGAACAGAAGATAACAGGCATTATCAATTTCTTATCACAAGATTAACCACAAAAGTTATCTTTGTTAGGGAATGGCACTTCCTGTAATAATTTCACTGACTCAAGTAGTGCGTTACACATTTTTGACTAACTCAATGGATGAGCAAATGCATTAAAATTATTTTAACATTTTATAAGGAAAATTGTGCTATATTGAATTCATCCAAATGATATAGCATATATGTTTCATATAAGGTAGGATTCTCAGATATATTCATAAATAATCAATATTAATATTATTTATATAAAACTCTTGCTTTAAAACACATTTTGAAAAAAGGCTTATGTTTATGAACTCAAGAAGACAACTGTTACTTACCTCCATAAAATAAAAACTGAAATGGCTAACAGCAAGGATGAAACAGCACAAACAACTCCTGCTATCATTCCAGCACTTAATTCACGACTACTGCTTTGATTTAGTGTCTGTATTTTGTCACAGTCAGGGCGAACTTGTACTTTTCGCAGAGGAGAAACTTCTCCTTGGATAACTTTTTTATTGAAGATACTGCGTGAAGCAGCTCGTATCATAATTTCATACATGGCATTCTTAGTGAGATTGGTAATTTTTATCTAAAAGTTAAAAAAAAAATAAAATAATTTTATAGCAGCATAATAATAATAATAATATATAAAAAATTTTTAAATTATACAAATAAACCAAATATGCACTAATAATGCTTTATCAACAATCTAATTAATATAAAACTCTTTTGACACCACACTAAAAACTCAAAAACCCTTCGATCCTGAGTTCATGATCAATACATTGTTGGATCCCTCTTCTGCCACTTTCAAAAATTTCCATCTAAATTTATGCATATTGTTCGTACTAATTTGACAATTTAATGTTTGTCACTCAGATGATGGTAACTTTATGATTGAAATCAACTTTCCCTTAGCATTCTGAAATATCACTTCCATGTGATTTAAATATCTAGTTAATGTTTAGTTAATGCCTTATTTTACGTGGCGAGACTCAGGCCATCAGGCCTGCTCTTCCGTCTAACCACGCAAATTTCGAAACGCTCCTTTCACCACCTAGCAGAGAAAGGAGGCATTATCTTGGGCGACGAAACTGGCGGATCTCAATTTTACTCAGAGGCTTCTTTTAGGCTTGAGGATCATTTACATGCAAGTAAATCTACTACATGGGACAGCTGGCTTTACTTCCCCTCCGAAGAAAGGCAAACAAGGGATTTTTTCGCCCTTAAAAATCCACGGCTTCGCCCGGGTTTGAACCCGCAAACTCGGGTACAACAGTCCGGTACGCTGACCGTTATTCCACCGAATTCGCGAATATCTATTGTTAAATTAACTACAGCATCCACACCAATAACTTATCTCCACTAAAACATTTTGTACAGGACAACTATTCCAATGTTATGTAACACATTCACCCAACTTTTATACACACATATACACTAACATGTAAATTGTTTCTGTATATTAATTTAAAATTAATTCTTTAATTTAAAAAAAGATTAAAAGAATAGAATGACTTTATAAAATTTAGCAAGTCAAACAATAAGCTCACATTTTTTCTACAGTAAAGACAACTTTAAGCTGGTTCAGTGAAAATTATTATTACACACAATGAACCTTTTTCCAGTGAAACAATAGCATCAAAATGATAGTGATAATAAGCATGTTTTGTTAATAGTTTTATGAGATAGAGGAATTCAAAAATCAAAGTTTTTGCTCAACAATGATGTATTGTATTTCAGTTACACTTTCTAATCTTTATTTTAATTATATGCATCCAAAATTGTTTTGCTCTATAATGATTATTGCAAATTAGTTATAGCTTAATAATTTAACCTGGGAGTGTTCGCAATAGCTCTGCGAGATCTAACCCACAGCAATTTTATGTTCCTGAATTATTGCGATACATTAGTCAACTGATATTTCATGTATTCCTTCATTGCACTTTTCTGAGATCACCTGGCCATTTATTTTTATCCTTTCGCTAAATCATTTCCCGTGAGCATGTTGAAACTTGATTGCTGCACTGCGCAATATCTGTCATATACGTTGGATGCAATGGCATCAGTGCATTGTGAACTCCTGGCCTGAGCAGTATGTATCATGGCATTATTTTCAGCCGTGTCTATGACAAGTGCCTATTTAGTAAACGTAATCATTTGTCTTATCTACGATGGACTATCACAATTTCTTACCAAAGAGAAAAAAGATGTGCAGAAGACCTCTATAGGGAAATGAAAAATAATGCGAACTTTGCAAAATGGAAAAAGACAATGTCTTTCTAAACATTTTTGTTGAAAAGAAAAATACATATTTGTTTAGAACATGCCAATATAATTTTTGAAAATTGTATTGTATATTATTTAATAGGATATTAAGATGTTTAATGAATTTTGCGTGTACTGTTAATTTTTTCCTTTCTCACCATAAGTATTCAGAGATGAATTCTACAGTGTAAGATTCATTAACAGTTGCATTGGGGGACATGTACAAACTGAATAAAATGTGTATTGCAGTAAATGGACCTTCAGATCATTCGTATTCACAAAATGTTGCAGCTCTATCCGAGAGATACATTGCAGGCACTGGCATGAGTCTGCCTATTTGCAGGCACTCCCGGGTTGATATATGAATTGTTACTTATTTGTACAAAGCCGATTAGCGTATATAAATAAATTTAAAAAATAACTTATTTTTTCTTTTAGACTTCAAAATGAATTAATGATTACAAAATATTCTTGAAACTTATCAGATAATGAGACAACCTAAATTATTATAACTTGAACATTAGCAATTGTAGGGTTATTTGTCATGGTTAAAAACCAGTCAAATATATATTTCAAATTAAAACATCTTTAGTCAAAATTGAAAGTTGTTCAAATATTCTTTGAATAAAATTAGTCGTAATGACCAACGTTTATTTTATATAATTAGCAAACCCTATTTTAGGAAAAGTAAGTCTATACTGTCATCCCAGTGTCTTGCAATAGTAGATTTATTCACAAGTGTCATATCTGGTCTGAAAAATGCCATTTAATTTTTATTATTCCAAGATTGTTGAAGCAATCTTTGGTAAAAATTCAAAGGGTTGGCTCTCAGAATATTGGCTTTTGCAGGAGTATTAGTCTGTACATACCAACTTGATTTATTAGTTCAATACATTAGAAATCCCTGGATTTTGTAGGGAAAAGTAAGTCTTTGGATTATACACGAAAATCTTCAAAATTCATTGAAACTGGTGGTAGAAATAATTTAAAATAAATTTTGACAGTAAATCAAAAATCATTTTTAAATTCTAAAAAACACGACACTTTGGAGATTCCAATCAATGGCCCATATTAAGGCAAAGGAATTTAGCTGCCAATAAATGGAAATGACAATAACCTTGAAAATTCAATTTTTGCCAAGAAATCAATTTCACAAAACCTGTGTCTAAAATTCTTTTATAATTTACAATGATGGTAACTAAGCATGTTTTGAGAGGTATTAATATCTATTATTTAATTTCTGAGAAATATGAATTAGTGTAGTGTTGTTTTCGATCTACCTGTGCACGTATCACCATTCTCAATTGTTATTGTTACATTGATTGTTTCAATAATGCACCTACCCAAATCAACCAATGACCTTGGAAAGGAGCCCTTGCTTTTTTTTGAACGAACATTAACTAACAATACTGGAAATTCATTTAGAGATCAATAACTACTTACATCTTCAAAAGCAGTTGCCTGATCTAATATTCTGGAGAGGAAATGGACTGTTACTGTTCAGTGATGTTCAAGAGCATACCAACCAAGTGCAAGAGAAGGTTCAAGACAGGAATAGAGAAAAGTCATTGCGAGAACTTTTAGCAAAATACAATGGATTCATGGAAACAGCCAATATCATTCAATTAATGATGGAACCCATTTGTACTCTTGATATGGTCATGTGAAAATTTTCTAGGCCATGCACTAAAAATCACTTTCTCCAGCCCTGACAAAGCTGTTCTGACCTACCAAAGTGATCATACTACACTTGCAAATATAGTAAATACATTCAGAACAGGTCAATGGGAATGAATACTGGCAGGGAATATTACACTGCTCAGTTTTGACACAATGACATAGTAAAAGGGTCAACATGGTTTTCTTCACAAGAAATCTGATTAGTGAATCTAGTGTGTTTTTTCATACTGAAGTGAGATATGAATTCAAAACTCATCCATCAGGCACAGTTTTTTTGTGATAGCTACTTTCTAAAATCTGATTTTATCATTCTCATGGACCTATTATAGTAACCTTTATCTTATATGTAGCAATTTTATTTGATACATGTAGCGGTTAGATTTTTTGTGAAAAATCTAAAAAGGATCAAAATATTTTTTTTTATCTCAAAGAGTCCTCCCTTATTTTCTCAACAAATACTACAAAATCGAAGATCTTAATTTTCATAATGCTATAACCTTGTTTTCAAAATGCGATATTTTTAAATTTATAGTGCTAAATTCTACTACCACTAACAATGAGTTTTGTTTCTGTATTAAAAACCTACATCTTTCAAAAACTTCAACATTTTTGCATTCATTCATCAGCATTTAACTTCTTCGCCTCAGTTACTGACATGAACTTCGATGGTTTTAGTCATAGTTACATCTAGCTAGTTTACAGAAGTTTAGTTGAAGTGTTCCAACTTCTTTGTGGGTCTTCTGAACATTACTTTTTTCCCCTTGGTAAGTGTCACCTGTGATCCTTTACATTTAAGGATAGTTCAAGGGAATCTGCTTTCTATATAGTCATTTAATTAATTTGTAAATATTCCACAGTCTTGCCCCTTGAAATTATTCATGTTAGTTATGTCTTAAAAATCTCATTTTGGTTGTCTAGTGGGGTGTATTTACTTGATGTAAATTACAACTGCGAAGGAATGGAATGCTGTAGAAGCAAGACTTGAAATAAGTGTGGAGCAAATGGGAGCACAAACTTTCAAAAACAACTCTCAAGTTACAAATTTCACAGTAGTTCCGTTAGTTTTCATCCAGATTTCACAGCTTTTAGCATATACTAATGCTTTGTGATTTCAGTACCCTGCATCTTAAATAATAAGTACATATTTATGATTTAAACAAATAATTTTTCAAATAACTTGTTTCTGAAAGAGGTGATGTGGAGATGATAAGCTGTTACAGTCATGGAAATTATTACACTTAGCTGAATGTATCTGATAAACAATAATTCAGGATATCAACTAAAATATAAATATATAGAACAAATTCAATTTATTTCACTCCACCATATTTTCCAGAATTTACAAACTATTTCATTCACAAAATACAGGTCATCTTATATTCCCAAATTATGCCTAGTCAGTTGGGGTTTTATGTTATTATATCACCTTGCCACGTCTAAGAAACTAGAACACCAACATAGCTGGCAATGTTAGCCGAATTTGTTTACTACACTCCGTGAAGTCACAGAGTGAATTTGAGACTCAAGGGTACTTGGTTGGGTGCCCGGCTAGAAACCCCAGGATCTAACAGTGTCAAGCCCACCGTCTGGCCGAAGGGATAAAAGCCACTGACTGATGTCGATGTGACAAGACTTGTCAAAGAAAGTAAAGAAGAATTACTCCATGCAATTAGGTATGTTCATATATGATACTAGCAGAACCCAGCAGAGTTATCCTGCTCCCTCTCACCCTCCCTCTTCCTCCTCTTCTCACCCTCCCTCTCTCTCTCTCTCTCACATTGTCAATTCACTTTTATTAATAGACTGGTGTATACAAATAGATACCAACTATCCACTTAGGAAGAACTTCCAGTGTGCAGGCTTATTTTATCACATACATATTATTTTTCTTTTCAACCAGTATGAAGTTGTCATAATGCTATCCAGAGAAAAGTAACATACATGAAGTTATCCTGTTTTACTACTTATTTATGATTATTTGAAGGAAAAATGTCCGTACCATAAATATAAATATTACTATTACTGAACAAAATGTAACTATGTTTACATAATACTAAAAAAAATACAAATATGCACACAAATTTGTACAAATCTTACATGATACATAATTTTACAGCCACTTTCAAATTGACGCAACACAGGAAATGGTGATAAACATTAAATTACAACTTGATACTTAGTAATTAGTGTCTTTTGTTTTAACACTTCTTTCAGATTGATTGATTTTTTTGTGTTTCCGGGCGTGTCAACTGCTTCGGTCATTAGTCCGTGCAGTTAGTGTTGTTAGTGTCGTGCATGTCTTTTTCTCGGGAGATGGCGGTGATCTTTCCCTGCTGGATGGCGAGATCCGGCACCGACCTACCGTCGGCTAGTGGGGTTTCCCCCTAACCCAGACTCTCCCACCAGCAGGGCACCGCCCCAGCCAGGACAGCTCTAAGCTCCCGACTGGTCTCCCGGAATAAGTGGCAGTGTAGTGCATGTTTGTGTAAGTGTGTGTGTAAAGGGAGAGGATAGGACAAGGAAGAGGAAGGACAGATTGTGCGCGGTCCATGGCCCGTTTAGTAGGGTACTGCTCCGGCATTCGCCTGGTGTTGATCGGAGAAACCACGGAAAACTACCGATCAGAGCAGCCGGCCGCTAGAATTCTCCTCCAGACAGCAACTGAATTCAACCTAGCTGAAAAGCTAGTGTCGAAAATTCTGTCACCATCAGGACTCGAACCTAGGACCTCCCGGTCAGAGGTGCTGTAGTGACATCAATTGATGCACTGAGCTACCACTACCGGTTCTTCTTTCAGTCTTCTTGGCACTGAAGTCCTAATTTTTTGGAATAATTACTCACAAATTTCCACCATTCTTCGCGTAATCTTTCTTCTAATTCCTTTTTTGACTGAATGTAGTGTTTGGGAATCCTAATTACTGATTCGTGCCAAAGATTCTCAATAGGTCTTAAGATTAGAGTAGTGTATCAAGCACCCTGGGACCATTATAGAGAAGCCATTCCCTCACAATGTGAGTCTGATGTTTAGGGTCATTGTCATGATAAAATTGAAAACAATATCTAATACACAGTTCCTCTACCTTTTGGTGCAAATTGTTCCTGACTGAATTGAACATGCTACGCAAGTTCATCATATACTTGCCTTCCATGTTTTACTGTTAGAATGAGATTCTTATTATTAACTGACAAATTTTACTTCCTCTTTATTCACCTACCATTTGATCAGAACATCTCAAATTTACTATCATCCACAAATAAGACATTTTTCTACCAACAAAGAATGTTCAACTGCTTTGCGAATTGCAACCTCTTCTTTCTATTTGCCTTGAAGATGAAAGACTTTTTCCTAGCAATCCGCCCATTATATCCAACATTTCTTAGCACTCTGAACAAAGTTTCCCAATAGAAAGACATTTAAATAGAAGAACGTAGTTCGGTAGATAGCTCCCGAGCACTAATACTGGGATTTTTCCTCACCCATCGCAACAATACGTTTTTTTCTACCACTGACCTTAACTGGACGCCGACTGTGTATGTGTGTTTCCCTCGTCATTCTTGCAATGCATCTCTGAACCCTTAATAGATGATGAGCACTTGCCACTGAGTAATCCTCCTTTATCTTAGTTAAGTCTCGTCACATCGTAGTGTCAATACCTTTTATCCTTTTGATCGGTGCTGTTAGTTCCCGGGGTTCCTAGGCGGACACCCACCAGGAACCCACGAGTCTCGAATTCACTTTAACTCCATGACTTAACAGAGCATATTCAGTATTTATTTAGCCAAAACACAGTGAAAAACAGTATGTGACATATGAGGGAGAAGATCATCTGCACACACTTTCTTGAGTTCCAGAATCTCTTCCCAACATTTTAACTATAAATAAATATAAGTTTAAAAAGAAGTTTTAGATTTAGATTTTATTAATTCTGCAATGAAGTGTCGTAACTTGGTGGTAGAATATCGTAACTTTACATGCATTAGGCTTACATTGACTAACAAAATGTTACAAAAAGTAGTTAATTAAAAAACAATAAGTAATAATAAATAATACATAATATTACCACGCAAGCCTTACTCCACTTCACTTCACAACACTTAATTGTGACACATTTCTTCCCCATTCCTTTCCCTCTACTTCATAACATAACATTACGCTGCACTACATAAATAGTAATAAAATGTAACAATAACAACAATAATAATAAAACAATATACTAAACTGCTATTAATACTAACAATTAAACAACTTACTTAATAGGAAATACAAATTTAAAGATACACTGACTTAAAATATAATTAGCTAGCAACTAATTTATTTTAAACTTGTTTTAATACTAATTTAACAATAGAAAGAGTCACATGTGATCCACTCTACTGAGGTAAGTGAGTTTGTATGACGCTGGATTTTATTCCAAACAGGATAGCCTGCGTATGCCTTGTACATAGCATAGAGTCACAACTTAATCCACCTCTTTTCAAGTGACTCCCATACACCTCTATTTTTTGAACCCCTGGAAGTAAATTTCGATGATCTGCGCTGGACCTTTTCTAGATTTTCTTGCTGCGATAAATTTTTTTAAAAAAATCTATTTTCAAGTTAAAAAAATTAATAATAATAAAATTTTAAAAAGTGCGGGATTAGCGTCATTCGAAAAACTAGACATTTTCGTCCCAGAGTTATAGAATGCTTATTTGCAACATTACACGAACGTTCTGCAGAACTGCGTAAACGAAATTCAGCTAGCGACGCCGGACTATTCAATCTGGTTTTCTTTCTTGAGCCTCTGTATTATGTTATTAACCGTTCTCTAACAAATATTTAACATTTCTGATATTTCTCTTTGCGTACGGGCCTTGGCTTGATGAACCCATTTGTCATCAATTATCGGTCCTCGAACGTCGTGTTTCCACTGTTGCGGCCCTTCTTAGATGTACTACTTTTGCGTCAAAAAAATTCTGAACGTAAACCGCGATATTTCACTTCACGATTAGGGATGTTTTCACCCCAGCAGCTCGTAGCAAAAAAGGAAATTATTTCCAATTTTGAGGAACTCCCATAATTGCCCGAATATGAAAATCCTCCCTTCCGAATACTCCCTTGGTGTTTTTTACGTATTCTTTTAATTTTCTGTGCTCTACTTGACACCATTATTTGCAATTAAGGTATAAATGTTTTATGACTAAAGAAGTTTGTGTATTATAAATCAATATGCACTTGAAATTAGGTTAAGAAGAGGAGGACTTTGCCTGAGTATTAATGTTAATTATATTCGCGAATGCATTCTTGACATTCACAACGAATATGTCGGGCGATTCAGACTAATATTTTTGAGTGGGTAAAGAGAAAATCCCGAAACGAATGGCAGTATAGTAGACCTACGTGATACGCAGCTTGAAAATGAACAAACACTGTTGACAACATTTGGTATCACGATTTCTAAGTTCGTCGCCACGCGAGCGCGAATTGCACGAGATCGACATGAAAAATTCAATTTTTTTTTTTTTTTTTTTAAATTTGTTGCGCCCACTCCTTGCCGCAACGCGTCTCCAAGCCCCTTAAGGGGCGTTGAGCGCTTTTGCCCTTGGGAGTAATCCTCCATTAATGGGCATTATTATTTTTTTAATATTAGTCCAGTCTCGTCACGTCGCAGTCAGTCAGTGCCTTTTATCCCTTCGGCCAGGGGCTCGACGTCGTTAGATCCCGGGGTTCCTGGCCGGTCACCCAACCACGAACCCGCGAGTCTCGAATGCGCTTAACCTTCGTGACTTTCACGGAGCGTAGTAAACGCATTCGGCTAGCGCCGCCGGCCAATTGATTCAGTTCCAACTACAACTACAACCACACCACACACACCGCAATCCAACAACAGAGGACGCATGAGGAATTTGTTTTAGCAAAAAATTTCCCAACGTTGAAATCTTTGTCTCTCTCTCTCTCCTGTTCTACCAGTTGGAACGGAGGCACGAAGATGTACGATAGGACCCGGAGACGCCACGTCTTAGCCGAACGCTTTTCGCCCAAAGGAAAGGCGCAGTATGATGGCCGATAACTTTCCCAGACAGCCATATATCTATTGCCTTCGGTCCAGGAAGCATACGCTTTCGAAGATGTGTGAGTTACAGCTTACAACTCGATCACGCGGACATTAACCGATGCTAATTCATCTTTTCTTAAAGAAGCAGAAGTCACGAACAAGAGCGCCAGGAAGAAAGTCTGGTGACTAGTGATGCCACATCGATGTTCAAAATTTAATCATCGATGTTAATAATACATCGAATAAAATCCATCGATGTTTTAAAGCTAGTTTAGTAACCTTTAACATTAAATTCGCGTGCAAGAAAATTTAATTTAACAATATTCATGTTTATCAATTCACCAAACAAGGATACAAGAAGGGGCTGATCCTACACCCACATGGCATTTGTTGACCACTTCTCAATATGCGAAATGAATATGAAGAAACCGGAAATACGACAATGATGTCATTTCGGGCTAGAGAGTTCGGTCGATGAAGGTAGTACAAACAGTTTTCCTTTGTTTCTAAGACATGTTTGTTTTAAATTACATTTCATCTTTTAACTTTTACAGTATTGTGATCGTGGGAATTTTTCTTTTAGAAACAAAACATCGATGCTAGAAAGATCGCCGTTAGTACATCGATGTTTAAAACATTGATGTTTCTACAAAAATGGATGTTTTGAAAACATCGACATCGATGTCGCATCCCTACTGGTGACACGGCAGGTAATGTTTCTATTGACTAAAATCAGTTATATCTACGTTTCATAGATGGCTACAGTTGAAAGACGAAGAACCTGATTCAAAACGCCAAACTTTCAGAGGGGTCTAAAAAGTCGAGGAGGATCAGAAAGAAGGAAACGTGCGATGTTGAAGCTGTGATTGTATAGAACAAAATAGTGATAGCTCAGGCAAAAAAGATTTAAACTTAACAAAGCAATTTTCTAGTAAAGACATTCGCGATTTTATTTTGACTGAATATTATTTTAAAATGGAAAAAAAATCTCAGGAGGCCTCTTCAAAATTAGAGGGTTATTCTCGTATATTCAAATAAAAATTGTATTTTATGTATTACTTTTAAAAGCACAAATGTATACCTGGGGGCCATTAGTACAGTCGATTCTGGTTATAGTGAATTTCTGGGGACTGACATTTTTGGTTCACTATATCCGATGATGTCAACATTAAATATAATTTCTATGAAACTGATCGCTTTTCCGCGGAGCGCGGCGGGTGTCGCCAGGCTGTGGCAGTCGCGCGCTTCCTGTCACCTACGTGGAACACCAGGCGCTTTGTCCAGCGGAATCTCAAGTAAATTCAAAAGCTTGAAAGTGAAGCAAGCAGTCGCCACCACCTGTTGTGGTTGTAGGCCACGCAGGACATGGCCTTTGTTTCCGCAGTGACACCAAGTGGCCCAAGGTCATAAGTAAGGGGCAGATTTTAATGAAATGTAATTTTTTTCTCTTTAGAAGAATGCTGTTTAGTATACAATTTAATTTTACGTTATAACGAAAGGAAATGACCCATTTTCAAGTTTTTTGGTGCATTTTTCATCGATTTCGACTAATGTATTTTAATGCATTTTTCATCGGTTTTAACAGTACATGCTTCAAATAATATTTACGAGATGCAACAAATGTTCCCCACAGAATTTTTCAGCCAATTTCTTCGTTCAGAAATTGTAATGTCAGCCGTTGTATGTCATCTAAGTTTCCTGTGACGCGTATCAACGTCATTATTATTTCGGCCGATTACGGGATAAGTAGGCAGAGATTTCTTATTAAAAACAATCCAAACCAAACGTTTGCAAGCTGAATGCACTTGGAACGAATAGAAGAAGTCTAGGTTACATCAGTAACGTATGCAGCTTGAGTTGTTCATCCGAACTGGTTTTGATCATATTTTATTACGTAATTTTTGTCTGCTTTTAGGGTATTTTAAAATAATCTTACGAGCATTTTATTGATAATTTTTGGCAATGTTTTAGGTCATCAGAATCCACCCCCTAGTTATAAGTAAGCCTCCATTCCGGGTCCGCTACCTCCACCTCAGGGAGTTTTTTGAATATGACCTTTGGACAATATTTTTTCCAAGCTGCCCAGTGTTGGAATTTGTGGCATAGAGGCAATATATTTTTTTCCAGGAGGCGATTACTTTCCAAGTCATTGTATTTCCTATGTTCACTATAGCTAAGGTTCAGAGTTCACTATAACCGAATCTTGTGCTGGTGTATTTAACTGAGAGTTCACTACAACTGGTATCGACTGTATTAATATTTATTTGCATGTTAAGATTGAAAAAATTGATTCTTTTTATTAAAATCTGAACAAATTACAATCCATAGCTCATTATGTGGAATATCAGTTACAGCTATTAATATAATATTTTCATTTTATTTGATAATTATTTGGATGGTTTGTCACTCCCTTGAAATAAATTGTAAAGATTAAAGTGTATAGTTTTGATCCACCACTACTGTTGGTTTTTTTTTTTTTATAAGTATAATCCCACAATAATAATGAATTTTGGAAGAATTAAAACAAACAAAAGAAATATCACAGTTTGCATATGTGGTGGTTCCATAAAAAAAATACAAACTTTTCCAATTATCTAAAATCTCAAATAGAAAGGCAGTAATGTAAATAAAGAATAAATGCTATTTAACAAAGTTCTGATTATTTTTCTTAAAAAAAAAGTTTCTTCTCTTTTCTGATCTCAGTTATCATCCTATTGTAAGAATATGAAACAAAATATCCACAAGGGTTACCTGCATACATTCAACTGGGATGAAACTTTACAAGATCCTTCAAATGAAAGATGATTCTAAAGCTAATGAGCCATCACACATGCACCTCCCATCCAACATACATACATCATTCCTTTCCCAAATCTCTCAAGATTCAGCCATTAGTCATGAAACTCAATGCAACATTTCAAATTAAAGCAATTGTAACCAACACCAAACAATTCATGAAATAATAAATTTTATTATAGTTGAAGGAAGAATTAAATTCTTTTCAGTAATAGAAGCTGTCTAACATTTATAAAAAAATAAAATTCTGGCACTTTTACAAATCTTTCTTCATGGAAACTAAAGCAGAAAATTTAGTTAAGTATTTCAATGAAAATAACTTTTACCTCTGATCAAATAATGGCTCTTGATGTTTTCATACTACTTAAAGAATGAAAGAGAAGACTAGGTAAGTCAAAAGGAAAGTCCACTTTTTAATTTTTAATGTTTGTGTGCATGTTTCATTAATCAAAAATATTAAGAAAACAAAATAAGTTTAAAATAAAATATATTTTTAAATATTTTTTGTTATTTCCATAATTTTTAATGCAAATTCCGAATTTGACCATCAAATGTGATATACAGTAAAATAATTTGTCAGATAATCCATTTAAATAGCGTTTCCTTGAAGAAGCAATTTTTTTATTTTAAAAACCAATGTATTTTTAATAAAAATGTTTTAAGGAAATAATTCAAAAATAAAAAATACTGTAATTAATTAAAATCCTGTTCAATGATATTACATTGAAGATTGAATTAACACAAATTAAACAGATACAAGGGAAGCAAAGTACCTCCCATGCTTCTGCATACACCGTTGAGTAATTTCCACAAAGCACAAATTGTGTCACAAAGTCAAAAACCTTCAACTGAAGAGATAAAATATCTTAATTGGTGTCTTCTATTGTGTTTGATCTGTAATCCTAGCATTACCAAGGGGAGGCTCACTGAATATTTTGTTTGTTTTTCATGGGTTGCAATTTCTTTTTTCTCAGGAAGTTGACAATCATGGATAATGTTTGTCATCGTTTTGGAAGTATTTGTAGTATTTAAGTCTTAGCAATATATTGAACTATATTTTACTATGTTATGGAGATACATAAGCCTTTATTAGATGTAAAAATGTAATGTTTCATTCATATTGAATACAAATGTTGCTGTGACATTTCTCAATTAAAGAACTTGATGAATCATGTTTTTGTTTAAATAAGTAAGCATGTATAATAACTGATGAATCAATTTATTAAATATGCAAAATTACTTAATACTTCAAAGGAATCAACATTTCAGCAGAGGGCTCTGGAGGCACCCCCTCTCTTGGTAATGCATGGGACCATTTATAACCTTGAAATTGCTGAGCTTCACAAATGAAGGGCTCGATGAAAGATAACCATAAGCCATGCTCTTTTAGTTTTGAGATGCAGCTCATTCAGTATTTGGCAAACATGCAAACCAATGACAGGTCAGGTTATCCTGCCTTCTGACTATGGAAACCAACAATATTGAATGGGGTGAGGATTGCTGTAAGTCCACATTGAAAAAATCAAAATTGTGGCTTATGACTCTCTTAATGACCTTTGAAATATATGTGAAGAGACTCAGCAATTATTCTGCAGTTATTATTTCATAAAAACTTATGTAATGTGTCAAAGAAGTATAGGATAAATACAATATAAAGCTCAGGTAAAAACAAGAACACAATAGGGAGAAAAAAAAGTTTACTGTTAATCATGCAAATTTTTTATTAACATATTTCATAATTTCTACTGTTATATTGTGGATAATGACAGTACAAAAAACAAAGAATGTTAAATAAGCATCCTATTCGAAAACCATTTTCAAAAAAGTTTGAATGACTAGACAACAGACTGAGAAGCATGACAACCATATAATATTCATTAAAATAACTGAACATGCAGTAAGGAACTTTGGTTTCAACATGCACATTATATTAAAGAAATTTACATGACACACACCGTGCTTTCTAAGTGTTCCTTGGATGTTTCAATACTCAATTCTTCTATCTCCTCTGTATTTTCAATTCGATACGTGATGTAATAAAAGTCAATACTGTTATAGAACTCTGCTGGGCGTTGCCACTGTAATAACAAAGTGTCATTTGATTGACAAGTCAGATTTACTATGCGAGGAGCACTTGGTCCCATGATATCAGTCTTGTGTAAAATCGCATCCGATACATCTCCTTCATGATGCTTAGTAAATGCTTTCACAAAAATTTTGTACTCTGTATATGGCTCTGAAATAGAAAAATTAATATATAATATATATATTTTCTAGCTTCTATTAACTAGTATATACATGATAAATTTTTCTGTTACTTACTCAGGCTTTTCAGTGTGTGTTCCACAATTGGCTCATTATTTGCTTGAATGGTTTCCACATCAGTGATGTTAGCATGGACAAAGAAAAGCCGATATCCCATTATCTGACCATTAGGATGGTCAGGTACTTTCCATAATAAATTCATTGTCGTTGATGAAGCATTCAGAACTGTCACATTTAGTGGCTTACTTGGAACTGTAAGACAAATGAAATAAGACATTTAATTAAATGTTATGGATTTCCTAAATAAGAGTTTGATTTTGAATATAATTATAATGCATCTATTCTATTTTAGAGATGAGGATATCAATGTGCCATCAAATATTTGCACGAAAAGCAAACAAATAAGATGAGTCCTGCACAGAGCTGTATACAAAAACAAAGGTTTAATTTTTTATATTTAATAAAGTTTTAGTAGCTCTGTACTTATAAATAAATAAATAAGTAAAATTGTACACTGTAACATTAGCATAAAATGTCCCCTCCAAAACTCAGCTCAGTCACGGTTTTTGAGTTTGGTTGTCATCCTGATAGAACATTGCTCAGGGCATAAAAAACTTCCAGAGCAACTACATCAATATATATTATAATATATATTGTAACATTATTTCTGTAAACGACAACATTAATAGTATAATAATTGTCAATATTAATTATATTTCTTGTAAGGTATACACTGTAATATTTATTGTAATTTGTCAGGTCAACAACAAGAAACTAAACTAAAGCAATGAAAGAGAAATGTAAAAGAATGCAATATGAATACAATATTATTACTGCATCATAATTGCAATGAAACTAATAATGAGAAAATGAATTTGACAATTTGGAGTTTCAGGGTAACGACAAGTATTTTAATCATTTCAATTTTTGTTCTGGTGTACAAAATATCCAAATATCTCTTATTTAATAAATTGTGAAAATAAGTGAAAATCCTGCAAAATTAAAAAAATTACATTCTGTAATAATTGACATTCATTGAATGCCAAGTCCATCTTGACCACAAAATAATATTTCTCATATTTTATGTTCATATGAAAAAACTCCATACACCCGTTTAACATACAATTATTAATTAGTTGAACTTTGAAGCAAATAAAAGGAAAACTATTTAAGTAGGAAAGAAGCCATACAGAAGAACACTAACCATTCTCCTCAGTAATTATAAGTTACTAAATATAAATCCTTATTATTCATATATTTCAACTCACACTTATATTTAAATTCTTAAGAAACAACCTCATGTATTCCACAATAATACAATAATAAAAACTTTAAACAAAAGAAATGCTTTCTTCCTTTTTAAGCCATTAAATTTACTAATAACCTTATCTCAATATTTAAATGGCAGCACAGTGGAGGGTGTAAGGAGTGTAATGACATTTTGAGATGCAAAACTGTAGGGGCTGACAAGCATTAAAATTAATCAGATGGAAACATAAATTAACATACGAGGAAAGAATAAAAGTGAATGGCAACCAAATCTATTTAATATATTCATAAGTGCCATGACAAAGGAATACTCATTTACTTATAGCTAAAGTAATGACATTACACACTGCCTAATACGGTGTGACACCCATCATTTGTCTTTTTCTTAACCCTCAGAAATGCAATCTTTATATCTCACAACAAACAAAAACATGCATTACGAATGCGGTAATGTTAATTATCTAGAACTTCCCAAGAGAAGGGAGGGAACGCAGCTGACGTTTATTACAATCCGTCTAGGAAAACAAGAATCACACAGATCTTTATTGAGAAGTGACATAAGACACATGGAGTTGACTGGACCAGGAACGGGAGTATTGATTAGGACCATCCCATCAGAATGCAAGCAGCCTCCAAGAGGGCTATACAGATGATGCACTCAAAACACTGTAAACAAATGCCCGACTCTACAGCCAATAACCTCATACGAGGATGTCAATATTAAAAATTCTATGGGTGGTACCTTCTGTAACTGGAGTCACCTCTTCAGTACAAGTCAAAGGCAAAACACACACGAGTATTCCCGTGAACAGATACAACCAAAGACACTTCATGTCTGCCACTAAGAGATTCACACGAGATGAATTCAGGCTACACATCTCTTGTCATTAACTCCTCCATGTTTACGTTCTTCGAATTTACCCTTAATAAAGAAGGAATTATCCTCATGCTGAGAAAAGCAAGTCGATGTAACTTTCACTACAAGATATTAAAACTGAAGGTTAAAACACATTTAATTCATCACGGGAATTGAGTAGTTTCTATCTGTCCGTGGCCGGATTCATTGCACTTGCTAGATTGCACTGACTCCCCACCCACGGCCGCCCGAGGCTTTTATGTGCCTCTTACAGACGACATTGTACAACTCACAGGGGCTGCTCACAAGCCTGCCATCTGCCGGGAAACTTAAGAGTGAATGCCTTGCCGCCACTCTTTGAATGTGCTGCATCGTTAGCTAAAACAGAAACTATCCCACTTTTCTCTTTTAACATACAATGTTTGTTTATTTGTGTGTGTGTGGAAGAGAGAGGGAGAGAGAGAGAATGAGAGTGAAAGAGTGAGAAGGGGAGAGGGGGAGGAGAGAGAAGTGAAATTAAGAGAAAGAAGAGGAGGAAAGGCGAAGAGGGTATTCATTCAGAGGAAGTGCCTAGGACAAAGTGGCAATTTTTATAAGGAGACAAGTGATTTTCCACCACAGTAATATCTTGGACCACCAAACAGAGTTGATGGATGTTCAATCAATATTTTGAACAGATTTTGAGGGATGTTCAATCCCTCAAAAAATCTCAAACAAACTCTGTCATCCATGCAATCCACTTCCACTAATACTAAAGAACTGTCCCATTCCTTGATCGCCATTCACTCAATTAAATACCTAGGCCTTCAGTTACATACAAAAGGAACTTGGAATTATCGAATGATCGCGCTTCACTTAGACCCAAAATGAACATGCAAATTAAAGAGAAGCAAGCCAATAAAAACCTACATCTAATTCTTTTTATTTACTTTTCATTTTATTATATTTTTTACCTATTCCAGGTCGCTTTTCAACTACTAAGGTTATATTGTGACCACTGTAAGTAACATTGGGGTAGCGGTAATGGTTTACGGTCATACACAACCATATATGCCCTGTCTGGGATTTGAACCTGCGACTCTTTAGGCACGAGGCAGCTATGGCTCTTCAGCATTAGTGACAACGCCTAACCAGATCGGCTCCAGCAACTTTGTCCTCTTACAAATCTCAAAAGTCATCTTAGTACGAATACAGTGCCTCTACTCAAATCCAATCTTCGCCCACTCGTTCTTTACGCATGTCCGATATAGTGTCATTTAGCAACGTCCCACATATTAAAAGATTCAAATTTTTAAAAATTAAATTTTTCCGAATTGCAACAATGTCCCATTGTTTGTTAGGAAGGCAAATTTCCGCACCGATTTCAGCCTAAAATCAATAAAAGAACAAATTGTTTATTTCTCCCACCATATGAACTTGGAATAGTTTTCCCAACCATCAAACGTTTTTCTCCGCGCTAAGATTCTAACTCAGCTCCTTAGAGCTTACACACCTGTCATGTTACTCCCATATCATCATGCTCATAGTTAAATGCCACCTTTCTAACGGTTAAAAAAGTTGAATATATGAATTTGCAATTTTAAAAAAAAGTAGTTTTAATTTTTTTTTTTTTAAAAAAACCAAAAATTGGACCATTAATTTAATCGCATCTACTATAAAATATGTAACTTTATCTGTGCACATCTTCTAGAGTCCAGTGAGGAATATAATTATTCAAATTATCGTTCCCCATGTTGTCGCTGCAGAAAGAATATTTCTTCACGAAGTATTTCTTCCCGAAGGACACCATGTGGGATAAGAGCTCAAATTTATAGCTGATTTACCCTTGCAAATAGTTTTTATTACACCGGGACGAATATTTTCCTATCAATGTTTTCCAAAAATGCTTATTTATTTCTGTATTCAGAATTCAATATAATTATTCAAATTATCGTTCCCCATGTTGTCGCTGCAGAAAGAATATTTCTTCACGAAGTATTTCTTCCCGAAGGACACCATGTGGGATAAGAGCTCAAATTTATAGCTGATTTACCCTTGCAAATAGTTTTTATTACACCGGGACGAATATTTTCCTATCAATGTTTTCCAAAAATGCTTATTTATTTCTGTATTCAGAATTCAACCTGTACATGACTTAGAGTAGGGATCCCAGAAAGCAAAACCTGCCCAGAATACACCATTGTACGTCACAGACAGTTTTTAACTGTTTTAGACGTTAAATAAATAAATAAATAAGTAAACATATCCGAAGAAAAAATTGAAGACAATATTTCAAGCCGTTTTTGAGAAAATAATTGTTTACAAAATGCCAATTGTTCTTGAATTCATGACCAGACTATTCATTCTAGGTTTAGTTGATGGGTGTTGATCATTTAATTAAACTCCTAGTTTGCCAATGTTTCACAACTTTATTGTTCTCTGCTTAGGGCTATGGGACATATAACTCCCCTGTTACTACAAAGGCAAGTTATGAAGTTGGATAGAATACATAAAACAAAATGATGTCCATGAAGAAGAAGCACCATAAATAAAAACGAAAATAATTTATGCCAGATTATGTCATGAATTCGTCGATTTTTACATTTCGACGTTTACTTAGTGAAGAAAAGTGTTGTAATATTGTGGCAGAAATCGGCGATTCTTCGACAAAAAAGTATTGTCGAGTCACAGTGACGAAAAAATGGATAAATCCTGTTTCTATAATTATTCTATATTCCTATATGAAGTTTTGCAGTATTCGAAAATAAAGAGTTCGCCGGAAATGAGACTAGCACCACTTTTTTACTGGTTTTGATAGTCATGAGGATAGTCACGAGAGCATTTTAAAAAATGGAGCGTTTTTGAGAAAAAGTTAAAAAAAATAAAAATTGCTTATATTCCACGCAAAATTACGCAACACTAATATCATTTTCGAAAAATTGTACATTGCCTTATTTTAAGATCTGCCTTTTTAGAAAATAATGAGTTAATATTGTTTAATGGTGTTTTTTCAACGGATTTTTGACTTTGGGATAAATTCAGCCTTACAGTGAATAACGAAATCAGACACAGCAGTTGCGGCTCAAATGTGGGTCGTTAGCAGTGATGAGTTGCAATTTTAGCCGATTGCAATGAAATACTTAAATTGTTCGAAGTACAGTGGAGATTTCAAGCTTTAATCTTATCTAATTTAAAAGTAGTTTGGATAAAAATTTACGGAGCTATGGTCATTTGAAAAGTGTCTACTTCTTTGGGTTTAACGTAAAATAGGCCGTATTCGGACTAATGTGGCACCCAGTTTGTAGCAAACATATTATGTTTGATGATCATAAAATTGTTGCGGGATAACGTGGGCATCACTTCAGCTAGAAATACGTAGATAAAGTACCATTAAATAATAATTATTTGTTATTTTCTAAACTGAAGCGATACAGGTCGAAAAATGGGGTGTTTATGGGGATTGTGACATCCTTAAACCCACTTTTAAAATGTTTTTATTGGTACCGATGTTGTATTTGTATCGTTAACTAATTTGTTTTTAAAATTCACTCTCCTTTTTGCTGCTCAATATAGAACTAATTGTCAGAAACAATTCTGCAGCAGAAAACTTATGACATGGTTCTTAAACTTATCCTGATGAATATGATTTCTACGCCGTGTGTTATAATTATAGTATACATCTGTGTTGGATGTAAACAAGTTCCCTTCCTTGAGTAATTCAGTTTTGTCGAGAAAAACTGATTTGTAAATGAAGATCTAAGGCAATGCTATGATTCCTAGCTTATTAAAAGTTGGGAACTATATGACGTGTTTCTCCATAGTGTTATACCTATCGGAGGCGGAAATGAACATTCACGAAACACACGTTGATCAGCGTGACTGCTGACTGAATTTGAAAGAATTCGTAATTCATAGCATACAGGGACGAATCCGACAGATCATTTTGAAGGGATCCCATCATAGATTCTTGTTAAATAATATTTCTTATTATATTGTATATTATTTTTGTAGTATATATATGATACTATACAATATTCATTTTTAAAATAATTACATATTTGTAATAGAAATAAATATTTAAATCAATTTTGCCAAATAAAGGAAGGTAACAATCGAAAACTCTAGGCATGAGGAGAGGCATACCCCTCTGGATAGCATGCGCAATGCGCCACTGATAGCATAATGAACTTAACTCGATTTATTTAATGGATGAAAATGTACCACACAACCTTTTTGCTTGAATACAAGATAAATACGATATGCGATAGTAATATTAAGATCAAGGACAATGGAATATTATCTTCCCCATCACCATATCAAAAGGGATCAGACAGGGTGACTCATTGCAGGGTGACTTTAATCTAGTAAAGAGTAAGATAATAAATCAGCTTAAGAAAATTCAGAATGGGGAAATATAACATAATCATAATTTGTTACGTTGACGATGCAGTATTAGTAGTCGAAAACGAGGATAACATACAACGGCTTCTCCATAAATTCAATAAAATCTGCAGAAACTATAATTTAACGATCTCCACCCAAAAAACTAAAAGTATGACAATAGCGAAAGATCCTATTCGATGTATGCAAAGATGAGTAAATAATCTCTCTTCATTCCAGGACGGCATTTCCATTCTCTAGATCTTTGTTTAATGTACGAAGATACTCTATCTACAAAGATGTTACGAACTCTATACAAAAATAATTTTCAGAGAAAATGACGATCAATGACGTCAAATGATTTTGACGATCTATAAATGTTCCAAAAGGTATTTCATTTTGATGCATTGATGAAGTGAATCTTTAAGAATGGAAATTATGGCTGCTACCGTAGAATTTTATTTTAAAAAATCATGTCGCCAATCTGTAAACGCTTCTTATTTAGTGAGGTAGTTTCCATTCGTTCCCAGAAAAATCTCATTAACATGTTTGGAAAAACTGTCGAAGAAATAGGCGGATAATTTTCATTTAATTTTAATTGCCTTTGTTGGAGAGTGGTTTAGTCTTTGCTGTTTCGAAAATATCAGGAAATATTTCGATGTATAAGGATGCATTGAATATGTGAACCGGGAGAAATGGCTCAGGACATCAACTGAGATCAATGCAGTCCCTCTGACCGGCAGGTCTTAGGTTCGAGTCCCGACGGTGGCAGGATTTTCGACACTAGCTGGTCAGGTAGGTCGAATGCAGTCGCTGGGCGGAGGAGAATTCTAGCGGCTGGCTGCTCTGATCGGAAGTTTTCAGTGGTTTCTCCGATCAACACCAGGTGAATGCCGGAGTAGTACCCTAACAAACGGGCCACGGACCGCCCGCGATCTTTAATTCCCTTCCCTTGTTCTGTCCTCTCCCCTTACACACACACACACACTAACATGTACTACACTACCACATATGCCGGGAGACTGGCCGGTAGTTTAGAGCTTGTCACGGCTGGGGCGGTGTCCCGCTGGTGGGAGATACCTGGTTGAGGAAAACCCCGCTAGTCGACGGTAGGTCGGTGCCGGATTTCGCCATCCAGTGGGGGGGGGGAAACGCCACCTCCCGAGAAAAACATGTACTATACTAACGGGACTAACGACCCTAGTAGTTAACAGGCCCGGAATCACTAAGAATCAATCAATCAATCATTGAATATGTGAGTTAATATAAATCACTCCAGGCGCACAAGCCTAAGACTGGAGGCATACGAGCGCAATTTAACGGCACCCTTGAAATGTGTCCGTTGCAGTTTACATATACGAATGGGGGCATGGCACACGAGCGCAATGCGGGACGTTCTTTGTGATCTGTTAGTGTGCCCGGAGTACTGACGTCCGTGAAAATACGGATGTAATGTGCGTTAGGCGACGCCCGTGTGCCCGTAGCCTTAAACGATCCGGAAACGCATCTCATCTGGCCGAATGTTTATTTTTTAACTTACCGATTTTTTTGAGGATTTCATAGGAAGACGTTTTAAAAACAAGAATCGTATCGAAAAGTTTATGCTTCGTTTACAATTTTTGACTTGAAGCAAAAAACAGCTTTGGAGTCTTTAAATCTAAAAATAAACACTCTCCTTCCCCCAAACACAGGGCTCTTTTTTAGAAGAGAGGCTCTTTTATAAGGAGGCCAATAAGAGGCTCTTTTATAGCATTTGGGAAGTTGAACTGGTTCGGCTTTGAAAATGGGGGAAGGTAAGTAATAAAGTAGGTGAGTGTTCCCGGACGAATTTGCCTGGGCGTTCTTAGATTTTATTTATTACAGTGCAAAATATCACAAATCGAAAAACATATTTTACATGCAAAATACCTATTTACGAATTCAAGTCCGCAACACAAAACAGTTTTCACATTTGTATTGTCAAAGTTGCTCGCGCCCATACACTCTGACGGTGGGGTTAGCTCGTTTATTACCCGCGTTTCCACCTCCGACTACCTTCACTGAATATTATGCTAAGGGACGGATGTTGGATACGATTTATTACATTCCATCGACCCACAATATTGTAAACGTGCTACTCCTGGATTTGTAATGCGGTGCATCAAACTATATTTTTGTCTCAAAATTTGAGTTATGTAAGTTATGCTTTACATCACGTTCGTGTATAATTTAAAAAGTGCGTCCTAGAGTTAAAATCCAATTTCACTTATTCTATTCTACAAAATTGGGAGATTTCTGGTTCTTTTATTTGGAGGCTTAGCTCTTCTCGGTACCCTCACTCTTTAGCAGGAGTTGTTAGAAAAGTATAGAATCCTGAAATCTATGTAAAATTAAATTGGCTATTGTGTAATTTAATCTCAATGTTTACGACGGTTATACCCGCATAATGTAACGAACGGTTCAGGGGTTGTAGTAATGTAAATGTAACGAACGGTGCAGGGGCTGGGGCCGTTCCAAGTTGGATTTCGGTGAGCAGCTACTTTCACTTTTAAAGCAATGATTTACAATGTGACGGATGTTCGCACAGACCAACTGGTTAACTTTTGATTTCAAAGATATTTTTTTCCCACGATGCGAATTAATCGAGATATATCGATGACTCAATGTTAATGAACCACTCTGAATATTCTAGTTGGAATCCTTTCTGGATCATCTAGGTTACTGAAAACCACCGTTGTAAAGAATCTTGAAAAGGTAAAATCGAAAATTTTAAGAAAAATTAAAGCAAAGGGGTAACAATTTATTAACTTTGAAGTTCTGTTAAAAAACGTGATCTGAAGATAGAAGTAGGAAAAGGTATTGAATGGATTTCGAATGTTGGCATTGGCACTGGACGCTTGTGTTCGTTTGGCATCGATAATGCGGGCTAGCGGAGTCACGTCCGGCTCGAATTGATATCACGCCATCCATCTTTTGAAATTTGACATTGTGGAGTGTGGAATTAGTGGGAATGCTCACAAATATTGAAAACCAAAGTATAAATATTGAAAACATAAATTGTTGCGAACAGATGACTCAAGTTATGTGATATGATACTAGAAAAATCAAAGGATCATTTGCTCGCTGCCTTTGAAGTAATGTAGAGATTCCGTGACATACTGAAGAAATATTTAGGGACAAATAATTTTTAAATAGTTCAGAAATGTCAAAGAAATTAATTAACTTCAATTTAAGAAACGAAATATAAATGAAAGTACACGTTGCTACCACACATCTGTTATAGAGCAGAAACATATAGGAATATTTTTTAAAATTTATTTTACGTCAAAAAACAGTTGAAACTGCGTATGACGTATTATGGGGAGAAGTGAATTCTGTGCACATTTTCAAAATTTTGTGATCCCTACACTGAGTCATATAATACATAAATTTTGAAAATTAAAAAAAACTTTAATGTAACAAAATCTATTTTCAAGGATAAATAAGCAATAAATTTTGGGCTCCTATCCATGATGTCCTTCGTCAAGGAATAATACTTCCTGCCGCAACAACATGGAAACGATAATTTGAATAACTATATTTCCCAATGAATTCTAGAAGACGTGCACAGATAATGAAATTACATTTATGTCCAGAAGCAAAACAAGGGGCCATCTCAGCATTTGCTGAATGAAACTGGACGAAAAACCTCATTGAGATGGGGGTCATTGACCCGGAGGCTGTAGTACAATAGTTGTTACAGGTTGTTTATACACATTTATACAGTTAAAATGGTAAATAAGTCATTATGTATCATTGTTAAAATTAATGTTACTTTTCTTGTGATGCTCAGTATACTCTCTAATTGTATAGAAACAGTTATGCAGCAGAAACGATTTCATTTTGGATTTAAACTTTTCTATTGAATTTAATCTCTCTCTCTCTCTCTCTCTCTCTCTCTCTCTCTCTCTCGTTTAATGTCATCTGGCAAAGTGTTGTAAAATAATGTACATGTATTGTATGTGAATTTTTTGTAATGAGCTGTTGATACTGTCACCTGATGGATATGATTTCTACGTCGAGTGTTATAGTAATAGACTTCGGCATTTTCTGAAAATATATTCCCGCCCTTAAGCAAATCATTTTTGACAAAAACCACTGATTCGTAAATCAACAGACAAGGTAATGGTAAAATTCCTATATTAATGAAGAGAGGCTTACATGAATCACGTGGGTGGGATTCGGTTATTATTCATACAATTCGTTTTTGTAATCTAAAAGTCTGGGAGCTATAAGATGTATTTCCCCAGAATATTATGCCATATCTCAGGCGGGAATGAACATTCGCGAAGTATACACAACGAGCAGTATGAAGGCTGACTGAATTTGAAAGAATTCTGAACGCGTAGCATAATGAACTTAATTGACTGAATTGAGAGACCTAATTTTTTTTCCTTAACATCAGTCAATGGTACACCGTTCATTTTCAATAGAGCACAGAATTGTTTATTTGAAATGGAAAACTGCATTAAAACCGTTTCCTTTTATATTAAAACAAATGTAAATGATTCATCGGAAATGACGCACGAAGAGCAATAATTGGTAAAGTATATTTTCAGGTAACTAATAACTGGATATACTTAACGCTTTCTCAATTTTAAAACTCATTTTTTCTGTAAATATTGTTGGAATATGTCTCTCTGAACGGATAAAGCACACTAGGAACAAAACGCCGTTTATAAAATCTCAGATGCTGGAGTTGCAGAAGTAATACAGCGAGATTTTCTTTCTCTTGATTCTTAATTTTGATTCACGGTTTTCAAATGCATTGACGTAATAGAATGAAATCAGAGATGATCTGAGGAACGAGTGATAGTGTGAAAGAAGGTTACTCATTTGAAAACTTTTTGTAATGATAAACTGAGCATTTCTATAAACAAATAAAGAGAGTTTGTCGTCAGCAAGACAGGCGTCCTATAAATACTGTAAACACGTAAAACAAGACATCACTTTGTTGTGAAAACGTTTGAAACTTTGGGGTGCAGATGGTTTGTGGTAAAATGTTAAAATACAGACTGCGACTTCGGGACAGGACAATGTCAGTCAGTACTGGGAAATACTCTATTGGAGCTTAAGTCGATGATTACATTGGCACACACATTAACAAATGTTATCACACCCAAAGACATGACACGTTAGTCTATGTATTTCGACGCGCTGAATCCGCATTTGAACTCAGAATTGCACCATCACTCTCCAATTTTTTTGAATAGCAAAAAAAAAAAATCGTGACATTCTATTTTTTGTTTTCGGGGGTGTTGTCAGACCCAAAGACTTGCCACATGTTTCTCTATGTATTTCAATGCGCCGAATCTGAAGCCAACATTTTTCCACCACCCACCATTTTTTTTATCTAGAAAAATCACCGTGAAATTGTATTTTTTGCTTTTGGCGGTTTTTGTCAGAGCCGAAGACTTGGCACTGTTTCTCTACGTACGTAGACGCGCTAAATCCGAATCTGAAGCCAAATTTGCGCCACCAGTTTTTTTAAATCGCGAAAATTTGTAGATTGTAAACTTCAGAGATCAAGAGATCAATTGCAGGGGAACTCAGTACTACCAATTCGTCTTATTTATTCTTTGATATATTTAGGTAAGGCGATACTAATTGCGATGTTATGTTATCAACGTTCTGAGTAATAGCGGGAGCGTTAAAATCTCACATATCGCAAACACTTCTTTACAATCAGTTTGAGATCTTAAGAGAAATGTATTTTATACGGAATAAATTCAGTTGCAGAATGATGCCCTGAAGCCATTAATGGTTTCCTATATATTTATTTAAGGATAAAAAATTAAAAACTATATGACAACACACAATACACAACAATACAAAAAATACTCGTGTGCATAATAAGAATTACTCGTGTGCCTAATCATTTCAATTTGAGGGAAGCAAAAGCTTCATGTATTTCATCCTATCAACATTTATAAACTTAAGAAAATTTGGTAAATAATTTCATTTGCAAATTATCTTTTATTGTTTTGTTTTCATTAAATACAGTGGAATGGTACTAAAAAGTACAGCTTCAGAAGCACCCCCTGTCAGCAGTCACTGTTTTACTATTAAATTAGAAGACCAGAAGGCGAAAGAAAGATAACCTAAGAAGAGCTCGGGAACTCGAGAAAACGTGAACAATTTACACAGATGTCTCAGTATAAATGCTACAATCTTCTAAACCATGTAGAAAGGTCAAAAACGGTCCCCATTTCCAATGAACATACTGTAGCGGGAAAATTCATAATACGTAGTTTCCATGTAGTTTGCCTTTGATTTCTGATGCAGTCCAGGGAATTTCATGTACCTGCCGAACACTTGTGCATATAGGTTTGCGTAACATTGAAGGAACAAATACACAACAAAAATTAGTGGTGCAAAAACAGTACGTATTTTCTCGCATGTATTATCACGGAAATTTCCGCGAAAAGGACTCAAATTTTCGAAAAATTGTACGTGACCTTATTTCAAAATCTATCTCAAAGGAGCAAATTTAATTAAACGAATATACGAACGATATATATATCAATCTATCTGCGGACCCCTGACCAATCAGAGGCGGTCGTTGCGCGTCCCTGCCGGTTGGGGGCACCGTCAGTCGCCTGCCGGAGCCCAGGGAGAGCGGTTGCGCCCAAGAAGCTACAAATATATATATATTTCAGCGCACTTTTTTCAGCGCACACAATTAATTTTTACTTTCTCGCCCTTACTTTCTGAGAAGAGAAAGCCATATAATAGTACGTCGGAAAACAGTTTAACTTGTTGCAATTTTCGAAAACACGGTGAGTTTGCAGAAATTGGGATTAGCACCATATTTTTTACAATCTTTTCACAAATATGAGGAGAATATTTAAAGAAAAAATAGTGCCGTTTTAGAGAAAAAATTGTTTAAAAAATTTAAAAACTCTGTTTTTCGCGCTAAATTACAAGAAAACAACTCATATTTTGAAAACTTTGTACATAAAATTGAACATGACCTCATTTCAAAATCTGTCTTTAAGGAACAGAAAATCAGTAACAAGAAATATTTCTTCTATATTGTAGGTGTAGGAAGAGACACCCAAGAAATGCACTTTTGTAATTATTGAAAAATCAGGGATTTCAATGAACATGAGACATGCACCATTCTTTTAAATGTTTTTTTCTCCATTCGAGGACAAAGTTGAATAAAAAAATGGCTATTTTTTGGTGCACGATTACATAACTTTCTCTTCTTAGGAAGTGCTCCGTAAGGTGAAAAAGTAAAAATTCACGTAAAGAACCCTCGAAAATCAAAACATGTTTCAAACTCGCAAAGCCACGAGTCCGTTCAGAACGATCGGCAAATATCAACATTGGAGAAAATTGTCAGAACGCTTTAGTCGCTAGCGTTGACCACGGACGGACGGACGGCCAGACAGGCGTTTTGTCGTTAATCGATTTTTGGGTATATGGATTCTGACTACACCACGTGTACAGCTGACTCCGGTTATAGTGAACTTCTGGGTCTAACATTTTTGGTTCACTCTATTAGAGGTTCGCTATAACCGATGAAGCCAAAATTAGAAAAGAATTTCTCCACAATTACACATTTTATTAATATGAAGACATAGCAAAATACATTGACATCACGAACTGAAAATTTCGATATCTTAATTTTCCCTAAAAAATTAATTACATATTTTCAATTGTTTGCTTCGTACATTTTTCATTCGTAATTTCTCTAGATCTTCTCCAGAGTTCGTGCGCTCTCCTTACATGATTCTGCATTGTCCTCTGTGTCTAAATATCGTATTGCAGTCTTGAAACCTTTCAATGCCTCTTGCACTGTTGGAACTCCGAACCACTCTCCGAAAGATCTTTTACGCGCCTAATAACATACGAAATGCTATCAGTAGCGGGATGACGCAAGCGGCTAATGACACAGATCGCTTTTCCTCAAGGCACGGCGGATATCGCCAGACTGTGACAGTCGCGTGCTTCCTGTCGCCTTCGTAGAACTCAGTGCGATTTGACACGCGGAATTTCAAACCACACCAAGCTTAAAACTGAAGCAAGCATTGCGCGTCGCCGCCGCCAGTTGTAGCCCACGCAGGTCACGGCCTTGGTTTCCACAGTGAAAATGAGTAGCGTAAGGTCATCAGTGAGATCCCCCATTCCGGGTCCGCTACCTTCACCTCAGGAGAGACTTCGCCGATTATGACCTTTGGTCGACGATATTTTTTTTCAAGCTGCCTGGTACAGGAATTTGTGGCACTGAAGAGATATATTCTTTTCCAGGAGGGAATTAATTTCCAGGACGTTGTATTTCCTACCTTGACTGTAGCCGAGGTTCAGGTTCACTATAACCGAATCTTCTTATGCTTATTTGTAATGTAAGTGAAACGGGGTCAGTTCACTATAACAGAGAATTCACTATATCCGAGCTCACTATACTCGGAGTCGACTGTAATTTACTATATGTAGGAACATGATTTATACACTTTTTCGTTGCCAGGGCTTGTACATAAGAGCTTTTATGTCGAAAATGCTCAGTTTTCCGGCGCACGGTTTTTTATTTTATTTATTTATTTTACGTCAAAAAAACAGTTAAAAACTGCGTATGACGTGCTATGGGGAAAAGTGAATTGTGTGCACATTTTCAAAATTCTGTGATCCCTACACTTAGTCATATACTACTTAAATTTTGAATTTTTGAAAGGGAGAAAAAAAAACAAAAACTTTTGAATTTTGAAAGAGAGAAAAAAACACAAAAAAACTCCCATGTAATAAAATCTATTTTCAAGGATAAATAAGCAATAAATTTTGAATTTTGAAAGGGAGAAAAAAAACAAAAAATACTCCCATGTAATAAAATCTATTTTCAAGGATAAATAAGCAATAAATTTTGCATTTTGAAAGGGAGAAAAAAAACAAAAAAACTCCCATGTAATAAAATCTATTTTCAAAGATAAATAAGCAAAAAATTTTGGCTCTTATTACTTCCTGCCGCGACAACATGGAAACGATAATTTGAATAATTGTATTTCCCACTGAATTCTAGAAGACGTGCACAGAAAATGAAGTTACATTTATGTCCAGAAGCAAAACAAGGGGCCATCTCAGCATTTGCTCAATGGATCAGGGAAACTGGACGAAAAACCTGATCGAGATGGGGGTCATTGACCCGGAAGCTGTAGTACAGTAGTTGTTACAGGTTGTTTATACTCATTTATACAGTCCAAATGGTAAATAATGCATAATGTATCATTGTAAAAATATGTTACTTTTCTTGATATGCTCAGTATAGTCTCTAATTGTATAGAAACAGTTATGCAGCAGAAACGATTTCACTTGGGATTTAAACTTTTCTATTGAATTTAATCGTTTAATGTCATCTGGCAAAGTGTTGTAAAATAATGTACTTTTCTTGATATGCTCAGTATAGTCTCTAATTGTATAGAAACAGTTATGATTTCTACGTCGAGTATTATAGTAATAGACTTCTGCATTTTCTGAAAAAATATTCCGCCCTTGAGCAAGTCATTTTTACAAAACCACTGATTCGTAAATAAAAGACACGGTAATGGTAGAATTCCTAGATTAATGAAGAGAGGCTTACATGAATCACGTGGGTGGGATTTGGTTATTATTCGTACAATTCGTTTTGTAATCTAAAAGTCTGGAGCTATAAGATGTATTTCCCAGAATATTATGCCATATCTCAGGCGGGAATGAACATTCATGAAGTATACACAACGAGCAGTATGAAGGCTGACTGAATTTGCAAGAATTCTGAACGCGTAGCATAAAGAACTTAATTGTGTGTTCAATTCATTTAAATGGACGTTCCATTTAAGGTTTGACTGAATTGAGAGACCTAAAAATTTTGTTGCCTTAACATCAGTCAATGGTACACTGTTCATTTTCAATGGAGCACAGAATTGTTTATTTGAAATGGAAAACTGCATTAAAACCGTTTTCTTTTCGTTTACTATTAATTTGTTATTTCGGAACCAATTTGAAACATCTGATATTGTACTATTTACGGTTTCTTTATTGCAAAGGATGTTCGTATCATCTTCAAAGAGAACCGTTCTTCCGTTTCGAATCGTCGAGGGCATATCGTTTACGTAAAGTAGGAACAGAATAGGGCCTAAAATAGATCCTTGAGAAACTCCACATGCAACGGGCAAAGAGTCGGAAAGGTGCGTACGTAATGTTCCATCATTCCAGTAAGGTGTTTCAACTCTGACTGATAGAAGAGAAATGGGCCGATAATTTTGAATTTCATTTGTGTTGCCTTTTTTGAAAAGCGGCTTAATTTTAGCTGTTTTGAAAATATCTGGAAACGTTCCAGTGCATAAAGATGCATTAAATATGTGAGTTAACGGGTGTATAATGGCATACGCACAAGTCTTTAACAAAGAATCCGGGAATTCATCTAAACCGGACGAATATTTATTTTTTAGTTTACCAATTATTTTGAGAATTTCATAGGAAGAAGTTTCGGAAACGAACATTGTGTCTAAAATTTTGGGTGAACTGTCTGTTTTTGAATTTTGTGCCTGAAGACCCTTAGTGAGAACGGCAGCAATTCTCGAAAAGTATTGGTTAAAGAAATTAGCCACTGTTGCCGGATCGTTCACATTTATATCGTTATATTTTAAAACAACATTCTCTACGGGTTTTCTAGTTGATTTGGTAGTATTTTTTATTATATTCCACATTGCTTTTGTTTTATTATTTGAGTTCAAAATATCCTGATCGTTTTTCATGATTTTGGCCTGCCTTATGACTTTTCGTAACAATGTTTTGTATTTTTAAAGTAGATAAGAAAATCTTGAGATACGTCATGACGTTTAGAAATAAAGTAGAGAGTACGTTTATTTTTACACGATGTTCTAATTCCTTTTGTGATCCAAGTATTACTTTTTCGTGAAATGTTTAACTTTCTCTTTTTAATAGGAAAGCATGCGTTATAGAGAAATGAAAGCTTTGAGAAAAATAACATATATTTTTCATTCGTGTCAATAGCGTTATAAACTGCCTCCCATGATTCTTTCAGCAAGTAGTCCGTAAATAACTTCATGTTAACTGTAGTAAATGCTCTGCACATGCGTGTTTTATTTATTGTGTCAGTATTCATGTTATTAGTAATTGTAAGAATTTGTGCATCCTGGTCACTGTAACCTAGATTATTCGTTATTATTTCATATCTAGTTGTGGTTTTGTTAATTATAATTTGATCTATTGCTGTTTGTGATTTAAGAGTATTCCGTGTAGGTACGTTCACTGTAATATCTAAATTAAAAGAATGAATTAAATTGAGAAACTGCTAAAATCAATATTGAAATCTCCACATACAACAATGGATTTAAAAGAGAGATTACTAATTTTGTTCAGAGTTATCTCTAGATTTTCTACGAAATTGAAATAATCTAAAGCTTGCTTTGTTGGAGGTCTGTAGATGCAAAGGAAGATAATTTTGAGCGTAGTAAGATGTACAACTGTTATTTCAAAAACTTTTTCAACTGCATATAAATTGAATTCTGACAAGAAGGTAGAATCAATATTATTTCTTACATAAATACACGAACCTCCGTAAGCAGGGCCTTTATTTGATTCCCTTGCTCTACAATAAGATCCTGCAAGGTAAAAAAGTTACAAATCTCTCTTCTTACGGTTACAAATCTCTCTTCTTACGAAACACGAAAAAATAAAAATCAAGCACTGAAATGGCTGACAAAGTTCAGAAGCTACATTATCTCTTTTAAAAACTTGGGAAAAATCTTGTTATTGTCTGGATTCCCCATCTTCAAGATATGTCACTATCGGCACCAAAAAGTCATGTTTCAATATCTTTCGTCTGTCAGTGAAAATGTGCATAAAATACTACCATATACGAAGAATAATATCTGGAAGTACTTGTGTGGAAAAATGAAAATTAAATGGGCATGATTGGACGACCAATAAGGCTAACAGTCTCCGTATGAAATATACAATTTTTACAACCTGCAAGCTTAAATAGAAAAAAACAAACTAGTATGCTCCAACTGCACATTCCTTCTGGAATTATATCTAAAATGGCAATTTTCGAGGATTCAGAGAATTCAGCGAAAATGAGATCCGCGCCATTCTTTTAAGAGTCCCTTCTTGAATCCGAAGAAAAAGTTTGATGAAAAAAATTGGAGCTGTTTTTCAGAAAAAAATAGGAGTTAATTTCATTCATAAATTTCAGGCAGAAATCACGCGAAATCTACTAGCATTTTCAAAATAATTGTACACTACTTTCTTAAAGAGCTTTTTGTTTACAACAGTCTTTATCTAAGGCAAAAATCTCTATCTTTAATTTTGCAGTTTTGAAATGTTAACATTTTGCAATTTTGAAAAAAACGGGGAGTTCGCCGAATATGGGACAAGCACCTTACTTTTTAACGTCCGTTTTTTCCGGGGCACGATTATAATACATTCTCTTCTTACGAAGTAAGGGCGAAAAAGTAAAATTCAATAAACAAGATATTTTATTGTCCACGCCTTCCTGGAATGTTTCCGCCCACTGTAATGTACCTTGCGATGCATTTCTTATTGCTACCAGCAATACGTCATAGGGGGCAATCAAGGCGAACCACTGTCAGCTGTGGTTTGTTGCTCAAAATGTGAACAGAGACTAGCTGGACGCTCAACTTATCATAATCTCTTTCACAGGCAAGGCGTGAGATTTGTGCTTGGTTATCGCTTTGTCCAATAACCATGTCTACCTCTCTGAAGCGACGGAGGTGTCATAATATCGTAAGTTGTTTTGTTTATTAAATTTTTTAAAAACTAAGCTCATGTTCCCGATATTTTCTCATAAAAAAATTCCAGGGCTCCCTTAAGGCGATATTGAAATCCTTTAGAAATTATGGTAAGACGGCAAAATTGATATGTACTTAATCTAATATATCTGGAATAAAATATTTATTTTAAATTTGTTTGGTATTCGAAATCATTAATTATGATTCAAGCTGATTCTGCGAAAAAAGGCACCGCGCAAGCAATTCGACATGAGCTTACAGCCGATTGAACAGTCGCCGCAATAATAGCAATCCATGCATGGAAAGGATGTTCCACACAATCACGAGCCGATCTCTCCTCAGGAGTTGAGACAACTGTGTAAAATGTCTGTGACACGATTGGAAGTTGCGTGCCCGTCGCCCGCTGGCTGCAGCTGGAAATACACTCTCTTATATTGCCGTACACATCAATTAATCAGTGCTGGGAACACAATATACTTTTCCATCACAAGTTCATACTACGTCGTAATGGCGCATTTCACTGCCGAGGTATTACGAAAACAGCTATGACCGGAGTGCTTATCACTGTGCAAATGGATACGGCACGATCTGGATGATTCACCGTGAGCGGCGGCGAGCTCAGAAATCGATGTGATAAATTACGTGCTTCTCATTGTTTCATGGCTATTTCACAATTGTCTTTTACTGTTACCATTAAAATATCTGAAGATTCTTCATTATATTCAATTCTTCTCTAAAACATTGAAAATGCATTATTTTTATAATTATGTTTGGTCATCGACACATCATCCGATGACCGAACGCCTCGCCACTGGTCTCTTTGTAGAAAAGGGAGGCGTTGTTGGAATAGTCAGTCTCCAGTTCTAGGGTGACATTCTCTCAAGAAATGAGACCAATCCAAAATCCTACTCTTCTTTCATGGCAATGGTTGGTGACTGCCATGTGGCGTACATGTGAGGAGCGTGAAGAGGTTCATAAAATTGTTCATAAAATTGTTCACAAAATTGCATGAGGTAACGGTGATATAGGGAACTGGAATTAGCCATGTCATATAGTCAATAGCGTGCCCTAATTTAACAACTGGGCTATCGAACTTTATTTTATTTATTTATTTATTTATTTATTTATTTATTTATTTATTTATTTATTTATTTATTTATTTATTTATTTATTTATTTATTTATTTATTTATTTATTTATTTATTTATTTATTTATTTATTTATTTATTTATTTATTTATTTATTTATTTATTTATTTATTTATTTATTTATTTATTTATTTATTTATTTATTTATTTATTTTTTATTTTATTTATTTATTTATTTATTTATTTATTTATTTATTTATTTATTTATTTATTTATTTATTTATTTATTTATTTATTTATTTATTTATTTATTTATTTATTTATTTATTTATTTATTTATTTATTTATTTATTTATTTATTTATTTATTTATTTATTTATTTATTTATTTATTTATTTATTTATTTATTTATTTATTTATTTATTTATTTATTTATTTATTTATTTATTTATTTATTTATTCATTTATTTATTTATTTATTTATTTATTTATTTATTTATTTATTTATTTATTTATTTATTTATTTATTTATTTATTTATTTATTTATTTATTTATTTATTTATTTATTAACGCCAAACAGTTGCACGAATTTTCCTTCCTCTCCGGCGTCCTATCATCACCCCTTACACACACACTTACACGACCTACACTAGCACGGGAGACCAGTCCGAAGCTTAGAGATTGTGTCGGCTGGGGCTGTACTCCGCTGGTGGTTGATACCTGGTTGTGGAAACCTTTGCAAGCCGACGTGTCGGTCGGCAACGGATCTCGCCACCCAGCTGAGAATAATTTCCGCCACGTAACAAGATTAAAACGTCCACTACGGGACTAATTACCTTAGCAGTTGGCGCGCCCGGAAACGCTAATCAGTCAATCGAACTCTGCCTGATTATATTGTCATTTGGAGTGTTGGTGAACAGTGCTGCGAATTGGGACATCTACTCGATACGACGACTGAGCTTTGAGCTTGGTATTTTCTCCAATGTAAATGGTAGACTGGCTTGCATCGAGTACGAAATGTATTTTGGTTTCTGTGAAACGTTAACCAATAAGTTTTTTTATATTTCTTACTTTTGTTTATTTGTGAACATAACAAGTGGCGACGAGAGAAAATTGACGAGTATAACAAGTGCAATGGTGTTGGGGGAGAATTTGCAATTAACGCAGCAACAAGAACAGCAGTTGGGTCGACCCGGTGGCCGAGATCGCTAAGGCAGTAGTGTCGTAATGATCTCGGACCGAAGGGTCGCGGGTTCGAGTCCTGCCTCAGGCATGATTGTACTTGTGTTCGTCCTTTCACCTCTTATCATCACCATATCGTTTCATCCTCATAGTTACCATACCGTTAACAGCTATAGTGGTCGCTAATGACCTAAGATGTTGATGCGACCTTAAATAACCAATTAAAAAAAAAAAAAAGAACAGCAGTTCCTACAGCAACATTGCGGCGCATCTGCGGCAGATGCAACAATGGCATCAACAGCAAGCAGCGCAGTAAGAAAGGCACGCTCGTGGCTCATGGCGAAATCGCTAGCCTTTCACTACTGAGGTCCGGGTTCGATTCCTTTCGATGAAAATTCGATCCCGTCATGTGAAATTTATTCCAACAAAACGAGTTTGGCTGCTTCACAAGGGCTAATTCAACCTCTGTGAAGTGTTCTAAACCCTATCCTTATTTCTTCCTATTTCTGACCGCTGGGTAGTGACGCAGGAGCGCGCAAGAGAGAGGCGCGTACGCGGAGATGCTACCTGGCGGTCCTCTTGACAACTGACTGCGGCGAGACGTGACATACTTTGGCAATACTAATGGAGGATTACTCCCCAAGCGCTCTGATTAACAGAGGATTACTCCGTAGCGCAAAGCGCTCATCCCCCACCCTCAAGGGGCTTTGAGACGCGTTGCGTCAAAGTAGACGCAACAAATTAAAAAAAATATCAGCAAGCTGCGTAACAGGAGAATCATCAGCAGGTATTGTTTGAAACATTGAGAGAGGTTTGTCAAGCAATGGGCGAGCGCACGCCTTGGCCATTTCACATATTTCATCCGTATAAAGAGAACTGGTTAGATTATGCGGACAGTTTAGAACTGCAGTGGGAATGTCCTGGAGTCGAGAACGAGAACAAGAAGAGAGCAGCATTTTTGAGTTATATGGGCAGTGAGACGACTAAATTATTTAAAAAAAGTTATGTGCCGGTCGGGAAACTACAAAGTTAACGTGGGCGGAAATTAAAGTGCGTTGAATAAACATTACGAAAAAAACCGCATATTGCGGGTCCAGGTAGTCATTTTTTTCTGTGTAAAAAGAAGGCCAAACACATGCAGAATAGGTCACAGAATTAAAGGGTTAGCACAAAATTGTGAATTCAAATGCAAAACGCAAAACTGTGAAAAGTCATTGCGGAATCATTGATTAGATATGTGATAATTTTACATAGATTGGAGGAAAAGTTTAGATTTGAGAATATAAAGAACAGTAACCCGTTTCTTGAAGTGCAACGAATAGCGGCGACGTATGAAGTCACCCGGGCTCGTCACAGCAATGACTTAGTGAAAAAAAGTTAGTTTTCGTGGCAAGAACAACATTAGCTCCAATAAAACAATTTTTAAATTGGTTTAGTGGTGCCACAAACCTGATAAACACCCCATTTTTCGGCCTTCTCGCTCCTTTTTAGAAAATAACGAATAATTATTATTATAGGTTATTTTTATCGACAGAGTTTTGGCTGAGGTGGTGCCTACATTAACCCGAAACAATTTTATGATCATCAAAGATTACGTATTTGACTCAATGTGCTACAATAGCCCGAATATGGCCAATTATACGTTAAAACCGTAGAAATAGATATTATTCCAATGGCCATAGCTCCGTCAATGTTAAACGAAAGTACTTTAATTTTAAATAAGATTAAAGCTTGAAATCTCTACTTTAAGAACTATGCTTCACACGATTTAACTATTTCCCTGCAGTCGGCTAAAATTGCGCCGCTCGCCATTATTAATTTCAACCTGCATTTAAGCCGCACTGCTGTGACTGATTTCTTTATTCTCTATTACGCTGTATTCAAAATATTTGTGGAGACATCAAATGGGTTTTGATGTTAGTAGACTTTGAAAAAAAGCAATATGGCATATGGAAGCTAATGAGCTTTCTGTTTCCTCTTCGTTTTGGTGCGTGCAGAAGTCACCCGTGTCAAAAGTCACAACTTCTTAGTTGCAAAATTACGTAATTAAGTTCAATAGTCAGCAAATTCTAGCTAGAAAACTAAGCGCAAACAAAAATGTTAACAGAAAGTGCAACTTCTTCAATAAGTGACACCTTTGTGAGATCCTTCTTCTCATTTATGTTTTCGCACCAAATAATCTCGTTCACAGAACTGTCATCAGAGTGTTTTGTAAAGCCCCAGAAAAAGAGTTGGTGTTATATCCAGCGCAATCAAAACCCGTTTTATTTCTTTACAAATATGTTCAATGCAGCCTATAGGTTGAGGGAGTAGCACATTCTACTTCGGTTAGCATTTTTGTTGCGGGCATAATCGAAATATTTACTGATTATTTGTGAGTTTAATAGTTACAATTAGTTGATTATTGAACTTGATGATGTAATTTTGCAACTAAGAAGTTGTGACTTCTGACACGGGTTATGCATTAATGAGTGTGCTTCCTTTAGTTGGGGGGCGGCGCGCGGGGTACACCAGAGGTGTGCGAAACAACGGCAAATTTTAGACAGAAAAACTATTATTACAGGGCTTTGGTATCAAAAAAGTGGATAAATCCAGTTGCTAAACTTAGAAAAATAATCCTCAAACACGTGGTGTAAACATAATCCATGTTTTGTGGGTCTTTCGTACCGAAAAATCTAATGATGGCAAAACGTCTGTCTGTCCGTCCGCCCGTGTGTCCGTTTTAGAATCAACGCTAGCGGCTAAACCGCCGATTTTTTTCAGAATTGATATACCCAAATCGATCTTACTGATGTCGCGGCCCCTTGAATTTGAAACGGATATTTTAATTTTGGGGGGTAATTCACACGAAGCCCCTAAAACATTTTCCAAATTAAAAAAAGCACCGAATTTTTAATTAAATTACGTTGGCGGATAGCATAGTAGACGTTTAACAGAAATGTGTCTCATGTTCTTTGAAAACTGATTTTTTGAAAATTGAAAATTTCAAAAAATTTTCGGTCTTTCTATATGTAAAATACTAAAAATAGAGATTTTTTCCATTAATGAAACAAGTTCCTTAAAATAGATTTTCAAATAAGGTCATGTACAATTTTTTGAAAATTTGAGTTCTTTTGGCGTAATTTTACATCCGAAATTACAGCCGAAAAATTGAGAAAATGTGAAAAATAACTTTTGGGCGGCAAACTATGGCAGCTGAAAAGGCATGACCGAAAAGGTAGTCCAGTCTAAGGAAATTAGAAAATTAACTATTTATGTATTTTACGTCAAAAAAATTTGAAACTGCGTCTGAAGAACTAGTATGAGAAAGTCTGTGTCAGTCTATAGGACCACTAGTTTTTCTTTCTTTAGCAACTAGAATAATCGATTTTTTGCTACCAGAACCCGACGATAGTGTTTATCTGCCGAAAATCCGCTGTTTTCCGGCTCACAACTACATAATTCTCTTCTTACGAAGTATACTCGTAAGGGCGAAGACGTGAAAATATGTTAGTGCTTTTTTTGCGAACTCTCGGCAGTTTTTGAGAAAATAATTTTTTTAGAAATTGCATAAATCTCAGATACAAATTGCCCAAAACCAACTCGTTTTTTGAAAAAAGAATACTTTTTTAAAAGCTGAGTTTTTACAACAAATATGTTTCAAGCAAAAATCTCCAATCTTGTAGCTCGCTATCTCCAATTTTGTAGTTTTGAAATGTTAATCTGTTGCAATTTTCGAAGAAAACTGAACAATAACGGAAATTGGGCATAGCACCATATTTCTTACCGTCGCTTATTACATATGAGCAGAAAATTTAAGGAAAACATTTGAAGCGGCATGAGTTGGTAATTATGCGTTAGACTCAATAATGTTTTATGTGACGCAAGGGTAGAGCCAAAGTCCTCAACTTGGAAATGGACGTCGGTCGCGCCCACTAGCTGTTCCGCGAGTGACTCATTCTCGGAACTGAAAGCGTGCGTGAACAAATCGTATCACAAACTACATTTCTATCTAAAATAACATTATTTCAAGTGGCTCAGTTCAGGTGGCTAGAGTCCCAGACGCGACGGTGGCGGATTTTCGATTCTAGCTACATAGGTAGGTCGAATTCCGGCGCAGTTTGGAGGGAGAATTCTATTGGCCACTTGCCCCGATCGTAACTACATTCATCGGGAGACCAGTCAATATGTGTGTCTATATGTATGCATTATGTGTGTATGTAAGTATGCATGTCTGTATGTGTGAATATATGTGTTTCTATATCATAACAAGTGTCAACTTCGAAATTTGAAGTTCTTTTTCACAGGAATCTATTGAGCTTTCGAAATTTTCATTTAAAGTCATTTGAAGCACTCTCACTCACAAATGCGATAATGTATTCAAATCGATGGAAATGTGCATATTAACAATGCCTTTAAAAATTCCATTTGTGTAACTTTTGAAAAAGAAAAAGAACCCACCAAAATAAACCTTCCATCACATTAAGCAGTGCCATTACTACTACCCGTTGCAAAATTGGAAGAAAACATTTGGGGCCATTTTGAGAAAATGCTTTGAGCGTTTCTGAAAATGCGGAATTTTGAGCCATTTTAACAGAAAACTTGAGTTTTCGAGAAACTTATATGACATTATTTAAAGCACATGTACTCATAAATATAATAATGTGAAGAAATAGCATCTACTGTAAATATTATTGACGTGAGAGACAAGTAAAAAAAAAACATTTTTCTAATTCTTCAAAAAAAACAACAAAAGAATAGAGCAATATGGCGTTTATGTTATCATATAGGGTACATTGGGCACTATCCCTACAAAACATTTAATTAACGATTTTATGCATTTTACACATTGTTTAAATAAATATGTGAAAAATTAATCGATTATATAAGATTAATCGATTAATTCGGAACAATTTATCTATGTATATTTATCTAATAAAAGAATCATCGATCAGATATTAATCCATTATTCTTTAATAATAGCGCATCCTTACTCCGTTCTTTCCTCAACGCGGAAACAACAGTGTGAGCAACACGTTGAACAACTACATCTGGCGAAGGTTTCCCATTTGACTGACCATTCGGCTACAAACTGTTGTGGTGAACTGAAAGATATTGTAAAACAAATTGAATTCACTATTTTAGAAATTTTTGCGCATGTTTCAAGTGAAGTTGCGTGGAAACTACGGAGAGTATACACATAATGGAACTAATGTTTTCGGCTTTATTTCATGCACCCTTTCACATACAACCAGCTTTTATAAAAGTACAGTGACATGTGTATGTATATACTATTTATACTGTATATACATGTACACGTATGTGTACTGTTTATATGTATATTTACTATGTTATGTTATAGCAGTAGTCGCAAATACTTTCTACTAAAATATTTAATTTAATGCAATGTTACATAAGAAAATATCATCTGTTGTTCTTCAGCAGTGTGCGCACTTCTTCTCAAAAATCCATATTGATTGGTTTTGTTCAGTAGCAATTTTGCAGACCATTAGTAATACCATATTTATCCTATTTGAAACATGTGGAAAGGTAGAACAGAATTTCAGTATAAAAACAACTATCCATAAGTTTGTCGTAAAACTTATTAAAAAATCCATAAGCACATATATCTTGAAATTCAAAAAGATATACTAAATTATAAAAGTTTGCTTAATTTTGAACTAAAACCCTAGGAAGTTTTGTTTTGTGCAATTCTGTTCTTGGTTGGTTGTTTTTTTCGTGTTTTCGGGCGCGTCAACGGCTTCGGTCATTAGTCCCGTAAGTGTAGTGCATGCTTGCTCTCGGGAGATAGCGGTGATCGTCCCCCGCTGGATGAAGAGATCCGGCGCCGACCTACCGTCGGCTAGTGGGGTTTCCCCCTAACCAGGACTCTCCCACCAGCGGGGCACCGCCCCAGCCGGGAAAAACTCCAAACTCTCCTCCAGACAGCGAATGAATTCGACCTAGCTGAAAGGCTAGTGTCGAAAATCCTGCGTGGTACCTCCCGGTCAGAGGCGCTGTAGTGACATCAGTTGATGCACTGAGTTACCGCTCCCAGTCATTTGTGAACGTTGATTACACAGTGTACATTGCCCATACATTTATACGTAATGTGGATTATGGATCTTTAGACGTAGACGCACACTGCTGATTTGAACCCTAGTAGCCAGAGGTGAAAGGAGACCTCTCCAACCACTGCACCACGGCCGCCTTGTCTCCCGTAAGTATGCGCCGTCCGAGTCGACTGCCTCCCTCTGTTCCTCCCACGGGGTTTTGATTTCAATTGATTTATTTAATCAAAGAACAGTAAAAACTGTATGTGAGGTATGGGGAGAAGTACAATCCGCACGTTTTCTTGAGTTCTGGAATCCCTTCATAACCTGTCAACCCTAGATAGTTGAATGACGAATAAAAATCACGGTTTGAAAATACACATTTTCGCTTCCGAGTCATAGAAACTGCTTGCATCGGTAAACGAACTGCGGATTTGATTTCTTGTATTGTTAACACAATAGTAACCCACACCCCGGGTTCTATTCCTATTACACCTAACAAAAAGAGAACTCAACAAAACGTGCGCGTAGTGACGCTACATTTACGATGTAAGTCGCATTACGATGTAAGGTCGCATTACGATGTAAGAATACGTGGTGAGGCATTCTAAATAACCACGATTGTGACTGTGTGTGTTGCATGTCATTCTTCCGGAACGTTCGTGATGGTAATGCAATTAGTTGAATCATCCACACTTGATTAGTAGTTTACGGTGACCGTCTCACGCCTTTCGAGACAGTAAAACATGTCGCAGAATGACATTATAACAGAGATGTATCGGGCGTGTTCAAGGCTGTAAAGATTAGGTACATCCGTTAGTAATTGAACGTGTTACGAGAACAACATTCTCGACAATACACACAATTTACCTGACTCATATTTCATTAATTTAGGAGATAATGGGAGTCTCTATAGCACAGTAATTTAATTGACTCCATGCGTTTCTCCTTGGCTTCGAAATCCAAACGGTGTATTGAGAGCATATGGTAGATGAAAATCGGTTCGCGATAGATCAATTGGCTTTGAGTTTATGCTCTTTTGCTAATTCGTTTATGCGTTATGACTATGACATATTCTGATCACCTTTGTAACCACCATCATCATCGTCAGCGTCAATATCTAATTCAATCACATTCACTCTGTGACTGTTAATATACATCCCAGAGTTTCAGGTTCAGTTCATGGGGTGGTTCAAGTAACTATCGAGAGAAATTAAAATGTTGTCAGTCCCTGTCAAACACGCGTAGTTTTAAATAAGACACATTTTTAAACACTCATTGTTTAGGTTTACATAATTCTTAATTTTGTATATACTCATTGCCAATATATATCTTGTTCGTGTATGATATTAGCATAAACAGTGTGTTAAAACATCATTCTTAGCCGATTTGATTACTTTGTTTCCTCACATAGAGAAACAAATTCACTAACAGTTTCCGGTAAGTCGAGGTAATCAAATAATTTTATTTGCTAAAAACATTTTTTGTAGAAATTTGCACATTGTTTTTGATGGTAAGGTTTTTGAGAACTGCTTTATGGAACGTGCGTTCCATAGGGCTAATTTTGAAAATAATTATCGCATATTCTAATTACCCCATTATACAATTACCCCGTGGCATCCAATAGTGAAAAAAAATGAAGGTCATTGATATATTTGTAGAATTCTATCCGCAATTCTGATAGAAACGTTTTCTTCCGCTTGTCAGCCAAAAATTGTATGACTTTTGTTATTGCTCTATTTTCAGAGGAGAGGTGATACATGACTTTTGGTTCATACTGTACAATAATCAAACTAGTAATTATTTTCGTCTGTTTTGGAAGCCGTGAATATGGGAAATCTAATTTGAACGTCTCGCCATTAGAGTAATGTGGCCAATCATAATTATGAATTTGATCAATATCTGTCTTTTCACACGTCAATTACGAGAGATCTGTTGCACTAGGAAGTCCTAGAAACGCTTTGAGCATAGGAAGTTCGCAAATAAACGAAGCCCAACTCCGAACGTGTGCTAGCGCAGTTGGCCCCGCATATTGCGTCCGCGCGGAAGGCCGAGCGGCCTGCGCCACACATGTCTCTAGGCGGAACCTCCGTCCCGTCCTAAGTCTTCTGCTCTGGTAGCGGGGTCTACTGCCAGTGGATGTCATTTCTGTGACGTCTACACCGTTTTCCAAACTTGCACTTCCTCGTATGAACGCGGGTCTTTTCAAGAGCCCACCGGAACGAGCGAGTTGGCCGACGGGCGAGGACAGCGCGATGGAAGGAGCGTGTAGTCACCTCGGCGATCGAAGGCAGCGCAGCGGGTTGCGGGGGCAGGAGTGTGTCGGCCGATGGCGTGCGGGGAGCGGGGTGAGAGGTACCAGGGTGGAGTCTGCTCTCTACCGGCCGCTGCCGCCACCTCCGAGTGCCGCGTTGCGCCACCAGGGTCGCTGTATTGCGTGCCACGTACCGACGCACAGTCGCGCTCTGGTGGGTCCGTCGGATACTACGTAGAGGCGTCGCTCGCGCCTTCGAGCGCACGCCTCTGTTAAGCCACCACCCACACACGGCATACGTAGTGTATTTTTGCGATATTTTTGTGGGTTTAACGCTAGATTTGTCCTGTGTCTTTCTCACGCGACGGGGGCGGGGCAGCAGGAGGGATGTTGTTATGTCATAGGGTGTTCTGTGTTTTATGTGCTCAAAAGCACGCACCACGAGTAAAAATTTTTCTGATTTTTTCTTTTTCATTTTTCAAGCATTGAGGCATTATTGAAAATATCTTGATTGACGGCAATGCTGTATTTTCGAGAGACAACGCGAATTTAAAACGGGATACTTTTGCGAAAGCCAAACAGACTCGTCAAGGTATTGCTGACTCCCTTGATATAGATGGGAGAATTGCCGCAGTCGTCATAGACTTCTCAATAGCATTCGATCTTGTTCCATACGATCAATTAATAGAAAAACTCGAAACTAGAGCTAGAGAAAGAATCGAAACTAGAGTGGTATCTTGGATACGAGAATGGCTCAATGGGAGAATTTAAAAAGTAAGAGTAGGTGTTAAACTTTCGAAACATGTTTAAGTTAGGTCGGGGGTCCCTCAGGGAAGTGTTCTAGGTAAAATGCTATTCATTGCGTATGTGAACGTTACCGGTCGCGACATTAAGTCCGAAATTCAACTCTTTGCAGATGATTGTATAATCTAAAGAGAAATTAAAGATTCGTAACATATGCAAGCGTTACAAGATGATATAAACAAAATAGATATCTGTCACAGAGAATGAATTGGAAATTAATACAAATAAATGCAAAGCTATTCATTTTATTAATAAGAAAAAAGCCGCAAATACTTCATACTCTCCGAAAGACGAGTTGATACTCAGGGTAAGAACTATTAAATATCTAGGTCTTAATATTAACTAACATATGGGATAGGCCGAGCTAGTCAACTATGTAGCCAGAAAGGCATTTGCATTTCGTTGAAATTTCACTTCATTGAAAAACTTTGGATTACGTGATGAAGATTTTAAGACTAGGAATAACTGAACCGCATACACTTGCATACACATAGCTAGTACGACCTATTTTCGAATACGGTTCAGTCTGTTGGGATCCGTATCGTGCAGGACTAATAAATATTTTAAATGAAATAGAAAAAGTCGCGAAAAATTTGTATTGCAAGGAAACATAAATCCAAATAATCCAACGTGGGAACCTTCGCAGAAACGTTGGGAATGAGCTAGATCCTGTTCTTTTTTCAGGGCTTAAAAAGGCGAACCAGCTTGAAAGGATATTCAGACCCTACGCTTAAAAATCATCGTATACTACTCGTCAAGACCACAATTACAAAATTATGGGGAGGAGGCAAAAGATGTATTGAAAAATATTTTTCGCGGCTCATCACTCTTGTGTTTTGCATTGTACCATAAGGCAATTTGTCCGAGGCCATTTTCTCCTTCCTTACGCGACACAAAGTCTGTGTTCAGCAGCTCGAGAATGGGCGACATGACTCGTAAGCAGTTTTCTGTTTTTTCGATCCATGATTCGAATGGCTTGCTCAGCTCAGTCTACTAGTTCGAAACCGTACTCGGCTACAGGCACCACCAAACTACCTATTGCAGATTTTAATCCTGGGGTTTAGAGAGGACTGCAGAAGAAGTCTCTCTCTTGTGTAATACGCCATTCGAATTTTCTATTTCATTGTGTCGTTTGAAATTTTCTCACATTCTTCAATGGCCAGATATTTGTAAGTTTTACCAGGCTCAAGATATTGAATCACAGTGAATGTATCAACTTCAATGCCCTCTGACGTTTTCATATACTTATTTTGCTCACTTGTCAAGACCAAAATTCATGCATATGTCATTGTTAAAATCATTAATGACGGACTGCATTTGGGAGAGAATCGCTTCATTCTTGGTAAACACTTTATGATCATCCATGTAGAACAAATGAGAAACTGGTCATTTATCACCATGGAGCTTGTAACCAAAGTCAGGGTGCGACAGCTGTCTAGATAGTGGGATCAAACTAATGCAAATCAGCAGAGAGAAGAGCGAATCTCCTTGAAAAATCCCCATCTTACTCAGAATACGTGTTGTTTCTACTACTTTTTTTTCCGCTGTGACTTTATATTACCCTTGCAAAGCTCAAGAAGTCTAGGATGAATTCGAGAGATCTCCAGGGTCTTCAGTATCGAATCGTGTGATACACTGTAAAAGGGCTTCTGGTAGTGAATCCAAGCTCAAAAAACGTTTTCGTTTCCATCATTCAAGATGACTTTGTTTAGTAGCAAGGTTTCCTCACAGCCGTAGGAACCTACATCCTTTCTGTTCAATTGGCAACAAATGGTTGTTAGCTTTGGCCGCTGTTGTAATATTGTACATTACTGGCAGGCACGTGATTGACCGTAGTTCTCTGCCAAAGAACTGTCTGTCGTTTTGGATAGCAGATATGTGATGCAGTGTGTGTCATTCCGGGATTTCCTTTGGGTTTTCTAACATTTTATTAACGGCCTTTACTAGATGAGAATGTGAATCTCTTAATTTCTTAATCCAAAAATTCTGGATCTTATCAATCCTGGGTGATTTCCAGTCTCCCAAGTTCTTAGTTGCTTGGATGATATCCTCTTCCAAGAATTTGTAAACGTGTTCCACTATTTCCACACGTTCATCGGCAGCATCAACTGCTGTTTAAAGACAAGACGCGTCATTGTTGTAAGAATTGTTTTCTTTCCAGATTCCTCAGCAAAATATTTCAACTACCATACAGTTATACCAATCAACTACCATTAGCCTCGTTGTGTCATTTTGAGTTTGGCATTGATTTAGAAGATGCCAAAGCAAAAAGATATTTCACACCGAGTGTCGGCTATCCGTTTCATAATTATTTTCGTCCACGGGGATACGGAGCTGTTTACCCTGTTTGGCTGTCGGCCGTCTGTGTTCTTGACTGGCCAAAAAAAATATCTGAAAAAACTAGAGATCCAGTTACGTACTCGATGTAATTTATTTCAGATAAATCTAGATCTCTACCTGCCGTCTGTACTACCTCATTTAGGAGACAATTCGCTATCACTGTCTTAGCATTTTGGTATATTCTCGTCAACGGCGCACTAGATGCGAATGGAAGTATACGAACTCGTTCTATCACGCGCCAATGGAGATTTCGAATCAAGTCCTTATCGTGTGATTCATAGCCAGATGAATTTTTACGACTGACGGATGTTTCATTGGGTAGAGGTGAATCTTCAACAGGACCATCGTTTTCAGGGATATTAGATGGTTCTAAATGTTCGCCATGTGAATAGTTCGAACGAAGAACATTCTAGCATTTCCTGAACATAAGCAAGTTGTTCTGGTGCGAAGTTTCCACTGCTGAGTATGTATCGTCGTTGACTGGCAAGATTCTTTGAATCTAGGGTAGGTCTCGTATCTGCGTTCAGCTCTCCCCATACCTTGAAAACTTCTTTCTGCGCCCTTATTTTTCGCTTTTACATAGTAAATGCACCGCATCATCTCCTTCAATTAATCCCGTTTCTATCTATGGCTATAGCCTCTCGCTACTGCTGACTCTGGGTCCCTGCAACTAACTGACGTGGGATGGCCAGACGTCGACAACGTGACATTAGCTCGGTTTCTGAGCAGGTACGGGACATCGGTAGAACAAGGCACGTTAAGATTCATTACATTTCCTCGTCCATCCATTTTGCTCATTGGTTTTATGTGAAGTTTCTCAGGAAAGAAGTTCGAGTTCACAGATCACTCTTAACATATGGTTATATTCTGTCATCCGTAACTGAGACCCACAGTGGCGTCGAAACATCCCCTGCAGGTCCCAGCAACGGTCCCATTGATCGCCTGTCAGCATTATTAAACCCTACGAGATTTTCATTGGTTGCTGGAGGCAGCCTTCTTCGCTGACAAGTGCAAGGTTCGGTCTTCCACTCTAATCAGTGTCCTGGTGGGCCAACCCAGTTTCTTTCGTGTGCTGATAACAGGAAGTCCAAAGGTTCATGTTCCCTGTCTACTTCCCGTTATGAATGCAGCCGCTCCTAACATAGAAACACGCTGTGTCTTCCACTGCGGATCAATCGGTGCGGCTAAGTGTTCGAAGTGCGTCTTCCGCCATCTTCATCTATCCTCCTCTCTTCTTCAAAGGTGCGGTTGAGGCTCTCCTCTGGAGTACTTCTTCGTTTGACCCTTCACCTTCAACCTATTCAGTAAGATAGGCCCTGCCGGGATTCGAACTCAGGTTCATGCAGTTAACGCGCCATGTGCCTTACCGCTACACCAGGAAGTCACTCGGAGGAACTCATTGCATTGTTGCCAGTGCTTAACAAATCAATGGACTCTCCTATTAATTCTAGTCTAAAGTTCGAACGAAAAGTTTAACGAAAACAAGTCCTGTTCCTTTTTGGGGCGTCCTTTGCTGTATCCATAGACAAAATTTAAAGAAAAAATTCGGGGCAGGTTTTGAGGAAACATGTTTTTATAAATCTCATTAAATTCAAGTAGAAATTACGCGAAAACTACCAACTCATTTTTTCAAAAATTTGTACACGATGTTTTTTAAAGATCTGAGTTTTCAGAAACGATTCCGTTTATGATAAATAGCTTTTTTCTTCAATATTGTAGTTTTTCAATTTCAATTCAACACAGAGTTCGCCGAAACTGAGACTAGCACACAGCGTGTTAGAGAAGGTACGTTTTTATAGGAAGATAATTTATTCACCTTTTTGTACCGAGGGAGGTGGTTCAGTGCATCAGCTGATGTCACTGCAGTACCTTTGTCCGGGAGGTCTTATATTCCAGTCCCAACGGTGGCAGGATTTTCGACAGTAGTTAGCTAGGTCGCGTTCAGTCGCTGTCTGGAAGAGAATTCCAGTGACCGGCTGCTGTGAAGGCTGGAGCAGTACCTTAACAAACGGGCCATGGACCGTGGGCGATATTTTCTCACTCTCCCTTGTCCTGTCCTCAACCCTTACATTCACACATTTATATTTACATGCTCATGATTACCACGTACGCCGGTAGACCGGTCGGGAGCTTAGAACGTGTCCCGGCTGGGGCGGTGTCCCGCTGGTGGGAAATACCTCATTGGGGGAAACTCCGCCAGCCGACGTTAGGTCGGCGCGGGATTTAGCCATTCAGCAGGGGAAGACCACCGCCACCTCCAGAGCAAAAACACGCACTTCACTTCCGGAACTACTGACCATAATCGTTGATGCACCCGGAACATCAATAAACCAATCGACGATCATGATGAAGATGATTATTCATGAAGATGATTATATCCTGTTAATTTTGTTTGTGGTGGAGACGGCATTTGCAGAAACGGACCTTAAGCATTACTGCAAATGCGAAGTTTGAAGCACTTTTTCACAGAAACTTCATTTAAAGACATTTGAAAGCCTTAAACTCACAAATGCAGTAGTGTTTACAAGTCGCTGGAAATGTGCATATTAATGGCGTGAGAAATGTGTAAAAACATACATATGCGTAGCACGTGAAAAAGTACACGAATACAGCAATATGAACTTTAAGTCATCTAAAACAGAGCAATTAGTACTACCAGTTAGAAAAGTTAGAAGAAAAAATTTGGAGCCATTTTTGAAAAAATGGCGTTTTAGTGTTTCTGGAAATGCGGAAATTTGAGGTCATTTTATCAGAAAACTGTTGAGTTTTCGAGGAACATTATACGATATTATTAAAGCATATGTACTCATAAATACAATAATGTGAACAAATTTCCGATAATGGAAATATTAACGACGCGAGAGGGAAGTCAAAAGATTAAATTTCAAATTAAAGTTTTGTAATTTTTGAAAAAAGAAAGAATATAGTAATATGGCGTTTATGTCGTCTTGTAGAATGCATTTAACGTTACAGAAACTTTAAAGAAAAATGAGTCGTTTGGAGTCGTTTTTGAGGAAAACTTGTTTTTGTAATTTTTTAAAATTGCAAATATTGTTCATATTTGGCGAAAAATACTACGTTTCAAAAACGTATATGCTTTAATGAAAAAAACTAATAATGGGCAACTAATTCCATTTTTAAGGAAATATCTCTATCTCAAATTCAGTAGTTTTAGGAAGACGCCGAAAGAAAATCAAACTTTTGCAATTTTCGAAAATTCAGAGTTAACCGTGAAAATCGGACCTAGTATGCCACCTTATTAAGTGTATTTTACTCTTTTCTTACAATAAATTTAAAGAAACCTTGGAGCCATTTTGAGAAAACTTAGAAAATAGATCTTCACGTAAAATGTCCCCAAATTTTGAAGAAAGATTTTTGCAAAATGGGAGCGTCTTGAGTCGAGCCGCATCGAACGGAATATATCCACTTTTGGAAAAAATCGTACGTATGGTTAAGTCGCAAGTAGTCTTCACAGACGGTCGGAGGGACGGACGGATAGACGGAGGGATAGACAGACAGAAGGACGGACGGGCAGACGGACGAACGGCCGGCGGGCGGACGGACGGACGGACGGACGGACAGACGGACGGACAGACGGACGGACAGACGGACGGACAGACGGACGGACAGACGGACGGACAGACGGACGGACAGACGGACGGACAGACGGACGGACAGACGGACGGACAGGACGGACGGGCAGACGGACGGACAGACGGACGGACAGACGGACGGACAGACGGACGGACAGACGGACGGACAGACGGACGGACGGACGGACGGACAGAACGGACGGACAGACGACGGACGGACAGACGGACGAACGGACAGACAGACCGACGGACAGACAGACCGACGGACAGACGGACAGACGGAAAGAGAGACAGACAGACCGACGGACAGATGGGAGGAAGACAGACCGACGGACAGACGGACGGACAGACGGACGGACAGACGGACGGACGACGGACGGACAGACGGACGGACAGACGACGGACAGACGGACGGACGGATGGAAAGTCGGGCAGACCTACGGAAAGTCGGACAGACGGACAGAAAGTCGGACAGACGGACGGAAAGTCGGGCAGACGGACGGAAAGTCGGACAGAGGGACGGAAAGTCGGACAGACGGACGGAAAGTCGGACAGACGGACGGAAAGTCGGACAGACGGACGGAAAGTCGGACAGACGGACGGAAAGTCGGACAGATGGACGGAAAATCAGACAGTCTTACGGAAAGTCGGACAGACGGGTGGAAAGTCGGACAGTCGGACGGAAAGTCGGACAGACGGACGGAATACATACGTAGTTCGTATATACGTACTATGTATACGAGAAAGTAAAAAGAAGAAAAGTTAATATGGGAAAGGTAAAAAAGAAAGAAAGAAAAAAGAAAGAAAGAAAGAAAGAAAGAAAGAAAGAAAGAAAGAAAGAAAGAAAGAAAGAAAGAAAGAAAGAAAGAAAGAAAGAAAGAAAGAAAGAAAGAAAGAAAGAAAGAAAGAAAGAAAGAAAGAAAGAAAGAAAGTAGGAAAAAATGCACAACGAATTTCAGAATGTAGTTGTGAAAAAACGTTATATAATGGACTGGCATAGTAAAAAAATATCTGATTCGTGTGCAGTCTGTAAGTGACAGCTGCTAAAAAATCTCGTTTTTCCTGACATTTATACATGAAACTTTCTCTAGAGAGATTTGTGAAGTGTGAATCGTTCAGAAAGAAGTCGTGGCACAAACGCTCAAAGCATTTTTATTTATTTGTGTGTGTATGTTTAAAACAACGCTGCTTTCTTATGGAAGTTGTACATTTTACATTCAGGTTTTGAAAAATAATGTATGTATATGGTGTGGGTGTATAATGGCATACGCACAAGTCTTTAGCAAAGAATCCGGGAATTCATCTAAACCGGACGAATATTTATTTTTTAGTTTACCGATTATTTTGAAAATTTCATAGGAAGAAGTTTCGGAAACGAACATTGTGTCTAAAATTTTGGGTGAACTGTCTGTTTTGAATTTTGTGCCTGAAGACTCTTAGTGAGATCGGCAGCAATTCTCGAAAAGTATTGGTTAAAGAGATTAGCCACTGTTGCCGGATCGTTCACATTTATATCGTTATATTTTAAAACAACATTCTGTACGGGTTTTCGAGTTGATTTGGTAGTATTTTTTATTATATTCCATTTTATTATATTATATTTATTTATTATATTATATTATATTTATTTTATATTTTATTATATTTATTTTATTCCATTCATTTATATCGATATTCCATTTGAGGATTGACTAAATTGAAAGAGGCAGAAATTTAGTTGCCTTCGCATCAGTCAATTGAACATTGTTAATTTTTTAATGGTGCATGAAATTGACTCTTTGAAACGTAAAACTGCACAGAAATTGTTTTCCTTCATTTACTGATAATTTACTATGACACAAATTTGAATCACGTGAAATCACACTACTTATTGCTTCTTTGCTGTAAATGATATTTGCGTCAATCATGAACCTATGCCTATGTGCTCCTTTCATGAAATCATTTTTTTTTTTTTTATTTGTTTCAGTTTCAAATTTAGCAGATCTATACAACATTAGTGAAGAAGTACATGAGTATTTTTAAAATTAATTCAATTGTGGGAAAATTTTAAAAAAAATTTAAAATTTATAAAAATATTTGATATCACATGGAAATTTTTAAGTTTAATTTAGGTGTAATTTTATGTTTCTGAAGCAAACGGTATTTGCACAAAAAAGTTCAAACATTAACGCGCGTAAGATTCTTCGGAAAAAATAATTGGTAATATTTCTGAGAGGGGATTGAAAAAAGAAGAAAAAAATTGTGTCACCTATTCTCAACCCTAGATTTCATAAAATAGTTTCAAGTCGCTAAAAAATACTGTTTGTGAGTGTGCGATTTGACGTGAAATGACTCATATAGTCTCGCGTTATTTCTAACTGTTGCTAAGTTCAGAGAGTTCGCCGGAAATGAGACCTGAGCCATTATTTTAAGCGTTGCATCTTTTATCTGTGGAAAATAATTTATAGAAAACAATTGGAACGATGTTTCAGAAAATGTGCTTTATAATTTGCATTAACTACAAGAAGAAATCACATGAAAATAAGTCTTTTTTTCAAAAAAATGTACATGACCTATCTTAAAGATTTGATTTTTAGAACATTTCATTTAAGATAAAGAATATCTATTTTCCAAATTTGAAGTTTTGCAAATAACGTTTTGCAATTTTCAAAAATACAGAGTGTTCTCTGGCATTGGCAGAATCACCATTTTTACCATTCTTTGGCACAAAAGACGAGAAAATTTCATGAGAATATTGGGAGACCTTTCTGAAATAATAAATGTCCAAAAATTGTCTACATTTCATGCAAAGTTATGTGAAAACAGCTAATATTTTCGAAAAAATTGTACATGACATTATTTCAAGTTCTGTGTTTGAAAAAATTATATTATTAAGACGAAATCTCCACATTTATTATTGTAGTTGTAGAAACATGCCAAAAAATTTTACCTTTTCCAGTTTTCGATAAATCACGGATTTCAATGAAAATGAGACCTGCACCATTGATTTACGCGTCTATTCTGCTATCGGAGGACAAAATTTAATAAGCAGACAAACGAACGGTCGGACTGACAGACGTTTTGTCCTCAATCGATTTATCGATATCACTGACCCATAAAACATCGATTGTGCCTACAAAATGTGTTAGAGGAAGAATCGCCTACAGATGGAAACAAGATTAATCTACTTTTTCGTTACCAGAGCCCAGCAATATGTAATTTTCTGTCCAAACGTCGCACGACTACGATTTTTCCTCGTCTTACGTAGAAAGGCGAGAAAGTAAAAACGACATTGGCGTCGATCGTTGACTCTCATTGGTATGCGACTCTTCATAGTTCAACGAAAACCATCCAGACACACTGCGCCCACAGCATAGAATAAATAGATAGAGCCACTAGCATTTGCCTCTTCCCAGAACCGGTCGCGGTGATCTTCACACTGTGGATAGTAGGATTAATGTGGATGATAGGTGCCGACCTACAGGCCCGCTTGCGGGTTTTCTCCAACCAGGAATCTCTCATTAACGGGGCAACGTCACAGGCGGGACAAGCTCTATGTTCCCGACTGGTATCCGGACAGGTGTGGTTGATTGATTGATTGTTAGCGAATTCGGGCGCGTCAACAAGAGAGGTCATTACTCCCGTAAGTGTAGTGTATGTTTTTTCATCGGGAGGTGGCGGTGATCTCCCTCCACTGGATGGCGAGATCCGGTACCGATCTACCGTCGACTATCGGGGTTTTCCTCAGCCAGATATCTCTCAACAGCGGGGCACCGCCCCAGTCGGGACAAGTTCTAAGCCCCCGACCGGTCTCCCGGCATGTATGGTAGTGTAGTGGATGTTAGTGTGTGTGTGTGTGTGTACGTGCGTAAGGGGTGAGGATAGGGCAGAGAAGTCGAAGGAAAGATCGAGCAAGCGGCCGTGGCCCGTTTGTTAGGTACTGCTCCGGCATTCGCCTGGTACTGATCGGAGAAACCCCGAAAAACAACCGATCAGAGCAGCCGGCCGCTAGAATTGTCCTCCAGACAGCGGTTGAATTCTGCCTAGGAGCCATTCTACATCAAATCACACAAGAATTGAAACGTTTTTTTACGGTATATTTTACGGTATACGGTTTACGGTATATTTTTCTGAATTTTGGACATCAAAAAAAGAGACGGGTGCTTTTTTATGTGTCTAAAAATTGATTATTTGTGTACTTATGCCTATATTAAATTTTGGAGTTAAAGCGTACTTCGTAAAATATGATCAATTGCAGCTCCGAATGTACTTAAGATAAAACTCCTGGTTTATTTCATTTAATACCTTAAATTGTGTATTTTATTTCTTTATAAATGAATTTTTTTGAATATATATATATATATATATATATATATATATATATATATATATATATATAAATGAAAATTTCTGTATGAACTAGATCAGATTCAAATTTGAACAATTATAGGCGCATTTCTTGTTCAATTTTCTACAATTTACGACAAGAAAAAGTGTGAGCACTACACGCCGACAGTTCTAAACTAGTGGTGCTAAATCAGCACGTATATATTGAAACGCACCGCGTTTCTGAACATAGACGCGGGTGCCAACATGGTTTAAACAGCGCGGTAGAGACGGCCGTCCGGGCGGACTCGGCCGAGCAAGAGAGTGTCCCGCGGTAAGCGAGACGAAACGAACGCGAAGTACGAGACTTCGACAGCTGAGGAGGGGATCCTGGGAACGGCGGCAGTCGGAAGGTGGAGTCGGTGTGGAAGAGGTAACGGACGGTAGTGCGGAAAAGCTAATGATGGCGGTGATGAAATATAGTTGAGAGGAATCCGATGACATCGAGCAGAAATCGAAACGTAGGACAACGAGAAACAGTGAGAACTATTAATTGATCTCGAGTTAAGTGATATACAGTAAAGATTAAACGGCGTGAGGCGAGGAAAGTGATGAGTGTATAGACACGTGTGCGACAAAGGCAGCGTGAGTGAAACTAACATAGCGATACAGCATCGGCGGGCTTAACAAACGAATTTGGAAGAACTGGAAACGAGGACGGCTGCTGATCTGGCGGCGAGTGGACATCGCCGTGCCCGGCGAAGCACGACTGCGGCGTGGGATTTGCACGGGGCCGGGTAGAAGCGGCGGGGGCAAGCGCCTGGCCACGTGGCGGGCGAGCGGCCCCGGCCCCCATCCGGATTGACGGGAGCAGGCGCGGGAACCAGTAAGAGTTACTAGAAGGAACTTATTATTAGGCGGTAAAATAATCTAGTGATTTGGAAAAGGTGGTAGACGATTGTGAGAGGGGGTATTAGATGAGGGAATTTGCCATGTAATGATAAATAATCTAATTTGATGTGGAGAATAGAAAGGGTGTTTTGGAAGGGTACTCATTGTCTGTAAATAGATTAAGTATTGAAATAACGGGGTGATTGTGAATCAGTGCAAAGGGAGCTCCCATTTACAGTATAAAGTGTAAAGTTAAAGCAGAAAGAAAGTGTTCATTAGCAATATTTACGTAGTTAGAAAATTGTTCATGTTTGTCAGTACCGTGAGAAAGTTATTAATACTAACCATTATTTTGTTTACCTTCTACACATCCAATGGAACGATATTTTTGTAATATCTATTATCTTTCCTAGGAATAAAGCATTCTGTGTTTTTACATTAAAAGTAATTGTTTCATTGTTGGTGCATGCACTCAAGCAAAACCAGTAAGACTGTTACTAGAAGGAACTTATTATTAGGCGGTAAAATAATCTAGTGATTTGGAAAAAGGGGTAGACGATTGTGAGAGGGGGTATTAGATGAGGGAATTTGCCATGTAATGATAAATAAAATTTGATGTGGAGAATAGAAAGGGTGTTTTGGAAGGGTACCATTGTCTGTAAATAGATTAAGTATTGAAATAACGGGGTGATTGTGAATCAGTGCATGCAAAGGGAGCTCCCATTTACAGTATAAAGTGTAAAGTTAAAGCAGAAAGAAAGTGTTCATTAGCAATATTTACGTAGTTAGAAAATTGTTCATGTTTGTCAGTATCGTGAGAAAGTTATTAATACTAACCATTATTTTGTTTACCTTCTACACATCCAATGGAACGATATTTTTGTAATATCTATTATCTTTCCTAGGAATAAAGCATTCTGTGTTTTTACATTAAAAGTAATTGTTTCATTGTTGGTGCATGCACTCAGAGTCCATTCGCAAGAAAGAATACCTGACCCTTTTGACAAATTTACTGTAGAATAGGACCGAATCGCCGGTCCGTCACATATATATATATATACATATATATATATATATATATATATATATATATATATATATATATATATTGTAACGTCACGGGATTATACAAACCCGTAACGCCACCACACACGTAAGCAATAATTTAGATCAACATATCCGAAGGTTGGAAGAGGTCGTTCTCTACACAGACGGTTGGGTACAAGTCGGCAACACTGCGAATAATACCAACCGTACACCCGTGACTGTACAAAAGACACAGACACCGCATCCAGTCACAACTCAAAACAAATTTAGTGTTTTAGATTATGAAACAGATTTTCCTCGTCTTCCTGATCCTCACCACCCTTCTCTACCATCGACAAGTACATGCACAAACCAACGCAAACAGGCTAGGAAGCGCGTCAAAACCAAAACACGTAAAGCTGCGCATCCTAGCTCACTTGAAAACAAAGACATTCCTACTGAGCCTAAAAAAACGGTACTGATCTTAGCTGACAGTCATGGCCGCCATCTTTCGTCCATTCTCAGTAGGAAGTTACCCTCCAATTTCCTAGTCTTATCTATTTTTAAACCTAACGGGAGGTTTGCAGATGTGACTGCAGAATTGGACACTCACACGAAAACACTGACCAATCAGAACACAGTCATTATCATAGGAGGGCAGAATGACATTAACTTGGGCGATAACTTTACACCTGAACAACATGTTAACAAATTACAATGTGCCGCCCAAAATACTAACATTGTAGTCTCGACTCTGCCCTTCTGGTACAACAGACCAACACTGTGCAGCGAGATTAAGCACGCAAACCAACAATTGAAACTGCAGCTGAGAGAAAGAAATGTCACACTTTTTGAAATTAATTTCCTCTCAGCAAAACACTTCACCCGGCATGGTCTTCACATGAACCTTGCTGGAAAACATGCAGTCGGTAACAAGCTTGCACAATACATCATCAACTCCAGTCCTACGCAGTCTCCTGCCAAAAATCTATCCCTTTCACCTTCCTTACGTTCTCCACCCCCCACCCTTATTTCGAACCCTGTTGCCTCTTTCTCTGAACCTACTCCCGTTTGTCCCATTCTCACTACCAATTGTCTACATCCGATGCCCCATCTTCCTCACAACCAGTCACTGCCGGGACACACTACAACCTTCGACCACGCACTCGAGGTAAAAATGGAGTAAATATATAGCAACTACAGTCAGATGCAGCAGAAAAACATTCGTGTAGGTACTTGCAAAAAATAAACATTCTCCACCATAATGTTCAATCACATATAGTGTGTATCTTTCAATAGTGAATATCTTTCAATAGAAAAAAATATGATCAGATTTCGACGTGAACTTGTTGAAATGTTCCTTGTTAGTATCATTGATATATAGGAATTTGTAATTAAATACTTGGAAGCTTCGCCTTGATTCATCGCTTCCACTAGATTCATCAGTCCTAACGTAACGTGCAAAGGTGGGAAAACGATTTTATCACCAACAGCTAATAGAAAATTCTTGATATTATTTTTTGCAGCATTTTACTTTCAAATCAGATATATCTTATGTAGTGCGGAGCCCTGACACGAATATTTCACTCGCAGCTGATGCAATTGTTCTCGGTATATTTTAACTACATTTCAAGTATGAAGGCAAATCAGGTCGCCACTTATCTGTCACCGACGTAATTCATAATAATTTTTTCAAGAAGTAATTTAACATTTTTCATAGCTTTCCTTCATACGTACTACAGCGTGACCTATAGGAACAGACGACAGTACATTGCCATTGCAAAGGAAAAACAAGCTTTCAAACATAAATTAGACAAGCCTTCGAAAAGCCTCCAGACTTGTGGATTATGCTCCATTTTCAAAAATGACATCAGACCAATTATATCGTTGCAGGCTATAAGGTTTTTTTCATATATGAAAATAATGGTTTGCCCTCGTTTACATTTCATAATTACCTAAAAAAAATGTATTCTTACAACCTGAAGAAAAGCCCAGTAATTTCCTTAGAAATACGACATATAGATTTTCCGACGCACGAGAAGGGACTATGTACACTAAATGGCTTTTTCTAGAAACCAAATATAGTTAAAGCAAGTTCAATATCAGTATTTGTAACAAAATAAAACATTTGCAATATTATAAATTTTCCCTGTACCAGAAAATGAAATCATGTAGATCAAAAGAATCACAGCTAGCTAAACACTGTAAACAATTATATTCGTCCAGGAGGCGAGAGCTTCCACTGCACCGGGGAGACGCGCGATTTCTTGCTTCCTTTCCGTTGCCAATTCTCAGAGGACGGCTCCGGTCTTTTTGCCTCAGACCTCACTATTTATGTTTGTATCTAGAGATGGCATCGCACTGGCTGCCAAAAAAGTATGTAAATAATAAAAAAGTTGTAAAATTCTGCGTGCAGATTAATACGTACAGCGCAATTTTTACTTGCAGATTACTAGTACACATCTCAACAAAAAGTCACACCCACCCACCCCCACCCCCACCCCTACCCCTTTTAGAAATACAATAACATTCGTTGTAATTCAGTTACTATTTTCAAGCGAAAACTCACAACATCTCTCTAAGGGGTCAGGGGGAGTCAAAAATCACCAAAATCGCCTCATGTAATTTATGGACGGCCCCCTTGGTGCCGTGAGCACACGCCGTTATGGTGTTCTGTTTCTCTTCGCAAGACAAACGAGTGCCGATACAGTGGCCGAGATCGCTTAGGCAATCGTGTCGTAGTGATCTCCGACCGAAGGGTCGCGGGTTCGGGTCCCCCTCGGGCATGGTTGTATTTGTGTTCGTCCTTTCACCCCTTATCACCATATTGTTTCATCTTCATAGTTACCAAAACGTTAACTCCAATAGTGGTCGCTACTAACCAAGATGTTAATGTGACCCCTAATTGAACCAAATATACAAAAGACGAACCAGCGCAGAGCGACGCAAGACGCAAGAACTTCTTACTCACCGCCTTCGTCCGTCATAACGAGCACCGTGGTGCTGGGCCCGTGGCCCTCCGGGTTGAACACTTGCAGCGACACGCGGTACTGCGTGTACGTCTCGAGGTTCTGGATGGTGTGGCTCTGTAACACAATCCCGTATGCGTAAAAGGCATGGTCTCAAAATAAATACTACGAACTTTTGGGTGATTTGGAGAGGAAGAAAATGATCACTTTTTGCCTCTGATCATGTATTGGGAAATTCACATACCGGAGTTGCAATTGGAACGTTTGCTTCTGAACGCAAGGCAACTCATTACGCACATAAGTTCTCATGTTCCTGACATACAGCTGTGCATTTGGGTTTTGCCTAACATTCAGGTACAGATATCACATGTGTAACTCCTTTGGGTACAATTTTTCACTGTCAAGAAGCACAAACGTGCACAACCTAAAATAGGAGGAGGAGAGAACTATAGATATGGGCTTCTAAATCCATTAAACATTATTTATATGTAAATGAACTTGGCTGTGTAGGTGACTCCGCGTCGAAGGCTGTGTTGCCGACGTTTCGACCATCTTGTCGTGGTCTTCCTCAGGGCTGTTGTGCGACAAACAGTGTCGTTTTAAAATATTAACGAAAAACAAAAAAATATTATATAAGACTACGCGCTCGATTAAAAATTTTTTATGGTCCTGGCTCCCCCTTCACACACGCCTGTATAAAAAGTGATCAATTTCGGGCACTGTACGTGCCCTAGATGTTATATTTTGAGACATATTTCACAGGAGATTTGATTACACAGATCTTCCCTCAATTCCCCAAAGTGCATTGCTTAAAGATACAACCTTAAATATACGGTATGCATAAAAAATTAAAGTCTTTTCTGCACCATAATAAACTTTTCAATAACAGGAAAATGTTGACTTACACGAACTGAAATACACCAATTTCTAATCTAATGGGTAAGATTTTATTTTACTTCCTCTTCTTCTTTCCAAACTAAATCATAAGTTAATTCTATTAAGTTTTAACTAGTAAACTACACGATTTTGAAGGCTTTGAGTAACGGACATCAAAGGAGTGTGATTAATTGGTGGCGTATGCATGGAAGCGTATCATGAGCAATTTCCGGTGAAAAAGAACACATAATTTTCTTCGTAATTACATTGACAAACGTATCTTATATCATTGCTTTAAAAACGCTTTGTTTTTACACAGTTGACGATTTCTCGTTTTCTGTAACGTTCTGAATTCTTGTGCTTAAAGTAAGCCGCAGCGCAGAAGATATTTTCAAGTATTCTCGGAGAAACTTACACTTAGTTTTTTCAAGTATAGACGAAGAAAAACGCAAATTTGTGAATCATGGAATTTGACACGACAGAGCTATATCGCTCTCTAACAATCGCCACCGAACTCGCCAGTCTACCGTCAGAATTGCAGTGCACTCGGAGTTCACAAATGACGCAAATAACACTGTCTTCTGACACAAAATGACACGAGTCTTTATCAAAGCTCGGAGTCTTGGAAATGTGCAGAAAGTTCCGATGTTCTAAAAATTGCAACGAAATTGCATAACAAATAAAAAGCCTTTCTACGTGAATCTATGTATTCGATGTCAAGACGGCAATTATTTCTTCCTAATATTATGAAGCAACAGTGGTGTTTCGCTCCTGAAATAATTCATCCTATACGTGTGTACAAAAAAACGTTTCATAAATTACTAAATTTTTGTGATTTTCCAACATTTAACATTTCAAAATCATTAGATTGGCCAACATCTCTGGCAACGTATGCTACATGGCAGGAAGAATAGGGGTACAAATTAAAATTGTTAGAAAAGGCAACGCTGCTTTTCTGTTGTTCTACGTTGGGAAATGAGGTCTGCAGCGGTACGAGAGGCATGAGGTTTCTGTGGAACGCCGTCGATTGAGGCCGTGGTAGAGAGAAGCAATGGAAGAGGAAGAATTGCGTGAGGAAGCTGGAAAAAAAAAGGGAGACGCGCGCCGGGGGGGGGGGGAAAATGCGCGGAGTAATATCTGCGGGGAGGAGAGAAAGGGGGAATTCACATAGAACGGAATTCACGGGCAGAGGAATGATGCAAGGGTACAACGGAGACGATACAGAAACCCGATGAATTAGCCCGTGATGGATTGGCTGTGCGTGGAATGGGCGCAAGGGAGGATCGAAGCAAGAGGCAGCGGGGGAGGCGCACCAAAACGGGCAAAATGGGGTCCGCGAGAGGACTAGCACGAGAGTGGGCTACTTTTCTGCCTAGAGAGAGACTATTGCCTGAGCGTGGCGCGATCGAGGAGGAGAGAGACCGCGAGAGAAAAGGTCAGGGGCACAACGGAGATGGGAGTTTCACGGGGGAGAGCGAATGAGGTCCTGGGAAAGAGGGCATCCTCGGAGAGCGTTGTCTTCAGGAAGTGGGCTCCTTGGCGAATAAGGTTCTGGGGGAGAGGGCATCTACGGGGAACGTGGTCTGCACGCAGTGCTCGGCGAATGAGATTCTGGGGAAGAGGGCATCCACGGAGAGCGTGGTCTTCACGAAGTAGGCTCCTTGGCGAATAAGGTTCTGGGGGAGAGGGCATCTACGGAGAGCGTGATACGAACGAAGTGGGTTCCTCAGCGAATTGGGGCTCTGAGTGAGGGTCTGCGAGGAGGTGGTCCGGTTTCCGAAGCGTGAGGATCACGGGAGTGAGATTATCTGGGATTGGGGTGTTCTTCAAGTGTAGTCGGTGGCGTATGGGGTACGTGGAGTGGAGGGGATGATCTACCGGGGTAGGGGTCGTTTGAGCGTGCAAGCGGTGGGGTGTGCGGGTCGTGGGAAGGCAGAGAGGGCAGGCGGGCGCGAGCGCGTAGTGACGGCCACTCACATCTACGTTGGCGTCTCGGATGTAGATCTCCTTGACGGCCTCCGGCCCGCGGTCGCGCGGCCGGTACTCGATGCGGTAACCCAGGAACTCGCCGTGGATGGAGTCGCGCGGGGGCGGCCGCCAGCTGATGTGCAGGGACGTGGAGCTGGTGTTGTGCGCCGTCGTGATGATGGGCTTCCCATCAGGCACTGCAACACACGACACTTCCCATTAGAGTCAAAGCATTTATTTGGAGCAAGAGCGTATCTCCTGCAGGTATCTCACAGTACAGAGAATATATTTAACGTGCTCCCTCGTAACCAACTACAACTGTCGAAAGAAATATCACTGTGAAAAGAAATAAAAGCCATCAATATTTGAGAACATTTTAAAATAAATTGAACATAATTCTTCAGTGTCTCTTGGCTGTCCGGGAGAAGCCCGCTCTGAGGAAGGCCGCAATATGTTGGCCGAAACGTCAGCTACAAGCAAATCCACGCGGTTTCTCCCGGACAGCCAAGAGACATACTCCGGCCGCGGAACCCTACGTAATCATAATTCTTCAGTACATTAGTATATTTATTCGTTTCAAGAAGTCCCTCATCTCACGTACACGGAAATTCCAGAGATTTCGTCAATCACCGACATTCTGCGTGCTTTGGAGGTGCGAGCACTCAAGAACCGATCAACGAGTACAGGCAAGGCTTACAATATCAGGAAAATGATCTAAGAATCGTTGATCTGGAGCACAAAGTTCTCAAAACAGACGTGAGGTCGTTGTACTCCCCCTCACTCCTTATTACAAAATGACAAAATGACGAAAGGACAAGCTTTGCTTTTCCCAGTATCTTGCGCAAGGAAATAGAAACATTTCCTGAAGAAGCCTCCCGTTGGATGTAATTCAACGCGCATGCGCGAATAAATCTTTTCACCCTGCACGATGCTAACAGACCGCCTGGGATAGCTCAGTGAAAAAGCTGTTGCCACTGCTGTAGCTTTACGGATCAGGAGGTCCAAGCGTTCCAATCCTACTGGTAGCACAGTTTCCACACTACCTAGATTCCTGGAAAGAAATTCAGCTGCAGTATGTAGGAGAATTCTATAATCCGTCTGTGGTTGTACTTTAATAAACGGGTCACTGACAGCGCGATCTTTCCTACTTCGTCCTTGTCCCCTCTTTCCATTCTCACAACTTCCCTACTTCCCCACAAACTTCCCCACGAGTCGACGTGTAGGAAAATGCCGTATCTCGGAAATAAACTAATCAATTGCGATGCTAAGAGGATGCCAAGACAGACGCTCTCGGACGAAATGGGCATAGACGCAAAGCTTTCGACAGAAGTGAATTGTCAAAAACCGAACACATGTTAATTTGAGATACTGTTCTAATATAATGTACCTTCTTAGCAACGTGTGTCTTTATCCCCTAGTAGTTGAAGTGAAAGCATGTGGAAGTCCTGTCTTTGAGAGTCTTTGCTTCCCTCTGGGATAATGAACTTCTTTGTATTGCATTTCTGCCAAATTGATAAAAGATACCATAAAACGTTTGAAATTGGAAGGGGTAGTTAGATTTTTTTACTAAACTACTATTACTTTTTACTTTCTCCCACATTGCAAACCCGCATTCAAGAATACGTGTTACCGTTAAACACATGGGTAAGGTTTGGTAAAGCGTCAATCTATTATCGATAATATAGATCTATTAGTTTCATTTACTTTTATATTAATTGTCGTATTCCTAACGTGTTTATATGATTTCTAAGGAAAACGTTTAAAATATATGTTTTGATCGCAATCTGAAATTTCAGAACGTTAACTGTCATGGAAATGTATAGAGTAACGTTAATTTTTAATTTAGAAACATTAACAAATTTAGGTTATGATAACAGTTACAGAATAAATGATTAGCGATATTGTAACCTCAACTAATAATAAATAAATTTTGATCCAGAAATGTACATTCTCACGCTTTGTGAAAAATATGTACACTATGTAAAAAATGAATTATTTGAAAAAAAAAACCCCGTCAACAATTTTAACTTTAAACACGCGTAACTTTTGGAATTTTCAATTTCACACCCGAATTCTCTTTTTGCGTGAAAATTTAGTTTGTATTATGTTTTTGGACAACAGACTCGAAAGTCGAAGATTACGTATTTGGGGAATTTAGGTTGAAACAAAACCCTCCACATTTGAATTTGCATGTAAAAACATTGGTATAAAATACAAATGATATGAGGTTCAAGGAAAAAAACTTGTTTTTTAACTATTTATTTTTAGGAAAAACATCTTTCTTATATCGGAATGGATATCGATGTGATATTTTTTCATAGTGCGCAGACATTTATTTATTTATTTATTTATTTATTTATTTATTTATTTTACGTCAAAAAAACGGTTAAAAACTGCGTATGACGTGCTATGGGGAAAAGTGAATTGTGTGCACATTTTCAAAATTCTGTGATCCCTACTCTAAGTTATATACTACTTAAATTTTGAATTTTGAAAGGGAGAAAAAAAACAAAAACTCCCATGTAATAAAATCTATTTTCATGGATAAATAAGCAATAAATTTTGAATTTTGAAAGGAGAAAAACAAAAACTCCCATGTAATAAAATCTATTTTCAAAGATAAATAAGCAATAAATTTTGAATTTTGAAAGGGAGAAAAACAATAAAAAAAACTCCCATGTAATAAAATCTATTTTCAAAGATAAATAAGCAATAAATTTTGGCTCTTATTACTTCCTGCCGCGACATGGAAACGATAATTTGAATAATTGTATTTCCCACTGAATTCTAGAAGACGTGCACAGGAAATGAAGTTACATTTATGTCCAGAAGAAAACAAGGGCCATCTCAGCATTTGCTCAATGGATCAGGAAACTGGACGAAAAACCTGATCGAGATGGGGGTCATTGACCCGGAAGCTGTAGTACAATAGTTGTTACAGGTTGTTTATACTAATTTACACAGTTCAAATGGTAAATAAAGCATTATGTATCATTGTTAAAATTAATGTTACTTTTCTTGTGATGCTCAGTATAGTCTCTAATTGTATAGAAACAGTTATGCAGCAGAAACGATTTCACTTGGGACATTTGGAGCTCATACTATGTTATTCAATTCAAATGGTTTTCAATTTCAGTCTATGAATTTATAATTTTTCAAACAAAATTTGCAACATTTTTGTGTCTGCTTAACCTCTGATATTATCTTTTTATAAGTTGCTCTTAAATTATACTTGTTTTTCCATCAACTACTTACCACTTGACTATACTACGTTTACATTTGTAGATTACATTACATTTTCTCTTGTATATATCTGTCATGTGGTTTGGCGAAAGAGCGGGCCTGATGGCTCACGCCTCGCCATATCAATAAAGGCATTCCAATCTTTTTGAAGTGTCAAAACTGCTCAGAAATTTTCCTAATTTGTGTATAAATTAAAAAGGTCAAAGGTCAAACATATGCACTATATATGTTTCTTCTAGTTTTTTACATTACTTTAAACAAATCAAAAAAATGTGGACCAATCGGAAGGGCTCATGCTTTTTTCGGCCGATTTCACGTGGAATTACCCATATTAGCAATGACATAGTTGTGCTAGACCAATTATGTCTCAAGTATCAAATATCTATTCACCAATTCATTTTATGTTAACTGTGACTAATTACGGTATTTTGTTTGTAAATTATTTTAAAGATTTATCAGTCATACATTGCCCATGTTTATTAATAATTGTAACATCGTGATAGATCATGTACAACTTACTCTGCCTTGATGAAGGTCACGACAATGGGCAATAACGTTGACAACTATTTTATGAAAAAAATTGTATATGTGTCAATGTAATTTTAATTGACAACATTGAACTCTACTCATGTAAATAGTTTTGAATTTTTATGTATATTCGGCTGTATACAATGGTCGATGTGTATTGAATGTGTAATGAAAATGTGCATTCATACTAAAAGTTAATATTGTATTGTTTCCGTTACAATACGAGAACGTATGTACTGTTGTAGTACCACTTGTTGTTCTTTTAAAGCATATAAAATTAAAAATTTCTCACTTGCATTTACCATTGATTATTTTTCAAAACATATTTTGTAAAAACATGTATTTTAATTCATTATTATTTTCTATCATATGCTTCTCTTTGTCCAGTGGGAAAAAAACTCCATAAATCTCTTATCAGTAGTTTGGATTTTGATCCCACTTATCCTTTGTTTATCTCAAAGAATTGTCTATTTTGATAAATATATCAAATTTTGTCTTCACCTCCTTCGCTAGGGTTTAGAATGTCATTTTAAAATATGGTGCGAACATTGATAACAATAATAAAAACGCCATGTCGACTAAATGATTCGAAGCAGAGATAACACAATTTGATGTTATGTCAGTGCGTATAGTGAATATTATTGGTTTGACGAAGAGATCATAAGAAAAAGTATTTTTAAACAAATTGACGAATAGTTTACATACTAATAGTATACAGGGATGTAGCCAGAATTATCCTTGGAACAGGAGAACAGTGAGATAGTAATTACAGAGACAATTCAAACAATTCTGTCATCAGTTCGGGGTGAGAGGGAAACGACGTCTATGAGCTCCTGGTACCAACCGTTCTTTGCATGTGTTAACCTTCCATCAGGCGTGAAGTATCTGAGAGACATACTTGATTTATTTGTTAACTCATTTTCGTACCAGCATCATTGCGACAGTTGAAAATATTAATACCTTTTTACAATCCGTTGTTCTTTATCAGTTCAGTAGCGAGTTAAAGTTGGATGGGTTGTAACGGCTAAGTTATGACCCGTGAGTGTAGAGCAAGTTTTTGCCACGGATGGCCGCGATTCTCTTCCCTCGTTGGATGGTGAGATCCTGCTCGAACTTACACATTAGCTTGCGGTCCCCCCCCCCCCAACTAGGTGTCTAGCAACGAGCAGGGAACGCCCTAGTGCACACAAGCTCTAAGCTCCCGACCGATTTCCCGATGTGTGTGGTAGTGTAGTGAATGTAAGTGTGTGGGTAAGAAGAAGGATGAGGAAGGAAAGTTCGCGCGCGGTCCATTGCCGGTTTGTCAAGGTAATACTCCCCCATTCCTTGGGTGTTGATAGGACAAACCGCGGAAAACTACTGAACAACCAGCCGCTAGAATTCTTCTCCGGACTCAAGAACTTTATCTACCTATCTAGTTGGTGTCGAAAATTTTGTCACCGTCGGAACTCGAACCTTAGAACCCTGCTAACCGAGGAACTGCAGAAGCACATCCATTGACGCTTGGAGCCACTCCGACATAATGAAACAAAGTAACTGCAGACATTGTCACTTTGAAGTTGACAACGCTCGTACCTTCCTTAAGCAAGAACGAACCACCAGAGTGAGTAAAATTCTGCAGAAAAGCGCAGGGAAGGACGGAGTAGAGAAAACCCCCCTTCCGCTGTGACCTTCGGTGCTTCTGTCTCCGCCATCACTCCCGCCCTCGGGCGATGTCCGCAAGGCGAAATGTCAACAGATAACCAACTTACCGAAGTTCTATTCGACCCAAGTAAAAAGCCCTCCACTTCAAAAGTGTATTATAGAAATTCCAAACAAAAAAGAGAGCAGCTAGAAAACTTCACGCTATCTCCAATTGACCACCACAAAGCTTTTTGACAAGTTTCCAGCTTCTGTGCCATCGGAGGTTGCGTTTCCTGAAAGTTGATTGCGAGTTTGGGTGGGTGCACGTCCGCCCGGAGCACCAAGCCCATAGGGCTCTCCCCCGCAGGCCTTCCTCGCAGCCCCTGGCAGCGAGGGTTTAGAGCTCAGTTTCACCCCGTTCGAAAGAAGCAGCAAAAACGGCGAAAGAAGACATAAGAAGAGATTCATTAATGGCTCATTAATTTCTCATGAGGTTTAGTTCACTCTTCCTCTCTCTAAAAGAAAAAAAATCGGGGTAGCCACGGAAATGACCGATTAGAATACGCGGCCTCTCAAACGCTCCACCAGAAAGGGGATTCCGGTCTCTCAGCTTTTAGCTGTTGTCACAGTTTTTCGAAAGTTGCTGCTCCAATATTGGAGCTCAGTGAGTACACAGCTTCTGTTTTCCTCCAAGCAACCACATCCAGCATATCATTCATATTTTTGGAAATTATTAATTACTTACTTAACTTTTTATTTATTTATTTATTTATTTATTTATTTATTTATTTATTTATTTATTTATTTATTTATTTATTTATTTATTTATTTATTTATTTATTTATTTATTTATTTATTTATTTATTTATTTATTTATTTATTTATTTATTTATTTATTTATTTATTTATTTATTTATTTATTTATTTATTTATTTATTTATTTATTTATTTATTTATTTATTTATTTATTTATTTATTTATTTATTATTTATTTATTTATTTATTATACAAAAGTGTCATAAGTTCTGGTCGTCTTCATAAAATTATATAGTATATGGTCAATTTTAGCAAATAATGTTAATTAACAAATGCGCATGAAATAGCGGGCATGAATGGCGGTTTGGAACGAGTAATGGCGGCTCCTGATAGGAGCTATTTTTTTGTGTTTCTAGTGCATTCTTGATTTTGGGAGGGTGTGAGGGATGACTATTTTGTTGATTTTGTCTCACCATACTTGGTGGTGCTAACTGGTGCACGCCACGAGTGGTTTGTCCCAAGGGTACGTCCTGGAAGCACATAAGTGATAAACATATAAGGCTGGGTGGTGCTATTGGTATTCAGGTCTTTTTCAGGTTGTTCTGGAAGAACATTCAAGAAGGCACTTGCTTTTGTCTTAAGTGCACTACTACTATATCTGAGATGGCTGCAAATAATTCATATCTTTTAAAACACTCGAAGCGATAAATAAATTAACATCAAAGTTGGTTTTCGAGCGGAGCTTTGAAGCTAACATTGCTGCTATCAACGGTAAACTATCATCTACCGATAGCTAACGACGATGAAAGGTTGAAAACTAGAAAACTATGGAGGATTAGCTGCGTGGTATGGAAAACCAAATCTTGAGCGAGATCTCTGATCGCATTCATCCAGAGAGTAATGTTATTTAGTTTGGTTTACTTGAAAAAAGAAGTTAGAACTGCAGCTGAATTGAGGACTAATTACAACGAATCTGTCGAATCTTGGATTAAAAATATTGATTTTGGGGATTCTTCCCTTAAAACACCATATAGTATTGGGAAATTTGTCACCAACTCATCGAAAACTTGACCATTAAAAATTTATACCAAGCACGCCAAGATAAAGTACTTGTGTTACTGAAGAAATTTTGAGCTGTGGGAAGGATTCAATTAAGCTACGACACCAAGGATCAGACTCCAATGTTGCAGGAGAAATACAAAATGCTGAGGAACGAGATAAAAGCTATGACACCGCAACAACAGTTGCAATGGAGAGTCCAATATAAAAGCGAAGTGCCAAGATTATGAGAAGGAGAAATGTGCCGATATCTCAGTAAAATCGCGACTTGAATTGTGTTGCTACTATCACAACGCTTGCAGCGAATAGAACAAATGGCACCCTTTTTATGTGAATGACACGACTCGTTAAGATATACTTTCTATTACTAAATCTTGGCTTACGGCTGAAATAACTCATTTGAGTTTAAATGCGGCAATGTCTTTGAAGTTATGAGATGAGATCGACAATTAAAACAATTTGGTGGAGTATTTATAACTATTAATAAAAATTACTATTCTATCTTAAATTTAGATAATTATTGATGATATTGTTAGTATTATTGTTTTATTTGTTAGAATAAGTTCTGTTTTATTTCAATTAACATGTCGCCTACTTTTGAAATCGCCAATTTGAGCTTTTATTTCGTAATATAATGTCCTTGAGTATTGTGTACGGCAATAGCTTGCTCTTACTTGGAGATTTTAACATTCCCAAGTACTCGACATATGTGAAGCACAATTCTTTGAGAATGCTACAATTCACTTTCTTATGAACTTAATAAAGTATATCATCTTGAGCATTTTAGCAATATTAAATACAATAATAATAAAGAATTGGAAATTGTTTTTGAAAACTTTTAATGTAATGTTAGCGAAGAAACTAATAATGTTGACAGCTCTCACCTTCCATTATCAATAGAATTCTGTGTTTAGAAGAAAACTAGTTTTTTAGTGATTTTAGTTAGTTTGTTTAGTGATTTGCCTCTTCTAGCTAGTATTTTACAACTCTTGCGGGCGCCTCTCGCATCCCAATCTCCATACCGCTCTATCATTTCATTCATTGCCTTCTAGACTTATTCTTTGCATATCTTTGAAACCTGATTCTTCCATTCCTCTCTGGGTCTACCTCTTTTTCTTCTGTTAAAACCACAAACATTTCTGGGCCATCTCCCACAATCAAGCCTTTGCACGTGTCAAACCATTTCTACCTTGGTGTTTCCAATTCATCTACAATTCATTTTTGAACTTGCATTCGCTCAATAATTTCTTCACTTTTAATATGTCCCATTTTAGATAGTCCACAACGTCTAAAAAATTATTATTATTCCAAGTTAGTTTTCTAGAACTGGGGAATGGAAATGTCTAGTTTTTCAAATGTTAATCTCGCGCTTTTAAAATTATTATTATTATTATTATTATTATTATTATTATTATTATTATAGCATAAAAATAATGGCATTAATAATTTGGAAATTTTAGTTAAAACTAAACCAAATCATTCGAAAACATACTGCAATATTCAAGTCAGAGAAAATAAATATCTTCAACAGATATACAAGTATCATAGACAGATTAAGATCAAGGAAACATTGTTAAAGAAATTTTAAATAAACTCTGACATTGACATTGTTCAATACATTAACATTATACAATTAATTACAACATTGCAAAAAGTAATTAGCGATAAATTCAAAATGTGTAATAATGAAATAGAAAAGACACTTATTAAAGATTCTTTCGTGTTTGGGCTGTAACCACGGGAAATGTAAAAAAAGTATAATTGCAATAAGCTAGTCATATCCGTGCGTAACATCCTCTGTTACAGATATCAGTGTAGACAATTTTTTAATTTGTTACTGCATCATATAATTTGTCTGGCATTTTTTGCGAACTGATAACATTGCTCAAGATTATTTGTGGAATGCTGTGCATGCTGATATTGAATAAGTTTAGTGGAAATTATAGAAAATGCATGATAATTTGACGTCTGTACTTCGATCATGTTCCTTCACTGCTTCTGAGGTACTATTGAATTTAATTGACTTGAATTGAATGTGCCTTATTTTACGTGGCGAGACTCAGGCCATGAGGTCTGCTCTTTCGCCTGATCACGCAAATTCCGCTACGCTCCTGTCACCAACCATGGGAGAAAGAAAGTATTACTTGGGCGACGAAAAGGCCGATTTGAATTTAGCTCAGAGGCATCATTTAGGCTTGAGGATTTTTTACATGCAGTAAATCTACTTATATGGGACAGCCGGCTTTACTTCCCCTCCGAATGAAGGCGTACGAAGGATTTTTTCGCCCTTAAAAATCCACAGCTTCAATCGGGTTCGAACCCGCAAACTTGGGTTTAACAGTCCGATACGCTAACCGTTACACCATCGCCGCCGCAAACTATTTGAGGGTACTCACGGTATCCTCAAATCTTATCTTTCTTAAGATCTGTTAAGTCGGTATATATTTTGTGTTTGGGATACTTCATTTGAAGATTCAATATTTTCAAGATATTCTAAAAACTGTTTCTAAATTTCCAGTTTAATTTTCTCTCGGATAGAGCAAAGGACTGAAGTGGCGTAGGTCTAATTTTCGTTGAACATTCACAATGTTAAGTACTGCAAATGTTCGAACGTTTCTCAGCGTTCTCCTACGATTACAGTAATGAATATACATATTTTATTAAAAAGAAATCTTATCTTCAAAGACTTAAATATGGTCGTGAATAATTTGTCGAAAATATGAATAATTTTCACGTGATATTGCATCAAATATATGTAATTTTTTAGCAATTTTTTTTCTCAAAAAGGGTTTCCGATTTTTTATTTAATTCTTTTATCAGATGTAGCAAAGGACTCTAAAAAATTATACTTGTCTCCTTTTTGCTAATCTCTGTAATCTCGGAAATTGCAAAAGATTAACTTTCCAAAAGTACAATATTGATGAAAGAGATTTTTCTAAATACATCGTTTTAAAAAAAATTAATGTTTAAATAAAATTCCAATAATGCTCGAATGTATGTGCTGTTGTAGCACCACTAGTTCACAGTTTTGCATACTTCATCAGATGATAGGAAAACACCTGCAATTTCAAAGCTAGTATTTCTCCAACGTCGAGCAAACGTTCTCATCCACAATGCGGGTCCCCTCTGGCTCTGTGGCCAATAATTGCTCGCGCCGTTTCTCATCGCTATCTCCGTCTTCCCGCGCCTTCCGGACTCCATCTTGTAGTTCGCGTGTTGCAACAGATCACGCGCCGAGCAAGCCGCGGAGCACGCCGTGCCGCTTCGCCGGCTATTAACATAAGAGCCACCCACGCCGTGCCAAATCCTCTGCAATACAATCTTTAGAACGCGCTTTAATTACCCACGCACAAAAAAATTGTCAGACTCAAACGCTGGGCACATGTTTCTCTATGTATGTCAACGCGATGAACCCGACTTTGAAGCCAGAATTGTGCCACCATCTTCCAGTTTTTTAAATCGCAAAAACACAGTGAAGTTTAAATCTACAATTTTGAAAATTTCTTGCGATTTAAAAAAGTTGGAAGGAGATGGCGGAATTCTGGCTTCAGATTCGTATTTTTTGCGTCGTCTACAAGTACATAGAGGAACAGGTGTCAAGTTTTTGGGTCTGACAACAAAAATTACAATTCCACGGTGGTTTCTCACGATTTAAAAATGGAGGATGGTGACGCAAATTCTGACTTCAGATTTGGATTGAGCGGTGATGAAAACATAGAGAAACATGGGTCATATGTTTGGGTCTGACAACTACCCTCGAAAACAACAAGAAAAAAGTACAATTTCATAGTGTTTTTTCGCGATTAAAAAAAGGAGGGTGGTGGCGCAATTTCGGGTTCAGATTCGGATTAAGCGCGTGGAAAGAACATAAAGAAACATGTGTCAAGTCTTTGGGTCTGTCAACTTTTTTGTGTGCCTGTGCTATTTATTTATTTCTTCACAAATTTACGGCAAAATCAGTAAACATATGTGTGACGTATACACTCATAAGAGCACTCTGGACCCAGAAAGACGCGACCGACCCTGTGATTTTTGAAAACAAGTCCAAATATTTTTTAAAGTTAAAAGCAATTTTTTTCTTGCAGAAGAAAGATATTTCTGTGTGTCAGTTCATTGTCACTGCTGTGGAGTATGATTTTAACGGAGAAACAAATGTGTAAAAATAATAAAAATTTAACTGCTTCAAGCTGTGTCTTCCCTTTAACACCAGCGCACAGGACGTTGCTCGGGACTCGCGAAGTCGGGCCGAGGACGGAATGCTTTGAGGACGGTGGGGGTCATCCCCGCTCCATGGTTGCGCCCCAGACAGCGTGGCTGGCACAAAGGCCCACCGCCGTCTCTCTCGCTCTCCGTTTTTTTTCATTTATTTGACATAGATGGTGAATACGTAGCTCAGTTGAAATAACTCTACATATGTTTGATGGCTTAGTACTAACTTAAATTAAAACTTAAAACTAATACAAGGGTTGAGGTTACCCATGGGGCTCCTCTAGTCGGGATCTAGATCGGCGATTTTTTTGAGAAAAATGTGGAATGGAAACTTATTTTGTATTCGTGTTCTATGTGATGGGTTTTTGCCGAGTCTGTAAACTGATAATGAAGGGATTTGGGATATGTTTGTAAAGAAGTTGGTTGCTAGATATGTGATGTGATGGTCTATAGTCTCTAGGTCGAATTCATTATGTAACTGTTTGTTGGTGACATACCAGGGAGCGTTTGAGATAATTCTGAGGAATTGGTTTTGTATTATTTGTAATTTACTTTGGTTGGTTTTTGCTGCATTTAACCAGATTGGGCAAGCGTATAGTAGCAAGGGTCTTATTATTGTTTTAAATATTAATAATGCTGAATTATATGATAATGGTCTGGATCTGTGTATTAATGGCTTAAGTTGTATTAATTTGATTTTGACTTGAATGATTTTGGTATCTATATCCTGCTTCCAATTGAGTTTTGGGTCCATGTTCAGTCCTAACTATTTGATTGGTGTATTAAGAGGGAGCCAGTTGATAAGTGTATTGTTTAGCATGAGTGGTCGCGGGGGTGAGTATGGACGGAGTGTGAAGATCTTGGCGGCCGCTTTGGTTGGGTTGAGTTGAGTTGGATTTTATATTTTGAATCCCAGCTGTCTATTATGGTAAGGTACAATTGAACTTTGTTGCTGCAATCAGTAAGTGAAAGACCGAAGTTATAGAAGGCTGTATCATCAGCAAATTGTGCAATGTGGATGTCGTTAAGTTTGGGAATGTCTGCAACATATAAATTAAATAAAGTAGGTGATAGAGTTGATCCTTATGGTAGTCCCGCTAAAATTAGTCTTGGGTTTGAATGGTGGTTGTTTAAATTTACGGAAAGGTTCTGTTACTGAAGAATCCCTCCGGTAGCCACACCAACGGTACGCGGTCGGCAGTCCCTTGCATCGCGGATTTTGGGCAATGCTGTTATCTGCTGATTATTTAGTTGGGGGGGATAGAAGTGTCCTCAGATGGACCGTGAGATCCGATGGCGACATACACGTTGCGGTAATTATTATCAATGTATTGCTCCGACATTCGGCTACTGTAGATTGAAGAAACCCACGGAAAACCATCGTTCAGAGCAGCCTGCCGGAAGTATTCTACTCCAGACAGCGGTTGAATTCTGCCTATGTATCTTGTTAATGCCGAAAATGCCACCACCGGGGAGACTCGAAACCTCGGAACTCCAGATCAGATTCGCTGCAGAGGGTGCACTTCCACATGGAAACCAAATTGTGTGATTGATAGGAAGCAATAATATTCCGTCTGTTGTCCGGAAACGCAAACGGTTGTGGGCCGGTTAAAGTATTCCAACAGTATTAAGCAGCATCTAGAAAATTTGTGTGAATTGTTTCCAATCGTTCTTTGTCGAAGTCAATACATAAATAAAGCAATTGTCGTGTGAATCGCTTCCAGTGATCCGGTCGTTGCGATTTGCCTCGCGTGTGGGTTTAATTCTGCCGGTGGGTTTGAAGCAAGAGGCGATGCTGCCCACCATATCGTTCTTTTTCATGGTCTAGTTCTCCTTTGGAGTACAAAAGCAGGCCATCAAGGTTCCGACAGCCCCAGGAGCTCGTGTTGCTGGCCCATCCCCACCTCGTTGGGACGCATTCGGCCGGAGGCCCGTAGTCCCAAATGCAGCACGGCTGCGCGGGCTCACTCTCTGCACACGCACAGCACATTCGCAAAATTCACGTAACAACATCGTAATGCACTGCAACATTACGTACATGAATAATGCTTTCTGTTGTGAGTTGTTGATACTGACTATTGACAAATATGATTCCTATGTAATATCTTAAAACCAAAGATATATGTATTGTCTTAAAATATATTCCCTCCCTTACGTGTCAGTTTTGACCACAATTACTCACCGAAAAAATGTAGGCAAGGCAAAAGTATTCCAAGTTCAATGAAGAGAGTAGAAATCACGCTTATTATTTGTAGGTACAATTTGTTCCACAGTCTACACGTCAAGGAATTGTGGAATATCTCTCTCGTGATTACACTCTTATGTAAACATAAGACCTTCTTATGTACAAATAATGAAAATGGGTGCAATTTACTAATTTGAAAGTGCTGAAATCAATGCAATTCACAGAACTTTTTTATTATGTCACATTTATTAATTACATTATTTTTGATTCTACATTCTAGATGACTCTTAAATATAATACGTCAAAAGTTAAAATGCAATAGACAATTATTTTTACTTTTTAAATAAAAAGTTAATATTAATACAGCTATTAAAATGTGTTCACTATTTTTGAAAATACACAGCAGTGGACTGGCTCTTATACGCTGACTTGAGAGTATCCCTGTAAGGGAAGCAGCACAAGTTACCCATTATGAAACTTTCCACCTCCCTTGATATCGTCGTTCTATTAGGGCAATTTACGCATGAAATCGTTCTCCATGATCATCATTTATGTCACTCAAATTATGAGGAAAAACGTGCAATTGGAAATTCAAGAAATGCAAATTTAACGACATTCAACAGCCAAGAACTTGATAAGCTTGAACTAAATCACGAACCAATACACCATAATTGCGACATTTTTACTTCCCAGGAAGTCACAACATTAAGCTGAAAACGATTTCCACGCTGCTAGTTCTACCTTGTTAATTTTTAGTTTCAAAATCTGTGTCAGGACAGAGGTTCCTTATTTGAGAAAAATGCTTGACTATCTTTCTGCGAGCTCATGTGCAAGAATAGTATTTTTCTCGATGAATCAGAGGAGCATGAGCAACATTTCTTTCACCAATTGTACCCTGTTCACGTCTCGACCAATTTCTTTGACATACAATGCGTTTCTGTGTCTCTGCTATCTTAAAGATACAAAAAACAACAATATTTTGTAAATCCTCCTGGCATACCTTGAAGTATGTCTGTAACCTTCAAGTCAAAACAAATCATCCAGGTGAACATGTTATAGCTGTTAATGGCCGGGAAGATAGCTTTCACTGCATCATATGTCTCGTTCATTCCCACTGCATGAGAAAGGGGAATGGAAGGCCACTTATTTCCATTATGCTACATCACAGCCTTTAAACGTAACTTTGAAGCGTCTAGAAAGAGACGCCACTTACTCGGATTGTGCTCAAATTCCAGTGCGTGCAAGTGTCCAGTCACATTGTTACAAACCACATTAAAATTTCCATTGAAAAGAACTTTGTGAATTGTTTACTTCGATCCCGGTATACTGATATAGCCGTACTTGATGCCAAAAGGTTCCACTGTTGTAATCTGAAGCCAAGAATTTCAGTTTGGTTTTGCGTTATATTGAGATCTCGCACTAACACGTAATCCTTGTAAAGTCATTGAGTTCAGCCTGCTGAATTTGATGTGGCCTTCGTTCGCAAGTGAACATGATGTATCAAAAGTGATACGTCTCGTTCACTTGCACTGTGAAACAAAATTTTCGAGTCGAGTGCAGTGGTTGGTGCCATGTGAATTAGCAATTGCGATCCGTGTGCACAGGTTTCATTGCTAACGCGACGTCAGTGTATAGCAATGCGTGTTTTTTGATAAATAACCTTCAACGTTAGTGAGGTAAAAAGAGCAGACCGCCACAATTCGGCAAATACTTGGTGAATCATGGGGATCCCGAACTTTCAAGTTTACCTTTAATCCTCTTAGTACACTTAGTGTCACCACACAAGAAACGCAACACACATGGGGAGTCCACGGCTTGTCTTGGTCACCGAGAGGACAACCAAAATAGTTAGCTGTTGGTAAGCTTTGCGACACATATCTCTCTTCCGATTTCTAGTTTCTTTCCCACGCACACAACATAATGTATCTGGGTGATTTATACAACCACGACTTTTACATGTCCACGAAATATGGAAATACACACCACGAAAAATGGAATTCTGGTTGTTTTTAATCATACTTTCTAATCCCATACATAAATTCGGTGTTATCGATAAACATGCAGCAAATGCGCGGGAGCATTAGCCGATGTTGCTAATATCAATATTGTTATTTTCTCTGAAGAACGAATCGACCGCAATAACAGTGACCGCACAGGAAATGACGTCATGGGTAACAAAGAATTGGTGTGGGTATGAATTTTTTGTTTGCATATTTCGTATCAGCGCGCTGAAAATAATAAGAAATACAAACTGGATTACCAAATGGCTGTTGTTTAGTTTAAAGGGGTTTTTAGAGGAATTTAAAGAATTCGGAATGTATAGCATAATTAACATAATTTTGCGTTCAAGTCAGTCACTGGAAGTTCCATTTAAGATTTCACTGAACTGAGAGACCAAAAAAATGTAACTTCTCTACCATCAGTTATTTGGGTATTATCAATGAAGAATATAATAGTTGGTATAAGATGAAGGACAGCATTGAACAATTTTTTCCTTCGTTAATTTGATAATGCAAATGCACTTTGAACCGTCTAAAACCGTACTAGCTCTTTTTCTTAAAGAATATTCGCATCATCAACGAAGGAAATTGTTATTCCGTAGAATATCGTTTACACGTAGAATATGATACGGTCGCTAAAAGGAACCTCTGCGGGACCCCATGTTCAGTTGGAAATTAATGGGGAAAAATTAGTAGATGATGTCATTGCATTCCTGTAAGGTATTTCTACTCTCGGAAAGCGATGGCAAGATAATGGATTTACAGATTCTGGGGCCATGATATATAGTCTCTAACAAGATAATTTTTAAACCAAAATGTTACGGTCAATGACATCACATAGTTTCAAAAATCTCTAACTACGCCAATGGGCACTACATTTTGACTAAAACAATCCATGGCCTAGGCGGGACTTCCCCCCCCCCAGAATCCACAGCACGCAGCTGCTGCTGTGACCTCTGCTCAACGGGACCCGGCTTTGCATTCTTACTTAATAAAATCTTCACTGAGAGGTCGCAGTGTTTTATTTATAATTATGACCGTCAACATTAAATTTCCTCCGCATCCTTATACTGCTCCCAACACACTCCCAATAACGTTTATTTTTCTTTATTTTGTTTATTTTATTATTTTACTGTTAATGTTGTGCGCGGTTTGCGCTCCCGGTGCTCATCCTGCACATCCTTCGCGAGGCCTCCCAGCTCCTCAACGCCATGACCCCCTCTCCTTTACTATGTCCATGATTGATTTATTGATTGAGGGATGTTGCCGGGTACGTCAACAGCTTTGGTCATTAGTTTCGTTTATGCTGTGAATATTTTTATCCTGAGAGGTGTTTCCCCCCACTGAAATGTGAAACCTTGGCCCGATCTACACATAGGCTTGATAGGTTGATTGATTGATTTTTTCGTGTTTCCGGACGCGTCAACTACTGTGGTAATTAGTCCCGTTAGTGTAGTGCATGTTTGTTTCTCGGGAGATGGCGGTGATCTTCCCCCGCTGGATAGCGAGATCCGACGCCGACCTGCCGTCGGCTTGTGGGATTTCCCCCTAACCAAGACTCTCCCACTAGCGGGGCACCGCCCCAGCCGGAACAAGCTCTAAGCTCCCGACCGGTCTCCCGGAATATGTGATAGTGTAGTGCATGTTAGTGTGTGCGTGTGTGTGTAAGGGGAGAGGATAGGACAAGGAAGAGGAAGGACAGATCGCGCGCGGTCCGTAGCCCGTTTGGTAAGGTACTGCTCCGGCATTCACCTGGTGTTGATCGGAGAAACCACGGAAAACTACCGATCAGAGCAGCCGGCCGCTAGAATTTTCCTCCAGACAGCGACTGAATTCGACCTAGCTGAAAAGCTAATGTCGAAAATTCTGCCGCCGTCAGGACTCGACTTTAGGACCTCCCGGTCTGAGGGCTTGATAGGAATTTCTCCTTCCACATATCGCTTCCATTGACACCGCCGCAGCCAGGACACGTACTAAGCTACCGACAGATCGTAAGGAGTGAGGAAAGACATGGAAGAGGACGGAAAGATCGCGCGCAGTCAGTGGCCTATTTGTTTGGGAACTGTTCCGGCATTCGCCTGGTGTTTATCGGATAAACCACAGAAAACCACCGATCAGAGCAGTCGACCTAGCTGTCGGTCGTTGATTATATTGAGAGCGCGTGTCGTCTTCGATGCCCACCGCATTTCTCCGCTCGTCCTGCTCTCCCGACGTTACCTCTGAGTTGACGTTCTGAGCTATTCCCCTTCCCCGCAACTTCAGTCCACATGGTTTACCGAGCTTCCTTCCGCAAGTTTCGCTCCTAAGAGGTGGAATAGAAGCTCCTTGTACTCTTTCCTTTTCTGGTTTATGGCCTTCGTCATTTCGGCTACGCTAATGCGAGAGTCTTCAGTGATATTTTAAATCAAACGCCAAGGGAGAGAACGGGCTCCGTGTTAGAAAATTGGCCGAAACTATTTTAAATGGTATAAATATTCCTGCCAATTAAAAATGCAGTATTTTTTAATTGGTAATTTAAGGTCAACATCTAGATCATTAGCGACCACTACTGGTGTTAACGGCATGGTAACAATGAAGATGAAAGGATGTGGTGATGATGTGGGGTGAAAGGACGAACACAAATACAACCACGCCCGAGGCGAGACTCAAACCCGCAACCCTTCGGTCTGAGATCAATACGACACTACTGCCTTAGCGATCTCGGCCACCTGGCAGGCCACAGTATTTTTTGTCTATTTTTGTGGTGTTTGATTTCTGTTTGATTTAATTAATTTTTCGTCCAAAAACAGGCAAAACTGAATGTGACGGATGGGACAGAAGTGAAATTTGTGAACATTTTCTTGAGCTTCTGAATTCCTTCCCCGTTCTTTAATAATATACATAGTTTTGTACATTATTCAGCTTTGATTAGAAGACTTTCTCGATTGTTTGGTTAGTTGGTTGATTGATTGATTTTTTCGTGTTTCCGGGCGCGTCAACTGCTTTGGCCATTAGTCCTGTTAGTGTAGTACATGTTTTTTCACGGAAGCTGGCGGTGCTCTTCCCCCGCTGGATGGCGAGATCTGGCGCCGACTTCCCGTCGGCTACTGGGGTTTCTCCCTAACCAGAACTCCCCCACAAGCGGGGCACCGCCCCAGCCGGGACAAGCTCTACGCTCCTGACCGGTCTCCCGGAATATGTGGTAGTGTAGTGCATGTTAGTGTAACTGTGTGTGTAAGGGGAGAGGATAGGACAAGGAAGAGGAAAGACAGATCGCGCGCGGTCCGTGGCTCGTTTGGTAGGGTACTGCTCCGGTATTCGCCTGGTGTTGATCGGAGAAACCACGGAAAATTATCGATCAGAACAGCCGGCCGCTAGAATTCTCCTCCAGAGAGCGACTGAATTCGACCTAGATGAAAAGCTAGTGTCGAAAATCCTGCCGTCAGGACTCGAACCTAGGACCCGGTCAGAGGCGCTGCAGTGACATGAGTTGATGCACTGAGCTACCGCTCCCGGTGATTAGTTGGTAGTTCAAGTGTTTTGATGCATGCTTTGTAAACACAACGCTTGTTCAAAACCAGTCTGAAAATCGAAAAAACCGAACAATATAAACAAAAATTCCAATTTGCCATTGCCAGTGATCAGCCCCTGAGTTCGCGTACGACCAACACAAGTGCAGATGAAACGGGTCAAAAACGGATCATATGTAACTTCACTATATGAGATTTCCTCTCACTTGTTCATAGGCTAAAAGTGGTTATCATCAACCCTACTACACCCTCTAGACGTTTGTAACATTTATTCTTAACCATCTGCAGAGAAAGATAAGAAATAATTAGACACACTATTAGAAAGATAATGGACTTAATGTGGTACTCGGAGGCAGATGGGGCAGAGGAAATCGACATAGAACGACGCGACGAACTCGGGCTAGTGGGGCAGGAGGCAAGTGGAAAGAAGAAAGGAGGAAGCAAGACAAGGAAGGACGGCTCAGTGCTGCGCGCGCTGAGTGTCGGTCGGGGCGCAGGGATGGGTGTTTGGGAGGCAACGAGGGGTGGTTGGAGTCGTGAACGAGTTGATGCAGAGGGGCAGGAGAGGAGGCGTTCGTAGCCGTACTTTGGCCGGCGGCGTTAGGAGGAGGGAGCAGTCCGGATACCGAAGCCGATGGGGCGGAGGGAGGGGGGACGGGAGCGGGAGGGGGGAAGGCGCGGTTAATATAGCTGAGGTTCGTCGCAATTTTCCCGAGCCGAGAGCAGTACGTTCATCATTTCCGGGCGAAAAAGAATAGTAACGGACTCACTTTTCTTTGCGCTGCAGATAAAAGACCCGTCATAATTTTGCCGCGTTATCTGATGAAGACGGCGAGCCTCCGTCCCCGGGCGTGGCGCCGTCCCCTCCGACCCCTCTGCCTCCCCGTCCACCTCGTCCGCCGCCGCCGCCGCCGCCAACTGTATGCTAATACAGCACCTTAAATATCCCGCGGCGCTGGCAGAGACGAATGGGCGGCGGGCGGCGGATGGCGGATGGCGGCGTTGTCGACCCCCTGATCTGCCCCTCCCACCCTTCCCCGCCCCCCAGCCCCCTGCGGGCGCGCCGCCCGAAGCCCCTCGGCCGCAGAATCAAAGCACTTGCGCAACTTGGTCGGCGGAGGTCCACTTTCGCCCTGATGGCAGCCTGGTGGAGACGGGCTGGGGAGACGAAGGGGGGAAGGGGACCGTGCCGTCGCTGGCGAAGGAGCGTGGCGCCCTGCCGCCCTTCAGGGGCTTCCTAGAAGTCCTATCGCCAGTCTGCCGCAATCCTTCAGCTCTATAGCTCTTCTTTGTTCGACCAATATTCTGAAGTTCGCTACAAGCATCGACCAGCGTTACGAATACAGCGTCCGTAGGAGCAGTGCTGGACGAAGGCAGAACATATGAATAAAGTAACTAGTTACAAGAGCTAGGTGTTTGGGGTATATTGTGGCAAGCCCGAGTCCTACTTTCCAGTCACGTCACCAAACAGGTTCAATATGCCGGCCGTCAGAATTGTTTGATTGATTATTTCCAGGCAAGTCAACTGATACGGTCATTAGTCCCGGCAGTGTAGTGAGTGTTTTATCCCAGGACGTGGCGGTGATCCTCTCCACAGGGTGGGCAGATCCGGTACCGACCTACACGTGGAAGGTAATTTCTCCCTGCAGATAACTCCCCCAGCGGGGCACCATTCTAGACGACACAATCTATAAGGTCCCGGCTAGTCTCCCGACATGCAAGTTAGTGTAAAGCATTTAAGCCTAAGAGAGTGTGTATGTAAAGGGAGAGAACGGGAAAAGGAAGAGGAAGGAAAGATCGCGGGAGGTCTGTGGCTTATCTGTGAGGGTACTGTTCCCGCATCTCCCAAAAGAAATCTGGCGGAAGGCCCCGCTGATCGACTACTTCCGTAGTTTCGATTAATCGTAGCCGAATTTCTTAGCCGTAACTTAACAGGCCGTGGGCCGTATTCGATGTTTCTTCCCCTTCCATGGCCACCATTATCTGCCTCAGTCCCTACGACCTTAAACGATTCCGACAAGTCTTGCGAGGACGCAGATGTCAGGGTCGGGATGGAATCGGGTTATGGCGATATAAGAAGTACGAATGATGGAGTTTTAATAGTTACAACCTCATATACCTTGTGAAGAAGTATTCTACTTTCACTTAAAACTATAGATATTTATTTATTTATTTATTTTACGTAAAAAAACAGTTAAAACTGCGTATGACGTGCTATGGAGAAAAGTGAGTTGTGTGCACATTTTCAAAATTCTGTGATCCCTACACTAAGTCATATACTACTTAAATTTTGAAAAAAAAAACCACTCCCACGTAATAAAATCTATTTTCAAGGATATATAAGCAATAAATTTTGGCTCTTATCATGTTGTGCTTCGGAATAATACTTCCTGCCGCGACAAGATGGAAACGATAATTTGAATAATTGTATTTCCCACTGAATTCTAGAAGACGTGCACTGAAAGTTACATTTTACATCCACTGTTGGGGTAATGGAAGACGACGAACAGAATCGAGAGGAAAAATTGACGAATTTAATACTAACAGAGAGTACTTGCACAAAAATAAGTGTGTACTATCAAATTCGTTGTAAATTCAAATGCTTTGGTTCACTGACCGCAAGGCAGTGAGGGGGACGAGGGTACTCTAGTTCAAGGTCAATTTCCGGGCCGAGAAGTTTTTTTTTTTTCCACTCTCCGTCACGTAAAGTCCAACCATTAGGAACATTCCGTGCATAAACCTTCTACGAAAAGAATGATGTTAATTGAAAGACAATAACATGTAAGATAATGTCTATAATAAGATGTCTACATACCATTACTCATTCTATTGAATTTTAGGACTTTATTATACATGAAAATTAATTTTCTTTAATTTGCATCAGTGAGCGTACTGAATACCAGAGTAACCTGAAGATAACCTAATTATTGTTTCCCTGTATTTTCTGAGTTAATAGAACAAACTTGCTGAAACATATGGACTTACTAGACAGTGAAGTTCATGTTCTTACTTCTATACTGTTATATTCTGTGGTCTTATTTCCATATATTATTGGAATAGTTCAACATTTTTATTCTGTTTCATGCTGTATCTTAGTCTGTTTCATGTGATATTGTGTTTATTTAGAATACATTGAAAATTCTTGTTTTACCAAAACGGTACACTATTATTTACTTTGCCATTACACTCAGACGAACCCAAAGCCATTAATAAGCTCTTAATAAAAGAATACAGAGTTATTGTAACTAGTGAAATATACCACTTAAGTAGATGACACATTGCTGTTTTTATGAGAAAGTGAAGGAGGCGATAATTTGTAGATAAATGTAGAACTTCTTAAAGCAGGAAACGTAGTGATTATTCTTAGAGTGGTATCTGAGAAAAGTTACCCTTGGTTGTTTGGATTCAATTACTATATTTCACTCAATACGCTGGTGTCTGGCATGCGGTGCTCATGGTTGTGTGAGCAATGGTTAATTGACGTGTTGCATTTCGCTGAGAAAGAATTCCGTGCAACTCATCCTCCTCTGACAAGTGCAAAAAGCCTTTAGAGAGGATTTGTCATGTGTTTTAGTTTATATTATTATTTTTACGTATTTTTTGTTGTTTTTTATGGTTGTGTTTTTTTGTTTCTATTATAGCGAGGGATTGATTTTTATGCAATTATCATTTTTTATTGTATGTGCACGGCAATTCTTCTGTTGCTAATAAATTCAACCCAAAACTATTATTATTTTTTGGGTCGGGAATTGGCCATCCTAGGACCACGCAAACGCACCACTTGTAACCACCGACGCCCAGAAAAATTCTCCCGGGGGCAAGGGCACGTGGCATTTTTCGGGGGGATGAGCACTTTTATCCCGAATTCATTTTTAACACCCCAGAGTTGTTAACACTGAGGAGATGAAGTATGAGATGCTGCTGCTGACGAAGATGATGAAGAACGAACGGAGAATCACAAACACGCACAACAATTGCCGAGGCAGGACACGAACCCGCCATCTCTCCATCGGAGATTGCCACGGCACTACTGCCTTAGCGATCTCGGCTACCGGGATCCGGCTTAAAATTATTATTATTATTATTATTATTATTATTATTATTATTATTATTATTATTATTATTATTATTATTATTATTATTATTATTATTATTATTAGAATTACTATTATTATTGTTATTATTGTATTATTGCTGTTATTATTACCGGCCAATTTGGAAGCCGAAAAAAGGAATTTTACAGAGACCCGACACCATACAATAGTTTGGACAGGTCGCTTCTGGTAAGGCCAGCAATTCTGTTGCCATATTCCCCTGGTCGTAGGTAATGTACACTACCCTCTTCGAGCTTGCCCTAGGAAAGGCCATAAGCAAGAGCACTCCGATGTTTCAACAAAGGGCCCTGCTTTAGTCGTGCCTTCTCAGTGTAAAATGGATGACACCTGTCGTGCGTTGCGGGATTTGAATTCATTAAACGGTGGTGGAATGAACACCGGAAACAGCCCATTTGCCTACTTGCGTTTTGGACTTACGAGCCACGCTTCCCTCCAACCTCACTCTTGCCATTGACTTGGCCTCTGCCGCATCGTCGTGTCTTTCGTCCTCGCGTTTGTCCTACTCGTTCTCAGCGAGGTGGGCCCGCCACCGCCCTCGTTCGTTGTCGGTTCCGCCTTCGGAAACCCCGTCCTTTCCGTCCTTTCCGTCCTTTCCGTCCTTGCCTACGTTCTCGCCGTCTCTGGCGCATCCCCGGATCCGCCTCTGCACTCTCGCACGCACCTTCTCCCCTGTCTACAATTTCCTTTTCTTTTGGCAAAATTATTTATCTTGCTCTCACAGTCGCTTTCGCGCCCGCCTTCCATTTCATTATCGTACTCAAATTTGCTCTCGTTTGCTCTCCGGTAGCTCAGTGCATCAACTGATGTCACTGCAGCGCCTCTGACCGGGAGGTCCTAGGTTCGAGTCCTGACGGCGACAGGATTTTCGACACTAGCTTTTCAGCTAGGTCGTATTTAGTTGGTGTCTGGAGGAGAATTCTAGCGGGCGGCTGCTCTGATCGGTAGTTTTACGTGGTTTTACCAGGCAAATGCCGGAGCAGTACCCTAACAAACGGACCACGGACCGCGCGCGATCTGTCCTTCCCATTCCCTGTTCTATCCTCTCCCCTTACAGAAACAGTTCCACTAACATGCACTACGCTACCACATATTCCGGGAAACCGGTCGGGAGCTTAGAGCTTATCCCGGCTGGAGCGGTGCCCCGCTGGTGGGAGAGTCCTGGTTAGGGGGAAACCCCACTAGCCGACGGTAGGTCGGCGCCGGATCTCGTCATCCAGCGAGGGAAGATCATCGCCATCTCCCGAGAAAAAAACATGCACTGCACTCACGGGACTAATGACCAAAGCAGTTGACGCGCCCGGAAACACGAAAAAATCAATCAATCTCGTTTTCTCTCATCTCCGCAGTTGCACTTTTAGTACATTTCTTCTTTGGCGTCCATGTACTCTTCAACGCCCTTCTTTTTGTCCCCTTCCATCTGCAGGACGCTACCAATGCCCCCCTCCCCGGCGGCGAGGCGGGTGTGCGGGCGGGCTACGCCGAGAGCGAGCTCCCAAACAGGGCGGTTCTCCCATATGTCTACGAGATGAACTCGCTAATTGGCAAGGCACAGCGTTTCCGTCACTCAAATATCTATTAAACGAATGAAAGTGAGGCTCCAGGCAAGCCTCTGCAAGTGTGAAATGATATTGCTCCACTTTACAGCATATACTATATTATGCCCTCAGTAAAGAGCATCAATATAATGCGATTCAGGGTTACCAATGCGATTCAGGGTCTTGTACAAAATCTCGAAGAGCACAAAAGAACGTCTTTAATATGTAATATTCCAAGTTTTAAACATTTTATTTAATATATAAGTTCATTTGTGGCCAATGTATTTAGAACAGACCAATCATTTTTCGGAGGTATACTATTTTCATAAATGAATCATCAACACGTGGAATTGGTTTTAATTTAATCCTCTGGTCTTGCGGCAGTTTCGAGGATATTTTTTCATCATCAGGCTAAAAACACTAGGTGGTTCAAACAAGATGAGCAAAATACTTAACACATGAGAATTTTCATAACAATTATATGTGCAAAAATATACATTAAATAAGAACATAATAATACCCTATATAAGACATATGGAACTTACCATTTCAAAAAGCAAAAAACTAAAACACAACAATCGAATCATGAAATATCTAAGATATATTGAAATGTGCAAAAGCAACATGGCATTGAAACCAACCACATCATAATATATTTTGGTCAAAAATGAACTTGTATATATGATAAAGTAACAGACACATATACACCAAATATATTTTATTTAATACTAATACACAACGAGTCATTTAGTGAAGTAGGTGTCATGTGTATGCTTCGAAACATTACATCAATATTTTTACTTTCTTGCCCTTCCTTTGTAAAAAGCAAAAGTATTGTAATCGTGTGCGAGAACGCGGCGAAATTTCGACAGACAAACTCATATCCTTGATAGCGAAAATATTACTGACGGCAACTGTCCGGTTCGTCTGTGTTAAAATCGGCTTCAAAATATTTCTTTAAATTTTCTCTTCGTATGAATCGAAGTCTTTACTTTGTATTAACAAACTTAAAAAGAAGAAGGAAATAACACATCCAAAGAATTGGCGAACACATCATTAGTCAGACCGTTACTTGAATATGCCGCGTGCTGTTGGTATCCGTATAAAACAGGGGAAGGTTATTGAACGCGTTTAGAAATGAACGGCTAATTTTGTGGTATGCAAAAATTAAAAATATAAACAATTAAATCTACCGGATCATGTGATTGCGTCGCATGATTCGTGGAATACGTAGTCCGTAAATAATTTTATGTTAGATTCAGTAACATTCGTGCATTATTTATTGTGTCAATGTTCATGTTATTAGTTTTGTATTTGTGAATTGTACTGTAACGTAGATAATTCGTTATTATTTCATATCCAGTTGTGTCTTTGTTAAATGTGATTTGATCTATTGCTTTTTTAAATTAAATGTATTCCGTGTAGGTTTTTTATTGTAATATCTAAATTAAAAGAATGAAGTAGAATGAGAAATTCCTCTATTTCGTGTGATTCACCCGTAAAGTAAATATTGAAATCACCACATACAACAATGGATTCCAAAGAGCGATTACTTTTTTTGATCAGAGTTATCTCTAAATTTTGTAAGAAACAGAAATAATCTAATTCTTACTTTTTTAACAATTTATTTATGAATTATCAGAATATACATCGTTCAGCCTTTCGGCTCTACAGATTGATGTCTTATTCCAAGCTTAAAAAGTAAAGTGGGGAATGAGTACAGAGTACCGCCAGAAAATCACAAGGAGATATGAATTGCTGGTTATTACTTTTTAATCAAATGCAGAAATGTCCTATCCGGGAATCTCAGATTCCTAACGCAGTCGTGCCGTAGTGATTTCGGATCGAAGGATCGTGGGTTTGAATCCCGCCTCGGGAAGGATTCTATGTGTAATGTGTTTGTGTGTCCCCTTGTAGTTGGCGTCAAGAAGGGCATCCGGCCGTAAAATCATCGCAAAGTCAGGATAAAGTATAGAAAAATTGATTGTGCGGAAATTTAATAAAAAATGTGCCACCCCCATTAGTGCCAACCCCGTAGAAACAGGAAAAGGTAAGTATGAAAAAAGAAAGAAAAATCAAACGTAGAAAGGCAGTTGAGTGAATGAAGTGGGTACCTGCTTTTGTTCTCAGGGTATCAGGGTTACCTACACCGAGGTTGTTAAAGGATTGTCCGGTTATGTTAGGTTGTGGAAAGAAGAAATTGTGAGGTGTGTGAATGATTTGATCTTTTATCGGTTTTAGGTTAAAATCGGAATGGAAGGTTGCGTTTCTAACAAACCATGGGGCTTTGGTTACAATGCTGAGGATTCTGTTTTGGAAAATTTGGATCTTGTTAATCTGCGATGTTGCTTAATGACACCAGATCGGGCATGTGAAAAGGAAAATTGCTCAGAGAATGGATTTATGTAGGAGTACTGTATTTTCGGAGCTGAGGCTTCTTTTGCGGTTTATAACTGGACGCAGTTGGTGACGTTTCTGAGGGTTCTGTTTTGAATTGGGTTATACGTGATCTTTACTGGTTAGTTTTGTATCTAAACAAAGACCTGGAATGGGAGAGTTGTTCAACACAAGTGGATGAAGATGGTAAGGGTGTAGGACAGAGAAAATTTTTGCGAGTGACTTTGAGGAATTGAGCATGATTATCCATTTAGTAGTCTATAGCTCGATTTGGTGTACATTTCTCTGAAGTCGGACAGTCAGTGTGTTTAGTTCGGGACCAAAAAGGAATAAGGAAGTGTCATCTGCAAATTGAGCTGTGTTTATGAATTGTAATGTGGGAATGCTGGCTTTGGTGATGGTAAGAACTTTGAGCATAATAAGATGTGTAACTTCCATTTCAAATATATTTTCAACTGCAACAGAGCAACATCTATTTGACTTAGATCGCACTGGAATGCTGCCTTCATAAAGTCAATATTATTGGAAAGAGATTTAACATTACGATTCATTATTCCAATCTTTTGCATAAATCTACACGGATATTTTTCTGCTTCATCTGGCTGTAGTTGTTATTTATTTATTCATTTCGTTTTTTCCTGAAATGCGGGGCGAAAGGAAGTATCACACTCTAGCAGAGACAGAGGGTAAGGCAGAAGGGGCGGCAGATGTAGAGGAATGAATAATGGGAGAGGTTGTACAAAGATTAGGTCCAGGGAACAATGTCATTGGTCCGCAGGGTTCCCGAAGGATGGAAGAGAACTAGGAGATGTGGGTGGGGATGGGTATTGGGCGGGGCATTACCGAGATTGTGAAAGCATGAGTTTTACAAGTTCGCTATCGAGTTCATGTTTTCCGACAAATTTCAGGTGAAGTGTTTATCTGAGAGAAAATTTAGATCAAGTAGTTTAACATTTGTGTTTCTCAAATGCAGTCTCGATTGGTTGTTTGCACATCTATTTTTTTTGCACAGTGTAATGTTTTTGCATGCTGTGCCACAAGGGCAGAGTCGAGACTATAATGTTAGTATTTTCAAATGGGACTATGTAATTTATCAACATGTCGGTGAGGTGTAAAGTGACCACCCAAATTTATGTCATTCTGCCCTCCTATGGTGATGAATATACCCCGTTTGGTGAGAGATTTTGTGTCGGTGTCCAACTCATTGGTCACATCAGCAAACCTTCCGTTAGGTATAAACACACACGTGACAGAAATTGGATGAGGGCTTCCTACTAAGCAGGGAGGATTTGTCGCTCAGGACTATCAGCTAAAATGAATAACTTGTCGGTGGACTCAGTGGGAATGTCCTTGGTTATGCATTGGCTAGGTTGCACAACTTTAAAAAAAATGTTGCGTCTACAATTCGACGCAACGCGTCTCCAAGGCCATTAAGGAGCGTTGAACACCTTGCGCTGGGAGTAATTCTCCATTAATATTTGACGCTGGGGAGTAATCCTCTATTATTTTTTTAGTTTTTCATGCCATGTCACCACGCAGTCAGTTCTCAAGAGGACCGCCAGGTAGCATCTCCGCGAAAGCGCCCTCTGCTACGCGCTCCTGCGTCACTACACAGCGGCCAGAATTGGGTAGGAATAAGGATAGGGGTAGGGTTTAGGACACTTCACAGGGGTTGGTTAAGCCGTAGTGAAGCAGCCAAACTCGTTTTGTTGGAACAAATTTCACATGAGATTCAACGGGAATCGAACCCGGATCGCAGTGGTGAAAGGTTAGCGACTTCGCTATGTGCCACGAGCGAGCCCTATATTATGAAGTTAAATATAGTTATCTTCAGGTGTATTTGTTTCTTTGCGCTTGCTAGAATGTTTGCGTTGAATTGTGAATGGACGTGTCAATATTGCAAGTGGATAGAGAGGATTGGGAAGGCAAGGAAACACATCGTCATAATGTAATACAAAATATATTTTTCAGTTGTGATTGGTAGTGGTGATTGTGTTTTTCCTTACGCAGATGGACGGTTGAAAGATTCCGCGGTGTTGCCTCTGGTTGTCCAACCGTCTGTATTTTGAACGACCTCTACGAATCTTCGGATATGTTCTAGTCGACTGTTCCCGCATGTGAAGGCATACAGAAGGGCTGCTTTGAGAGTGAACAGAGTAGAAAGTGTAGTGATTATAGTAGTCATGTCACGAATGTGTATGAAAGCGCGTAGTATATATGAAAATAAATTGGTACCCTGACAAATGTAATCTTTTAAATTTAGTGTTTTAAATGATCTAATTTAAGCTACGTATTTTTTTTGGTTTTTAACATTATTTCATATATTCTAGTATTATTTTTTATTGTGTTTGCTTAGAATATAAGACTGGCTACCGGTCAATAGTCGACATGGAAGAATAAAGTTGTTGTTATTGTTATTATTATTATTATTATTATTATTATTATTATTATTATTATTATTATTATTATTATTATTACTATTATTATTTTATTTTTTATTTTATTAATTTTTTCTGCGAATCGGCCATCATTTGTCAAGGTGCATCCTACCGGGGCTCAGACAAAAATGTGTGGGTAGATGCAAGTTTCTTCTCATAGGGAGAGGAATCTTGCAATATACTGCAGATTGCATTTTTACACCCCAGGGTTGTTAGCCTTGGGGATAGGATGGCGTTATGATGATGATGGATGATGAAATAGACATACAGAAACATACAAAGACACACAACAGAACCATGCCCGAGGAGGGACCCGAAACCACGATCCTCTGACCCGAGACCGCTACTGCACTACTGCCTTAACGTTCTCGGCCACCAGGTCGGAATTATAATAATTATAATAATAATTATTATTACTATTGATATTATTATTATTATTATTATTATTATTATTATTATTATTATGCATAATATTTCACTCCAATTGAAGAAAACATCTTATTCAATGTCTGTTTAACCAAACAACGTTGGGTTATGATATAGGATCTTTCCCATCTACTGTCTCAGTATTCTTAGGGCAATACTGCAGGTGTCCAGAATTACGGACTTATGCATATGTTCACATCACGGATCAAATTTAAGACGTCAATACTGCTGTTCAGTGTTTGGGATTTCACCTGCACAGCCAATAACAACTGGTACCACTATGACTTTTGCCTTACCCCATATAGATTTTGTTTTAACTACTAATGACATATATTTGTTAATTTTTTCCGAGTGCGTTTTCTTCACATTGGCTTGTAGAAGAACTGGTATATCGAAGATGTAAGTTTTTTCTTCAGCCTTAAAAACCTTCAGATAAGTTTATCTGTTATTATTGTGGGGTTTCAGTAAAGTTTGCAGTTCTCGTCTTCTCTTATTGGTGGTGGTTCATAAGAGTAGTATGGCTCCTGCTTTTTATGGCCAAAATGCTTTTGCCTGAGAGCCTGGTGAATTATTTTGGCCACTCGATTATGCGTGTCAAGATATTGGTTTGGCGCCAAAACTGAGCATCCAGAAATAATGTGATCGATCCCCTCCTCTCTTTGGCTACAGATTCTGCAGTTAGCATTTTCTATGTTTTCATGCATGATGTACTTGCAGTAAGATCTCGTTAGGATTACCTGATCTTGAATCGCAATTACGAATCCTTCCGTTTCCGCAAACAAGTCACAGAACAAATAGGAAGAGAATTTTTTCGCTTGAAAATTTAGTCTTTTATATAATATTTTGGGCCATCAAACTGGAAAATCAAAGGTTACGTATTTTTGGGATTTGAGGAATGAAAAAAAAAACTACATTTTTGAATTTGGAAGTAAAAGCATTGGAATAAAATGCAAATGATATGAGATTCAATGCCAAAAACCTTTTCTTTGAAATATTTTCTACTAGGAGAAACATTTTTCTTATATTTGAATGAATTTTCACATGAGATTTTTTTTCAAGTTTCAATTTTTTTCAAGTTCGCCCAAAATGTTCCAAATGTTACTCATTTTGGGTATAAATAAAAGTAAGGTCAAAATTCCAACATATGCACTAAATACGATGCTTCTAGCTTTTCTTAAAATCAAATTGAATAAGCCAAAAAGTTTTAGACGAATGCGAAGTGGTCATGCTTTTTCGGTCTATTTCATCTGGAATGACCCATATTCAAGAAGGGATTACTGAAAAATTATACTCGTGCGAGAAATCTTTTCAGGATTTAAATTTTTAACACAAGATATTGCCTTATTTATTTTACTGAAAATAGTTCAAAATTGTGTGTGTGTGTGACGTGCTACGGAGAGAAGTGAATTCTGTGCACGTTTTCATAATTCTATGATCTCTACCCTAAGCCATATACTAGGTGAATTTTGAATACAGAACGATATGACAGTTTTTTTTAAGAAATGTTACCAAAATATTAGTTCGGATGTAATAAAATCTTTTTCAAAGAAAATCGGCTGTACATTTGGGTCTTATCCTTGATCATGTTCTTCGTGAGGAAATAATACTTCCTGCCCAGACAACATGGAGAACAATAATTTGTATAACTACATTATCTATATCTATATATAAATACAAGGAAATGTGTGTATATCTGTCACACATAGTAGTAAAAACTACTCGTCCGATTTCAATGAAGTATTCACACTTTGTTCGTATTAGTACAAGGAGTGTTTAAAGAGTTGTTTGAATTAAATAGGATAGGTTGGGGCATTGTTAATGATTTATGCGTGTATGATGACTCAAGCATCCCTAACGAAAGATTTAGGCAACCCGCCGCACCATCAATTATTAAGGGCGTCTGTAGCTGCATATTCTGCCCCTGCGAATGCGAAATATCTGTCGAAATTATTACTTGAACGTCATCACGGACAAGTAATAGAATTTCTCCAAGACTGTGTCTTAGCGAACGCATGTCGAAAATTGAAGAACAATAGGATAGTTGACAACCATGTCCTAACCACGACATAAAACAAACCGATACTCGTGAGGAAATAAAGGTCATCTCTGTCAACTTAGTATATTTATTGAGACAGCCGGCTTTCGACGGCTTTGCATCATCGGTCTCGCTGCTTTCGACAAAAGTCGCAAGACTGCTGGAAGAATTCCCACAAATCAATACTCGCAAGAAAGCCCTTCAACTATTAGAATTTTTGCAGAGGGAATAACAACCATGTTACCAGAAGCGTGTCAAGTGCATACACTGCATTAGCGAAGCATTGCCCGGCCTAGTAGTATTAAATATTAGTGATCTTCAGATATGAAGATCCCAGTTTAAAGAATTAATATATATTGAAAAGAAAGTTTGGCAGTTTACATAGGGTCGGCAAGAAAATTATAAGATATAGTTTTCATTTCTATGAAAACTATATCTTATAATTTTCTTGCGATAATATGCAAAACTTTTAGGCAAGCAAATTCACACTCCTAAATACTAGTTATTTTAATCAATGTTAAAATTAGCGATGTCCTGATATGCATTACAAAAACATTTACGATACATTCTTTTAGATGACTCGATAATATAACTTTTTAATATTGTCATCATTTAATAACCTTTTTCTGCATATCTAGATCTGCAGAGCTTTTCCTATAATATTTTACCAAAATTAGTTCAGACTTATACGAAAGACTTATGACTTATCAAACTTATACGAACATACGACAGTTTTTGTCGCGGTTTGATTACCTCACACTCATTGTAATTATTAGACGGGCGTGGAAGTCGTTGACTTTTTATTGAGCACATTAAGGACAATTATATATATATATATATATATATATATATATATATATATATATATATATATATATATGAAACGCACCGCGTTTCTGCCTAAAGAAACGGCGATACATCAAGTAAGTACGCGGCAGAACGGTTGCCAGAGGGCGCTCGCCAGCCACGAGAAACGGTTACGGGCGGCGAAGTGTTGTCGGTTGGCCCAAGGCGTGGGAAACGACGCCGCGAGGAGTCAGTGTCTGGCCGGCCGCCGGTAAGGAAGGAGGTGCCTGGGACTGCTCCGCGTTCGAACAAAGTAAAAGTGTCGCGAACGAATGAGCGCTGAAAAAGAGTGATTGACGGACGATTTGTGCTAGATGTAACCACCGTTAGTAGCTCGAATGTAGTGCCAGAGTGATAGCTATTATCTGGAGCAGTACAGATCGAGAGAACTTGTGTGCAGAGTACACCACGAGCCTAGTGGCCTGGTGAAATGGTGAGACACGTATTAGCAACTGTACTTTGAATTATTAGTGGCGTTTATCAGCTCGCGGAAGGTGACATCAAGAAATCTGGGTGAACCGGAAAGGAGTTCAGCGAGGAGGCGCCGAGGCACCATGGGAAGATTACGCTGGAGTACGTACTTCGGAAACGCAACGCCTCGCATCGGCTGGTCCCCAGTGGAGCGGACACAGGCAGACAGCGAAGGAGCACGAGGCAGCCCGAGAGTCCCCGAAGCCGCCGACGCTCGAGGGAAGGTTAAACGGTAAATATTTCCTCGATCGATATAAGATCGAAAGAACTAACAGTGATTCTGGGTGAGGTAAAGAAAAGGATAAAGACCACCACAGATATTGTAATCAATAGTGATTTGTATAGAATAATAAATAGTTCATGTTTATTTTGTTCACGGAACAGTGGTGTTTGATTAATAACCCCGAGTCCATTCACGAAAAAGAACACCTGTCCCTTACAAATAAATTTACTGCGAACAAGCGGCTACCGGTATATATATATATATATATATATATATATATATATATATATATATATATATATATATATATATCCCAACAAGTCACAACATAACTACATGGTGCATAATAGGATGAACAAAAGACATACAGGCCAATTCTTTCACGTTTCTTGTCCTTAATGTGCTCAATGTCCCCAGTGCTTAATGTGCTCCCTAATGTGCGAGCACAGCCCGAAGCCGAAACGAGAAAAAAATGGAAGGATTGGCGCTTTGTGTAAATTTTTCGTACGCCGACTGATTTCAGAATAGTTTGCAGAAGCTAGGCTATATTGGTAGAGTAGAATGTATTTATAAAACTCAGACAAAAAGCAAAAGAACTGAAGTGGAGAAATTTTCAGCAACAACATTATACACGTGCGAAACAGTTTGCCTGCTGACATTTTTAAAACTATTTCTGGCAATGTACGTAGTTTTAGAAATTATTGGAATTAGCTTAGTATTAGATTATGAAAACGTACCAAAAGTACAGATCTTCCTAGACATGTGGAAACGCTGTAGAATCACGAAACATACTTAGGTGGTAGGGACAGCAGGCAGCGGGGAACGCGAGGGCTGCAAAGGCGTCAGAGATGCAATGACGCCATCTGTCCTTCGAGTGAAACCGGCAACCTAATCAGAGCCATTATTTTTGTAGCATTAAAGTACCCGGAACGATTAACCGTTGACTTTTTCGTAATAATTCATCATTAACTTTTATCCTCCGGGGGAGTCGGGCCGCGCATTAAAAAGTGCGAGGGATCCGTTCGCCGAAGGGCCCGAGGGTGGAAGGGCGGAAGGGCGGAAGGGCGGATGGGGCGGTGGGGCCACTTGAGCGCCTGCCGAGGGGGGCGGCAAAGGGCGAGAGGGAGAGGGAGAGACCGTTCGCGCCGACGCGGACGTTCCGGCGGGAGAGCGAGGCAAAGAGGAGAGTAATCGAAGAGCTATGGCACCGACGGCGGAAGAGCAGCAGATAAGGGATCGCACCTTTCGCTGACACTCAAAATTCTCATTAACAAATTCATATTTTGTCACAAATCCTTATTCCAGTCCTCTTCCTAATAATTTTGCTTGAAAGTCTACGAGCTATGTCATTACGACGAACCCGTTTTACAGCGGCTGACAAGAATAACCTCACTCTTATTTTCTCAACTAAGATACGCATATAAAACTTAAAGAGTTTCGATCCATTTTTTTTGTTTTTTGAATTAAATTAGCTCGTAATCTTTTAAAGAAGATGGACAAGCGTAAACATATTAGATTCGAAGGAAGTTCATTCGGCGTGGTGGCCAGCGAATGGAGAGACGGTTGCATTCATTGCACTGATGAGGGTCGGAGAAATGCAGTCATGTTTTCGAAACATACAATTCCTATGTCTAGAATATATTTAATGTGGCTGAAAAGATGTAACATTGTTCTCAGATGAGTGGTTGTCCAAGTGGGTAAGTCAGAGCAGCTGCCTTCTGTAGCGGTAAGGCGCGGGCAGTTAACTCGGTGGATCTGAGCTCGAGTCTCGTCGCAGAAAAAATGCTGGTTGAAAACCCTTTTGAATATTCATGTAATAGTATAAATGTCCGCGCTGTGACAGAAAATGCGTTATCGTATATCTTGTTGCTCCAGATTTTCTCAAAAACTGTCAGATGTAGGACAGGGGAGTAGTTATCTACCCACCAGTAGCACACTTGTATGGTTTTGTATTAATGGATTCTTCTAAACCCATTTCTTCAGTCAATGATACACAATACAAGGGATTTCAATGCTTTCAAAATACGATAATTTCTAACTACATTTTAAGGTAAAACATTACTGGGTACTACAACTACATATACAAATGTACGCAATTTGTATACAAATGTGTAATAAACACGAAAATAAATATACAGGACTTTATTGTACGGAGAAAATTAAAATTAAAACAAATACGTTTTCGGATCTAGAAGGGTGGTGGAAGTAGCATGGAGGGTAACAGTCCTTTCAAAAATTATTTTTTTAAAGTTAAAGTCATGGTTTTACTTAACTTTTTGGTTTTAGGAAACTTTTTACCACCGTATCATTTGGGAATCCGTAAATGATATGCCTTTAGTTTTCTTTCTTTATTCTGGTTGTTGCTCGGATTCAGCCTAATGCTGATCCCCTTGGTTGATTTCATGCAAGACTTGCAACGTGATAAATGGTTCTGAGCCCGTGCAAGTGCATGTATGCGTGGCCCAAGACGGCCGATTCGCAAGCAAAAAAATGTTTGCCAAAAATGAAGTGATTCTTTCCCAAATTCGGTCATAAATGATTTTTAGCTATGACATCTGCATGAAGTTCGGTCTTTACTAGTGTGCAAAAATCACCTTAGAGAAGCAAAATGACGTCAGAGAACATTGTAGTTGCTATGCAATCTGTGATTCAAGATCTTGAGCTAGGTAAAACGTACAAATATCTGGGCAATGAAGACTGTGAGACTATCTTAAATAACACAATGGAAGAGAGAATTCGCAGAGATTATTACAGAAGAGTGAGAATTGGTCTGTACTGCGCTCTGAACTCCAGGAATAAAGTATCGGCAATAAATAGTTTGGCGGTGCGTCTAGCCGAACAAGTTTCGAACTAGTGGACTGGACTGCACAAAATATCGAATCGAATATCGAAAAACCAGAACACTGCTTACAGTGCATCATGTCGTCCTCCTTCAAGCAGGAGCTGCTGTTAATTTTCTTGTAACTCCACTCGATGGCGCTGTAGAGCAAAACTAAATAGTCTTGTTAAACGCAACCCGCAACACTTGGCGGCCTTTTTTGAATCTATATCGTTAAATAACTCCTAAACGAAGGGTTGAAGGGTATTAAAATCTCTAATTTTAAGACCAGAGGACTCAAAGAATCATTTCTCTACACACCGTTATCTACAGAATGAGATCTTCTTGAACATTGTATTACATTTTTGCTGGTTCGGGGTTTCGCGATATTACCCCACCTGATCAGAATCTGCAACTAAATGTGAATGAGAGGGACAAAGAGAGACAAAGACAGAAAGACGGACACACAGAGACAGACAGACTGACGGAGACGGAGGAGAAAGGAGAAAAAGGGAGATGAAGGGCAGAACAACATCTGACGGGTTCCGCTAGTTTTTTTATATATAGGAACAAGATTTATCCACTTTTTCGCTACCAGATAAGAGCAATAGGAGTTTTTCTCTAAAAAATTCGACGTTCCTGACTACAATACTTTCTCTTCTTCGGAAGTAAGGGCAAGCAAGTTTTCTATCTTCTGTATTGTAGTTGACGAAGACGCCAAAAATGTTGATGTTTTCGTTGCACTTTTCGAAATCCCGGGAGACTGAATTCTGATACTCAGTGCGACGCAACTTACGACACAGATGACATTATGCGAATGTTAGGCTCCAAGAAAGAGTCATGATATATTCGATATTCACATTCTGCGTTCAGAAACAGGAACTTCCACGTTATTGTCAATTCATGAAGACGTTTGTTTTAATATATAATTTAGAGCAGTGTTAAAGGAAAATATGTTATTGAGCAATGTTGTACTTGAACAACTTGCGTGCTGCTGTTAGAAAATATTTTTCCTTCTCCATTAGGAGAGTATTCGCTCCTGCATACCAACTATGTTATTATAGTAGTTACAGAGTTAATATTACATAGTAGTTACAGAGTTAATATAGATACAGAGTTAATATACTTTTTGTCCCTGGCCAGTCGCAATACATTTGAACATTTATTTATCAATGCCAACAGAGGTGCAGTCATGAGTTCCAGAAGTGAACCTCCGGCCACGGCGAAGCATTGCGGTACATGATTTGGCTGAAAGAAAAGAGCGGCGGCAAGTGAAGTGAAGGGTGGAGCCGCGAAGGTCGCCCAAGGGGAACTGTCCTTGTTGCCCGCCACCCCAGCTTCGTCTCCGCTTCCGTTTCCGCCCCGCTCCGCCGCACCCATTTCCTCTCGTGCCTTCGCCCCCGCCCCCCGTCAGTCCCTGACTCAGTCCCCACATCCATCTCCCGCTGCCTCGGCCCCCATCTCCGCCTCTATTTCGCCTTCAAGCTGTCCCACTGCCTAACCGCCTCTAACTCCCTCGTGCTTCCACCACCAGCCTTGCCTCACCCGTGCCCCCCCCCCCCCCCCCGTCTCCCCCCCCCCCCCCCCGCTTGGGGCCTGAGGGCTCCGCCGTGCGCCGTGGCCGTGCCGAGGCGACGTGCAATTTCACGCATGTTGACACAGCGGTTCGAGGGCGACTGCGCCTCGGCTGAAAGGCCGCGCCAAGCAGCGCCAAGCAGCGCCCCGCGCGGCGCCTCGTTGTATGGCGCCCTGCTCCCGGCCCCGGCCACGCCCCCTTCCCGCCCCGCCCCCGCCCAGGGCCACGCTGAGCGGGAGCTTCGCACACTCACGTCCCTCTCCCCTCTTCCCCTCTTGCCAGCGCGTGTTTGCCGCCACCCCGCCCACACCCACGGCGCCGCTGCTTCCCTCCTGGCATTGTACAACCCCGCCGCCCGTCCTCTGTTGTGGCGCAAGTCTCGCGACTCACTTTGGCCTGAAGGCACGCAACAGCGAGAGCGAGGGTGAGAGCGAAGACGAGAGCGAGGGCGAGAGCGAGAGCAAGAACGAGGGCGAGGGCGGAGGGCGAGGGCGGGGGCGAGGGCGAGGGCGGGGGGGCGGAGGGCGAGGGCGAGGGCGAGGGCGAGGCGGCGAGGGCGAGGGCGAGGGCGAGGCGAGGGGCGAGGCGAGGGCGAGGGCGAGGGGCGAGGCGAGGCGAGGCGAGGGCGAGGCGAGGGCGAGGGCGAGGGCGAGGCGAGGGCGAGGGCGAGGCGAGCGGGCGAGGGCGAGGGCGAGGGCGAGGGCGAGGGCGAGGCGAGGGCGAGGGCGAGGGCGAGGCGAGGCGAGGCGAGGGCGAGGGGCGAGGGCGAGGGCGAGGGCGAGGGCGAGGGCGAGGAGCGGGCGAGGGCGAGGGCGAGGGCGAGGGCGAGGGCGAGGCGAGGGCGAGGGCGAGGGCGAGGGCGAGGGCGAGGGCGAGGGCGGGAGGGCGAGGGCGAGGGCGAGGGCGAGGCGAGGGCGAGGGCGAGGCGAGGGGCGAGGGCGAGGGCGAGGCGAGGCGAGGGCGAGGGCGAGGCGGCGAGGCGAGGGCGAGGGCGAGGGCGAGGGCGAGGCGAGGGCGAGGGCGAGGGCGAGGCGAGGCGAGGGCGAGGGCGAGGCGAGGGCGAGGGCGAGGGCGAGGCGAGGCGAGGGCGAGGGGAGGCGAGGCGAGGGCGAGGGCGAGGGCGAGGGGGAGGGCGAGGGCGAGGCGAGGGGAGGCGAGGCGGGCGAGGGCGAGGCAGGGAGGGCGAGGCGAGGCGAGGGAGGCGAGGGCGAGGCGGGAGGCGAGGGCGAGGGCGAGGGCGAGGCGAGGGGCGAGGCGAGGCGAGGCGAGGGCGAGGGCGAGGCGGGCGAGGGCGAGGGCGAGAGGCGAGGGCGAGGCGAGGCGAGGGCGAGGGCGAGGGCGAGGGCGAGGCGAGGGGGGGGGGCGAGGGCGAGGGCGAGGGCGAGGGCGAGGGCGAGGGCGAGGGCGAGGGCGAGTGCCTGGGCGAGGAGGTGCGATGAGAGCGAACGGGTGGGAGTAGGTGAGTGCGTGGGCGTGTGAGGTCTGGCCGCGGGAGGGCAGAGATGTGCGGGCACGGGGGAGGGGCGAGCGAAGGCGCCCCGCAGGTGGAACACACTCCCTTATCGCCGCCCCCTGGCGCTGCCTCGTCGGACGGCGGCCGCGGCCGCAGGCGGAAATGGAGTCGCTCCACGCGAACGTGAACGCGCCGCGGCCCCGCGCCGCCCACCGCCTCCGCCGCCGTTGCCCCCGCCCCTAACTGAATGCACGCCGAGTGGAAGGCGCTGCCATGGAAGCACACACACAATTCGGCCGTCGGTACAGAGGTGCCCGGCCCGATTGGGCTAACGTGCCAGTGCGTTCTTCCAAACGTATTATATCCACCGGCAAAATTAATCATTAGAAATACTAAAGTGGAATAACGGTGTATCCCACATTGACCTAGTTCCGAAATACTGCTGGTTTTAATATAACTTTTGTTATATAACTCGGTAAGCTTTTAAACTATTACTCACAGTTCACCTGCATAAAAACCGATACTGGATTTAAATAACGTATTATTCTAAAAGAATAATATTTGAAGTTTTAATTAATCCTAGTAACTCAATTTCACAAAAAGTGTGAAATAACCCCTTGTTCTACAGAGTCCTTCAATGAATAATTTATTTTTTAGATGGTATTTATAAGAAACAATAACAATACACGCTGAACATCTAAAAAATATTGCGTAACGATCTCCACCGAGCGTTGCTCTTGGACAGACACACACAGACAATCATTTTGTCGTCAATAGATTTTCTGATATCAAGGGCGCATAAAACATGTATTATGGCTTCAAATGTTTAAAGAAAATACAAAAATCTATATATTATATGAATAATTAAACATTAAAAGAAAATACAAAAATAATTTTCCCAAAACATGTTAAGGAGCATCAAAGTCATTATTGGTGTATCTTTGCTATTGCTTCATTACTATATCCATGTATTCATTCTAATGTTTCCAATTAGCCCTGCACCAAACATGCTAATATTAAATAATGATTGCAGTGTGCGAACGGAAAGTTTTCATAGGAGAAACGAAGCGCTTTTGAACGGCCAGCGTGAATTTTCAAAAGAAAACTCTAGGAAACAACAGTATTTTCTTAATATATTACTTTATCAATGGAGCAATGCGAAACGCATATTGGAATATAATTTAGATCTTTTGAAAGAATTTGACTAGAAAATATAACTTTTAAAATACAACAACAAATGATGGTATTTCCCTACACTGGGTATTCTCGTACCTTAAGCATTGACCCCAAACAGTTGAAATATCGAAAAAAAATTACTGGTCCTTCGAATTATTTGCCAATTGACCATGGGATTCCGCAGGTATCAATCTTATATCCTATCTTATTTATTTTATGTGTAAACGATTTGAACTTCTTATTTGCTTTATTTAACGGCAAAAAGTCCGTAAAAATTGCTCTGTATTATAAGAAATTCAAAGTTTTGATATTGCTCCTTGTCATGCTCTTGTGACGCAATCGACAGCTATGAGAGCATGGATCACTATATTTTTGAAAAAATATATTCCCCACTGAGCATCAGAAAATGTCCACAGATAGTGAAGCTAGATTTAGTTTGTTCCGCAGCAAAACAAGGGGTCATCTCAGCATTCGCCCAATGGATCAGGGAACTGGATGTAAAACCTGATCGAGATAGGGTAATTGACCAAGAAGCATCAGCTACAATACTTTTTACAGACATATTTTGTCTTTTAGAGTTTTACCGTTTAAATGGTAACTAACAGATTAAATATTTTTAAAATTAATGTTATTTTCCTTTTTATTGCAAATTGTTTTTCGCCTTTTTTGAGGATCGTCCTAATATTAGGTGTCTTAAAATTATCTGAAAATATTCCGGTGACTACTAAGTATGCATTACATAAGTGCGTTAAAGAGTGTACAATGGCAGATATGCCCGTCTATAATACGGAAATTTACCTCAATGGACCGAATTTTTATTTTTTAGTCTACCTACTATTTTGAGAATTTCGTACGACGAACTTTTGGAAACAAACATCGTTTTGATTGTTTTTTGGAAAATGTCTATTGTTGAATTTAGTTGCTTTAGATCTTTCGTGAGATCTTTCGCAATTCTCGAAAAGTATTGGTTCGAAAGGCCACTGATGCCGGATCGTTCAGTCCTCTATCATTATATTTTAAAACAATATTCTCAACAAAGTTTCTGCTTGATGTGATATTTTTAATTATTCCACTTTGATTTTTTTAAGTTCAAAATATCCTGATGATATTTCATTTCAGTATGTCAGATGACTTTCCTAAACAATTATTTGCATTTTTGAAAATAGAGATGCAAATAATGAGATAATTTATATTTAGAAATGAAATAAAGAATTCGTTCGGTTTTGAATGATGTTTTAATCCCTTGCGTTATCCATGTGACCTCGTCCATTAGGACGGATGAACATTTTCTTTGCTGGTGACATGCCATAGTACGATTTCAGATTTTTAAATGTTTCGTAAATACAAATTAATACTAAATGAAGGGAAACGGATCCACTGTAGTCTTCTATTTCATATAAACAATTAAATTTTTGACTGAAATCATTTATGTAATATAAACTGAGGTAACGGTAACATTATGGGGCCTCTCAATTTACCTGAAACGGATTACTCATATACATGAACATATTAAATGGATTTCACGAAAAAAATTCATTATGTTACGTAATCAAAATATTTTGAAACACAGCAATTCTTTGTACAGCACGTTGAGTGCATTTGTTCACTTCACGTGAGATCCTCCAAGTAAACACGTTCTTTATTTTACTAAACATTGGAAAATTGTATTAAATAATTAGAATCCATTCATAAGTTTAAATGCTAGGTAGAATATTTTTAAGTTTTTTTCAAGTAACTATACTGTGTCTGAAAATAATAAAGATTTTAACATTGTTGTTTAATGCATTACTTATCCCTTGTATTGAATTATTCCGAAAGACAATATGACTGTAATAAGTGCTGTCGGCCGCAATTCGCGGATCTTATTGAGTCATGATATACCTAGTTTTGTTAGGACCGGGTGCGGTACCTCGGTACACCAACTGATATCATTTCAGCGCATATGATCGGGAGGTCCTAGGTTCGAGTCCTGACGGCGGCACGATTTTCGACAATAGATTTTCAGCTAGGTCGAATTCAGTCGCAGTCTCGAGGAGAATTCTAGCGGCCGGCTGCTCTGATTGGTAATTTTCCGTGGTTTCTCCGATTAACACCAGGCGAATGCCGGAGCAGTACCCTATCAAACGAGCTACGGACCGCGCGCGATCTGCCCTTCCTCTCTCCTTACACACACTTACGCTCACATGCACTCATGCTCACACTACTACATATTTCGGGAGACCGGTCGGGAGCTTAGAGCTTGTCCCGGCTGGGGCGATGCCCCGCTAGTAAGAGAGTCCTGGTTAGGGGGAAACCCCACTAGCCGACGGTAGGTCGGCACCGGATCTCTTCATCCAGCGGGGGAAGGTCACAGCCATCTCCCGAGAAGGCATGCACTACACTAACGAAACTAATGACCAAAGCAGTGGACGTGCCCGGAAACACGAAAAAATCAATCATTGTGCTGGGAGTGGAGTCGGAGGTATGGTTTGCTATTTATTTAACAATACAAACAATAAAATCTGTAGGTCACTTGTTGATGAAAATATGTTTTCTATTACTCAGGAACAAACATTCATAGTCTTTAAATTTTGCCACACATGTTTGTTGGTATATTTATTCATAACTCCACAATGGATTTATTTACTTATTTATTTAACGCCAAAAAAGTTTAAAACTGTGTAATATACTATGGGGAGAGTATTTGGTGGACGTACTTTTAATTTCTGAGGGTCCTACCCTAACCCATAAGGGATCCCAAAGTTAAAGAAAACAAGCTGAATTATGAAAGCTGAATGAGTGTTTATGGCAAGAAGTGATAAAAATATATTCATTACCGCGTTTAAAAAAAATCTATTTGCAACGGCAAATCAACTTCGGTATTCCGGAGAAAGAGCGTGGAACTATTTGAACATAATCTGGAAGGAAATGCTTTAACTGCATTCGAGTTCCCATCACTAGACAAAGCGGGAGTCACTTTCTGTCTCTATTAATCTATGATTATCGAGTACCTTCATTATTTTCGCCCGACTGTCTCACAGATTTATAATTTGTTTTCGTCCGAATGTATCACAAATATATTCAGCCCATGATGTTTAAGAAGATCCAGAAGATGTGATCCCATGATGTTCCAGAAGATCTTGCATTAATGCATGGACTAATGTAAATACAATGAAGATTAATGCTGGAAAAAGTTAGCTGCTCAAATCCTTAAAACAATAAAGTGGGAACCTTTAGAATACACAATGAACGGCGTAGAAGCACCATATATTAGGGGGTTGTTTGAGGTATTTAGGCTAAGAAAACATGTTATGAGAAAACAGAGAAGTACCCACGCAATAAATAGACAGTGCATAAAGACTTAAAAATCATTAAATTGAAAATAGTTTGCCCTTTTGAATACGTTCGTTTAAGACTTCTACAAAGTCGGTTATGATTTTTATTTTGGAGCGAAGATGACCCATATAATTGACATTGCGTATTGTTTGGGATTTTGAATAAAATAACATGCTGATCAAATTTAATGAATGAATGCCAGAAAATAACCAATCACGCCCAAACAATTATTGCAATCCAAATTGAGAGATCTTATCAATATCATGAATGATTCTGTTCCCCCATTAAATATTGATTACATTATCTCCTAGTCAGGTTTAAATTTGTATTTACTCCAATTTAAATTTGTATTGAATACATAGGCGAAGTGGAGTCATGCAATTGGGTAATCTGAAAATCTTATCCTATATTTTGTTTTGTAAATTCATCGTTTTTTTCGTTCAGCAAAACATCGATTATTTGTTCTTTAAAGCTATTGTTTCTGCAAAGTTAACTTAGCAGACACTTTTCGATGGTATACCGAAATTACTAATCCTGATATTTCCCATGGAATTTCTTTAATGTAATCTCTTTAATGCAATCATATTCCTTTCACATAATGCTAGATAGAGGGTGAAGGGGAACGTAAAAATGGTGAGTTGTATCAACGGAACCGTCTCCTAAAAATGTTTTGTAGACCAAGTTGTCCGAGAAATATTTCAGCAACAAATCATGGGGCATGAATGTTGCATTATCAATGTATACATTTGTCAGTTCATTTCAAAGCCGATCATTGTCAAAGAATGGATACTATTTTATTAGGACAGAAAGCTTGTCTGAAGGAAAGGACACTTTGTAACAGTTTTAGTCAAGAAATTCAATAAAATGAAAGTTTTCAAAATCTTAATATCGATATTCTGAGTCATTACTACATTAATAATTTAAAAGAATAAATTTTGTGTCACGGCATATTACTACTGTTTACTATTTCTATTTCTACTGCATATCAATTGCCTCATTACTCCGATTTGTTGAGCTAAAACTGCATTTCGATAGAGGGATCCGTTTGGAAGTTATGGTAGTTGCCCGTAGTCTGTGGGACGTTCTCTGTGACACTTCTTTAGCTTCATTTTATTTCATTAAGGAAAAACCTACAAGAATCACAAAAACGGCACACCAACAAGTCACTCTACTTTCCCACAACGTTAGGTGATGAGGTGAATATGCCTGGACGGGACGTGGACGTGCATCGCGGTACTAGTTTGCGCATGCTGGAAGCTTGCAGGGAGCCTATTCCGGAAGACCGTTCGGGAGCTTAGAGCTTGTTCCGGCTGGGGCAGTGCCCCGCTGGTGGGAGAGTCCTGGTTAGGGAGAAACCCCACTAGTCGACGGTAGGTCGGCGCCGGATCTCGCCATCCAGCTGGGGAAGACCACCGCCATCTCCTGAGTAACAAACATGCACTACACTAACGGGACTAATGACCAAAGCAGTTGACGCGCCCGGAAGCACGAAAAAAACAAACCTGAGTAATAAATCTGGATTGTTAAAGGATCTTTAAGCCTTTCCATGTGTAATGCATGGACAAACCTGGTCACGCATGCATCCACTGCCACGTCGTTTCAGAGCAGCCGGGCATAGCTAACGATGGAGACGTCGGGGAAGCAAGGTGAGGGGGTCAATCCCGGAATACTTCCACCCCTCCACGCGAGAGCTTAGCGCCCCTAGAAATACAGGTGGGTTACGAAGGGGGGTTGCATTATAGTAGAGATGGACTTAAGTCACACCCCCCTTAACACTTGCAAATGATGTTTCAACCAGAGTACATAAGCAATGAAAGCTTGATGCAACTGGTTACACGGTAGACGCCCCAGTGGACTATAAGGCTGGAGCATATATTTTAAAGTATCTAATGGCTGGTTGACACGTGGTTTACTGTACCCATAAACAAAAGGCTTTATAAGAGTCACTTAAGGCCAGGTTATCGCAACAAAATTTACTTATGATGTATAATAAGAGACACCTCCATAGTAAGTAATAAATGTAGGAAGTTCGGTGAAATGAAACAGCATGGAAACATACAGCTCATCCTTGCTGATTGTATGTGTTGGCATCTACTGCCTATAAAGTTAGGCACGATTATATGGATAAAATAATTAATGGACGTTTAGCAAGAAAGTACGGACCTGAATACTGTAATATCCCATATTACAAATACAATTCTTCTACTGGTTTGCAAAATAAAGAATGGAAGCTACACTTGAACAATCATTACAGACCTCACAAGTTAGACCAGATATAATAGTTCTAAAGAATATCAAGAAAACAGGCATGATCATTAATTTTGCATTCGTCAACAATAACAATCTAGACTGGGTTTACAACTTCAAAATTCAGAAATGTGTACAGCTGTCACAAGAGATTCACCATCAATAGAGACTTCAAAGTATCGGCATACAACCTGTGGTATCCCCCCAATCAGAGAACGAGACGGAGTTACGCTCCGCCGCGCCGCTAGTGGAGGGGCACAGCCCCTCCCCTCCCCCTTCACCGGGCGGTGGAGTATAAAGGCATGGCCGGGAGCAGGGCGCTCCCGTTCAGTTACCGCTTCGCCTAAGCGACCACCGCCGCACTTGCTACACGCCCTATCAAGGCGTAATCTGCTGCGCGCTAAAAGGACTCCAGGCTGCCCCGGCCTTGCTACCGTCACCAGCCGTGACGTATCCGCCGGGCGATCAGCACCACCTCGGGGGGCTACTGCCGCCCTCGCTATACGCCCTATCGAGGCGTACTCTGCCGCTGACGCTTGCTACCGTCACAAGTCGTGGCGTATCAGCCAGGCGATCAACGCCGACCTCGGTGGCCACTGCCGCCCCTCGCTACACTCCCGACCGCGGCGTACCCGCCGCGCGCTACTAGGAGACTCGAGGCTACTGCGGCCACTATCGTGTAACGACGCTTATCGCCACAGCTGGCGATAAGGCTCGGCAAGGCAAGAAGGCCGTTAAGAATTATTGTACAGTATTTGTTATGTTGTTCTGTGTATTAATTATTGGTGATAGTAAATGGTTATTAAACATTGACTGTTTAACTTACTTCGCATCCTGCAAATACAACACAACCGATAATAATATCCACCATAAGATTAATACCAAAACACACAGGGTATGTGTTGAAATTTCCATTTTCATAATAAAAACACAAAATTGTCTGTCGTATCTCTATTCATACATATTAGACAGTTTTACCAAAGATTTCATTTTGACAGACACCAGTTTATAACTAGTTGTGATAAAAACAGGACGTACCTTCTCGCCCGTATTTTCAGGCAAAATTACGCGAAAGGACTCACATTTTAAAAAAATTGTACATGATCTTATTTCAAAGTCTATTTTTAAAGAACATATTTTATTAAGGCAAAAAATCTCTATCTTTAATATTTTAGTTGTAGGAAGATTCCGAAAAAATTGAACTTTTGGAATTTTCGAAAAAACGAAAATGAAACCTGCACCATTCTCTTAAACGTCCTTCATACTATCATAAAACAAAGTTTAATAAAAAAGTTGGACCTATTGTTTGAAAATTTTGAAAATGTTTGGGGGGGACTACATGTAAAGTACCCCCAAATTTTTTTAATACACAGTTTGTCTGTATAAAAAACTGCGATTCATATTAAGTATTTTTGGATAACAGTATTAGCATCTTACCAATATGCATCAACTAACTGTTGTTTACCTAAGTTAACGTATAATACGTAAGGTATTAAGTATTTTCGTTTGTCAACTGTACAATTTTATAAGTGTGCTGTAATCTGTTATTATCCGTTTGTATGTTCAGCGATTAGTCGGTTTGATGTATGTATATCATCTCTGACAAAAGACTTTTCTGAACATGTTTTCATTGTCTAATATTCTGACATCTTTCCAGTTCAAAATGTGTTTCAATTGTAATGTATATTTAGTGATGGTGTTGTGTTTATTTAGTGACAGTTTAATATTTTTCATGTTCTTCAGTGCTCTTTTGCTTGTGCCAATATATTTAGCTGAACAGCCTTCCTGGTTATAGTTGATTTGGTACACTGTATTATGTATGATAATTCTGAGTATGGGGTATTTTTTTCTCGGAATGAACTGGTATAATTTATAATTCATTTTAAATACCACTCTTATATTGTGTACCAACAAAATATTTTTAATTTTCTTAGCTGTATTTTTGCAGTAAAGTAAGGTTATGTTGATGGCGGGTGTAGTTATCCTTATCCTTGTATACTATGAATCTCTTTGTTGCTAATATGCTTTTGTTCATTATAGTTTTAATATATTTGGTTGGTAAACTGGTCTGGATGGGAAGCTACCTGAAATAATTGGTAAATAGTTGGTTAAATAAACTGAAATATTTTGAAAATTTTTCGAGAAGAGAAAATTTATTAGAAAACTATTTAATACTGTGGACAAACGAAGGCAGAAGAACAAGATGGACGGATGAAATGAGAAAAACCATAAATTTAGAGTGGGCTGAAATCTTCAAAACAACAGCTGACCGCAGGAAATTGAGGAGATTAGTAGCCGTATCGACAGCGAAAATAGAAATAACCAGCATATGACGGGTGGCCACACTAACTGCTGGGAGTATCCTCAGGATCACTTGGAGTTATACGCGACCTAAGGAACTACCTACATACATACATGCATGCCTACCTACCTACCTACCTACCTAAATGGGTGCAAGGTGAAATTACCTCGACGACATCACGTGTGGTACTTTGATGAACTGTCTAGAGAGATTTGAAGGGAGTAAATAGAAGAACAGAGAAGGCAATTCAGAGTTGTGTTTACTCTTCCATTTGTAAGCTCTTGACTAACTTCTCCATTCTTGAACTTCCAACCTTCAACTCCTCCGTGTGAGTATCTATCATCTGTCGGTTTTATAGACAACGCCGCAGCTACGCCGTCTTCGCTAATTCCCTCTTGGACGCAGGGGAGCCGCATGCGTTTGGAAAATTACTATTCGCGGCGCTGCTCTGACGCAGGGGAGGGGGTCCCGTGTCGGCACACGCGGCCTCCCCACCCCAGGACGCAAACGACCCCGGGCTCGTTGCAAACTTCCACAGCCGCAGTTCAATTTCTGAGCGCGGCCACATATGCCGTTTGATCGGTTCTCCATAACTCCCAGCCTGATTGAAGACTCTTTATGCTTATTGGACGGCTGCCGTCTATCCTGCTGACCCAGGTTCGTGCTCGAAGTCTGTTAGCGGTTGTCCACCGGCCTGCCTATCCACCTCGGTCCGCTTTGCTCTGCCTGCTCCACGCGGCTGCGGTCCCGCTCAGGAATGATCCAGATCGAATTTTCTGCAATTTCATCCCGGAGGGAATTTTTACTTTCTCGCCTTAAGTTCTTCTTAAGAACAGAAAGTTATGTAATCATGCGCCGAAAGACGGCGAATTTTTATTTATTTAATATCATTTTCCGAAACAGCCGTTATTAAATGTTGCAAAATAGTAACATAGTGTCCTGCAGTAGCAAAAAAGGCTGCTAAAAACACCGATTGGTTTTCCTAAAACCATTTGGCGTGCACGCTGCTGAAGAAGAGCTAAAATACTCTCATATAACACTGCAACAAATTAAATATTTTAACAAAAACACTCCACGAATTCTGTAAAACTTGGTGTGTCACGAGGGTAAGTCAATAAGTATATGCAATTTTTGACGTAAAATAAAATAAATAAATAAATACTACAATGTATTACAAAAACAGTTCAAAAATTACCACGAGACCATTTTTCAACATTGTCGACTTGATTTTCTATGCACTTGGTTCATCATAGCATAAACATTCGGAAACCCTCAAAAGAAGGATTTTCAGTTGAGCAGCAAGACGAGATTGGAATAGTAACCAAAGTAGTTTAACACTTAGAAATACATATTTTGAAGTGCTAGAACGGTGTGGGCGGCAGTATGTACACGCGAGTTTTCACGCAATCAAAGATCATCTTTGACAATCTAACGAGGTATTGTCAAATGCAGGATCACAAGCAATAATCTTATGATTTGTCAGTTTTTCAATGGTCACTTTTCGTCACACCGTCGGCTGAACGGTTTAGGCGCTAACGTAGACCACAGACAGAGAGACAGACGTTTTGTCGTTCGTCGATTTTTCGTTATCAAAGATTTTAGTCGTTCGTCGATTTTTCGTTAACAAAACATGAATTCCAACTGCACAACGTTTTAGAAAAAGGAATTTACTATACATAGAAACAAGATTGATCCACTTTTTCATTACCGGGGCTCGGCAATAAGAGTTTTTCTGTCGAAAATTTGCAATTTTCTAGAGCACGATTTCAATACTTACTCTTCTTACGAAGTAAGTGCAAGAAACTAAAAAAAGTTGTTTTTTCATAACTCTTCGTGTTAATAGCAAATATTCAACTGCTTCACGCCTCTCCTTTCGGTGTCATAAGCAGTGACGCACTGAGTAAACTATTCGTGTGACCGTCCATTTGTTTGAACTGAAATTGCTCGCCAAAACATCTCATCGCTGGAATTTTCGATTTCGTGCCAAGGTCCACCACTTTAATTCAGCACAAGACGAATAAGGGACACTGCATGAACAGCAGTTGACGCAAAAAGTATAGCTGAAGAAGGCGGTGATGCTTCTAAATCAAATCGATAATCGCCATCCTCATATGAAAGAGAATAAAAAATTCCGCCACAAAAAATCAGTCTCTTAGGGATATTTGTTGCAGAGATACAACAACAAGCATGTTTTCATGTTTTATTTTTTCTCAGCTTCTATTGCATGTATCAGGCTAAAACAATCCCAAAGACGGGGGAAAATAGTTGAATGTGATGGTATTTTTGTCAACCAATTTTGATGCCACATTCATATAAAAATATAAAGTTTGGAAATTGTATTTGACGTGATAAGATTGGAGTACTGTCTCAATTTTTGTTTATTTATTTAGTAACAAAACAGAAAAAAACGTAAAAGAATGTATGTGACGTATGGGGGACAAAATCATCTGCACAAGCCTTCTTGAGTTCCAGAATCCCTTACCAATATTTTAACTATAAATAGTTGAAAGATGAAAAAACGTGAAAATAATAATAATAATAATAATAATAATAATAATAATAATAATAATAATAATAATAATTTTAAAAGCGCGGGATTAACATTTGAAAACTAGATATTTCCATTCTCCAGTTCTAGAAAACTAACTTGGAACTGTAAACGAACTGCAGATTTGATTTTTCTGCATTGCTAACAAAACAGTAACTCTCTCTCAGCTCTACTATCACTAAAGGCAAAAGGAGGGTTCAACAAAACGTGCGCATTGTGAAGCCACATTTATATTCAGAAGCAAATCAAGGGGAAGCAAATCAATTTTCCCCTAGAAAGTGTCTTAAAACATTATGTAACATTTATTTTTTCACGTTTTTAAACAAAGTGGACACTAGTGAAAAAAAATTAAAACCAATTTTATCAGTTAACAAATTGAAATTCGCGCCAAATGTGATTGGAAAAAACCTTTTACCCGATTTTATCACGACATGTGAACTCGAAATCTTATAGGTGTTACATCGATTATGTACCAAACTCAAGCCTTGGTGGAAGAAGATGTGTGATCTCTTGCGCTTCTGACTTCAGTCAATGAGCTTCAGGTACCAGTTTATGTCATAATATTAGTGGGAAATTTAAATGGTAAAATTATCACGTCATTCAAACAGAAACAGACAAGTTCTTAAAAAAAAAAACATTGCATCTTTTATTTCAATTGCACCTTCATCGTTTTAGTTTTAGTTGGTCGCCGTTCAAAATTGTCACTTTATGCCACTTACAAAATGTTTCTCAACACTTCTTGTTCTCCGTGCAATATGACCACCGACGTCTCGTTTAGTTTTTCAAACGATGTGGTCACGTGGTTCGTGACGGAAACTGGTGCTGCACAGAACGAACACAAATCGGTGCACCGGGGGATCCCACCCATTCCTTTCCACCATGGAAATATCGGGAGTGAAACGATATTATTGTGAACGTGCGAACGGAAGTGGAACCCTGGCATGCTTCTCCCACACAGTTGCGATCATTTCTTAATTGGTACACGCTCACTACTTGGCGAAAATTGTTGATCATAAATTTTGAAATAAAAATTGTCTATAAACGAACGCGTGATCCCGTTTACTGAAGAAGACAGTGACAATGATTAATTGTCTATGACCGTCTAATTGTCAGTGATTAATAAATCTACAAGTGACTAATTTGATTTATATTATAAACATAAATGATTAATATACCTAAAACGGAGTAATTTGATTTATATTAGAAACACTACATAAATCTGGAAACAAAAGGGAATTGGTGATTTTATTTCGGTAATATAATTACTTTCCACATGAAACATTTTTCAGCAAAAAGTTGCAAATCATCCTGGTAAGTGAAATCTCTCAATAATTTTAATATTAATTGTTTAAAAATTTGTGAAAAAATTTTCAATTACATTTTGGCGCGTATTTCAAATTTTTAAACTGATAAAATTGGTTTTAATATTTTCACTATCGTCTACATTGTTTAAAAATCTGAAAAAAAATTATGTTATAGAATGTTGTAAGACACATTCTAGGGGAAAAACTGACACAGTACTTCAACAATCAATTTCAGAATTTTATTCTTTCTGCATGAATTTGACGTCAAAATTAGTTGACAAAAATACTTTCAAATTCAACTATTTTTCCATGTTTCCACAATTTTTTCAGCCTGATATATACAATAGAAGATGAAAAAACTATATATGGAAAACACGTTTCTCGTTGTATCTTTGCAACAGATTTCCCTAGGCGACTGATTGTGAACCTACAGCATTTTTTATTTGTTTCATAGGAACATCGTGATTAGAGATTTGGTTTGGGAGCACCTTTCGCCGACTTATTCGGCTATTCCCACCTCAGCGCAGACAGCCAATAATAAATTTCGAGCCCTTAAAAAGTATTTCGCTTAAAATAGAGAACGATTCGACCATTTTTCGCCTTGAGAGAAAGATCAACAAGAAGAGGACAACAACGTGATTGTTCAAGAAGCAATTACAAGATGCACTAAAATTGATAAATTGAATTTCCTAAACTTACTTATTCTTAAAATAATAAAATTTTTTATAAAATGATTAAATTTTGCTTTTCAACACGACAAAGTACGAGTACAACTGAATTAGCTATCAGTTATACGATGCGCAGAACTTTGTCTGATACTTACGAAAGAAGTAATACAGATCGTGTTTCTTTACAGCTTTTTAATTTTCTTTTTACTTAAATTGATTTAATCTTGATTTTTCGTTTCGTTCGTTCCCATTCCGAGATGTTCTGCGTCCGGATGAGAGATGCATTCACCGAGAGAAGAGCGTATTGGATTTGACCCCTGCGGGAGGAGCGGGGCATTCATCAGGAGAGGGAAAGCCTAAGCTTCTGTCGTAGACAAGTTGTCGTTGGGTTCATTCAAGACCTCGCGGGTCGATTGCTGTCTGGAGGAAAATTCTAGCGGCCTCTGACCGGGAGGTCCTAAGTTCGAGCCCTGACGGCGGCAGGATTTTCGACACTAGCTTTTCAGCTAGGCCGAATTCAGTCGCTGTCTGGAGAATTCTAGCGGCCGACTACTCTGATCGGTAGTTGTCCGTGGTTTCTCCGATCCACACCAGGTGAATGCCGGAGCAGTACCCTACCAAACGGGCCACGCACCGCGCGCGATCTTGCCTTCCTCTTCCTTGTCCTGTCCTATCCTCTCCTCTTACACACACACACTTACACTAACATGCACTATACTACTGCATATTCCGGGAGACCGGTCGGGAGCTTAGAGCTTGTCCCGGCTGGGGCGGTGCCCCGCTGATGGGTGAGTCCTGGTTAGGAGGAAACCCCACTAGCCGACGGTAGGTCGGCGCCGGATCTCGCCATTCAGCGGGGGAAGGTCACAGCCATCTCACGAGAAAAACATCATTCACTACACTAACGGGACTAATGACCAAAGCAGTTGACGCGCCCGGAAACACGAAAAAATGAATAAATGAATACAACATTCATTATAATATATTTCAGGATTTCAGGTAAAAAAAATGTTTCATTACCTGATTTTAAATAGATTACGAAAGTTTATAATGAAAGGAATGTTATTAAGTCCTTAAGAACATAGCGCCCAATCGTAGACAGAAGTACTCACCCTCTCGGAGCGTGACCATGTAGTAGGACTCCTTGGAGGGCATGCTGGATCCCATGGCGTTGACGGCCACCACGCGGAAGCTGTACACGGTGTACGGCAGCAGGCCGGTGACGCTGTGGGTGGTGCCGTTGCCGGGGGTGATGATGCCACCGCTGCCGTCCCACGCGCCGTCCTCCCCCACCCTGCAAAGCACAGGACGACCGTCACCATAATGCCAAAATACAAAACAAAAAAATCAAAACAAAAAAAAAAAAACAGCGATATTTTCGAGCAGAATCATCCATATTATAACATCGATATTTTGCTTTCGATGTTTTCTTCAGATCAATATATTTGTGCAGAAACACCGATGTTTTAAAAAAAAGACATAATATAAAAATATTTTAGTATCTATTTTATTTTTGGATTGTTTGTAATCAAAGTCCATTCACAACTCTCACTATTGTCGATCCCCAGGCGGCAAGAAACAGTTTGCTATTCGTAACATTTCTCCAGTGTTGCTAACTTTTTTGATTATTTTGTATGTGATAATATAGTTAAACTGCAATTTGAACCATGACTACATAGAACATTGAATACAAAAATGAAGATGACAGTCTAATTTAAGGAAGAATATACTTCAAACTAATATTGACGTATCACGTTAGAACCAGGACATTTTAGTTTGAAATATTTCATCATATTTAAAACATCGATGTTTTTGTCGATGTTTTCATCGATATCAAAAAGCTTTTGGCGATGTATCGAAGTATCAATGTTTTGCTAAACTTTGTCATCACTAACCGTCGCCACCCGCGCACCGACGCGCAAGGGGTGGGAAGAGGGGAAGGCGGGGGGGGGGAGCAACGAAGCGCTGCCAAGCAGTAAGCGCTTTCATTGGTATGATTTTGTAAAAGAACAGTCAACTAACTCACGTGTGTGGGATGACCCAATGAGAGAGAAGTACAATTTGCGCACCTCTTTACATGCTCACTTTTCCATGAGCCATTTCTGAGGTACCCGTTATCTGATTAAAGATAAGCGTGTGAAAGTCCAGTGGGTGACAGTGTTGTCGAGGCATTCAGAAAGTCAAGTATACCAGAGTCGTAGGCTTCCGCGGCCGGAGTCGTTGAATTCTTGGCTGTCCGGGATTCTTGTATAGCTCTGAAGAAGGCCACAGCAAGATGGCCGAAACGTCAGCTACGTCGACCATGACGCGGCTAATCCCGGACAGCCAAGAATTCGTCGAGTTCATCAGTTCACTGCTGTTATAGTGCGATTTTTATATAGCTGCCTCTCGAGGCGTGTCTTCACAGTGACACTATGTCACTGCATTTCACGTCTTTCTCGGCCGTGCCGCTAGATGTTGCATAATCACGACCGTATCAAGTACTGCTTGATCACGAGACATCTAGGCGCACGACCGAGAAAGACGCGCAATGCAGTGACATAATGCCACTGTGCAGACAGGCCTTGAGAGGCAGCTTTATAAAAATCGCACTATAGTATTTGATTCCATTCTTCCATGTACTTGTAAATGCTTTACCGAATCTTAATAATTTTTACTTATTAAATAATTGTTTTGAAAAAGACTTGGACTTTTTCTGAGCAGTAAGCCAAACATCTCCTTTCGTAAAACGTTACGTTTCCTCAGTTCCAGAATCTCCTTCCTACCCAATCTAGATGAATAATGAACATGGGTACCAATAGGAGTGATTGGTAATATTAGAAAACTAGAAATCTTCGCTCCCGAGTAATAGAAAACTTATTCGCATCGGAAATCGAACTAAGCTTTGACTTTATATTATTGCTAAGAAAACTACAACCCACACTCCTGGCTCTACTTCTACCCAAACTAGCAAAAGGAGAGCTCAACAAAACGTGAGCATAGACAAGCCATATCTGCGTTTGGTCAATGGATCAGGGAATCGAGCCGAAAAACTTAACTTTTGCGGGGCGTCGCAATGAATGTGAAGCAGTTGTGTGGGGAGTAGGGGCAGGGCAGCCAGCCACAGATTGCCGCGCGAGGGGGCGGAGGCGCCTGAGCTCGGGAGCAGGGTGCTGAAGCCGCGAAGGCGAAGGAGCGGGCGAAGACGAGGGCGAAGACGAAGACGCAGGCGGCGACGATGGCAGAGGCGGCGGAGGCGGTGGAGCTGCGCGCCAAGATTAATTAAATCTGCGACGCCGACACTCGCGAACGCAAGGAGCGCCCCGGCCGGGCCGCGGCGGAAAGGGGGGGGGGGGGGGGGGGGGGGGGGGGGGGAGCGCAGCGACTCGCTGGGGCGAGCGGCCCCGCCCACCGGTCTACGTTACTGCGGCTGGCGTTGCGTGGCGCCGAGCGCCGCGGGAAATCGAGGCTCCCAAACACCCAAAAGGAATAGTCAGAATTCTTTAAACTTGAATTATGTAATAGTCGGGTTAATATATGTAATATAATATAATATAATATAATATAATATAATATAATATAATATAATATAATATAATATAATATAATATAATATAATATAATATAATATAATATAATATAATATAATATAATATAATATAATATACTATAGTATATTGTATATTATAATATTATATTGTATTTTTATTATAGTATAATATAAGAATATATAATGTAATATATTCTTGCGGAATATATTCTTTGAACAGACGCGAACCCGCGTTTTTAATTCCGCGCGCGGCAACAAGGAGTTCGGAAGTCAGGGGGAGAGAGCGCTGCGCCTCGGTTCGAGGTCGAGACGGGGCTCAGAAGCAGGAAGCGAGGCCCTTGCCGGAAGAAACTGGAGCTCGAAGAGGAAGTGCGGCAAGAGACTTCCGTACTAGATCTGGTGAGGAGCGGAGGTGTCGACAGTGGGTGTAACAAGGTACATAAAATGGCGTACTAACGCACTTTGGCGACGACGATAAAAGAAATTGAAGGTAATCAGGATATTTAGAATGTACCACGCGAAATTGAAACAATATTCTGTGCGCATAGGGCGAATGTACTAAATTTCTTCAAGGACATAAACGTGCGCCCAAGTGAACAGAAATTACATATGTTGCAGAATAGGTTGTGCGGAGTAGTATAGAAGTAAAAGTAAAGTGAACAGTGCATTACGTGCGTGTGATTAAATGTGAGAATAGCGGCAGTGATCAAGCGATACCCCCCTCCCCGAGGCCAGCTTCAAGTGTTCGGGTGGGGGAAACTTGTGAGAATATTCATTACGCTTTTGGCAATGAAGCCAATACAATAACAATAATACATTGAACTCAACATTTCAAACAACAAAAGTTCTTCAGAAGATGAAAATCACCTACATGTAAAAAGAAGTATGTTGAGGTCTATGCTACTATACTTGTTTATAAAAGTTACACGAAGACGAATTCAAATATCGAAACGAGAATTTTAATGATGTACTAAGACCAAAAAAGCAATTTTGAAAGTTAAAAGATAGCGGTAGTCATTGACCAACAATTTACACCGATTTTCTGTAAGTCAGAAATCGTTAATACAAAATAACCGACAATAAATGAGACATTGCGCAATATACACATCTGAATAATATACTTGTTTGCAAAGAGCGAATGGAATCGCTGTAAAACGAAGGACAGTTGTCATGAGGTGCTAATTGCTTCTAAACAATTGACAATCTCGAAAACGAAACGCGATAACGCCCTTAACGACATATGGCAAATTTATTGACAATGTCCAACTTTTGCAATTTTAAAGTGAGGACTGCCTGATATTCTAGAACCTGAAACTACAAATTAACAATGTTCCAACAGTTAATAGATTTATAAACAATTACATTGTGTGCGCTATTACTGTCGGAGTGTGTCTCCAAATTGTCCATGAACCGAATACAGCAAAATAATTTTGGCAAGAGTTGGAAATTGATTGCTTCATATCTAGATTAATTATTGCTAAAAGGATAAATATCCAAATCATTTTTGAATTTTGCTACGATTCCCTGGTAGTTTCATACAGATTCAAAGAATACACTGTTTTGCAAATTTTGCCAATTTGATAAACATATAAACAATTGCAAACCCGCGGACGGAGGCAGTTAATTTATGATTCCAGACTGTACAAAGTCGCTATGTTTGTAAAATAGAACAAAGTTGACCAACCTGTAAAAGCGGTTAGTATGTAAGGCTCTTTTTCTCCTCGTGACCCCTCTTTTGGCGGTACGTTCAACACCTCGCCCCCCCTAGCCGCCTTGCTCCGCCGATCGCCGATACAGTTGTCCATTTCCTCGAACTGATCGTACATTTTTTAAAAGTATGTTATGAGTTTTGATTACGTATCAGGGAACACACGTTTCCACTGTGTATTATGCATGTATTTGATGTTTTGGGTCGGTAGTCCGACTTCGCCGGCCAGCTACCGGTGTCTCCTTGCCTGGGCTAGTTAAATTCCCATGCTTGGGGGTAAGAGCGACATGAGGCGAACATGACGTATTCTCTTCACCGTAACTAGCAAGATCCACCTGCTTGAGCTTTTCTTCGTCACACAGCTACAGAAACTGGGACGATTTTGAAGGAAAGCTACAACTCTATTTTTGCCTCGACCGGGATTGAACCCGGGGGCCACATAACAGGAAGCTAGTACGCTGCCTATGAGCCATCTCAGAGACTTGGAATCCACAATTAATTTATTATCTAAAAAAACACTTTCTTCGTGCTAGCCCTTAAAATATGAAATTATAAACTAATTTGACTCTATAAATCCAATGAATCACAATTCAATATCGCATTAGAATCATAAAATGCAGCAAAGCACGAAAAATCGAAAAAAAATATAAAATTTTTAGCTCTAAAGAACAGATGAACAACATCACCCGATCAAGGGGTTTTCGGACGATGATGCTCGATTTGCCACCGCCTGTATAATTGACGCGGCCATCCAGCGACCTCAAGTGATTGGAAAGTGGTCGTTCTTGGCTGCGTGGGCGGGCGATGCTCGGAGCGGGGAGGGGCGTGGCGGGGCGGAGGTGTCGCGCGGGACCCATCCGCGCAAAGTAGGACGGGCGGCGCGCCGCAGGGTTCGCAAACGCCGACCAATCACGCCGCCAATCCGGGCGGGCCCGCGCCCACTTCGCGGAATCGAATTAGTTCGCTCGGGCGGCCAGCGGGCGGCGGGGGCGGCGGCGGGGGCGGCGGCGGCAGCCGGAGAACCCACGACCGCTCCGAGAGGTTCCTCCCGCCTCCCCCCTTTGCCGCCAGAACAGTTGAGGGCCGCGAACAAGCAGCTTTTCAGCCACATTCTCTGGAATTGCCACCCGCCACTCGCCACTCGCCTCGCCACCGCACCCTCCAGGCTGCGCCGGCAAACAACTGGCGGACCGGAGGCGACAAGGACGCCCTCGCCCAGCGAAAGGGATGGAAAATAATTGTCTCGCAATTAATGAAGAACAAAAAATGAAAATACTTTGTGATGCAACAATTTAAATTGTATTGAAAATATTGTTTTTGCATAAGGGATATTATCATTTATCACTATATAACGAGGAAGCTTTGTTTGCATTTGATGACTGAAAAAAATCTAAACTTATAAGCCTAAGCAATTTTTTATTCAACATTATTCCTACATAACTAACAGCTTTGCTTCCCAATAAATTTTACGAAGTTTATAATTCTAAGAAATGTTTTTTCTTTTTTATAATAATCTTTATATTGATTCATTTATCATTCATGTATTCTTTATGTATTCTTCATATTTATTCAATTTATTCTTATTTATTTATTTATTTTTTTAAACTTATTTATATTTACACTATTTATAGTTAAAATGTTGGGAATGTATATCCAACATTTTAAGAGCTCAAGAAAACGTGTGCAGATGGTAATTTTTACTGTCTTTTGAATAAATAAATCAAAATGTATATTTTTTTGAGTAATAGTATATTCCAAACACAATTCAGAGTCATACTTGGAATGAGAGTTCTCATCCATAAATGGATTCACACGAATTCAAAAATCAAATTTATTCTTTTCTAATTCGTAACTGCTTTGCTGCAATTTCACAAAAATGGACGTTCGATACACAAAAAGTATTCATTTAATTTTGTTATATCCAAACACTTAAAACTGATAGTTTCACAATATAGTATACTCAGTAATGTATACCATTTAGCAGAAAATGTCAGTAACAAGTATAAAACATGCAATAGAGCCTCGATGAACCATGTCTCGATTACCTCTGTTCTCGATTAACGGCGATTACTATTAAAAAAAAGAAGATTTTTAATTTAAGAAAAATATAGACTGTTCCAATATTAAAGGCATAGGCCCGTAAGCGGTATGCTGTACGTAAGAGAAACACTCAACTGTATATCCGAGAAAAAACTGGAGAAGCAACTTCAATAAAACGTTGTAGGGATGACTGATGAGAAAATTTCATAATCAGTATGCGCCCCTGTTATATTCCATTCGTGTCGTCTTCCAGTTGCGTCGTCTGATACATCCAAGGAAATTTCCCCCTCTTCTAGTTTTCAAACACTACATTTCACATTTTACATTTTCTTTTTGACCTTTGTTGTTCAGAAGCCGATACAAATTTAAAGATATCATTCCTTTTTCAAATAAATATTTTCAGTAAATATTATAATATACATTACGACATAATGTTCAACACTGGCAATAAAATTAGTGGACTTCAAAAATTGTTATATTTTTTATATAATCCAGATTTCTTTGCCAAAAGTCAGTTGAAATCGTCCTCTTTTAACGTAAAGCAACTTCAATACGTGAACAAATATGACGCAACCGCGATGGATTTGAGTTCCGTCATGTGATGTGTTTGTGTGTGTGCGGATACGGACGCTTGTGAATGTGTGTGCATGTGAATGTGTGTGCGCGCGCATGTGCGGCATTATTCCAATAATTTATGCTTCATTGCAATTGCCCTGTGCACGATTTTCGCAACATGATTATGCCTTCCTAAGTAAGCACTGTCTGATAGGGAAGAGCATGCAGCTGTGATGTTGTTGTTGTTGTTGTTGTTGTTGTTGTTGTTGTTGTTGTTGTTGTTGTTATTATTATTATTATTATTGTTGTTGTTGTTATCGTTGTTATGGTTATTATCATGACATAATCAATTGCTCTCTTCTATAGATTGAAAGAAAATGATAGAGATACTACACGCAACAATGAATACAATAAAACAACATTATTTTCTTGATGATGAAGTTGCAAGATTGCAGAAATATTGGCGGCGCGGCGGGCGCAGGCGAGCCATCGCCGCGTCCATTGTGCCTTCGTCCACGGCGGCAGGCGCCGTCAGAGCCGCTGCGGGAGTATTGGATGGCCGTCGCCCGCGTCTCTCTCTCATGCTAATGTTTTGTTTTCTCGTTTCGGCGGCGCTCCGCCTCCCGCGCCGCCGCCGCGCCGCCGCAGACCCCTCCGTCTCAGGAAATGAAGATCTTTTGTATTTCCGGCTCCTCAGGGCGCAGTTGCGCGCCACGCCCATCTCGCGCGCGATCGCACCGGCCCCCCTCTCCCATCTCCCCCACCCAGCGCCGCCGCCTCCACGCGCAATGGCACCATTTTGCAATCCAGAGGGCAAAAACTCGGATATTGCTTTTTCTACTTTTCCTTTCGCGTTAGAACGTATGCGAGCACATGAAAAGGTGCATTGTTTCATTCATCTATCTGGGAGCATCATCATCATCATCATCATCATCATCATCATCATCATCATCTTTATTATTATTATTATTATTATTATTATTATTATTATTATTATTATTATTATTATTATTATTATTATTATTATTATTATTATTATATTATTATTATTATTATTATTATTATTATTATTATTATTATTATTATTATTATTATTATTATTATTATTTATTATTTTATTATTTTGATTATTAATCATCATCATCATCATTGTTCGGTGCTTTTTGTTTGTTTTTTCTACCCAGAGATCAAAATCATATGAGCGGTCTGTTAATACCAAATGTATCAACTATTACTGGCTGCGAAGACCATTTTGTTCGGATTTTCATGCAGTTTTATCTGAACTCTTAAATTCAAGAATGGCCCTCTGGGTAGGATCGGCAACTTTAAACCTCGTTAGTAGATTTTACTTTATTGAGTCATAAAATTAGAGTGGTCAATTCGACACACTGAAATATCTCGAGAAATTGAGATAGTATGAAAATCACGTTCAAATTATAAAGTTAACACCTCCGAAGAGGTCATTCACTAAAAGTTCATCACTATTAGCGTACGTGTGGCAAGAGGCTTCGCAATTTTATTACGCATCCTCATTCTTTTGGTTGCAGATTAGGAGGCTACGGCAAAAAAGTAATAAATTTCCGCCAAAATGTTTTTCTATTTGCTTCCGCCAAAATGTTTTTTCCGATAGATATGACTGAAAATAATTTAAAAGACCCACTTATTTCTTTAATTGGCAATGGTTGTTTTATTTTATTTATTCGTATTCGATAAACAATTCCTCATTAACACAACTTTCTGTTCGAAATACTTATTTCTTAAGTCAAACCTTAAAAATATGTGCCGCAGTATGCTGGTTAGTGCACAAATCTGCACTAAGTGAAACAGGTGAATGTTTTCTTGAGATCTGGAATCCCAACCCTAGCTCGTATACTAAGCTAAATTAAATTATAAATACAGGTAGCAAAGAGTGTTTTTGAAAAAGATGGTACGAGAATATTCGTTCTTATGTAATAAAACCTATTTGCAAATGCAAATGAGATACAGATACGGAATCGACTTATTGACACGAGAATGCGGAGAATGATTTAATAAATAAATACACTCCCCACTGAGCCCAAGAAAACGGGCACATATAATACAGGTATATTTTATGAAGATACTATGCACAATGTGACTTTTTAGGCAATTGTAAGAATTGCATAGACACGGAAATCCCTGCAATAGTTGAACTGCACATTGATAAATATTGGAGAGTGGACGATCGACAAAAGAGAATTAGGGAATGTAATTACTGAGTTGCAATAATGAATGGGTGGGACCGATTGAGAAAAAATATTTAATTAAATTGACAATGATCGACACGGAACCAAATGCTGATGCAGTAATTGTTGCAGTTGAAAGAAAAATTGAAAGCATTACAGCAAGAAGTAAAAAAATACAACAATGTTTGAATTCGGTTTGTAGCAGAATGACACTTCTTGGCATCATTCCATAGAAAGTGTGTTTGAAACGATTTATGATATACCCTGAAGACATCTGCTACTCTTGTATTCGTCAGATAGTGTCAGGGAATTTGGTAAATGAACATTGATTCATCTGTGTAAAGGACAACACGAAATATATAAACTAATTTTTTTGTGAGCGAAGAAAAATATAAAGAAGAAGCATTTATAACTTATTGTTTCTCTAAGTCTCTTGCTACGGCAAAATCTCGAAATATTTATGCGTTCTTGCTAGTCGTGTCGAGGAGTGTATTCTAAAAAAATGCAATTCAAAATAATCTACATAGTATCATGAAGAACAGAAAATTCTTTCTTAATTAGTTAAGGAAAGCCTGAGTCTGAATCCCATAAAAAAATTGCAACGGCAAATGTGTCAAGGATTTCTGTTCTTATCCCCTAAATATACTTGTTTCGTGCCTCACGCGAAGAAATCGGTTTACTGGAGAACGATTACATCAATAAGCATATTCTTCACTGAGTTCAAGAAAATTTGCCAAGAAATGAAGCTACATTATGTTCAGAGGCAATATAAAGAGCCATCTGAACATTTGCTCAATGGATCAAGGGAAACGACAAAAGGGCCTTGTCCCAAAATCTGAAGTGCAGCATTTGATGCTAATTCAACGGGAATCATTTCAGCTTGGTTTGTTTCAATGAGAATATACAGTTTTATTGGAATTCTTGTCCAATGCTGAGAGAATCATGATAAGGCGGAACTTGTTTGCTTCAAGTTCTCTGAGGATTTGAATTGTTCAGGGCTGGGGGTGAGGTGGTGGGGTGCAACTTCCATTACACGTCTCATTACGCGTGCAACACCCCTTACGTCACCACGTTCTTAATTATAATTAAAAATGCTTGAAATTACTAATCGGACCCAGCACAGCAATACTTTTAGATTAACAGAAACAAATTGCAACACTAATGAGTAAGAGTCATTCCCAAGAATATTGCCTTCTTTGTTCATGAAACTTGATGTACTGCCATAGGTGTGAATTGACATCTCCCAGTACATCGTTCGATATTCGTAATTGCGATAATCTTAACTTTTTTACAACTTCTAATACAATGAATGAGGTCCCTTAAGCGGTTACACTATCGCACAATTTATTAACCTCTTTATCATTTAATTAACTCAATTTAAATTATGTATCGCAAAAAAAAAAGAATATTCATTACAAGAACAAATAAAATGGTTAAACAAAAAATCGAAAGGAATAAATTTTACATCTTTTCTTATGAATAATTGATCTGAATTCTCGCTACGATATAGAAATATTGATCAGTTATGCTTAATAGCTGTGGTTTAAACGTCTAACTATCTCCGTCTGGGCGTGAGGTGAAATCTATATTCTAATGCATGATTTATCCGCCTTCCAACTGTCCTTTCAAAAGGGATTTTGTTAAAATTTTGAAATTTTGTCTTTTTAACTCACGACGTCGCTGCGAAGACACTTTCTTGCCACTCCAGAAGACGGCGATGGTCCGGCTGCGTCCAAGATCGAATTAACCTCTCGCGTCGTGAAGTACGTTTCTTCGTCGGTTTGCTGCTCGCCGATCTCGCAAAGCAACACAGCCCGATGGCGGTTTCCAACAAATATACGCCACTCACTTCTTAGAATGTCCAAGCGAAATACAACGCAAGACAGTACTGGTTCGTTGCATGCGAAGGATCATAGCAAAGAAAAGAAACTCATCCGTTCGAAGGTTCGCGGTAAAGAGAGAAACTGGTCCGTATCGTTCGAAGGTTCGCAGCAGAGAGCGAATTTTTCCTTGTGGTGCTGATCGCGCCGTCTGAAATTCTTCAAAGTGGTTCCTGATTGGATGTTGAATTTCCACTACTTGAGTGCGTTCAGAACTTCTACTCAGAATATAGAATGTCTTTTCTTTCTGGCGCACCTCCTTGGAGTTCAGCGGTACTATTACTGCTTTGGGTCTTCGTTTACCATTATCGCGCACTGTTTGAACGATGTAACCGACTTATGAGCGGTTACAGTAGTTTAGACATAATTAAAAGGTAATAATTAATATATATATATATATATATATATATATATATATATATATATATATAAGATACAATTATTGACCAATTATTCTGAGAACCTGTGTTACAAATAGCGAAAAGACTGGTCGTAGAAACTCCGTGAATGAAAACAGACTCCTCGGACGCCGAAGTGCGCGGGCCTGGGGAACGTTGGCCGTTGGGGCCGTCGGACAACGAGGACGCAATCGGATGCGCAGCTGGCCGTCGTCATCGCCATCGCACGCCTGCTGGCGTGACCTTCCCGGAGAGCGCGCGGGGGGTCAAAACGAGCGCATTGTATCGCATCGCATCGCATCGCATCGCATGGGCCGCGACGAAGCTGCCTCTAGGAAGCGCGACGCTGGAAACGAAACCCAGAAGACAAACGGCGTCGCTCGGTCCCTTTGCCTGGAGTGAGGAGGCGGGGAGTTGGTGCGATTGCCTTCATTCAAGAAATAAAATTTATTCTATAACACAAATAGAAAATGTAATAGCTGTTTATAGTACAAATAATACGATTTATAAAAATAAATAACAATGAATGTGTTATTAAAAATTGTTCAAAATGTAACTAAATGGCTATGCTTTTTATAAAAGTAAACGTTTAAGACGTAAATACAAAATAATTTAACATTACCTTAGGAAGAAAGCACGGTTTTAGAGATGTAATGTATAATCTCCAGAACTGTAAATGTATTTACAGTGAGCATCGTAGTGTCCTATCGTAAGATTTAGGTAGTATTTTTTCAGGTATTTTGTAATTATAAAAACTTGTATTATGCATCATGGATACGAATAGTAGCAAAATCAATCGTTTATTGGGAATCAAACTCAGATCTTATTTTTGTCCTCGGAAGGAGAAATGCTATCTCATTGGATTATCTGACACCTTACAAATGAAATTTTCTACAGATCGTTGGTTTTTAGGTCATATTTTGCAATTAAGAGCTCAACAATAAAGGAACAGGACATACCAAGACGCGATTATGTCAAATCCCTGTGAGTTCCTTCGTTACTAATAGCGTCTAGCAACCCTATTGAGAAAGGAAACGGAAGTAGTGTCGTGGAATGGATTGGATCGGCGTGGGGCATGGGGCGTAAGCGACGTTGAAGGCCCAATCACGAGGGAGCGTCGCGGGGCATTTCCTCCGGCGCCGGCAGCGACTGCCCGATGTGACGCGACGCGACGCGAGAAGGCTGTCGCCCTCGGTCCGAGACGAAGCGCTCAACCCCGCACGGTGCGGCTGCCGCTGGCGCGATTGGCGGGCGAGCGAGGCGCCACGAGGCGACGCGGGCGGCGGCGGCGGCCGCAACGCGCCTCCGGGGCGTCGTCAGCGCCCAGCGCGCCATCACTCGCCGCCGCGGGCGGGCGGCGGCGGCGGCCGTTCCCCACACTCCGCTCCGCACCGCCTGCCCGCCACCCGCCCGCTCCGGCCCGCCCGCTCCGGCCTGTCGGCTCCGCCCCGTCTGCTCCGCCCCGCCTGCTCCGCCCCGCCTGCTCCGCCCCGCCTGCTCCGCCCCGCCTGCTCCGCCCCGCCTGCTCCGCCCCGCCTGCTCCGCCCCGCCTGCTCCGCCCCGCCTGCTCCGCCCCGCCTGCTCCGTCCCGCCTGCTCCGCCCCGCCTGCTCCGCCCCGCCTGCTCCGCCCCGCCTGCTCCGCCCCGCCTGCTCCGCCCCGCCTGCTCCGCCCCGCCTGCTCCGCCCCGCCTGCTCCGCCCCGCCTGCTCCGCCCCGCCTGCTCCGCCCGCCTGCTCCGCCCCGCCTGCTCCGCCCCGCCTGCTCCGCCCCGCCTGCTCCGCCCCGCTTGCTCCGCCCCGCTTGCTCCGCCCCGCCTCCGGCATTCCTCTTCCATCATCTTTTTCCTATTTCGCCCCTATTCCACCCCTGTTCTGCCCCCACCGTCTGTTTTCGGCCTTCGGGCTCCCGCTCCTTCTTTGCACTGTCCCACCCACTACTTTCAGTTTGCTCCTTTCTCTCCCCAAGTTGTTCCCTTCTTTCAACTCCTTCTCGCCCACTCCCCATCCTGTCTCGCCTCCACTCTTTCTCCCTTGTTTCTACCCCCCAGTCCTTCCTCCGCGCTCCCCCTCTCCGCAAACTGGCCCCGTCTCGCTCCCCGTCTCGCTCACCGTCTCGCTCCCCGTCTCGCTCACCGTCTCGCTCCCCGTCTCGCACCCCGTCTCGCTCCCCGTCTCGCTCCCGTCTCGCTCCCGTCTCGCTCCCGTCTGCTCCCGTCTCGCTCCCCGTCTCGCTCCCGTCTCGCTCCCGTCTCGCTCCCGTCTCGCTCCCCGTCTCGCTCCCCGTCTCGCTCCCCGTCTCGCTCCCGTCTCGCTTCTCGTCCCGCACCCCGTCTCGCTCCCCGTCTCGCTCCCCGTCTCGCTCCCCGCCTCGCTCCCCGTCTCGCTCCCCGTCTCGCTCCCCGTCTCGCTCCCCGTCCCGCACCCCGTCCCGCACCCCGTCTCGCTCCCCGTCTCGCTCCCTGTCTCGCTCCTTGTCTCGCTCCTCGTCTCGTTTCCGCGCCGCGCACACAGCGTGAGGAGAAGCCCAAAGGGACGCGCGCCGTGTTGCCCAGCCGAAACTTGCAGCGTGCGTGCAGCGTGCGTGCAGCGTGCGCTGTGAATCGCGCGACGCCTGGGCGCCACGCGCAACAGTTGACGGAGAAATGTCTGTGCGTCTATCTGAGGTCAAAGCTGGTGCGTATTTCGTTCAGACCGCTTTCTCTGAAATTGATATTCCCCGGCCGAACTGAACAGATTTATGTGGTGACTGGCTTACGTTGACGACGTGCTGTGGCTCAGCTCCAATATTTAACTAATTTTCATTACGTTTCTCTGCGGTCCGTTCCTTTTGTTCTTAAACAGTTTTCCTTATTTGTGACTTGATACAGGTAAATTGAAAGAGATTTGAAAAAGAGTACTTGAAGCGGAAGAAAAGAAGAAATAAGTTTAGTCTATAACGAAGTATCGGAAAAATGAACTTTGCACTTCCAAGTGTCTCTTTCAAGAGTCGTGAATTTTTTAAAATTATGCTTTATTTAATTGGTCGCATGGACTTCCAGGTCATTAGCGACCACAATCAAAAGACAATATATACAAAGTACAACAGAACATACAACAGAGTTTAAAATTAAAGCATAAATACATAATTTGTGAAAATATGTGTCACATTTCGTGACGACCATTAACAATCCCATTCAACAGCAACAGAATATAAACAGAAGAGGAGCAATCAGCAGAATATATATTGTGCATTACTAATACATTTGACATAACATTGCGAAAATATTGGCGCTTAACAGTTTCTTAGTTTTTAAAGCTTATCAATAAGATTAATTTTCTTTAAACATTTAAATATGTTTTAATGTGCTGTTTGTTGTTTAGGATTTCTGGGAGAGTGAGAAGTAATGCATATTTTTTGCGGATATCTTTGTAAATAGAAAAGAATAATAATATGTGTGGTATAGAGGGGGCAGCTTGGCATTGGCTACAATTTATTTTTGCAATTCTTTTGTTAATAAATGCTGATGGGGAAGTTTGGAATGACAAATTCTTAAACCGGTGAGAACAGTTTGATATTTTCTCTTGTCAAGGTAAAGGCGAAGATACTTTTTCTGATGTGATGTAATTGGCTTAGTGATATGGTCAATTCAGTATTCCAAAGATCCTTGTTTCTTTTTTGATAAAGTTCTTTTTTGATGTCATTGTGGGAAACTGGATTCTCTTCAATAGGTAAACTAATAGAGACATTTGCTGCTTCATCAGTATATTACCGACCATGCCTCGATGCGATGGAATCCAAATGAGAATTATTTCGTTGTTGATGTATAATAATTCATGATATAAGTTAGCTATTTCATTTACTATAGGCTCCTGGCTTTCAGTATTACTTAAGCTTACTAGCACACTTTAAGAACCTGTAAAAATAACAAATTTGTCTTTGGTTTGTTCTGGAATATATTTAAAGGCGAAACGAATGGTAAATGCTTCACAGTAAAAAATAGAGCAATAATCACTTAACTTTGACTACAGTAGTGTCTCTTTTTCTGTACCGCACAGCCAGCTCCAATCTCTTTACGGAAGCCATCGGTGAAGATGTGTGTATATCCAATGCATTTCTTGCGGATTTTGTTGAAGTAAGCTTGGTAAATTAACCTATTAGTTTCGGGTTTGGGACGATCATTGTGGCTGAAGATTCTATTTATTAGGGAAGGAATCCACAGAGTTCTTTATTAATCATGGTAGTTTGAGCAATGGGAAATTGAATTCAGTTTCTTCAAGATACTGGTTCCGGAGATAATAAAGTGGTTCGGAACATACTTTTTCTGTGTGTACTTATAGTAATACTATGTGGACACAACATTCTTATCAACAGGGTTATTAAGAGGGACTGATATTTTCCTGGCATATGAAAAATAGAGTTCTCTTATTCTGATTGATTGATTGACTGATTGTTAGTGATTCCGGGAGCGTCAACTACTATGGTCATTAGTCCCGTACCTGCAGTGCGTGTTTTGCTCTGGAGGTGGCGGTAGACTTTACCCCGCTGAATGGTGAGATACGGTGCCGCCCTACCGTCGGCTAACAGGGTTTTTACCCAAACAGGTATCTCCCACCAGCGGGGCACTGCAAAGTTCTAAACTCCCGACCGGTCTCCCGGAATATGTGATAGTGTAGTGCATGTTAGTGTGTGTGTAAGGGGAGAGGATGGGACAAAGAAGAGGAAAGACAGATCGCGCGTAGTCCGTGGCCCGTTTGTTAGGGTACTGCTCGGGCATTCGCCTGGTGTTGATGGGAGAAACCACGGAAAACTACCGATCAGAGCAGCCTTATTGAAATGTTCATTAACATTTCAATAAGTGCCGCTCCCATTTCGCACACGTCAAAAATATAATAGCAAAACATATCAGAAGGTTCACAAAACAGACGGTCGGACAACACTAGGCAACCCTGTAATGTGCCTTAATTCTGTCATTCTCCACAGTACAGTTTGTAGGGTGCACTTTGGAAATGTATTGTAGATTCTGGCCAGAGATATAACATAGTATTCAGGGAAGCTCATCATCTAGTACCCAGACTTTTAGATTGCAGAAAAAGTGCATGAATACTAAGTAAACACCATTTACATGATTCTTGCAAGTATCTCTTCATTGAATTTCGAATCTTAAAATTGACCTGTCTATTTATTTATGAATCAGTAGAGGTCGTAAAAACTGACTTACACATCGATGGGAAGGCATTTTCATGCAATACTGATATTTATCATTACAACACTCGTCGTAGAAATCACGTTCACCAGGTTTTAGTAACAACAGCTCACTACAAGATCTCCACATATGGTTCATATTGCAACATAATGCCAGACGACATTGAACAATTAAAACAGTTGTAGTCAGTATTCTGAGACGTATCGCGTCTCTCTGCCGTCGCGGTCCAGTCTCCGAGGCCCAACGTTTGTGAGAAAGAAGCCTTTGTTGGATATATTCCATTGTTTTTAACGACTCGAGTCGGCCTTCTAAGAAACTTGTAAATCGTCTCCCACATTGGCCTGACAGAGCCCCCCGTCTTTTGAAGAGTGCAGCTGCCACACTGGCGCTTACAATGCCCCTCCGACCCTCCACGCCCACATGTCGCCGGAATTATTGCAGAAGAGGCGATTTGCGGTGTCACACATATTTCACCGCGAGCCCTGGCATCCGCGGAAGACACCGACCCTATTCACCGCCCACTTGCTGTTGGGAGCGTCTCCCGATGACAGCTCTTCACGCGCATTTCCATTCCGCTAATAGCCGTGAAATTGATTGTAACATGCTCGGAGCTGACCTACTTCAAAACCCCTATTTCAAGACCGTGTTTGAACAAGCTCTGCCAGATTGAAACGAATAATTTAGTTAGCATATACTTTCACACATCTGTAGCGTCACGTTGGCGGCCGTGGTTGGGAGGGGGAGCGAAAGTATCGCATACCTGCAGGCTGAATAGCCTTGGCGCCACGGCGTTGAGATATATTTAGACCAAGTGGACGCCAGCTTGACATGGAAGGTCACGTGGTAGACGCGAGCCTCCCTCCTACACCAAGGACGGTCACGTGACGGCTACACTCTAGGTATAAAATCGAGCTGACACGGGGGTTTTGTTTTGGAAACCTCGCGCGATGCGCAAAGCTTTACGCCCAGGCTGGAGCGTGTCGTGCCTCTTGCACGGGTGACGAGGTCACGGGGTGGCGCGGGAGAAGCGTCAGTGGAGGCGGGGCCTCCCTAGCTAAGTGGGGTATCCACAGGGAAATATTCCAAAGTGTGTAGTTTCGGAGCAGAATTTAGTAATTTTACATACGTGTAAATAGGCTTGTAAATGTCTGTGTGTTTTTCTCCATGACGCCACACATCCTTCTCTTGTCGCATTACTAGCTTACTCATAGGAAGACGTAAGCCCTATCTCTCCTATGTCAATTTGGCTGAATATTTGTCCCATTACCTCAGAAAATAATTCACCTGGTGCTGTAAATTTTTGGGAGCAGCGAGGTTGAAATTTGCTAAGCAAATACCAGTAGATTTACATCTTTTGAATAGTTTTTGCAATTCATAGCATTTTTGAAGTAAAAATCAATATATTTACGTCCTTTATCTTGAATTGTTATGCCGAAATTCTCCAGTATGAAACTTATTGAACTACTTTTTCTGTATTCTTATTCATAATATAAATGACTACCGTTTTGACATTTTCAGACGAAGCAAGGAAATTGCAAAAAATATTTTAAAAGAATGTATTGACAATGATGAATATATTGTAACCGCTTGTCATCGGCTACACTCATGACAAAAGAAATATTGAAGTGACAATACCCGACATCTTGCCCTACAAATAGTTCCTAGAGTAGCGAAGAGATGGCGTTACCTAGAAACAAATTTCTGAACGTACTTTCGCCCTAGCCAATCAGAACTTTTGTAGAAATGCGAATGTGGCATGAGGCTTGACTCGGACGAGATTGTCTTTCTTTCCGGATCGAGACGCTGAAGTGATTAGATGGGTACTATTCCACCACACAACCGACGAGGGACACGTGGAAACCAGAAATGAAGCTTTATTAAAAGGTAATTGTCTAAGTATTTTTCATGGGATTAATCACTGTGATACGTCAAGATTACGTAAAATTCGATAGAAATATTAAACAAGTAATGCAACGAATGTAAGAATAACAGTGGTAGTGGACTAAAATGAATTTATAAAACCACGTTGCTACATTCTCGTTGCTGGAATATAGAAGAGATTTTTTGTAACATAGGACGTGTTTCTGTTTCTTTGTTACAGCTTTTTCAGTTTTAGTTTTGAGCAGTTACTTATTCTACTTTTATTCTATTTCATTTTTATTTATGGGATTTCATTTCGAAAATTCTATTGGAGAATTTTGATAATTCCGAAAAGCATAGTTTATTCAACAACTGGCTCAACTTTCACTAAAACAAAGTTATAATTTGGAGTTTTGGACTCGCATTCTAACGCGACCATCACCTTCATGTAAGCTGTGGTTTAACTGGGCTGTACAACGAGGAGAAGGCGTACGGAAATACTTTGATTCCATCGCGGTAGGCAGCGCACGAACCGTCGCAGGACAACGACGACCTTGGGGCGTGAACGTCGCTCGACAGCCGTCTACTCAGCGCGGACCAGCTTGAGAATTCGCCGGTCGTAGTCACAGAAAAGCAGAAAGAATATTTACTAAATTGCGGCTTGGAAAACTTTCAAGATAGAATTATGATTGCACAAATTAAAACGTTGTAATATGAGCTTCCCTCAGTAACAGACATTGATCGGACAAGTTTTACTAAATATTAGTCTTGATAACCAGTAAATTTATTTTTGCAGTCGTAAGAGAAATCAGATCTAAATAATTTTTATGTTTATTGATAAAAGTCGTCCTTGTGTATAATTCTTTATCTAAATTCATACATAATTGACTTGATGTTATTTGAAATCATTTAAGAGGAATTGTCTATGTAAAAAGGTTTTGAACATGAATGAAAGCTGTTAAATTGTTTCTGGTAAAACGTTATTTCATGAACAGTCAAGAGACTTTGTAAAACAGAATTTTGCACTGCGAGGTCACGCAGAAGCTGAATATTAAGTGTAAATATTGAGTGTAGTATTATTTAAGATTGAAAAGGTATTAGTGAATTTTGGTATATTGTTTGTATGTTTTTTACAGGATGGTTATTTAAATTGTGAATTGTGGGTTTCATTAAGAGATAATTTGTTTTGAGAAGTGTACATATGTATTTACTGTTTGTTTCGTGTAAATGTAGATCAGAGTCACTATTATTCTACAGAAAACTGCAGTTTAGGTAGGGAGTTAGCTACCATTGTGTAATCAAAAGGAAAAGTAATCACGTAGGAGAATATGTGAACGTAAGTGTACGAAGGATCATATTGGAAAGAATATATGTTACTTGTTCTTTAAAACTATGAAATTGTGTTTGTTTGTTAAATGAATATTAGTTAGCAAAGACGAACCCACCACCGATAGGGAATTATCCATAATTTGAGGTCTTCCCAGGTTTGTGTGACGGTGTAATCACACGTCACAAAACAAGTAAATAACAGATTTACTTCTGTAATTCGGCATACTACGAAATAGTTAGGTAGATACATGACGGTTACAATATAATTATATTAAAAAACTCTAAATATTTAGAAAATGTCAAAATCCCAAAAATGTCAAGAAGTGAGATTTTTCCTTTCCCCAAAGTCACGTCACATGAGTTACCAGTGCATGACAGAGAGTAATATTGCCCCAAATCATAAAGTTAAAATCTGAAGCCGCGAGAGTATTCCAGTTGAGTGTATTCATGTCATGTAGTGATTAGAGCAGAAATGTCGCAAAGAGTGTTACCTCACGCCGCCGAACCTTTTTTTCCACCTGCGTAAACCGCGACACCCCGTTTACATAAGGAGAAAAATTGTTGAAAATAGTGTTCCTGCAATCATCCACAACCATCGCACGTTACCACATGCATTTATAATTCACTTTGTATGTAGTTTAGGGTAGGAATTCCAGAGTTTAAGAAAATGTGCACCGAACTCACGTCTCCCCGTAGTACGTCTCACATAATTTTGAACAGTTTTTGTTGTTAAGTGAATAAATAAAACCAGTCACTGTTTGTATATATGTGTCTCAGAATAAATAATACTTTAGGGAATGAACAGCAATATAAGATGTTAACATTTTCCAATGAAAATTACCAGAAATTTCATAAAGCGAAGTAATACATATGAAAGTTACCCCTAATTGTTGGCAATTCCACATAATCCAGGGTTCGAGAAGTACCCGAAATATTTTTGACTTTAACATTTAAAAATTTCTCAATGTATGGATGCATTAACATGCACTACACTACCACATATTCCGGGAGGCCGGTCGGGAGCTTAGAGCTTGTGCCGGTGGCGCGGTGCCCTGCTGGTGGGAGAGTCCTGTTTAGGGGGAAACCCCACTAGCCGACGGTAGGTCGGCGCCGGATCTCGCCATCCAGCGGGGAAGATCACTATCATCTACCGAGAAAAAACATCCACTACTTACGGGACTAATGACCAAAGCAGTAGACGCGCCCAAAAATACGAAAATATCAAACAATCAATTTTCTTGAAACACAGAGTGCTCAGTTCCCAGCGTTGGTGTTGTTTGTATTAGAAGGAAACGAATGCCCTATCAGGACCGCAGACTCCCAGCCCTCACGTTCCCCAAGTGGCAAGCACTTGGTAGACATGTACTACATTACAACCAACGATTTTCAAGCCTATTATAATCTATCTTCCGTTTGGTTGGCAGTCAGAGAATGAGTGCTGCTAAGATGAAACTGAAGTGTAATCTTAGTACGCGTGTTGCGATTCCTTTTAAGAATTGGATAAGAAAATTCGCAGGAAAAATATATCGGAACGTTAACGTTTCGCTTCGTTACAGTACTTACTTACTTACTGCCGCGAGAATATGGATCAACGAGTCCGAAGACCCGTGATCTCCATTTTTTTATCAAATTGAGATTCGTTCCTTTTCCAGTTCCACAAATTTAGGCACACTGTTTAGACTGAAAACAGTCTAAATATACTGAGAAGAGAATTCTCTGAAGGGTTCGAAAACATGCTATATCCTGGAGAAGTCCTGTTCTCTGAATAAATTGGGAAATATCCCACAAGATGGCAGTTTTGCGTTTGACAGATGGCTTTGGCTTTGGCCAGCGCTCTCTGAACAAACTATCCCCAGGCTGCTGCTTTGGTATATGGCTTTGATTTTGAACTCTTTGAAGTACTCTGAAACTAACAGTTAGTTACTATTTTGTACGCAACTTTGCTTACCCTTGTACTACACAATGAGTGATTCAGACAGTTCTTCTGATGATTTGTCCAAGAAAGCAAAAAAGGGATAAACGAAACTACGAACCACGTTCAGAGAAAACGGCAAGAGTTATGGGTTCACAATTCATCACAAAGAAAGGTAATACATTCCTGACAGATGAACAGTTGAAGATTGCAGAATGAAAGGCTTTGTAAATATACTCCTGAATAGAGATGTGAAATTATTTGTTATATTAATAATTTTGATGAAATTAATTTTTTTATTCACTTATTGACTGTGAAAATTTTTAGATATTTTTTTAAATTCAAAATTCAAATAGGGAATTTAAAAAATTTTTGCCAAGTTTAAATTTTTTAAAAAAAAAAAAAAAAAAAATAAACATATTCTGGAGAAGTTGCCATAAGCCACAAGAAAATTGCGGACATACCAAACGAGAACTTATCATTCTATAAAGAAAGTATGTGGTCCTGTACACATAATTATCATTCAGAACAGGATTTCTGAATCTACTTACTAGTTTTCTATGATGTGATATTGTAACCATGCACAAAAGAAATTTTGAACTGACAGTCTGAAATTAGCATTAACTTGTGTTAATTATCGATATTTTTCTAGTGATACAAATATTCATGTCCATGTAAGCTGAGACTTAAATAAAGTTTTTATTTTAATTTATAAATGAAAATATATTAAGATTTTCACTAATTTAGTGTAATATTCAGTATTTCTAATTATTATTATTAAAAAGAATTTTATTATTACCTGTTAGTGATGGAATCTTATGTAAATATTCTCATTATAAAGTAAAAATTTAAAAAGCCTTATATGTCACATGAGTATTAAATGATTTTTTTGTCTCTCTTGTAAAATTAGTTTCCATGCAGGTGACTGGTTTTCGGACGCATCCCTTCAATTACATTCCCGACTCAGTTTACGAAAACCTGCACAGATAGTATTGGTATATTTAGTGAAGGTACCATGCAGAATGTGACTTTGTAAGCAATGATGATTACGTGGACACGGATACATCTAAGCATTCGTTAAACAGCTATTTGAAAAGACCGCACGACCAAAGAGAATTAAGGCAAGTAAATAGAAAGTTGCAACAATGAATAAGTGGGAAAGGCCATCAAAGAAAAAGTATTGAATTAAACTGGCTCTGAACGACCCGCAACATCTGCAAATGCTGTGACATTTCTTCACGTCATTTCATAGAAAGAGTCTCCAAAATGATTTAGGAGTTACCGGGAAGAGACTAGCTATACCCAAAAATTTTCTAAATAATAACATATCTATGCCAAATTAATTAACGATTGCTAGAGCCTCATCACCAAATAAAGACAATTTTTCATCATCAACCTTATAAACATAATCAGTTATATTTACTGTTACTATTGGTATTATTATTATTATTATTATTATTATTATTATTATTATTATTATTATTACTACAAAATTAAGGAAAGGACTAATGAAAAATGAACAATTTTAGCGTTATTTCAACTGTGCAATGAGCAAAGCTACTTTTAACAGGCTATTAATCTCTTTTTGTGATGTGGTGACATTTAAAAATAACAGTTTAGAAGCATTTTCATTATTTTATATTAAAGTCATGAAATTATATGTTTACATCCACAATCGCAAAGTTTAGATTTTTAATTTTGTTTTTATACTTCCTGAGAGACACTGTGCTATTGAGTATTGCATAACTTACCTTGTTCAAAGTACGGTAACACAGCATCCTTTGTTCTAAATAGAGCTTGGAAGTTCAGAGATTTATTTTACTTAAAATAGGCAGGCAAAGGGCATTTATTTTTACTTAAATAGGCATATAAAAAGCATTTATTCTGACTAAAGTAGGGGGTAAAACAGGAGAAACATTAAAAAATAACAATTTAAGAGAAATTAGTGTAAAAATTAATAATTACAATTCACATTATCGTCATTATCGCTCTAAAATAGGCATGTGAAGGTCGCGCGCGAGGTAACAAGCTTACTAGAGCACGAGGACACTGCGTCTTGAGACATTTGCGAGAGATTTAAACGTAAGGGTTGTACAAATGCTACGGAATGGATACCTGACGTTACTGGATACCTGACCCATGACAGTCTTTAGGAGAAGTTTCTTGACAAATATTGTCGCAAATTTAGCTATATTAATTACTATTTTCTCTTTAAGGCAAATAAATGAACCATTAAATTGGAATAATACACGAGTCTGAATTCAAATTCTTAGTTGAGAGTAAAATTACAAACTTTGAATCAAACGTATCTTGATTTTGTAATTCCGTTCACTGAAGAGTGATATAAAATCATGAACTTTCTACGTTCTGGTTAGAAGGTTTAACAGACAAATATGCTTGTCTGTTAAAAGCACTGTCCGTCCGTAAGCGAGAATTGTTTACTTGTAGAGACATGTTAAATTATTTCACATTATTGCTAAATATAATGAATAACTTAATGATTTAATAACGCAACACAAAACGAAAACACGAAAAGAACTCCACATTCATATTTCGGCCACTTAGCAAAAATGTTTATTTTTAGAGAGAATGTCTATAACCTAAAATTGTAATAAGTAGTGAAGAAAATAAGCATAAAAAAAATCAAGTAAAAATATTTTCTTGCGAAGCCACTATTCACCGCCACGCGCCGCTCCAGCTTGAGCATGTACACCCCTTCCTGGATTCTCAGGGGAAATGAGTGCTGTGTCAGGGGAGGTTGCCTGTGCTCGTAGGAGCGCTGGGTTCCCCAGGCGGGCAAGTACCTCGTGCGGGCGAGGTTTGACGTGCCTGCTCTAAAATTTACATTAGCTCTCACGAGGAAGGAAACTACCTTTTCTTTGTAATCTTGGAAGCACATGACCATATGTTATGACGACCACGAATTTACTTTACTCGCGACGCTGTCTCTATGAAATACTATTGTGGACTCCCTTTTGAATCTTGAAATAGTATAAGTGAAAACGTAATTGTAAAAGTATTTCTTCACACTTGTGTAACGGTCGGAAGGAGAGAGAACAAGAAGGAACTGAGAAGGGAATATCATATACAGACAGCTGTCCTCAAAGAGGATACGAGGTCATACACAAACAGGATGAGATATCTTATAAGTGAACAAGTGTGTAAGTATCAATGAAAAATATCAAAAATATTTATTTTTCTTTCCCTTTTAGATTTGATAGCCTAACTCCACTTGACTACCTGACACTGGAACCTCCGCGTCCACAGAAAGACAATACATGACAGTGCCTTCATGTTGTCCAGGCTTGCAGGTATATTTCCAACATGACAGAGATTGATACCACGAGGTAAAAAGAGAAAATAATGACGAATAGGGCAGAGAAGGGCTCAAATAAGGCAAAGAGCCTAAAATAAGACATCAGAAGCTAAACTAGGCAAAATGAAAATCTACTAAAACAAAATTATAAAACTTTAAATGTCTAAAATTGAGAGAAAAAGAAAAAAGATCATCCAATATGCCACAATTTGCGAACGTGTATACTTTTCGACAAAAACGTATTCGGTTGACTCATGGAAGAAATTACATATCCGGCAGCACTACACTTACGGAGTTTTGTATCATTGGTTTTTTATAAAAGGGAATAATTTGTCATATTTTCTTAGCGTAATATGTAGAGAGGGGATAGGCCAAACTACAGCAAAATGTTTTTGGCTGTCGAATTTTAAATCTTAAATTTATGTTTGGGATGTAACTGAAAAATTTAATACAACGAAATATTTCTGTTTTTCACAGAGAAATTATGGAAGGGTATTATGCAGACATATCTGCGTTCACAGTCAAATGTTGAAGGTTTATACTTTCATATAATATGAATATTACGACGACATCAATCCAAGGCAAATTGCAGTTATTATATTAATCTTGAGCAATCTGATCTTGCGTATACTTACTGCTCGATAGAAAGTTCACAATCATAATTCCAATATTTAGATTAAAAACCTAATTCAATATCTAGCTGATTAAAGCACTCGAAAATCACAGAAAAGAACACAAAATAACCTAGTTATTCATCAATTTATTTCAATTATTTTTTTGTTTGTGATTTATACAAATATAGAAGTAGTGAACTTTGTTGAATTATTAAATTAAACAAAAAGTTTTCCTTAAAAAGCACACACAAAATTTTCAGTAAAATAAAAAAATTAATTTCTTATTTAGAAAAGACCGGCAATTAGTCTGGCTTCAGATACCAAATAGGGCGTGTACCACAAGAATGTAAAGATAGTTTCACGTATACACTCTGTCTCATGACTAAAACACGTTATCTAAAATGGCTTATTAACTCTACATAATTACTTATCATTATTTTTATTAACATGGCATTTATTACGTCATTAATATGTGTACTATTTGTGTAATAACGCAATTGCCAAAGTAATTATCGACAAAATAGCTGCGTTCATAGTATCGATTTCTACGTTGTCTCATATCGCTAATGACGCACGCGATCAGGGCAAATCTCCATATACTGTAATCACCAGTATCCGCCGACAGTTTATACTCGACGGGGAATAAAGTACATCACACGGCTTCCAGCAAAAGCAGGTCCCTTTTTCCACGGGCAGCGGCTAAAAGACAAAGTGCACGTATGCAAATCGCGAGGTTTTCTTTCGGGACTAAAGAGAATCACAACGTCCGCAGCGCAAAACTTAACCCTCTCTTCCGCGCGCGCTCGGCTGAAATGAGGGAGTGCACGTATGCAAATAAGGAGGTTTTCATTTCGTCACACAATCTTCACGTCGCGCTCACCACGCAATGACGCCGAGGTGCAGCGCGCGGGGAACGGCGTGGAGCGACGGGGAGCGGCGGGGGTCGGCGGGGACGGCGGGGACGGCGGGGAGCGGGGGGAGCGGCGGGGAGCGGTGGGGAGCGGTGGGGGCGGGGGGGAGCGGGGGAGCGGGGGGAGCGGGGGGAGCGGTGGGGAGCGGTGGGGAGCGGTGGAGAGCAGCGGGGAGCGGTGGGGAGCGGTGGGGAGCGGCGGGGAGCGACGGGGAGCCACGGGGAGCGACGGGGAGCGGCGGAAAAACGACGAGAGAGGCAGAGAGCGTGCGCCAGCGAAACGGAAAATTAATTATTAAGGCGGCGACGCGATGACAGCGACGGTCTCAGCGGGCGACGTCCCGCCCTCCTCGCCCCAACCTCCAACACGAGCAGACGATTTGGAAGCCCGACCCACACGGCGTCCGCCTCCGCACCCCTGCATCCCCCTCGCCGCCCCCGTCGCCCGCTGCCCAGCTTTTGCCAGCGGTCGCTCGCAGGTCCGCCGAGTCAAAGATTCCTCAAAGGCACAGGGCTACTTCAGATGATTGGACGGCTTTCGATTCTTGTTTCACAAATACCCGTTTCACAAATTTGGTTGGTTCGTTAGTGATTCCGGGCGCGTCAACTGCTTCGGTCATTAGTCCCGTGAGTGTAGTGCATGTTTTCCTCAGGAGATGGCGGTGATCTTCCTCCACTGGATGGTGAGATCCGGTGCCGACCTACCGTCGGCTAGCAGGATTTTCCCTCTAACCAGGAGTCTCCTACCAGCGAGGCACCGCCCCAGTCGGGTCAAGCTCTGAGCTCCTGACCGGTCTCCAGGAATATGTGATAGTGTAGTGCATGTTAGTGTAATTGTGTGTCTGTAAGGGGAGAGGATAGGTCAAGGAAGAGGAAGGAAAAATCGCGCGCGGTCCGTGGCCCGTTTCGTAGGGTACTGCTCCGGCATTCAGCTGGTGTTGATCGGAGAAACCACGGAAAACTACCGATAAGAGCAGCCGGCCGCTAGAATTCTCGTCCAGACAGCGACTGAATTCGACCTACATATACTCCAGCTTGCGTGAAAATAGGATCACGCAAGACCCCCAAATATTGTAAATCGATGAATCAAAAAATACATTAATCAGTTAAATTTGCGCTATTAAAATTGATTGAAAAATATAAGGAGTCAATAATATTGACAAAGAATGTGTATAATCTTGATTGAATCTCATTTATTCCCATCTCCCATTCGTGTGGTCGTCCTGGAGTAAAAATGTTTACAAGGTATTATTTATTTTTATATTGTAGATATCTTAATAACGTAATTTGCATTCAGAACGTTTAGTATCAAAGTTTTTTTAGATTTTATGCGCGTTTAATTTTCAGGTTTGTAAAAGTAGTAACGAATTGAGGATGCACATGATTACACGTCCCCGAATAACCGTCTCGACACGCCTCCGGTCAGATCAGCTGGTTGAAAAATCAGCGGGTCTAGCTTTAAACGTAAGTAAGCGTTCATTCCATAAACGTCTTCATTGAGATTAATTGAATTTGTACTGTACCAGTGGGTTTAGAAGGTCGATTGATTTTGCCTGGTAATATTTAATTGAATTTATTCTATTAATTGTATTTTTGTATCGTTTATTATTTGCAATTGTTTTGTGACGACCGACCAAGCCGCGGTTGCCAGGCACTAGGGATGTACGAGCGAGTATTGACGCTGCCTCTACAGTGACTCTGGCCAGGATATTGTCCCGATGGTGGCGGATTTTCAACACTATATAGCTTCAATAGCAGTAAATTCAGTCGCTGGATAGAACAGTATTCCAAGCAGTAGTAAGCACTTGCGTTTCTTAGTAAGTACCAGGCGAATGCCGAAGCATTACACTCACTGCATTCGGGAGACAAGTCGGAAGCTTAGAGCTTGTCCTAGCTGAGGTGGTACCAAGCTGGAGGAGATACCTGGACTGCAAATCCTCCGCAAGGAGACGTGTAGGTCGGCGTTGAATCTGATAATCTAACGGAGAAAGAACACAGCCATCTTATGGTATAAATCACTCACCACACTAATGACACAAATGAACAAAACAGTTGACGTGCCAGCAAATATTTATCAATTAATAACAAGGCACGCAACGGACATTGGGGACATAAAAAAACAATTTTGCATCATAAGACGATAGCCAACGTGAAGGGTGCAATCCGTTTGGTCTGCGGGAAAGTTATGAAAAAGCACGTGAGACGCCGGGAGCCCCCACCGGTGACATGATTTGCGACCACGAGAGTTCGCGTGGGCTCCATGACAAATGCGATACGATGCAATGGCACCGAAGTGTTTGCAGAGGGATCGGAGAACTCGTGACGTGACGAAGACTTACCAACGTGTACTATCCGATACGCAACAGGATGAATCAGACTCAGCCTATAGGAGTCTCTGAATAGACCTGTAAGGACAGGTGTCTCTACAAGTGATACAAATGTCTAGGAGTTGTAGGTCACTGAAATAGGGTCATTTTTTTTACAAATGAACAGGTGGAGGTAAATTTCATACAACGAAAGTACACATATGACATGTGTCCCTTATTGGCAGGCAACACTTCATATAGAGATGTTAGGCAAGGCCGCGTTCTCACGGAAAGTGATTTGATAGACCCGCCAAACACTAGTTCATAATGCGTTGCTTACAAAGACGGAGGTAATGCCACATGTATAACTTCGTTATATGTAGTTTTCCAGCAGATGTTCATGACCAAAAAGTGTTCTTGGACCACCTCTATTTGTCAGAGACACCTCCAGATGCACAGAGTGTTGGAAAACTTGCGAAGTAGAGCATAACTAATGGTAATAGGCGTTTTAGCAGACGATGGAGAAGTGAGCTAGCTCTCGAAAAGCACAGGGGTGGAGATGTGAGCTAGCTCTCGAAAAGCACAGACGTGGAGAGGCGGTAAAGCTCTCGAAGCGAACGTTCGCAGGTAGAAGCGTGTAGCACGAGTTCATGACAGTATAGTTCGTGAGGCAACATTTCGTGAAACCAAAATGTGTGTGCGGGTGCGGCGAAATGTTCCCGAGGAGAACAGCAGCGCTCACTACAGAGGGGAAACCACTTACGAGAAGAGCAAGTGTATGACCGGCATCCGGGGTTCGCCAAGGAGCCCATGTGGTGACGTAATTGAATGCAATGTCCGTAGAGAACAATAATCAGGAATAGACAGTTTTATGGCTTCAGAGAGAAAACGACTAAGTTACGGACCATTAGGACACGAGCGAGGGCATCTGGCAAGGACACACAAACCAGGCAACCAACCTTGAAGATGAAGAGTGTGTCCGCACAGCCCCACACAGAGAAAACGATTAAGTTAGGGACGATTGCGACACGAGCGAGGATATCCTGCGAGGAGCATTCGAAACAGGTGACCGACCTTCCGCCACGCTCGCGCCAGAAGAACTGTCATGGAATACAAATTGTACGGGCTAGCCGACGTCGCACAGTGCACAATAGTGAATGTGTTATTTACGTTAAGCTTAACGGTCATTGTGGGAATTCTGATGTGGCGTAGTTGACGTTCTTATGAGCAGAAATAAAAGAGGTCATCTTCGTCAACATATTAGCTTTATTAAGATAGCCGGCTTTCGACGGCTTTGCCGTCATCGTCAGTCTACAAGATACAGAAAGATACAACAAAATTATAAATAAATACACAATAAGAAAAAAATTAAAATTAAGGGGTTAGCAACATCCGGTAATAATTTTTCCAAAATAATAAAAAAAAAAAAAATACTACACTGAAGAGCCAAAAAGTAGTACTGAAATAAAGAGATCTTGAATCAATCGGAATACGGCGCTTTGGTCGGCAACGGATATGTAAGACAAACAGAGTCTGACACAGTTGTTAGATCGGTTACCGCTGCTACAACGACATGTTATCATGATTTAAGCGAGTTTGAGCCTGGTTTTATAGTTGACGCAAGAGAAATGGAGCATTGCATCGCCGAGGTCGCAATGAAACTTGGATTTTCCCGTACGACCATTTCACGAGCGCACAGTGAATATGGGAATCCGGTAAAACTTTAAACCTCTAGCATCGCTGCGGCCGCAAAAAGATCGTGCAAGAACGAGACCGACGATGACTGAGGAGAATCATTAGACGTGACAGAAGTGCAACCCTTCCGCAAATAGCTGCAGTTTCAATGCTGGGCAATCAACATATATCAGTGTATGAACTATTCAATGGGACATTAATGGATATGAGGTTTCGGAGCCGAAAGTCCACTCGCGTACCCTTGACGACTGCAGGACACTAAGCTTTACACCTCGCCTGTGTCAGTCATCACCGACATTGGACTGTTGATGACTGGAAACACGTTGCCTGGTCTGGCGAGTCACGTTTCACATTGACTCGAGCGGATGGACATGTACGAGAATGGCGACTACCTCTTGAATCCAGTCCCCTGCATGTCAACAGGGGTCTGTTCAAGCTGGTGGAGACTCTGTGATGGTGTGGGGCGTGTGCAGTTGGAGTGCTATGGGACCCCTGATACATTTAGATACGACTCTGACTGGTGACACGTATGTAAGCATCCTATCTGATCACTTGCACCCATTCATGTCCATTGTGCAACCCTACGGACTTTGGCAATTCCAGCAGGCCAAGGCGACAGCCCACAAGACCAGAATTACTACAGAGTGACTCCAGGAACACTTCTGAATTTAAACACTTCCACTGGCCACCAAAAATCACAGACATGAACATTATTGAGCTTATCTAGGATGCCTTGCAACGTGCTGTTCAGAAGAGATCTTCACCCCCTCTACCCTTACGAGTTTATGGACAGTCCTGCTTGATTCATGGTGTCAATTTCCTCAAGCACTACTTCAGTCATTGTCCATGACACGTGTAGCGGCACTTCTGCGTGTTCGCGACATTAGGCAGGTTTACCAGTTTTGGGGTCCTCAGGGCATACTTAATTTAAATATGAATTTTGATTGTCTCTAGTACACGAAATTACCGCTCTATGCATTTATATTAAATAGATACGTATTCCATAAAATACAAAGGCAAAGGGAAGTGGGAATCGGAAATGTAAGGACAGAGGCGTTGGTGCGGACGATCTTCTGTGATGCTGTTTGTTTTCAGGTGCTGAGGTGGCCAAACACTGGAAGGAGAATGCGTGAGGCCCGCGCCAAATAAATAAATAGTTTTACAAAACGTCGGACAGATTAGCATGTACTCGACTTCTGACGACAGGTTTTTCCTCTTTCAGGGGTTTATTCCTCAGCCGTATTTTATGGTATCTATTCCGCGGCTTTGATGCGATGGAGAGACTATTTGGGGTGAATATCAGAATTCGAAAGGTTAGAATGCGGAGAATTCTAGCGGCCGGCTGCTCTGATCGGTAGTTTTCCGTGGTTTCTCCGATCACCACCAGGCGAATGCTGTAGCAGTACCCTACCAAACGGGCCACGGACCGCGCGCGATCTGTTCTTCCTCTTCCTTGTCCTATACTCTTCCTTTACACGCACACACACACACACTTACACTAAAATGCACTACACTACCACATATTCCGGGAGACCGGTCGGGAGCTTAGAGCTTGTCCCGGCTGGGGCGGTACCCTGCTGGTGGGAGACTCCTGGTTAGGGGGAAACCCCACTAGCCGAAGGTAGGTCGGCGCCGGATCTCACCATTCAGCGGGGGAAGATAACCGCGCATCTCTCGAGAAAAAACATGCACTACACTAACGGGACTAATGACCGAAGCAGTGGACGTGCCCGGAAACACGAAAAAATCAAATCAAATCAATTTAATGGCTTAAAGGCCTATCCACATAGCATCATGTTTTCTTGAATAATAATAATAATAATAATAATAATAATAATAATAATAATAATAATAATAAAAGACAACCCTGCTGTGGCCTGCGAGGTCCATCGCACGGCTGCTCGGTTAGCGCGTGAGGTGGTGCTGGCGACGCGAAGGCGGCGTGTGGAGCCTGGCGGAAGTTGCCGAGTCTTTAGAGCTGTCGGGCATGGTTTCGCGTAAATAAGCTATTGCTTTCCCAGCGCCTCGCGTGCATCGTTAAACAAAGCTGGCCAAAGTAAGTGAGACATCAGCTGATAAACGGCCATCTCTCAAATTTCTAAGGTTCCCCGCCGCAATCGCTTTAGCTCCTCCGTCACCCACGGATAGCGAAAGAACCGTGCCTTTAATCTTTAGTCAGATCGATAGCGAGCAACACTATTTATTTTACGTCAAAAACAGTTAAAAACTCTGCGTGACGTGCTATAGGGAGAAGTGAATTCTGTGCACGTTTTCAAAATTCTGTGATCCATACTCTAAGCCATATACTACTTAAATTTTGAATACACAAAGAAAATGAGCGTTTTTGCAGGGATTGTTAACTAAATATTCGCTCCGATGCAAAAAATCTATTTTCAAGGGTAAATCAGCATTAAATTTGGGCTCTTATCCCTCGTCATATCCTTCATCAAGGAATAATACTTCCTTCAAGGATATTATGACGAAAATTTGAGTAACTGTATTTAGCACTGAATCTCAGAAGACGTGCACAAATAATGAGATTACATTTATGTCCAGAAGCAAAACAAGGGGCCGTCTCAGCATTTGCTCCAAGGATCAGGGAAACTGGACGAAAAACCTGATCGAGATGGTGGTCATTGACTCTAGACCATGTAGTTGGATTTTTAGCACGAAACAAGTTGAGAATCATAAACCCACCAAGAAATGAAAAAAAAAGTATTGGAAATGACAGTCCTCATGTTGATATTAAAAAATGAAATGGATTAAATTAGATTTGTTTTATCTGCAATTCGAAAGAAATTCACCTTTAACGTTGTTAAGCTTCATCAGTGGTTCGGCAACGCGAGATTAATTTTCCCTATTGCTTAGGCCATCTGCCTCCACGGTGCACAGGATGATGCAAAATATTTCGATAAATTGTTAATATTGTGTACTCACTTTTTAAAAATTATATGGGAATTATTTTCTGATGCGATTATATAAGAACTTGAATCCAAATTTGATCAAATTTAACACTCAAAATAAACTGCATTTTCAGATATGTTTGTATAACATTTTTGTCAATACTACGGTTATCACAAATCGTTTGTGCCAAAGTAATACCTAGAATTCATTTTATAACTAAGTATTAAATTGTGGTATGGCTAGTTTGGTTTCCAACAACATGAAAGACCACAATTTGAGCATTAATTATGAATGCAACATTAAATATTGGTTTCATTCTAAATATGGTCATCATTTTAATTGGTTCAACAGTTCGTTTGATTGTGTTATCATTACAATAAATAAATTTGATGTAGGTATATTCATGAAATTACTCACTTCAATAATCAACACACCAATCAGAACTCGAAAGAGAACGCACAAAGTCTGCCTATTGTACGCACATAGTCGCATAGTACGCACATGCTTATTTTTCAAACTTTTAAAAAATACGTAAGATTTTAAAGAAATTCGTAATATTAAGTGATATAATTTACAATCCAATGTAATGATAACGGATAACGTCGTTAACAGTATGTGTCTTTGAAAAAGTAGTTTGCAGCGGCCTAATTAGAAAAGTCACGTAACCGGCCAATATGTGTTGATATATAACATATGTAACTGAATGTACGACAAGAAATAAATATCGTTACCAAGGAGAACCCTAGAAAGAAATGAATATTAATTCCATGTGCTCCTTGAATATTTGCCCAAAGTACTCTTTCGTTTTTTCAAATATACGAAAATTAAATTTATATATTAATACGTAAAGAGAAAACTTTGTACCCCTTTTTGGGCACATTGCTGGCACGGAGTGAGAAAATTTCCCGCGAACTGGCTAAGTTGCGCATGATGTCATCATCACGTTTCCATTCTAGACGCTCATATCAAATAACGCAAATATAGCAGCTTTTTATACGTAAAAGAAAGGTGCGATCTGTTCAGTATATACTGATCTCAACTACTAATGTTTTGCGTATCTCACTTGTTTAAAATCGTTCACGATTATGAGGGACATCAAAAACCTTCTCTTCACAGCTGTAAAATAAATGCTAGAGAACAGATGCAACCCGCCACACACTCCATTACACAACTGCGTACTGTTGCTACACTCTATACATAACTCGGAAACGATGCTTTAAGAGCCTTAAAACCTGATTTTTGTGTTTCCAAGAGGCATGCCATAATATAGAAAATGATACATTTTTTAGAGTTTTATTCCAAGCTTAGCTTTTAACAGAAAAATACTGCATATTTTCATTTGTGAATGTGAATATTAGTAATAATACTAATAATAGTTTTCGCACACGAACGATATTAGTTTTTACAAAAGTTCGTTGTGGCGTGATATTTTCACTCAACGTAAACAAAGTATACTGGAGGCAGTATACGTGGCATCCAAAAGGTGGGCGGTTAAGGTCACGAGAACAGTTTTATTTGTATTTCACAGCTCTACGGGAGGAGAGAAAAACCCAGTGATACTTATGTTTTCATAGGTTTTGAAACTCCATAGTTATTGCACGGAATTAAGGCAAACAACACATGCTAATGACGTATTTGTACACGCTCGAGGGCGGGGGGAAGATGAAGTAATATAATTTTTTTCAATGCAATAATTCTACAGATATTCTTTCACAAAATAATCTGAATAACTCTAAAAGTTAAAAATTTAATGAATTACGGTCACATTTCGACCACTGGATGATTGCTAGTATGTATTATTTCTTGACGATTGCAATACGGTTGTTAGATGAAGTTACATTGCAGTCGGATGTACGCGTAAGAGAGTGCTTTTTCTGAAGCAGTTTCCAGAGAGAGTACCGAAAGCCCTGAGAGCGGCTGTGGCTCAGAGTAGGAGCTCTGAGGCGTAGAGGGGAGCTCTGCGAAGCGTTGGCAGGGCGTTGGGGTGGGAAGGCGGGGGGCGGGGGGGATGGGGCGTGGCGGGGCGGGGGGTTGGCGAGGGACCGTGCCAGGCGTCCCAGCTCACGCCCCTTCTCGCTCCGCGCAGCACGGCCACGCCTGCTTTATGTACGCGCGTAACGCGGAGGGGTGATGGATGTAAAACACGGCTCATGTATGCTGGTAATTATGCAAAAGCGAATGAAACGGTGATGGCAGGGCACAACGCACGCGGCATATGCGGTCTGCTCGGACGACTAGTGGTCACGCCCCGCCGCGCCCGCGAGAGACCACGTAACGAACCTCGCAACGGATCCCGTAACGGACCCAGCAACCGACCCTGCAACGGACTCCGCGACAGGCTTGCGACGGGCTTGCAACGGGCCCTACATCGGACCCAGAAACGGACCCCGCGACGGACCCCGCGAAAGACCCCGCGAAGGACCCCGCGAAGGACCCCGCGAAGGACCCCGCGACGGACCCCGCGATGGACCCCGCGATGGACCCCGCGATGGACCCCGCGATGGACCCCGCGATGGACCCCGCGACGGACCCCGCGACGGACCCCGCGACGGACCTCGCGACGGACCTCGCGACGGATCTCGCGACGAATCTCGCGACGGACGTCGCGACGCACCCCGCGACGCACCCCGGGACGGACCCGCGAGGCCCCGCGACGGACCCCGCGACGGACCCCGCGACGGACCCCGCGACGGACCCCGCGACGGACCCCGCGACGGACCCCGCGACGGACCCCGCGACGGACCCCGCGACGGACCCCGCGACGGACCCCGCGACTGACCCCACAACCGCCTACGTTTCAATTTAGTCACATGACGGGTACGCACCAGCCTGCCTCATTAGCACTTGCCCCGGCCCCGCCGCCGGCCCCAGCGCCAGCGCCGCTGCTGCCTCTCCCGCCACCATTGCACTCCACTCACCAGCGACTCAGCCACGCGTCCTCGAGCAGCCCGGCGCCAACCCAGTACTCCCCCGCTTCCGTGCCTGCGGACCCTCATTGTTTCACGATCAGTTTCCAGCCACTTGCTCCGCTAACGTCTCCAGGGGTATATCGTGTTCCTCACCACTTTCTCTGCGAACACCGCCAGGGAATCAGACTCATTCAGCTACACGCCCTCGACGACTACGGTGCAATCCCGCCAATACCTTATTTCTTGCAGCGGTGGCGTCATAACTCCCCGCCATTCCTCTACCACACCGCCACATCTACACCGCCTCTCCCAGCTGCTGGAGGTAATTGTGTTGAGAACGAGAATTGTGAACACGGTGCTGTTTCTGCCTCCGAGTTCATTGTCGCGTTTATTAATCCTCAATAAATCTCGTTCCCAGAGTGTCGAAGTTTCAAAGGCTTCATAATGAATGAAGAGCGTCGTATTTTTCTATTGGTGTAGAATAAAGAAACCATATTCGATTTTAGTTTCTCTTTTATTTAGAAAGAAATTATTATCACTTTTTTACGCTCTCCAGCGCTTTACTGATTTTTTTATACACGACCACAACCATCAGCGCAATTAACAGAAACACCATTTCCTAGCCTGTCGTGAAGCAACTTTCCCAGCATGAAGATGGCACAGTTGGCGGTAGTAGCGACCAGAGCAGCGCGGCGCGGCGCGGCGCCTGAGAGGAACTTGCAGGCCGCTGCTCCCCGCCCCGCAGCGCCACTGCCGCGATATTAACCGCGTCAGCCTCTCGTTACTCGCGCGCGGATGAGTGACGTCTTTATATTTCGGCGACAGCTGGCAACAAGTGCGAGTGCGAAGCTGCCGCGTCGCCGCGAGACAGGCGCTTCTCCACCCGCACTCTGCTCCGCCCCGCCCCGCCCTGTCCCGCCCGCCCCGCCCCCTCCTGTCAGAACCTGTGGAGCCCGCGTTGGGAATCGGAAGGAGCCCAACGGCACGACAGCCCGGGGACGGCGGACAACGGCTGCGTTTTGCGTGTGAGAACGGACGGGCGAAGTTGAAGAAGAAAGGAACAGGACTGGACTAATGGAAAGGAGGAGGAGGGGACGGTGAAGCTAGTAGAAGACGGTGTAGCGTCGCGTGGTTCGGCGCCGCGGCGTCGGGCCGCGCCGGGCCGCGCCGGGACGCGCCGGACGCTTCGGGAAACCCGCTCTAAGCCGGATGCTAAGTGGGGGTGTGAAAGGCGACGGCGCCTCGCCGCGCCGGCTGGAAAACCCGTAGGAATCCAGGCTGGAAATTCCCTGAAAGGGACGCGCGCGGATGCGAGGCTAAGAGATGTCGGTTGCAGCCCTGGAAGGGCTGGCCAGCGAGCCGTATGACGCCCGCTGCTTGTAGGGTGGGGGCGAGCCAACGGATATATAAGGCCGCACCGACAGGCGCCTCGTGGGATACGCTGGGTGTCGAAAGACGAGAGGTATCTCCAGTGCATTCATTGCACGTGATCTTCGGGTCGAAGATCGGTTTGGCGACAGGCCATGTAACTGGTATAGTTACGGGACTCTATGTCCGACAGCTTCGCACCTCGCGTTGCTTTTTGCTGCTTTCGAAGCAGTGGTTCTGGGCGAGGCCTAGGGACGGTCGCGGGTTTCGCGGCTAAGAGAACTGAAAGGTTGCCAAGGGGTTAGTTTTTGTATTGTAATCCTTGTACATTAACTGTAAATATACTGTAAATATATTGTAAATATCAATCAGAGCAGTCGTCTGTGTTTTTTCATCCTAGTACGTCACAGACTCGGAACCTTTTTTTCTAATGGCCGGTTTACGTCCGATCGCCATTTTTTTTCTAAAACTGGTGGCAGCGGTTATCGTAAATTCACGCCGGAGTGCCTGCGCCAATTGTTGCAATTGTAGTTCAAAATTGGTTGCAGTGGTGTTTAGAACTCACACCGGGTGGTTGTGCCAATTGCAGTTAATAATTGGTTACAACAGATCAAAGACTCACGTCTATCAATCAGCTTAGTGGAAGCAGTTACTACGTTCGCAACGAACGGGGAACGCGGAAGTCTGCAGCAGTCCGCGGGGACATCAGTGCGGCATCAGAGTCATCGGTGCGCGCTGATTAATCAGAACAGCACGCGTAAGGACAGTGTACGCAGTTAAACGTGCACACGCGTCGTAAATACGTGGCGCCGGCAGCGTCGCGCACGCCACGAATAACCGAAAGTGCGGTGTTTCGGTACGGTAGTTTCGGGGCGGTACAATCCGACTCGGAACCTTTCTTTTCTAAAACTTGGAACTGGTACTGGAACGAGCTGATATTGGTACTGGAACTGGAGCAGCCGATATTGGTACTGGAACGAGCTGACATTGGTACCACTGGAAGGAGACATCCCGGACGAGAGGAAGGAAGGAGGCCAGAAAACCGGATCCAGAAGGCGCTCACGCGACACCGAGGTCAACTGAACGTAAGTGTGTTTTTTGTTCTGGCCGGGGATCAATTCAGGCAAAATGGCTTTCTTAGCGGGTTATAGGAAAGAGGTGCTTGTTAGGGTCGCGATGGAGATGGGAAACATTAGAAGGAACGAGACCGTGGTTAAACTTAAATCGATCATTACGGAAAGCGAGCAGTACGAGGAATCATTCGTGAAACAACTCGCTGACCAAGAAAAGAACAGGTCGCAGAAATACGCGAGCAGGAAAGAATACGCGAAGAGAGAGAGAGAGCAGGAAAGAATACGCGAAGAGAGAGAGAGAGCAGGAAAGAATACGCGAAGAGAGGGGCAGGAAAGAATACGCGAGCAGGAAAGAATACGCGAAGAACGGCAATTTGAACTTGAAAAGCTTAAACTAACGAATCAGGCTCCCACGCGTGTATCCATAGGTAGTAGCGACACGGGAAATCGAACTAATATTCGTATCAGCCAAGTCATGGACAAATTTAAAGGCGAAGGCGACGATATTACGTTGTTTTTAAGTGTTTTCGAGGCGCATGCTCGCCAGCTTGGCATTGCGCCGGTCGAATGGGTAAGCCATTTAATGGGTTTACTTCCTAATGAGGTGAACAACTGGCTCGTAGTAGGATCCGATACACCGGATCAAGATTATGACCTAATTAAAGAACAACTATTAGATATGTTCAAGTTTACGGCGGAAAAGTGCCGTCAGATGTTTTGTAGTCACGTAAAAGGTGCAAAGACCACTTGGAACGTCTATGCACGTGAATTAGCTAGTTATTGTAAAAATGGATCTCAGGTTTAAAGGTAGAAACATTTGAGCAATTGCTAGATCTCATTGTAACAGACCAGATGAAGCGGAAGGTGCCGGCGGTTATGCGTGACCATTTCATTGATGTGTGGGGTGAGGTTTCTGCGTCCCAAGATTTGGCACGAAGGCTGGACACCTACGAAAACAACCGGGCTAGCGGATATAAGAAGGAATTCTCGCGGTTCAGCAATAAAGAGCAGGCAGGCGAACGGAAATGGCCGAAGGTGACGGAAAGCGCACCGTCCACTTCCAAAACGGCAGTACCGAAGGTAGCTAGTAACGCGGAGTTCGAAAAGCCTACAAGCTACAACGGTTAAACAATGGGATAGGAAGCGAATGAAAAAAGTTGATGCAGACAAGAACTAAGTTATTGATTTCCAGACCATTCTGAAAGGATTCGTCATATATTAACCCTTAAACCCCTCCTGGGGTGATTCGCTACCCCACAAGAATTAATTTTTTCTCTGCAATGCTTGGCGACACTGAAGTGATCGTTTGTGGCACGTACGCGGCGGGCGCCAGGACGTGGGGCGTGGAGCCGACTAAGTCACACCTCTCAATTAACTTACTTATCAACTCCACCGTCACCTCCTCCTCAACATCTTCTCCTATTCAGTCATTGCATTTTCCGTTATTATTCACCACTACTTCTCTATTGGTTAATCTGAAAGTAACGTATCACATATTTTTTTCTGATCATTATGCTTTTCCTTTATTATTCCTTTTTATGGACTCTAATTCTCTTCTGATCTTTCATTTCTATATGTATTTTCATTAAGACGACCACTGCCCATTCTCTTTCCCATGTTCCATTCCATTTTCCCTGATCCGTGTATAAGCCACAGTCCTGAACTAACATTTCCCCCGATTTTACTTCGCTTCACGTCTTCTCTTCCCCCAACTCTTTCTCTCATATTATCGTACCTCTACTCTTTATACCTTCCCCGTTTTCTCAACGTGTCTTATTTGAAAAATACCTCTCTTATTCTCATAATGTTCCCCTTATTTTTATCCTATAGTATTCTTTTTTTAGCATCACGTATTTTTATATCTTGTGTTAATCCTTCTCGCACTTTCTTTCTCTCTTTAGAATTTTTCTTTTGTCACCCTTTCTGTCTATATCTTGGCAATTTATTTGAACAATTATCTTAACCACTAACTTTGGTTTCTTACTTATTTCTTTGACCCTATTTGGGTCATACCTATCCACGTTTTGACACCATATGATAAACAAAAACTTAGCATTTTCATAGAAAATTGTCATTGATATGGGAACCGTGGTCAAGTCGTTATGTCGAAAACGTTACCTGGTCTAGTAGTGTGACGAAAGTAGCTTATTTTAAAAATTCGTTAGAAGTTCTCAGAGTTTACATATGTAAAAATGATACAAATCATTTTTAAAAAATTAGTCACAGGTACAGCAGAGTTTACATATGCATAAACATATCGAAGTATCAAAGAGTACGCAAAGCTTTGTGAAGTGACCACCACGTTTAGGTCAAAAAGCATTTCGACATCTTTGAGTAGTAATGGATCTGCAGAAATAAAGGTGACAAAAGTATGTCTAATGCCCATAGTGGGAGATAGGTGAATATATGATGATATAACTGACTCTAAAGTGACAACGACAAACTTACGAAGTGGCCCGTCGTAAAAAGTTCAAGTGTATGACGAATTCATGTGTGGAAATTGAAAAACTATAATAAAAGTAAATTGGTTCAATTGAAAATTGGTGCATTTTATTGTTTTAATTTTTATTTAACTGAGTTTTATTATATAATATAGTAAATGTTCTATATAAAAATGTACTATATACTATATAAAAATATACTATGTACTATATAAAAATAATATAGTAATATAATATAGTAAATTTCAGTGACAGATATTTTGGCCTTTTAGTTATTTCAATAATTTCTGTTCTATTACTCTCCATGAAATTTACTATGTCGTCCACATAAAAAAGTGATCCAAGAGTGTGATGATGTATTAAAGCTTCACATGCCTTTGTTGCAATCTTACTATTTCATTTGTTTCTGCTGATGAATCTTCATAAAAAGTACACGGGGTTTTCAAATAGAGAGTTTTCTTTCCTATTAACAAACTTTGCTATTAACAAATTATTTTCGTTTTAGAACGTGAACAATTTGTTCAATAAACAAGGAAAACTAGAAGGAAATAAAATTGTATTTTAAAATCTGACAACAAAAGCTGGTTTGCACATATTTACTAAGCTCTACCTCCAGCGCATACATTGATTTTTAATTATCATATAAAATAAACACGAATGTGCAAATTCATCAGATGCAATTATTTACCATCCTACAAATGATATAATGATAATTGCTTTATTTATGAGCTAAGGCTTTACTGTGACCATCCAACTCTTCTGCAAAATCATATCAGAGGAGATTAAAACAGTAATATATTGATTACATTTTAAAGTCTAAGAATTAAAAATTAATGTTTCAGCACTGAGCCACTGATAGGTCAGAGAGGGAATATACAACACATAAGCTATACTTCAAAGCAGTGATAACTATCTCGATTAAACAAATGTATTAATAAATTTATGACATTAATGACGGTTATTTAAAAAATCATATTTTATTAGTTCGACTACTTAGTTCGATTATTTGGTGTGACTATGACTACTTAGTTCGATTACTTGGTTGGATTACATCGAACACAAATTTCGACGTACGCTTTGAGACTTTAGTGGTGGCTTGCTTGGGAGGCTGACATTTTGTGCCTATGATCTAAAATTTAACAAATTTTCATTTTTTTTCGCATTTCCATTTATTTTTTGTTTTTATTTACGTTAAATATGTTATATACAACACATTTATATTGCTAAGTATAATATAAAGAGATATACTTTAATGGTTAAATAACTTATTGCGTCTTTCCTAATGACGCAACGCGTCTCCTAAACCTTCTAAGGCTTAGAGCACTAATGTGGAGTAATCTTCCGTTACTTTATATACGTGTGTGGAGTAATCTTACGTTACTTATACATAGTCATAGTCCGTTCGTCGTTGTCTGAGGACAGTTAGGTAGCATTTCCGCGTACGCGCCTCCCACACGCGCTCCTGCGTCACTACACAGCGCCCAGAATGGGGAAGGAATTAAAATAGGAGTAGGGTTAGGACGCTTCACAGCCCCTGTGGAGCACGCAAACTAGTTTTGTTGAAACAAATTTCTAATGAGCTTGTCCGGGAATCGAACCCGGACCTCCTTGGTGAAAGGTAAGCGACTTCGCTTGAAGTCACGAGAGCGTAAGCAATATAACTTGAAAGAGATTTTGTAGTCTTTGAAGCAGTGGAAAACAATAAACTCATTATTTCAAAAGAAAGTGTAATGGATTAACTTATTTGAAAGAGTAAGAGAAATAACGCATTTAAAAACTTCCAATACTTGTTGCTTAGCTGGAAATGGTAGAATTTCTGAAAATAACTTAAGAACATTACCGGCAAATTTTGTACTACCTACCTCTGTCTATATCACTAGTGGTGCTGTTGCTTAACTGTGGCGGCTGTTAGAGCTAGCGAACATTCTTTCTCGCATTATTGTTTTTTTCCAGGGGCTTTTACAGTTTCAGAGGATGTCGCTTTCGACTATCCGCGCAGGATACACACTATATTCCTCATGTACACATATTAACCTTTACACTAGACCATGACACATTTGCGTGCTACTGGTGTGTGGTCCGCAGACAAAAAAGGCCTTCCACGACAGCACACATATATGAAAGACAAGGAACAAACAACCGTGCCCCGGAGGGGCTCGAAAACATGCTGTAGCCTCCTCGACCAACTAGGTCTGCACGTTCTCGGATTATTAATACTTTTTGCAATTTTCGAAACTGCAGATAGTTCAATGAAAACTACCCCCATTCTTTTATGTGCCCCTTGCTCTATCCGTAGGTAAAATATTGAAGAACAAGATTTGGAGAGGTTTTTGAGAAAATGTTTTATTGTTATAATTTGCTTTAACTTCAAGCAGAAATTCAGCGAATACTACTAGCTTTTTTTTCCAAAAACTCTTCTAGACATTTTTAAAGACCGGATTTTTATAACACATTTAATTCGAAAGAAAAATCACCAACTTTAAATTTGTAGTTTTGGTATATTACCTTATGCAATTTTCGAAAACGCAGGGAAATTGCCAGAAATGGGAATAGTCAATTGTTATACCATTCTTTTTACAGTGACGAGGCGAACATTTAAGAAACAAATTGTAGTCAGAACATGCTTTCTGACTACAATACGCAATAGAGGATGTATTGTACTACATATAAAAATACGGCTTATCCATTCTTTCGCTACAAGGGCCCGGCAGTATGGGTTTTCCTGTCGAAAAATTGCCAATTTTTGGCGCACGATTACAAAACTTTCTGTTCTCCCGAAGTAAGGGCAAGAAAGTAAAAATAATTTTCCTGTAATACGAGTCTGAATGACTGTAACATTATTTGATAATCGATTTAAAGCTCCCTTTTTATATAGAAAATCACGAAACAACTTCACGAATTTTCCGTGAAGCGTTTGCGGTGTTTATACATAAATAATGTCTCTGCCGTTATGTAACATAATAACTTGTTACAAACTTTGTATGCGATCTCTTATCGGCTAACTGATCACACAGATTTTACAGCATTCACAGAAAACAAACAGCAGATATGAATTGCTGCCAACGAATTTTATTATTTACCGTTTGTCAATCTTGCATGAAATTGTCATCATGAGAACTACAAAACTATATACGATGCAGTCATATTGTTGGGGACGCGCGAAAATACAAATGAAAACAAAGGCAAAACTCCCTCCCAAACAATCATGGGAACATTTACACGGCATGTCCACATCGCTATGGTATTTCGCCGTTAATCTGCCTCATAGTATTGCCTTCTGTTAATTCATACGTCTTTTTCGTGTTATAATGTGATCAACTCTGTCTTTCTGGGAAAACTCCTGCACTCCACATTCCTAACTTGAATAGAGGTAATGCTTCTTAAGTATGCCCTCTTCACTACCTCAAAATCTCTTCTGTCACTACTACAAGAAGATTGGTGAGATGAAGGTCTATTATGTTTACTCTCTGTTTAACTAAATGCGTGGGAGAAATATTTATGAAGTTTCAGTTTCATGTAATAATGTATTTTTTTACTGACACGTTATTGCTTGTTCCTGTCATCGATTGATTGATTGATATTCCGGGCGTGCCAATTACTGAGGTAATTGGTCTCGAAAGTGTAGTGTATGTTTTTTCCTCGCGAGGTGGCGGTGATCTTTCCCAATGGATGGCGAGATCCGAGCCAACTCCCGTCGACTAGCAGCGTTTTCCCCAACCGGGTATCTCCCAACAGCGAGGCACTGCCCCAGCCGGGAGAAGTTCTAAGTCCCCGACCGGTCTCCCGGTATGTGTGATAGCGTAGTGCATTTTAGTGTATGTGTAAGTGGAGAGAATAGAACAAGGAAGAGAAGGAAAGAGCGCGGTTCGTTTGTTAAGGAACTGCTTCGAAATTCGCCTAGTGTTCATCGGAGAAACCACGGAAAACTACCCATTAAAGCAGCCGGCCGCTAGAATTCTCCTCGAGACAGCGAATGAATTCGATCTAGATGATCAGCTAGTGTCGAAAATCCTGCCAGCGTCGGGACTCAAACCTTCTGGTCAGAGGCACTGCTATGACATCAAGTGATGCACTGAGCCACCGCTTCCGGTCTTGTCATCGATAAGGAGCGTGACGTACGTATAACGCAGCATATCGTACCTGGATCAAGAGGATCATAGTTACGAGGAAAATATGAAATCAGTTGAATGATGCTAGATGTTCTCTGACGGAGTGAATTATGAGAGGAAATTATGAAAAGGAAGAAGGGGAATATGAAAAGACAAAAAGAGTCAAGTTAACAGCTACTTAATTTGTAAATAATTAAATCTGAATCATTAAAAGTATGTAAAATCTACGTTACAAGAACGTTAACTGGTTCTAATCATCTCCTTTTATATTAAATGGTTTGGCACTCGACGTTTTTGGCATTTGGCTTTTGGCACTCGGTCTATTTGTCGAATCATTAGAAGATCATTAGAACCCTTGTTGCGCTCTTGGTGCTTAAAAAAACTATTTGCGTCCGACCTAGTCCAATTGTACCCTAACCACTTCTTGTAGCATTTTCGTACGGAGGGTAGTCTAATTTTTTCTTGTCTCATTTATCCAAATGGTGGCATTAGTTACGCATATCGATAAAGCATCCAAAAGTAGATGCCGTATTAACTTGGGTTAGAAGGGGCAATATTTTTGGACAAATTAATGAAGATGCACAGTTTATTACAAAACGGTAAACCGGGCGCAGTTCAACTGCAGCGGTTTCCTTTTCCGAACTAGTCAACTCTCTTTATTAACGTTATAAGAAAGTGCTAGAGGGTTTACTAAGATGACGTGTTGTAATCTTGTTTTCAGTGATGTCGCATGATGATTTTGGTCAATAAACGACCGAGGTAAGAGCGACAACCATGGCGAAACGAGTCGCACGAAAATTTGTTGCCCACCATACTTCGACTGCAAGAAACCAGGATTGGGCCTGGCCCGTGGGTGCAGAGTTTTGCCTTCCGGTGCTCATTCCCACCCGTTCTTTCGTCCTCCCACTCGCCCGCCCGAACGCCCGCCCGCCTCCTCGCACCGCCAACCGATCGGAGGGCGAGGGTGCGCGCCCAAACGGACGCTCGCTTTTATAGACAATCGATAGCGCGCCACCGGAGAAACGTGACTCCATTTTTCCGAGGTTTCGAGGAAAGGCGAAGAAAGCATCCGGCCACGCGAGCGCCGCCGGCAGCTAAGCGAACGAACCAGCAGTTGAAGTGGCAGCGACGGGGTGGGGCGAGGAGAGGAGAGATGACGGGGTGGGGCAGAACGGGGAAAGAGCGGAGGCAGAGCGGGGAAAGGGCGGGCAGACGGGGGCGGGGTGCAGGGGGTTGTAGGGCGGGGTGCAGGGCGGGGTGCAGGGGGTTGTAGAGCGGGGTAAAGGGGGGGGGGGCAGGGGAGGAAGCGGAATCTGCGGTGGGAGAGGAGCGCCGCACCGCATATGGCGACCAACGACCTGCGATGCTAGAGGGTCGGAAGAATAGTTTTGAGAATCGAGGAAGAGCTGGCAACAGGCACGTTACCACATATCGCGCCCACAGTTTCATTTGAGACAGTTAAAGACTGTCACAATTAAAACACAATTTCTAAACTATTTTGTGCGCAAAATGCTTGGCATTAAGTATACGCCTTGGAAAAAATACCACAGTTCAAATCATAGCAATAACGATTCCTACAAGACATTGAGGACCTGGGATCGACTTGTGATGATGGGGAAACTTCGACTCCGACTAAGTAGCTGCATCGACGGATGCTTCTGTCAGGAGGAGAATTCTAAAGAGGGCGCAGTGATCGATCGTTTCCGGTGCTTGTTACAATGACTTCCAGGCAGATGCGGGAATAGTACCTTGAAGAAAGGGCCAGGAAACGTGCCACGCTTTCTCTCCCATCCGCCGCCAAATGGGCTCACCGGACACCCCCATCAAATCAAAAGATCGGCCCAACAGTGAGGGTGCGGATGGCAGGCGGATCTCCACCTCGACTGTGGCGCCAATTCGATTATTGGCAGAGGAAAATGGACAGAGGGAGAGAGAGAGAGTTGGATGGACGCACGCTGAATGCACCGCTGATGCAGGCATAGGTGGATCGTTAGATGGATAGATAGATAATGCTTGGATGGACACACGGCCGTGGGGCATTCCGAAAGTTGGATGGATGAAGAGCTAGATGGATGGGCTCGGGGGATCGACAGGTTGATGGATTACAAAGACAAATATTCTTTAGACACGGAATAGTGATACTCGTTCACGTAAACTACAAATAGAAATTGACCTTCGTGATTGACAAAGTAGGGTCCAACACTCGTCGAATTTTAAAGCTGCAAACGCATTATACGGATTAATGTTGGCTGTAATAATTTGTTTGAAAAAACTGAGACGATCTCTGCATTTGTATCCCTGTAGTGCCAACGTATTGAACTGGTCCCTCGTGGTTCAACAATTTCAATGACATTTCTGAACACTCGTCAATATTGGATATTTCCTTTAAATGAATGAACATGCTACGTTAATGTTTGTGTCTAATCCCCCTCATGCGGGCACATCAACTGGTATTGATATTAGTACCGTGTATTGAATGTTTTATCTTGGGAGGTGGCTTCATCGGGCGCTAGATGGTGATATCGGGCGCCGATTACACATCAGGGTACAGCCCTACCAGATATTTTTCCAAATGGAGCACCCTCGCAGCCGAGACAAACTATAAACTCCCGACTAGTTCCCGACATGTGTGGTAGTGTAACGGATGTACATGTAAATACAGGTATGTAAGGGGAGAGGATAATATGAAGAGGAAAGGAAGATCGTGAGTGGTAGCGACCCTTTTGCTGGGGGTACGGTTCCGGCATTCGTCTGGTCTTTATCGAAGAAACTACGGCAAACTACTGATCCGAGCAGCTGGTCCCTAGAATTCTCCTTTAGACAGCGGCAGAGTTCTACCTAACTACATAGCTACTGACGAAAATTCTGCACCGACGGGGCTCGAACGTTCGGACCTCAGAATCACTGCAAATAAAGTAGCAACGCTGACTCTGAGCTAACTTAGCCGGTGTAGGGGAAGTGGGAATGGAAAAGTGGGAAAGGGAATAGAGAAGGGGGCGTGGCATGTGCTCGGATGCGTCGTGCGAGTTCCTTCCACTTCCGTTCCCGCGTGCGCTAGGCAGCCGTTGGTGCGGAAGCGCTGGGACGCAAGACAGGGATCAAGGAGAGCAGCCTGACAGATCAGAGCAGGTGCGAGCCCGAGGGAGGGGGAGGGCAGGGGAGGGCGGGGAGGGCGGGAGAGGGCGGGAGAGGGCGGGAGAGGGCGGGCCGGGAGCCGACACTTCGCCGCAGCTGACAATTCGTGCGCGCGGCGCGCTGCGGGGCTCCCTCATCGATCGATGGCTGCGGGAGATGGGAGCCCTCGCCCTCGCCCAACACCCGCCCACCCACGCCTGCGGCCGACCCCCTCCCCGCCCCTCTCACTCGCGCCGCGTCTCTCACTCGCAGCCGCTAACAGGCAGTAACAAAAACGTTCGACGGTCGTCAAAGAGAACGGCCCTGCAACTAGCGGGGACGGCGGCGAAGGCGGGGGAGGCGCCAGCGGATTTCCGGGCGGCCGCGTTATGAGCGGCGCTGAGCCAGCGACGCGGCGCGACGGCGGCGGCGCCACCGGTGGAGGAGGCTGCTTTGCGGCAGAGAGCGGGGGACGATGGGGCGACGCAACTGTGGGTGCGAGGTGACAGACAGGGCGAGGCGCAGGAGAAGCCATGACGAGCGGGAGACACGGGTCGAGGGGAGCGGGTCGAGGCGGGTGGGCGGGCGCAGGCGGGCAGGCGGGGGGGGCGCGGCGGGCGCAGGGGGGCGCGGCGGGCGCAGGCGGGTCGGCGTTGGGTAAGCGGTGGATTGATTTTGGCGGATTTTCTACAAAATACAGCAGCTACATATCATGGTCGAATGCAATAATAATGTTGAAAAGAATTTCGCGGTTTCTTTGATCAATATAGGGCAGATGACTGAGCAGTACCGTAGAAAATTAGCTTTGCTTACTCATACTCCTGGCCTTTTATCTCTCCCTACCCTCTTTCTCTCTCTCTCTCTCTCTCTCTCTCTCATTCTCTCTCTCACTCACACACACAATTAAACGCACACTACTACCACACGTTGTTACATAAGTCGAGTGTTTGTCTCGTCTGGGGTGGTGCCGCGCTGTGATACCTCACCTAACATGGGTAATACCTCAGCTAATGTGTATGTTCAATAAGGAAAAATAAGGAACAAAAATATTGTGTGCTCAAATGCGATGTATTATTGCTAGGGTACAGCTACAGTAACCTGCCCACAGCCCGGTTACCGTATTGTACAAAAGGAAGAATCCTAATTATAATTTTGAGCCCCCAAAGGAGTAAAAAAGGTACGGTAACTTGGATCTCTCACAGAGTTTGACGTTTGTGACAGGTGATATATCTGCGCAATTTGAAACGAAGGAACAATTTCAAATGATTGTATTACAATAAACAACTGCCTATTGCGTGACAAAGCTGGAAAAGTCCTAAAGCAATCACAAACACGTATACGTGTTACATAGGAGAGCGCAAAACACATTTAATTACACAGGTATAAATAGAACATTTATGGAAATGTGAAATAAAATTGTGATTGACCTCCACAAATCATCCAACGCCGCCTACATTTGTGGTCAGGGTTTGGATAAGTTTTTTTCTTACAACCCAAATCTATGTCACTCTAACTCGTTTCCATTTTAACAATAAAAGAATTCTTAACGTAATACTAAAACATGGGTGCGCGGTGGATTGATTGTGGTGGATTTTCTACAAAATACAGCAGCTACATAGCATGGTCGAATGCAACAATAATGATGAAAAGAATCCCCGGTACTTTGACCGATATAGGGTGAATGATTGAGCAGTACCGTAGAAAATTCTCCATCGTCGGGTTGTTTATTCGCGTCATGATGCGTCATCAAACTGCGTATGATGTGCTATGGGGAGAAGTGAATTCTGTGCACATTTTCAATACTCTGTGATCCCTACACTAAGTCATATACTATTTGAATTTCGAATGAAAAAAACACGTCCCCATGTAGCAAAAGGGATTTTCAAGGATAAATAAGAAATAAATTTTGGGCACTTATCCATTATGTCCTTCGTCAAGGAATAACACTTTTTGCCGCGACAACATGGAGACGATAATTTGAATAACTATATTTTCCCTCTGAAATGTAGAAGACGTGCACAGATAATGAAGTTATATTTATGTCCAAACGCAAAACAAGGGGCCATCTCAGCATTTGCTCAATGAATAAGGAAAACTGGACGAAAATCCTGATCGAGATGGGTGATCATTGACACAGAGGCTGATACAATACTTACATATTGTTTAGGATTATACAGTCCAATAATAAATAATACATTAATATCACTGTTAAAATTAATGTTACTTTCCTTCTGATGCTCAGTATAGTCTAATTCTATAGAAACAGTTGTGGGGCAAAAACGATTTCACATTGTATTTAAACTTTTTTATAACGAATTTAATCGTTTAATGTCATCTGGCAATGTGTTGTAAAATAATGTAGGTACATGTATTGAATGTAAATTTTTCGTAATGAGCTGTTGATACTGTCCCCTGATGAACAAGATTGCTACGTCGAGTGTTATAGTAATAGACATAGGCATTTTCTGAAAATATATTCCCGCCCTTAAGCAAGTCATTTTTGACAAAAAACACAGATTCGTAAATCAACAGACAAGGTAATGGTAAAATTCCTAGATTAATGAAGAGAGGTTTACAAGAATCACGTGGGGTGGAATTTGGTTATTATACGTACAATTCGTTTTTGTAATCTAAAAGTCTGGGAGCTATAAGATGTATTTTCCCAGAATATTATGCCATATCTCAGGCGGGAATGAACATTCGCGAAGTATACACAACGAAATATATATATATATATATATATATATATATATATATATATATATATATATATATATATATATATATGAAGGCTGACTGGATTTGCAAGAATTCTGAACGCGTAGCATAATGATCTTAATTTTGTGTTCAATTCATTTAAATGGACGTTCCATTTAAGGTTTGACTGAATTGAGAGACCTTCAAATTTTGTTACCTTAATTTCAATCAATGGTACACCGTTCATTTTCAATGGAGCACAGAATTCTTTATTTGAAATAGAAAACTGCATTAAAACCGTTTTCTTATCGCTTACTATTAATTTGTTATAATATATATATATATATATATATATATATATATATATATATATATATATATATATATATAAATATATAAAGCAATTCCAATGAAAAATATTGTCTTTAAAATCAACGACCAAAATTATTCTAATATATTGAAGAAATGCAGACAGAAAAAAATAAAAAAATAATTTTCAGTCAAAATGAATATTGTTTACTACATCACAGATTGTTGTTGTGTGTTGTTACTGCAAGACAAAAACAAACAAGGAAACAAAGTTTCAACAATGTGGGTGTTCACGACGTAACGAAGCTACGTCGCGGGGAAATGTCTTTAAATGAGAAAATATTCTCATTCAAGCCAAGGATGTAACACATATTTATTCATCTACTGTAGAAAAGAGAGGCGACCTATCGATTCTCCGGAGATCAAAACTCACAGATTTCACAGACCTTCACTCTACTGCAACACGTTTCATCAGATGTCTAATCTTCTGAAGACGCCTCTCATGAACTAAACTTTATCGATTGAGAGCAACATTAAATATCCCCTAGGGAACGAATCCAATGAGGAAAATAAACATATTCCGTACAACAACAACAACAACAATAATAATAATAATAATAATAATGATGATGATGATGATGATGATGATGATGATACGGAGCAAAGTGGCTCGGGCCTTGTGTGCTGACTTCGCAGTCGCCGTGCCGTCCTGACCGGGATTTTCGTGGTTTCCCTGGGTCATGCAGGCGAATGCTGGGATGGTTAGAAAAAGGCCACGGTCATCTCTCATTCTCTTCCTATCACCTCATAATTCAAGGCTTAACAACCTTGTCCTACCGAGGGATACAGCCGAAAAGCTGATCCCCATAATGACACACTCAGGGATAAATATGACTGGACCTGGGAAGATAACATGAATAGTAATAATAATAATAATAATAATAATAATAATAATAATAATAATAATAATAGCAATCAGAATAATATGTAACAAAGATTATAACAGCTAGTGGCCTGCAGCACTAAAAATGCTGCCACACAAAATGGTATTCCAAAGAATAGCACGCATATTGCGCCATAAATAACACATTATTGCTCAAGACAACACTACAATAAATTAAAAATTTTAACAAAAACAGTCTTCACGAATACGGTAATAAGATAACATATACTATTATTTAAAAAAAATTTCCCAAGCAATACTTGGATAACACATATTTAATAACATACGGGCTCTTCCTTATATCCTTTCTGTTGCATGACATTAGTTGCGTCGTAAGCAGTGACGTAATGAAAATATAATAATAACCGAACATTGCACTCCTAATGCCAAAGGGCTATATCTCTGAAAATTTGAAAATTGAGATACACCGGTTGTTAGATTCCTCGTTTTCCATTACGTGATATGCAACAATGCCGTTTTTTAGTTTCATAAATAGCCAAGTAATAGCAATTCAATTTAAATTCAACTGCTTAAAGCCTCCTGCAAAATGAGTGATTTTGGAGTTGATGCCGTGTTGGGAATTAACATAATTAAATAATTGCATTGCCGAGATCGGGATTGTAGATGCCCTTTTCGGATCGATGGTTTCCATTATTTCTTCGATCTTTTCCGGGCGAATGCCGTAATTTAACCTTATATAGCAGACCACGGACCGTGGGGTTTTGAATTAGTCCTAATAGCCATTTTGCTACGTCTCGTTTTTGTTTTGTATTATATTTCACTCTCAATTCTTGGTGTTTCCTGCTGTGCGTGCTTCTGTTTCCACCATCGTCGGGTTGTTTGTTCGCAGCGTATCAAGCTCTGCCTACATCCGAGCATTAGAAATTTTGTATATACTGTATAAATACTTTAATACGTTATTACAGTATTTAATTTCAGAATTTTAAAGTTTTATTACCAGGAATTAATCACTCAATTTTCACCTCCATTTGAACAACTTAACGTGAATTTATCTCGCTCTTTCCGTTGCTCCGAATAAAACCTACAATCATCGAATACTGTGAATACTTGAATTGGAGACAAATTGAATGATAGATTCAATTTGCCACTAATTCACAGTATTCACCCTGTACTACTACTATTATTATTATTATTATTATTATTATTATTATTATTATTACTACTATTAAGGGATAATTTGGGGGAATCATCAAAGACGAAGTTCTGCAGCCGAATTACTCGCGTTCACTACCAGTGTTTTAATTCCCGACATCAGTGCGAAAGTAATGAGAGTTTGACAAGAGACATGATGGTAATTTACGATATGGTGAAATATAAGAAAAGAAATCGGTGAACCCTAAGGAAACCCGATGACAACCCGTTTTTGCCATCACACATTTCATGAGAAGGGAGCAGGGTGTTAACATGCGCGATACCACTGCACCATGCCTAGAAGGAGAAGACAACTGTCACATCTATATTGTGATTTCACATAACTGACAAATGGACAAAATTACTCAAAAATCAGGAATGAAGTTCCACCGCCACGAAGAAGACGCTGTATTTTCCGGCGGATTGCACTGGGCGGCTCTAGCGGATTTGGGATTCGCCCGTGAAATGTATTTAACAGAGGAAGAACGAGAGACCTCATTGGTCTGGCAGTTACTCTTGCTGAGGGAGGGGGAGGCAGTTGCCTCTGAAAGCGAAGGAGGGACGGTAGAAGTGGCGGATAGAAGAAGAGAGGCAGAATGGGGGAGGGAAACAGAAAGGGATTTCAAGCCTGAAAAGAATGCAGTATCATTCGAAAAGAATAGACCTTCACAGGGAAAAGAGCTTAAGATAAGAGAGGGATTTTATTCTATCAGGTTTCAGTTGGCTCGTAAAAGTATTCTCAACTTCAGACAATTGTTGTTCTTGACCTGACACATTGCTTCTTCTCAATATAATACCATGATGTTATCCAACGGGCACAGTAGAATTGCTCTGACCGGGAGGTCCTAGGTTCGAGTCATGACGGCGGCAGGATTTTCGACACCAGCTTTTCATCTAGGGCGAATTCAGTCGCTCTCTGGAATAGACTTCTAACGGCCGGCGCTCTGATCGGTAGTTTTCCGTGGTTTCTCCGATCAACACCAGGCGAATGCCGGAGCAGTACCCTACCAAACGGGCCACGGACAGCGCGCGATCTGTCCTTCCTCTTCCTTGTCCTATCCTCTCCTCTTACACACACACACACACTAACATGCACCACACTATCACATATTCCGGGAGACCGGTCGAGAGCTTAGAGCTTGTCCCGGCTGGAGCGGTGCCCCGCTCGTGGAGAGTCCTGGTTAGGGAGAAACCCCACTAGCCGACGGTAGGTCGGCGCCGGATCTCGCCATCCAGCGGGGGAAGATAATCGCCATCTCCCGCTGAGAAAACATGCACTACACTAACGGGACTAATGACCAAAGCAGTTGACGCGCCCGGAAACACGAAAAAAATCAATCAATCAATCACAGTAGAATTAAAACGTTGCTCTGTTGTAGAGGTTTCTCCTACATGACCAATTCGTAATTACTAATTTTAATTTATTTAATAATTTTTATACTTTATTTATATAAGTATATGATCAACCCATTTGGTATGTGATTTTAAAATTCAATTATTTTCTGATACACTTTATTGTCTGTAATTGGAGAAACAGAAGCGGAAATTGAATTTAAATCGCAGAGTGAATTTATTGCAATAGAAGAATGTTTAAGGGTAAACAAATTAATAATGAATGTTTAAAAGATTAAATTGGAGATTTTACGTTGTAAAAGAAATATAGAAGTATGACAAACTAAATTATTCACAACGAGTTAAATGGAAATACAAAGGACTTATAAAACTAAATATTTGGGAGTAACTGTTGACAGTAAATTAAATTTAAAAAATTACATAGGGTACATAGTAAAGAAAACGGGAAAAAAGATTAAGATTTTGAAGAGGATCGGGTCATATACAAGATATTTGATATATAAATCCATATTTGCACCCCATTTTGTTGTGCAACATTTCGAAATGAAGCACAAAGAACTGAAATGAAAAACTCCAGATAGAACATAATAGAGCCATCAGGGTAATAATTCAATGCAATAGATGGACATCAGTGCTAGACATTATGAAACTCATTCATATCAAGACATTATGAAACAGAATTCATTTCAAGATTCATTCATGTTTATAAACGCGGTTTATTTTTGTTTTTAAATTAATTAAACGTCAGATACCAGGAAATTTAATAATCAAACTCCTAAGAGTGAAAGATAAAATCACAGAAGAAACAAGATAAGCACAAAGTTTAGTAATTGGTTTCAGTAAAACTGCACAGGCAAAAAATTGACTGTTTGATGAAGGATTTAAATTATTTTATAAATGACTGTTCGAAATGAAAAATGTTAATGAAATTAAAGAATATCAAAGACAAATTATAAACTATATCAAAGCTGACAATTAATATAGAGAATAATTAGTAGAGTATATTTATAGCTACGAGTATAAACACTGGATGTGAATATGTATTTAATGGAACAAATAGCTAAGGCGGCTAAAGAAAACAAATGTATCTGTCTATATCTTTCCAAATGTCTATAATTTTTAAATATTTCGCAAAAAGTATCCCTCACTTGCATCATATACATTCGGAACACACTCTCCAATGTATACTTTGTGTTAAGATCGTCAAAAAAAACCAACGAAGTGGTTATTTATCAATTTCTAAACTTAGAAGACGGTCAAAAATGTTAGTAAAAAAATGGAACCCAGACGATCTTTACGATAGTTTAACGACTATGCTTTAGACAGTGCTTATTCCGTCCAAGAAGTATAGAATAGGTCAGTAATGCATCAGTACGATTAAATATTTTTTCCGTTTTGATGACACTCAAAATAATGCATAGTTATATAAACTAGTGATTCAACAGCACATTCTTTCTCGCGTTTTTGTCAGTTTTTCCCTTTTTGACAATTCAGAGAGATCAACGAAAATGAAACCTGTGCCACTTTTTTTAAGTAAACAAATTTTCGGTACCTAAGACGCACAAAATGTGCATTCTGACTACACAACTTGTTAGAGAAAGTAATTTACTATATAAAGAAACAAGATTTATCCACCTCTTCATATCTTTCTTTTCAATACGAGTCTTTTCGACGAAAAATCTCTACACGTTGCTGTAGCATTACAAGAGCATTACATATCTTTATAGGGTAGCTATGTTGTAGGCGAGTAAGTAATATTTATTTATTTATTTATTTTACGTCAAAAAACAGTTAAAAACTGCGTATGACGTGCTATGGGGAAAAGTGAATTGTGTGCACATTTTCAAAATTCTGTGATCCCTACACTAAGTCATATACTACTTAAATTTTGAATTTTGAATAACGTTATGCAGTAGAAAATATTGAACATCGCACTTGAACTTACGTACTGATTTTAATTGTTGAATATCATTTGGCAATGTTTTTTTACAAGAAATATAGGTGGATTTTTTGTAGTGAGCGGTTGATGTGTTTTAACCAGAACCACACGTGTAAGTCGTAGAATTCAAAGTCGAATAAAGGAAGGCTTATATGAATGCCGTGGACTGAATTGAATTAATTCGTACAATTTTGCAATCTAAACGTCTGGCACTATACGATGTTGTTTACCAGATTATTATGCTAATATGTGAAAATGTACGAGTTCATTTGCCAAATATACACCCCGAGCTATTTTGGCTAAAGTGAGAATTCTGATTGCAAAACATTTTGAACTTAATTATCTGTTCAATTCACTTACAATAGAGTTCCCTTTGAGATTTGATTGCATTACAAGACTTTAAATTGTGTTCTGATAACATCAGCTGGTTGCACATAATTCATCTCTAATGGCGGAGAAAATAGATTTGAAATGCCTAACTGCATTGAATAATTTTCCTTCGATTACTCTTTCCCCGTGATTAATTAGGAAACCCATTTACACCAAGCAATCTATTACCACTTACTATTTCGTTTTCCAAAGAACATTCATATCAGAAGCAAAATGTACTTGGTTTCCGACGAAGGATTATCATTTACGTGTAGAAGGAGAAGGAAGGCGCCTAAGATCGACCTCTGCAGGACTCCATGTTCATTTGGAAATGATAACGAACGATGATTACATTATAACCCAAATATTATATTGCATTTAAGGGTTCAGAAGAAAACATAAATTCATTCCTTTCTTTCCGTTTACGATAAAACATAAGATTACCAGGCTACTTCAGTGTTTTGAGTTGTTACCAGTGAAATATCTATTTTTGCTCATTTTTAAATTAATTAGCTCTTTCAGATATTTCTTTAACGCAAAACCTGTTTAAAATGTGTGTGACGTATGGTCTGTGGACATTTTCTTCAGCTCTAAAATCCCTAAATTTGCTATTTTATTAAATACAATTATGAATTAGCATTTTGGGGAAGATTTCTTCTAGCAATAAATCTTATCTCGCGTGTAATTGGACCTGTTTGCGTCGGCAAACCAATAAAAGTTGCTGAATGAAAGCCATTGAACGAGGAAGTACGTATAGGCATTCGTGCCCACAACCGATTCCGATTGAGACGTACGCCTAATGTGACTGGGAAAGAATGGTGAATGGGAATTTGCTATTTTTGAGGTGATATCTTCCATTTAAAATGAAATTAGTGCATAGGATCAGTCCTTGACAAAACATGAATCTTACAATTACTTGGCTATCTTTAGTTGAAAAATACGTCCTTTAACTGCAACATTCAATAAAATATTTTTAGTTTCTCGCTAAGGAGTAGATAGAACGTTATGTAATGCTGCGCGAAAAACGGCGAATTTTCGGCAGAACATATCTTATTACAGGGCACTTTTAAGGAAAAAGGGGATAAATCTAGTTGCTAAATTTAGAAACTAATCCCCCAACACACGGTGTAGGCAAATTTATATTCCCCAATCGCTCTGGCAGATGTCCCAGTCCCTTAAGTTTTAAACCGATATTTTAATTTTGAAGAGAGGACATTTTCCTTGGGACTGTTTCAAAATATTAAAACATATGTCACATTGTTTTATGTTGATTATTTTTATTGTGTGAAGGACGTTTAAGAGAACGGTACTGGTCTGATATTCGTTAAGAACTCTGATTTTTCGAAAATTCCAAAAGTTCATAATTTTTTCGGACTCTTCCAAAAACTAAAATATTAAAGATAGAGACTTTTCCCTTAATAAAATCCATTCCTTGAATTAAGGTCATGTACAATTTTTCGAAAATTTGAGTACTTTTCGCATAATTTTGCGTGAAAATACGTGCGAGACAGTACGTGCTGTTTTAGCACCACAAGTTTCCGTTCGTCCCATTGCAGAGTCGGTTTCATACCGTCGTACAGTCCGTACTGACTTGTCAGAGGACACAGGTCGCATTATTTGCCTTGCCAGAGGCCCCTCCAGACCCACAGGTATCGCTGTCACATCTCTAGCATTCACAACACAAATCACGCTGATGCTCTGCCACAGATCGCCCCAAATGCTTCTCGCCACATTTCGGCTCATATCCAGCGCCGTAGACCCGTCATTTGTCTCGTCTGAAATCGCGCCTCATGTCCCGCCTTACATCTCATCCTGACCCCCGCCGCCCCCTCAGCTGTCGCCGTACGCCTCGAACCGCCCCTCCCCCCCCAATGGCTCACGGCCGCCGCCGGGGACGACTCATTGAGGCGGCTGCGGCACCTCTCGCGCCACCAACTACTTTGCACTGAAGAGTGGGTGGAGCGGGGAGGGGGGAGAAGGATGGGCGGGGCGCCACCAACTGCTCTACACTCCACGGATGGCGTAGAGCGCGGGTGGGGCGCGCCCGTCGGAGAGCGCCCCAATCCGCTTTACGCTCCTTGGACCAGCCGCGCTACATTGAAGCGGCGCACTCCGCGGCCAGTTATCTGGCGGGGAAAGCAAACACGCCCTTCGCGGGCGCGCCCGTAATCTGGGCCCCTTCGCTCCTCGCGGTCGCTTCCCCGCCCCCCCCGCCCCGCCCCGTCCCGCCCCGCCCCGCCCCGCCCCGCCCCGCCCGCCCCGCCCGCCCCCCCCGCCCGCCCGCCCCGCCCCGCCCCGCCCCGCCCCGCCCGCTCCTTTCCCCCTTTGCTGTCGCCCGCTGCCGCCGGCAGCGCACGGCCGCCTGGATTACGCTGCTTCCAGAGGTGGCCGCCCCGCCGACCAGAGCCATTTCGGCTTCGCGCATCACGGCGTTCTCGCTCACCGCTCCCCCGCGCCCGCCCGCGTCTACCCCCCACCCCATGTCACAATGTCCTCGCAGGCGACGCGGCGCTCGCTCCTCCGCCGGGGATTTGTGCACTATCGGCGTCCGGCCGCGCGGCCCAACTCGGCCCCGCCACATTTTTTACGCTACCTTGCAAATGGACACAACGCCTCCTAATGTTTCTATAGAGAACATTAAGCCCCAAGTCGCAAGTCTATATCCGTAGCACAGGCGGTATTATGGGATTATGCGCTTTGCGAAAATTAGCAATATGACAGGATGACCTGCGTAGAACAGCAATATTATCCCAGAGTATACACTATAATATAATAATATTAGCACACAATATATATATATATATATATATATATATATATATATATATATATATATATATATATATAATAGAATTGTAAACAAAGAGATATCAAGGGAGGCGAACAGCTGAGTTCTCGACACTCGTTCTGATGCTGTGAACGTGTGCGTCAAATTAACTGCTAAGGTCAACTATATCAATTAGACTCTTAAGTGTAGTTTTATCGCGGTAGCTTGTGAAGGTCTTCTCCCATAGGATGGCAAGTTCCAGCGTCGACCTACGTCTCTTGCGGTTTTTTTTCCCAATCAGATGTCTCCTACCACCGTAGCACCGCGTCAGCCGAGAGAATCTCTAAGCTCTCGACTGGTCTCACAAGTGTGACAGTGTAGTGCATGTGAGTGTGTCTAAGTAAGGGATGAGGATACGAAAGGAAGAGGAAGGGAAGATCGCGCGCGGCGTTGGTTCGTTTGGTAGTTTGGTATACCAGCGTTCGCTTGCTAATGACCGGAGAAATCTCTATCCATTAGAGCAGCCGGCCACAAGAATTCTTCTTCAGATAGTGGCTGAACCCGACCTAACTGACTAGCTAGTGTCGAAAATCGTGCCGCCGTCGGTATTCGAACCCTAGGACTTCCCGGTCACAGGCACTACATTGGCATCGTTTCATGTACCGGGAGCGGTAGCTCAGTGCGTCAACTGATGTCACTGCAGCGCTTCTGACCGGGAGGTTCGAGTCCTGACGGCGGCAGGATTTTCGACACCAGCTTTTCAGCTAGGTCGAATTTAGTCGCTGTGGTTTCTCCGATCAACACCAGACGAATGCCGGAGTAGTATCCTAACAAACGGGCCACAGACCGCGCGCGACCTGTCCTTCTTCTTCCTTCTCCTATCCTCTCCCCTTACACACACACACTAACATGCACCACACTATCACATATTTCGGGAGACCGGTTGGGAGTTTGGAGCTTGTCCCGGCTGGGGTGGTGCCCCGCTGGTGGGAGAGTCCTGGTAAGGGGGAAACCCCACTAGCCGACGATAGGTCGGCGCCGGATCTCGCCATCCAGCGGGGGAAGATCACCGCCATCTCCTAAGAAAAAACATGCACTAAACTAACGGGACTAATGACCAAAGCAGTTGACGCGCCCGGAAACACGAAAAAATCAATCAATCAATCAATCGTTTCATGTCCTAAGCCACCTTAGCCGTTGTCACTATCGAGAACGAACAATACCAATACCAGGTCACTTATCGAGGGTTTTATCTCTTCGTGTCGGCGGACAAAAAGGTAAGGATGGCAAAGGACCTTTATTTTAAACATCAAGGACTCGCGTTCCAATAAAGTAATTTATTCAATGCTTTCAATGGAAGGGCTAGCTAAAATACGTGTATATAATAGAAAGGCATACTCTTCTACGACAAAAATGAATGCAAAGTCGATTGCACGTTTCAATCCTATTTTCCAACATTTACAATAGTCCTGGGAGTAAATGGACGACTAGGGGTATCTACTGGTGTTCATAATAGTACGAAACATTGGCGAACAACATTGGTTAACATTGGTTAATTTTTTCTTCTGACCATAAACGAGACTTCATTTTATCGTTGTTTGTTGAGGGCGTGGTTTTAAGATACTACTTATAAATGTTAATGAGAAATAGGATGCCAATTCTTGGAATTTTTGAAAAAATGTATATCCTTTACCCGTTGAAGAGTTAACAGGTGGAATTGTTCTATTATTTTTTAGCATTTTATTGATGAATTTCCACAAGGAATTGCTGTTTTGGGTGAGTGAAATTAATCACGATTGACTTTGTTGGTTGTAATTTGTTACTATGTTTTTAACTACTTACGGGATTAAATTCATGTTTTTTATGTTCAGCGTTTGCAGTCTCTTTGTTTTTTATTATAGTGGTTGCATGTGATATGTGAAACGGAATTTTTTGTATTTATTGCAATGGTTGATGAATTTTATTTGAGTTATTTGGATAATAGAGTGAATTAACGTATTAATATCATCTACAATCTGATTCCGACGGGCTAATTAGCACTTCAAATATAGAGATTTTATTTCTTAGTGCTTCCTAGAATCTTCTCCAGTTGATTTTAGTTTTGCATGTTGCGGGGTCAATTTTGTGCGGATATCAGTAAGGGGATATGTTCAGAATCAAACTCAGATCACAGAATTTTAGGATCACAGAATTTTGAAAATGTGCACCCAATTCACTTTTCCCCATAGCTCGTCATACGCAGTTTTTAACTGTTTTTTGACGTAAAATAAATAAATAAATAAATAGATACTGTAAAGGTGTGAAATTCTGTTTGTGTTCGTTATACCTCTATCCAATATGTCTGGGATATTTGTTTTATTATTTTAATAGTGTGTGTTGTGTATAGTTGTGAGGATATTTAAATGACTGTTTATTATATTTTTGGCACGAATTGAGAACCTCGAGCCATATTGTGTTTTCGTTCGATTTGAATAGTTAATTAGATTCGTGTGTTTAATTTTTTCCACGAGAGATTGATAGTTCGCTATTAAAGCAATTGTTTGGCTATTTAGCGTTGTGCGTATAGGTATTGATTCGATACCTGGTGCCCGTGCTCTGTGTTGATATTGCAATTACTTGGCTGTTTTCTTGTCTTATTTCTATACTTTCTGTAAGGAGAGTAGAAGGGGGTCTTTGAATTTAACCTAATAATTCAATAATTCAGTAATTTACAAGACAACAACTTGAATTTAATCAAATATTCCGTAAAATAAACAAAAGCTGATAATTCGGCAAGATTAGAAATACATTTACCATATCAAATGATTGCTGATATTCAAAAGTAACTATAGAAGTATATCACAAATTTTCTCGTATTGCTTGATTTTCTTCTAATATTGCAATTGGAGCCCGGACGTACAGAATTTAATTTGGATAAAATAGAAGGGCAAAAGAGCATTTCGTTCCACTAAAATAAATATGAAAAAGACATTTACTCTGGCAAAAACCAGAGGGTAGAAAAACCCACGTAAATATGACAAATGAGCACGATGAAGTGTATTAAAAAACTTATTTTAATTAACACTATTTATATTTTATTAAAGACTGAAATTATATGTGAATTTATATGAAAAGAATATGGATTTTCTTTGCAACGTTGATTGAATTTATAACTGGATTTGTCTGCGCCTAACAGAAAGAGTAGTATTGCCTTTTATCCGCCCTTCAAAATTTGCTGCACATTTTGAATCTCAAAATGTAAACACGTGACAATGGGGAAAAAAATTTACAACAATTTAAGGAGATATTTCTAAAATTTAATGAATAATAATGCTTTTCCACAACAGCATTTCCAAAACAGCTCTTGGTGCCGGGTTTGATTCTCGGCGGGAACTTGCACCGTGAAAGGGGCTGCGCGGGAGCGACCGCGCTGCTATGCGAATTTAATGGCATCTACGTGCCGCTCGGCCGCAGTTTTACACGAGTGAACGCTCATGATTACATGCAGCGTGGTTCCACGTGACCCGGTTGCAAGGAACCGCTTTCGGTGCGGCTTACTTTACCGTGAAAATGTAAAACGCTACTCAAGAAGTTTCACTTCAAAAACGACAGAGAATATTCCCCAGAGATTGGAGCCCGTGCAAGGACTGCTGCGGGAGAGTTTCTGAATCTTGCGCCGCGGAACAAAAGCACGTTTTAACCTTCGCCGAGAAGTAGCGTCGACTACTTGCTGGTACAAACCGCAGAGTTTGAGGAAAGAACACGATTCCATTGCTCCGGTCCGTGCAATGAGAGTGTCCGGTGCACGAGGCAGGCGCCAGCGTCATAGCCGCCGTGGCCGCAGGGACGGAGTGAAAGCGAAAGAGGGGAAGGGAGGGGAAGGACGGGAGAGGGGCGCGGCGATGCGCGAGCCGCCTGGGGCTTAAAAGTCGCTCTCCTGAATCCCTGAGGATCGCCTCGCGACGGCTGAGGTCCGCGCTAAAGCGGATTTCCAGAGGTCAGCCGAGTCCATTAACCCGTGAGGGGGGCACGATTACCAATCGCCCGATAATGGGACGGGTTAATTGGGAAGGATATCGATTTTAATTAATACCTTATCCCAGCTGACGTTATTTCATAACAGCGGCGCGGTTTAAGTTTCGCTGCAGCCGCGGGCGGGGGGGGGGAGGCAAGGGGAGGAACGACGAGTGGGTGAGTTGAATGTGCCGAGGACATCAGTGGATTTGCCATTTGGACTTCTAGTTCTTTCCTCTCGTCACTTGTACGCTCTTAGTTATGCCAGCATATTCCTGGTCCTCGTGTTCTATATAAGCACTTTATCTCGCCGAATTGTACTACGTTAAACACACTGCATGAGAAGTGTCACTAAGGGTATGATGTGTGCTCCCTCTGCTCTGTCCTTGAGTACAGTGCTCTGTAACTAGAAATTCTGTCCAATTACTTTTATTTCCAGAGCACATGGTACATGACCTTCAACAAATTTCTTCCATTTATTGTAAGGCTAGTTCTGGATATAAAAATTTGACAATATTTACATTAAAATATTAAACGTGGAAGAATTCATTTGATATTTAGGGCATATTGGAAAAGGGCGTGTTGGATGGCCGTACTGATTTCCAATTATCCTTGTTGAAAATGATCTTGGCTGTCCAGGTGACACCGTGTCGAAAGCTGTGTTGCCGCTGTGTTGCCGTTGCACCGGGGTGATCTGCGCTCTGGTTTATATATGGGTGGGGGCAAGTACGATTGGCTAAACCATTCGGTGAATCGGAAGACCGCCCGTCAACCGCGGGACGAGATGGATCACCCCGGAGCAGACAAGCCCTGAGGAAGACCACGACAAGATGGTCGAAACGTCGGCCACACAGCCTTTGACGCGGCGTCACCCGGACAGCCAAGATAATTCACATGCCTGTGGCCACGGAAGCCTACGACTTCACTTAACACGCTTCTAGGGCACGAAGTATATAAATCGCCCAAGACCTTCGGCAAGACACGGGACAAACTGAGCGGCAAGCTCTGCTAGCTCGCGTTCCTGCTACGATGCACAGACGAGGACGTCTTTCAGGCGTTTCTCAACGTGAAACGGCATATCCAGACAGAAAAGCAGCGTGCATTTTACGCACATCCGGTTTTGCACTACTCCGTGAAAGGATCCGACAAACCCAATCAGAGCTGGCACACATTGAAAAGCTATTGTTTCATATACACATGTTGATGGCAACAAAATTAACAAAAGACTAATGGGACATCCTCGACATCGCTACAGCCGAGCACGCTCACCATATTCACGACCACGCAAAGAAACGCCAATCTTAGAAATTTAATGCTTTGAAAGTGAAACAACACTCGGAGGTGGTCCCACAACAGGCCAACAACGTGCTGATTAACCTCACTGATGAAGACCTGGATGAACACACTTGATCAGTACTTAGCAAGGGCCTTGACTTCGCTACCGTACCTACGGGTCCCCACATCACATCCCTGTCCAAGGAGGCGGCGGAGACCAAGTCCGCAAAGAGACCGCACGCATTTTCACGAGTCAAGCCACCACACAGCAACCTCTCCCGGCAAGAACGCCTTGCTATACGCGCTTTACGCCAGCGCGATGATGTCATTATGCCTGCGGAAAAAGGCAACTCTACCGTTGTTATGAAGATGTAGGAATGCAACCGCAAAGTGACTGCCCTACTCGAGGACGAGGCCTACGCCTCGCTCCAGCATAATCCACTCCGGAAACTTCGAGGAGAAGTCGCGGCCCGCGTCAACAACTCCACCCTCATTGAACCCGAAATAAAACGGAGGTTAAAGACGGGGAACTGCGCCATGCCGCGACTTCATAAGATCCATAAGGTCGGTATACCTCTACGTCCAATTGTGAGCACAACTCTCCTACGCATCCGCTTGTACCAAACATTGCCAACAAACTACGCCCTCTGACAGAAGATATTGCGTCGGCGTCAGAAACTCCAGCCACTCCAATCGACCTGCTGCAAGGCAGGCTGTTAAAGAATACGGACATTCTTGTCAGCTTCGACGTGACATCGCTCTTCACCATGGTTCCGGTTGATGAGGCACTTACGGTAATACAGAATAAATTAGAAGCCCACAGACTACCTACAGAATCTCGCCTATTTTTGCCTGTCATCCATCTCCTTCCAGATCCGGGGCAGCGTGTATGCTTAGGTGGAAGGCGTGGCCATGGGTTCGAAAATGAAACACTGGAAAACGCCTGGTTGAAACCCGCCATGTGAGTCATATATGTAGACGACACGAGTTTATATGGCTCGACGGACAGGTCACTCTCCAGGAGTTTTTGGATCATCTCAACAGGGCCCATTCTAAAATCAAGTTTAACGTGGAGGTGAAAAATGGTGACCTATTACATTTCCTCGGCATCTTGGAGAGCAGGTGTGACGACAGCAGCCCAGGGCACGCTGAATACAAAAAACCCGCGCATACAAACCGCTACCTCCATGCAAAAACGCACCATTACCCTGCGACAAAAAATGTCGTTCAGATAACTCTCGCCACCCGGGCTGCCAGAATCTGTGATGCTGCTAGCCTCTCTGCTGTGCAGAAAATTCTTAAGAAGAATTTCGAGGCTAACGGGTAGAAATGACCCACTATCCAGAGAGTCCTACGACTTACCCACCACCCGATTTCTCAAAAAGAAATCAGCCCTACGGAAGCCGAAGGAAAAGCAACAGTGGCACTCGCTTACATTCAGACATCACAGACTGGATTGGAAAACGGAAGATTCAGGGTGAAAACTATTTTCAAGGCCAACCATAAGCTCGGCCAAACTCTAGTACGGGTTAAGAACCAGCTCCCGCCAGTTCAAACAGCATGATTATACGCTGTACCCTGTAGCTGTGGGCGCAACTACATCAGTGAGACGGACAGATAGGTGAAGGACGGGCTACGCGAACACTTTCGACGCTTTAAACATAGGGATATCCAACGCCTCGTGGTTGCCCTGCACGTTGGGAAACGGGGCATGACTTCTTATTTGAAGACACGAGGATTCCCGCCAGAGAAGAATGATGGTGGCCCAGACGTCTTAAGGAAGTGATGGAGATCGCCAGACACCCCCCGAACATCAACGGCGACGCGGGAATGCGCCTCCACGATACCTGTCCATTGCTACGGACTGTCACGTTGTCGCCCGACGGGCTGGACCGCGCCATGCCGTCCGACCTCAAACCGCACTAAGCCGTCCGATCACGGACCACCCCTTTCACCCGATTCCAGTCCGTTCCGTCGTGTCCAATCACGCCCCGCGCCACCCGACGGGCAGCCTTCCAATTGGCCGACTGTTTCCGCCAATCGTACTTGGCCCCCACCCATACATAAATCCGAGCGCAGACCATCCGGCTGAGAACTTAAAAACAAACAAACATAATACTATATCAACTAAATTAAGGCAGTTGCAGACTAGTCGCAGGTGGAAACTGGGACCTCGCGAATAGACAATGCAAAATTGTAATTAGTGGATAACACACACATTTGACGAAATAGTTTATACATACACCGCAAATTTGCATCAAACATTACGGACCCATTTCACAAAATATATCGCTTATAGAATCATCCTAATCAGTAATCTAAATTAATAGAAATTAACACAGATACCGTAACACTTTTACACTTTCTCACACTTTACACTTTTAGAAATTTCTCAGTTATGACTACACGTTTATTTAAATACACACTGTTTTTACCATTAATCCTTTCTAAGAAAAACAATTAGCAGATATATTATTGCGATAATTTATTGTATCTCACAATATTTTTTTAAACTATCTCTCACTCTCTCTCTCTCTCTCTCTCTCTCTCCGTCTCTCCACGATTTTTTTAACAACACAAAAGGAAATGTCACCACTGAGTAATCGTTCAGTGAAGCTAATTTTTCTACTTCGTCGTTTTTTCTCAGCGCAATCTCCACCTACCACTGGCGCGTGACCTAAACCAAACCCTGGAGAGAGCACGGGTAAACGGCAATTCTTTCTTCTTTGTAAACCTTCTGAAAATTAAAATTATGATGTCCTTAGTGAAAAATAGACTGATATAACAATGCACAACTCTCGGGAATCTGCTGATCAGTGATGAAATAATACCTGGGTTCATCGACGAGATAATAATATGAAAAATATGAACGATGCTGCTTATTTTACAAGAGTGCCAAGGGGCAAGCGGTGAATGCTGCAGACATTGTTTACTTACGACGTGCGAATTTCCTCCTTTTTTATTTACTTTTATTAAATTTTATTTTACATTGACAGACAGTACAACTTACAGCTCTTCAGTTGATTGACCTATCAGCGACAGAGCAACTTCGTACCAGCAAAGTGTGAAGGGGGTAACTTTTCACCTCACAATCACCTTCAACAAAGGTAATCGGGAGGAAATTTCGTTAGAGAGATGACAGAGTTTAGAAAGGAAATATGATGGGAGAGAGGTAAATGCAAGAAATGTTCTTATCTTATCTAATGTCGGAGAGATATTAAAGGAAAATGTGAAATACGAATCTGTTTCTTAGGTGGGAGAGTGGAGGTTGATTAATTCCTATTTCATATGTGACTGCTCCTTCTAAATGATTTAAATTATTGAAATAATTGCTTGCCGATACCGTAAGAAAGGAAGTAATTGATTTTATTGCAATATCGCTGTGTATTATCTTATTGCTGACAAACCAGGGGTTCCTAAGTTTTATTTTTAAATTTAAATTATTGAATGTAGTTGGAGCAGCTGAAATCCATACAAGGCATGCGTAACTTAATATCGGACGAAGAATGGATTTGTAAATGGTTAAAGCGGAATGAATTTAAAAGACGAGTTGCTGTTGAGAATCGGACGTAAAATAGGTAGCTTATTGGCTTCAATTACTTCGGACGAGATGTGACTGTGCCAATTTAATCTTGGGTCCGTGAAAACGCGGAGATAACGAATAGACGAATTTAGAGGAGATCAAGGAATGACAGAAGAGTCAAGAGATAAGGGGCGAGGAAAGACGTGATACCTTAAAGTAATTACTTTGGGTATTGATTAATTAGAGTTAATTTTGATTTTCCATCATTTTGAAGAATTTTCTATGTTTTGAGGTGAGATTGAATTTCACGACATGCTGCTGATTGAGCTAAAAAGTGAATTTGTTCTGTTAATCTTAATAAATGATGAGTTGTTGAGTGGTTTTCTCTGAAGTCATATTGAAAAGACGGGAGCACGATGGAATTTCCTCCTGGGAGCAGACCATTTTCTTTGATTTTTCAGCGTGCAGTGCTCTAACGTTCCATCTCCGTAGCCCAGATCTACCCGTATACCATTCCATAGCAGCAGTTCTCCGAATATACTAATTGTGGGAACGTGACATCCGGTATTACATCTCTCCCCTTCTCCTCTTCATCGGAGTGAGTGTCCAGAATCACGTAATGCTCTTTCAAGTATTTTATTTCAGTCCATTTTATACTAATGACAAAAAATCCGTTGAAAGGTTCAACAGCAGAGTTCATAAACAATCTTTGTGAAGTTTTGGAATTCGCTTTGCCATTTGAAAGATTGCGATCAGCATTCCGATGTAATACATTTACCGAACGCATGATAACAGTGAAGCTCTGCGTGACCTTGACTACCGGGCTGGTGAGTAGAGCAGTTCATTTAAAATTTTCGTTAATGGTGGTCGCAAATCACTCATCTTTACTAAAAATAATGCATATCTAACAATAACATGACAATATGTGTATCGTTGGATTCATCATTTTACGGCTGCCGTGACAGGCATAGTTATATTGGAGAAAATATAGTTACTTTAATGTCTCGTAAAATACACGTGATAAAAAAGAAACATATACATGGCCTACACATGCACGTAGCAGTAACTATTAGCCCGATTCCCAGAGACACTTCAGTAAAAAATGCATTGCAATATCTTCAATCATTAAAAAATGACAGGAGGCGCTTAACGTACGCGATTCTTCATGTACTTGTATGTACACACGTTTGTTGCACATTATTATAGTATGTATGTACTTATTTATCTCATACTATAAAATACGTTCATCCTGTGCCTTCCAGATCTTTTAAGCTTTTTACAATTTCTATTGGACATAAAGCAATGGAATTCATCAAACGGAATCCATTGTAGGTTAAGTAGGTGGAGTTCTTTTTTTTTCATTTATTTTCTTCTTGTTCGGCCGTGAGGCCTTTCAAGGGCTTGAATACATGAGTATTATCATTATTAGGAATGGGCATCCTTGACTTATTGAGCTTTTCATCGCTGCTCCGATTGTTATTGATTTTTGGATGGACTTGGTTAGGAGTTTATTTAAAATTTATTAGGTTTAATATTGGGCTATCTATTTGACTTTTTTAAATATAATATTCTTATGGGGGGCGAAACTTGTCTTTTGGGTACTTGGATAGGATTCGGCAAGGTTGGATAGCATTTGTGGAGTTCTAAATTGTTACATTGCTGCAGATGGAGCTTATTATATCTCTTGAATGGTGTCAGCGGTCTGCGCGAATCCGAATACAATGGACATCGAGGGAATAGCTCTTGCGTCGGTTTTTGTCATCGGAACCGGAAACGAAGCGAATCGGGAGAGAATTATCAGACGATGGTGATAAGAGGAACCTTAACCCGAGAAACACAGTACTCGTTTTACACCGTTTGTTTCAGTTTGAGAGTAAAATTAGAAATTTCTGATTTTCAATAACAATCGATAAATGTTAGCTAATTTTTAAATACTATGCGTCAAATTGAATGTGATTAGTTTGAAATAGATTGTTTAAGTCATTCATTCGCTATTTGTGTAGTTACCAATTATAAGTCGAGGGATGGTAAGTTCCTTGGATATTGGGGGGCGTAGGGGCATGTTGGCGATGTGAGGCGGGGTGGGGTGGGTCGGGGAAGACCCACGGGGCGGAGCAGGACGAGCGAGGCACGGCGGAGAGGGGGGGATTGCGGTGACGAGAGGGAGTAGGGAGTGGTAGTAATGGCGGGGATATAAATACATTTTAAACTACTGATACATTTCACTCTTTCATCTGTGTAATAGATAGTAATAAATAAATGTTCGCTCATCGTCTGGATATTGCAGCTAGTTAACTCCTATATTTTCGCTCACACGAAAAAAAATTTAAACAATTCTTTACAATCTTATTAGTTTTGTTTATTGATGCAGAATTCTCAATAGCATGGTTTGAAATACAAAACGAAGAATGAAATAGAATAAAAATTTCTGTACAGTTACATTACCTTAATAACGATCATCGTATTATGATGGTTATTAAATGCAAAACCATTTCAAAAGTCACAGTTTTAAAGGAAAAATAGTCCAAGACACGATAATGATTTATCTTTTTATGTTCTCTACCAATCACTGTTCCTAAGACTCTATGAAAAAGTGGGAGTTTTGTTTCACCTTCACGGTCGTTGACTTTTTGGAGGGAACATTTTCTTAGAAAACTTTACACGAGCGCATGTGGATATGACGAAAAGAAACACATAGAATCACTTCTGAATCACAAGATGTGCAATGCAAGTGTTTATCAGTATAAATTATACATGACTCTTTTTGATAAATTGTGTAATCGCTCTCTGAAATCAAACTACCGGCTTCCATCAATAACGCGTAAAAAATAAATTTACGCTAATGAATCGGATATTTTCTCATTTCAAAATTTAATGTTCTGAACGAATACGACCATACATAAAATTTGATTACTTGTAATACTGGTCGAATTGGGGAAAATATTAACATACCATTACATGTCGGATATTCAATTAATAATTTTCACGGGCATTGTCAAATAATAACACCCACTGATTCGAAACAATGGGCATCCCTGCGAAGGAACGTTGTTCAGACTGAGGTAAATTTAGGCAGCCACCACTTACTGAACAGTCTTCTACTCCTTATACCCCTATTTAACAGAGCGGCACTTCAAGGTCACGAGCTAAAAGGAGGGGGGCATTGTCATCCAATCGGGAACTCCAATACCAAAAAATTAATTCGTACAAAGGTTCCGATTGAATTGCAGTGTCCCCATCTCCATCCAGCTCGTGAAAATGAAGCGCCACTGTTTAAATCGGAGAATAAACAATTGTTTCTAATATAAGAGCACGTGCAAATTCTTTACGTAGAGAGCTGAAAGGCAGCAACCAAAAACAAACACTGTCGCATTTCTTTCCCAACATGTGTAGATGAAATATGATTAAGTAATTTTTTCAATGGCGAATAACCCCTTTATGCTTTTCTATTTGTTTCATTTATTTCTCCGTGAAGAAGTTGTTGAGAAGATTTAACGATTATAGACATATCTAAAAGTAGAGTGGGCTCAGTACCGGGAGTGGTAGCTCAGTGCATAAACTGATGTTACTGCAGCGCCTCTGACCGGGAGGTCCTAGGTTCGAGTCCTGACGGCGGCAGGATTTTCGAGACTAGCTTTTCAGCTTGGTCGAATTCAGTCGCTGCCTGGAGTGGCCGGCTTCTCTGATCGGTAGTTTCCCGTGGTTTCTCTGATCAACACCAGGCGAATGACGGAGCAGTACCCTACCAAACAGGCCACGGACCGAGTGCGATCTGTCCTTCCCATTCCTTGTCCTATCCTCTCCCCTTACACACACTTACACTAACATGCACTACACTACCTCATATCCCGGGAGACCGGTCGGGAGCTTAGAGCTTGTCCCAGCTAGGGCGGTGCCTCGCTGGTGGGAGAGTCCTGGTTAGGGGGAAATCCCACTAGCCGACGGTAGGTCGGCGCCGGATCTCGCCATCCAGCGGAGGAAGATCACCGCCATCTCCCGAGAAAAAAACATGCACTACACTTACGGGACTAATGACCAGAGCAGTTGACGCGCCCGGAAAAATCAATCAATCCAGGATTAAATGAAACTGTGAAAACATAGTGAGTATTAAAGTAATCTATGTATATTTTATTACTGTAATCTTGTGGTTTCGTATAAAACTAATTATTGAAACGTAAGGAGTTACTACGTGGTGAACTACGTTTTGTACTGTAATATATGTTACGTTATTATTTCAGAACCTTCATTTAAAGTATACATCTTTGTAATAGCTCAAAATTTATTTATTCTGTTCCATACTGTGTCTTGCTAATGTGAGCTCTGATCGGAACGGCCGGCATCACTTCGGAAGACTGTCACACAGAGGTACCTTGGTCCTTTCATTTAGTCTCATTAAAGCATAGGGTAATGACGGTTGTATAATTTGCCACGATTAGGATAGAATAGACGAGTGCAATCGAAATCAGAAAACAAGTATTACTTCTTCGATACGTTCTTAGACATCACCTTCATATTTGGGCGAGATCTTAGTGGAGAATATGACTACAGTCAACATTTTACAAAAGAAGGCCCTGAACAAAGACAGAGGATGTTCTTTCTAAACGGATTTGAGACAAGACGTGGCCATTTGTATGTGTTTGGCATTTTAGGGTCGAATTAATCCGACTTTTGGCAACTGACTTTTTTCCTCCAAAGTATCCAGCATGGTCAGCATGAGCTTTTCATTCGTCACACAATTATAGAAACTGTGGCGATGCAACTGGAAAGTTAGTGCTCTGTTTTCCTCCGACCAGGATAGAATCCAGGATCGCACCATGGAAATCTAGCGTGCTGTCTATGAACCATCTGAAGGGCCGGCCTTTTGTAGATGATGGTTATTGCAAACACCTGTCTTACTGGAACGTGCCGTATTTGAATTACTTGCATGTCATTCGTTTACTAAATGATCGCTTACGGTTGGTTGGTTGATTAGTGTTTCCGGGCGCCTCAACAGCTTAGGTCATTTGTCCCGTAAGTGTAGTGCATATTTTTTTCTCGGGAGATGGCGAAGATTTCTCCCGCTGGATGGCGAGATCCGGCATCAACCTACGTGGGTTTCCCCCTAACCAGGTCTCTCCCACCAACGGGGCACCACCCCAGCCAGGACAAGCTCTAAGTTCCCGACCGGGACCCCAGAATATGTGGTAGTGTAGTGCATGTTAATGTAAGTGTGTGTGAGTGTGTAAGGGGAGAGGATGGAACAAGGAAGAGAAAGGAAAGATTGCGCGCGGTCCGTGGCCTGTTTGTTAGGGTGTTGCTCCGGCATTCGCCTGGTGTTGATCGGAGAAACTACCGATCAGTCAGCGACTGAATTCCTCCTAGCTGAAAAGCTAGGGTCGAAAATTCTGCCGCCGTCAGGACTCGAACCCAGGATCTCCCGGTCAGAGGCGCTGCAGTGACATCAGTTGATGCACTGAGTTTCCGCTCCCGGAATCGCTTACGGCGTGCCCATAGACATCACCTTTTGTTCTCTGCAATGTGTATTTGTGTCTCGGGGCAATTGAAAATTTCGTCAATTCGTTGAAATGAGGCAACGTAGCGGCGTGGACGGGCGGAAGTGGAGGGAGGCGCTGTGGGGACGGAACAACACCGCCAATGGGAGATGTTTCACCAAGGGATGAAGGGCAACGAGGGGAAACGGGGGAAGCGGAGAGGAGCACGAAATGAATACGGGCGAGGGCCGCAGTAGAAGTTGTAGCACATTAGAGAGCGCAATCGCGTGGGGCGCCGCACACACGAGAATGTCCAACACATCATAATTTGAAGCGGAACGATCGAAGTCGGTGGTGCGGAAGGAACGAGCGGTTTGAACGCGCCCCCTGCATCCCAGCGGGCCCACGCGAGCGGACCCCGTGCCCACGCCGTTTCCACGTGCGCGTCGCGCCTTCGCACGCGCCTGCGAGGGGGGGGGCGGCCCCTCATGAAAAGTTGTCAAATTTGCCAGCCAGTTTGCAAAATGCAAAGCCCTTCCGCGGGAATCTGCGGGACCGCTTTTCGTCATCATTTGCATCGCGAAACTAGCGACGGTGTTGAAAGGCGTCGTTTCGAGACGCCCTCTAGGCAGCGCGCGGCGTTGGAGAGCGGGCTCCGCCCCCTCTGGGCCCCGGGCCCGCCCCGCTCTCGCCCCCGGTCTCGTTCTCGGCCGAGCCGATCGGCTTCCGCGCCGCCTCTTGTTAAGAAGAACGGCACATTAGTGGCGTGGGGGAGCGGGGACTGCGCCCGCCTCCGCCTCCGCCGCGCAACAAAAAGAAGCTTTAAGTGGCCTCCCGGCCTCGCCGCCGCCTCGCGCCATGGCCCCGCTGGGAAATTACATTTGAGATGCAGACGCGCGGGCGTCGGGCGGGGGCGGAGTGGGGGCGGAGGTGGGGGTGGGGAGGGTGGGCCAGACGCGCAGGGGGAGCAGGCGGGGGCGGGCGCCGTGCGGCCCAGAGGCTGCGGAAATAAACGGTTTCCAAGCGGCAGTGGTGGGCGTGGCGGTGGCGGGGGTGGGTGGGGAACGGCGCGGTCCAGTCACAGCGCACAGCGGGCCCTGCACGCGCGCAACCGCTGACCGAAGGGGGGAGGGGGTGCAAGACGGAACCACAGGGAAATGATGAGGAGAAAGCGGGCAAGCGAGCCAAAGAAATCAATGTTCGCGGCTGCACTGCACTTGGCGAAGGTGTAAAGTGGTTCGTTGGGGGAAGAGTCGCAAACCCTTTGTATTTCACGATCGACTAACTCCATCGCTTTACGGTCCAATCAGGGTGCCTCTCAATGGCTGGGTGGTTCCCTCTCTTGGCCAAGATCAAACACAATGAGAGCAGGGCACTTTTCAAGGAGAAAATTCAGTGTTCAAACCGTCGTTGCCACATGTGGAAAAACTGTGACTAATTTCCCGAAAGTTTAAATCTTTCGCCAATTACTGCACTCATTAGATTCTATATATACAAACAGAGGAAACGAATAAGGGATGATTTGGACAAATGTTTTGGTAGTCCGCAGTAAATATGAGAGTCAATATCAACTGGTAAATTGATTCGATTGGGCAGAGTGCAAATTATAACACATTAACAGATAACAGGTTATCTGTTGTTTTGATATTATTTCTAAAATTTGTTTAACTTTCTGTAGCTGAAATATCATTTAATGAGGTATAGCACAGTAATAATGAGTTTCTGTTCCATAATCGCCATTACTAACTTTCTGTGTAAGTGCTGTATAATTGACAATAACAATATAATAAAATTTCTCTCTTATTCTTGATCCAAATCATCCGATATTCATACATTGCGCACCTCTGCATAAAGATGAAATGTTCATGGATTGACAGTATTGCAGTACGCCAGTCGACCATCCGCCATCAATGCTCTGGGTATTAGCTTTTCAATTAATGCTACCAATATATTGCCCACCAATACACACTTTCTTCCAGCTCACCCGCTGCTTCCGGCCAATGTTTCTTCGTAATAGGTCGGGTGCTGGTGGAGCGGTAAGTTGGCGGGTCTTCCACCGTTTCGTTGATCAACTGATTCAAGTTCCGGACATGTTATTAGTACCGTTAGTGTAGTGAATGCTTATCTCGGGAGATGAAGGTGTTCCTCCCCGCTGAATGGTTAGATTCTTCGCTGGCGACAGTGTCCCACACGTTGGCTTGCGCGGGATTTTCCTCTGCAAGTATTTTCCTCAGAGGGGTATCGCCCGAAACGAGACAAGCTCCCGACTAGTCTCCCGAGAGGTGTAGTAGAATAGTGTATGTAAGTGTACGTGTGTGAGGGCGCGAAGTGAGAATAGCATATGGAAGAAGACGGAAAGATTGCGCACGGATCGTTTGATTGGGTACTGATCCGACTTTTGCGTGACATTGATCGGAGGAACCACGGAAAACGACTGATCAGTGTACCCCGTCCGCACTACAAAAGCCCGCGGTCGTCGTGACGTCACCCCCGCCTTCAGCGGATGGCCGCAGCCCTTTCACTTGTTGGCCGCCCCCTGTTCCCTCCACCCCCTGCGCTGGAAGGCGCCGGTGAAGTAGCCTCAACCCTCAAATACTTCCCCTCACTCACCCAAACCCAGAGTCTCAAAAGCAAAATGTTGGCCACAACCAATATAAACTCCTCGTACGACCCGCCTCCTCTTTGTGCGTTATTCAAATCAATAACAGGTGATCGTCCGTTGGAGGAAGTGCGGGAAGGATAATCAAAACCAACATCCGTTGCGCGGAATGAATATTACTCCAAAATTCGGCAAAGAAAACAGAGAACAGATGTAGGTAAATTCTCAGTTGTAAACAGGACAATACAAAATTGGAACGAATTACCTGCAATAGTGCTGGAGACTTTCCTCAGAATATCAATTAAAAAAAAGATTAAATTGTAATTTTTTAGAATATGTTAACAATAAAATTAATTTTTGTATAATTCTTGTTATTTTATATTGAGTCAGCTGATGACAGGGTTAATACATTAATATTGTAAAATTGTATTAAGTAATATATACATTTAATAATGTTTACTTAATTGTTTGTGTATTTGTGGTAACTACTTAGAAAACGCTACCGCAGGAAATATCCTATGTATTCCTAAGTAGCTAAATATTCTATTCTATTCTTTTCTCCTTCTTCTCATTGACGTCGCTTCACGAGCACTTTACATCGCTTCCCTTAGCTGGTCTACCTTGTTTTCGACACGCAGTTTGTCTTCAAGTGCGTCAAACCTACCACGTGTTTAAGTTTGCCCTGTCTTCGACAAGATCTATTACGTAAAGTACACACGGCTACGTAATTAAAGTTTAATTAGCCAGATGACATTAAACGATTAAATTCGATAGAAAAGTTTAAATCCAAAATGAAATCGTTTCTGCTGCATAACTGCTTCTATACAATTAGAGACTATACTGAGCATCACAAGAAAAGTAACATTAATTTTAACAATTATACATAATGCATTATTTACCGTTTGGACTGTATAAATGTGTATAAACAACCTGTAAAAAGTATTGTATTGCAGCCTCCGGGTTAATGACCCCCATCTCGGTCAGGTTTTTCGTCCAGTTTCCCTGATCCATTGAGCAAATGAGATGACCCCTTGTTTTGCTTCTGGACATCAATGTAACTTCATTATCCGTGCACGTCTTTTAGAATTCAGTGGGAAATACAATTATTCAAATTATCGTTTCCATGTTGTCGCGGCAGGAAGTATTATTCCGAAGGACAACATGGATAAGAGCCAAAATTTATTGCCTTTTTATACTTTAAAATAGATTTTATTACATGGGAGCATTTTTTCAAAATTTAAGTAGTATATGACTTAGTGTAGGGATCACAGAATTTTGAAAATGTGTACACAATTCACTTTTCCCCGTAGCACGTCATATGCAGTTTTTAACTGTTTTTTACGTAAAATAAATAAATAGATTATCGTTGCGACAAATGCGCTGCTTTGTTTCCGACAAGAAGGAACGGAACGTGCTAGTGTTGTCAGTTATCGCGGAGAATATTTCTTTGGTGTGAAATGCATTGCGGTACAGGCAGTAAGAATTCGCCTACTCGTTTAGCCGTGCATACTACTGCTGCCGAGGTCCAAACGAGAGCGACGGTGCCAGCTGCTTGGTACACTCACGGGAGCACATACGCGCCCGTAATCGAGGAAGTCTGTGGGACGTCTGCATTCCAGCTTCGGCCAGGATGTTCACCGCTGAGGACCACGCACGCCGCACCCACTCATCGAACAAAGTACTATTTTGCAGCAATGCCTTTCAGCAATGTTATTCACTATAATTACATGTCGTTGCCTACAGACACAATTCCGTTTCCGAATCTCACCAGCGCGATCCCTCTCCTCCCTGGGCAAGTCGCCGCACGGCGCGACGTTAAATTCTTTTGTGCAGAGACGGGTCCTGTTTAGTCCTCTGTTGCAAAGTCTCCCCTCTCCAGTCATTCGACCCTCTGTATAGAATCAGAATGAGCCAAAATGACAGTTCGCTAAACGAGTGAACATCACATGTAATTCAGAGACGTATCCCTTCACTGAGACAGCTGTTCAGCCGAAGAGTATGGTCACCCCCGTCACTTCATTAAGTGTTTGGTTATGGTGTATTCCCGTGTAGACATCAATATACACAAGTGTAAGAGTTTCGCTGAGGTGTATGCACGTACGCGAGTCTGAGATATATTGAAATTTAATTACGTATGTGGAAAAATCTCTTAACATGATTTCATATTCAGTAAAAGAAAACTGCCACAAATATAAATACGAACTCGTACAGTTCGTCATCTTACAGCACAGGCGCCGGAAACACGTGAATCAGTAGGCATCTTTCATTCAAGATTTAGTTTTAAAATAAACGTAATACTGATCACACAAAATGTAAATTCAATGTAATGTTTATAAAAAAAAGGTTTTTTTTACAGAAGAGCACATAGCGCTGCACTTCCTAATTTCAATTATTTCTCGTGCCGTACTATATGTACGTCGGACAAGGACATCAGAGAAGGAAGTCTCGAAGCGATTTACAAGTTAGCCAACTGCAAATGAACGAATGGAGGTCGGAGAGTCTAATAGGCTCAAGGAGACAACCACCACAGAACCTTCAGTTATGTTGCCGGCACTAGCTGCCAAAATCGTCCTTTCTTAGAAAATTCGCTCTATACACAGAGCAGCCGATATCCTGAATTCTTCTTGAGACTGCGGTTGAATTCGGCCCAGCTATTTAACTAGAGTAGAAAATCTGTCACCGTCGGGACACGAAAATTGTACCTCCCGAACACTACGAGAGACAACGGTAATGCTGACTCTGAGTTAACTTAGCCGATTCCACCACTGGGTTCGTGTTACAGGCGCCGTTCGTTGTGATTGTTTTGGCGGAGAAAGTGGATTCGGAGCAGGTTTCCTCGTGATTCACCCGGCCTCTCACACCGTCTTAATGCTCGGAAGTCGACTAATTGCATTGGTTAACAGCATTTTTGTACCAAAACAATCTTAATGGTGTTCTTAGATAAGACTTGTCCTCTGAATTTAAAAATGAAATGTTTTGGCTAATGCGCTATTTTCTTGTGACACGCTACTCCCTATCTACGGAAGTGTTTGAAAACTCTGCATATTGTTTATTTTGCTCTAGCTTCATTTAATTATTCTGCAGATGTAATTGTTCAGCAACAATCGAAAAATGTGTAAGGAATGCCTATATAAGATACTGAATTCATAAAAGTCATCTGTAGGAACTGAAAACGGTTTGGCAACATTGCTAATAAGTCATATTCGAACAAGCAGAATCACGTTGAGTTTCTTGCCAGATGTGCCCTGCATTGAGAGATCTGATAGCGTGGAAAGTGGCTTGGATGTTACTGTTGGTTGTTCTAGGTTTGGAAAGTTTGTGTTTTGTATTAATTCAGAGCGAGAAATGCCTCGTAACTTTGTAAATGGCCCAAATTTGTTTTGTTATTGCTGTGGAGAATTAACTCTGAAATCGCAAAAACCCAACCTTGATCTTCTGATAAAGAAGTGTTACAAACTTTATTTCGGGTGTAAGATTGGCGAGAAATGACAAGAAATGCGCCTCCCATATTTGCTGTGTCTTGGGTTACACTCATGATATATTGGTTAAAATGTGCAAGAACCGTGTCCTTTGCTGTTTCCATGTTTTGGAGGAAACCAATGGATAACACAAGACTTAATTCTGCCTGGCAAAAATAGCTGGAATCACCTCAAAAACAAAGAAAACTGTGCAATATTCTAAATTTACTTGCTCCTTTAAGGCTTGTATTCATAGTCCTTCATTCATAAAATTGCTGGTAACACTACCTCCTGAGAATGTCACAGTGAGCGAAGATGAACGCTGCACTGGAGAACATTTAGAAGATAGAGAAGGAGATATCCATGCTGATCCAAGCCTCCTGTGATTCAAATGAACCAGATTTTTTTGCCTCAAAAGGATATCAACTATCATGTTCGTGATTTCAATTTGTCGAAACAACAGTCTGAGCTTTTAGCTTCACGACTAAAAGGATGGAATCTTTTTCCCACTGTTCGAGAGTGATTTAGTAATACATTTTTTAGGGATTTTTAGATTTTTGAAAATATTTCTCCAAGAAAAGTGACAATTTTTTGTAGCGATATCGAGCGCGTTATGGGGAATCTTGGTGGGGCGGTGAGGCGGGTGGTGGGCGGGCGGCGGGGCGGGCGGCGGGGCGGGCGGCGGGGCAGGAGTAAAGCTCCTTCCCTACCTTTTAAACAACGATCATGGTGCCGTAAATCCCCTAAAATTCATGATCACCACATTTACGGTCAACGGTTACGGTATTACGGTCAACACATTTCTCAGTATTCTTCTTCCCACGCATTCACCAAGTACACCGCCCACTGCCCACCTACACAGGCCAGTCGCCCACGGAAACTGCGGTCAGTTTTCTCTCACCCTCATTTCCGAGCTAATCCCTTTTCACTTTTTCTTACCTGAGAAGGAATAGTTGGTCTCCATCCCGTTTCGTTCATCCGGTGTTCCAAAATAGTAAACATTTTGGTTAAGTTTGCATTCATAAGTAGGGCATGTGGATGTTCTCGCACCAGTCCAGAGAAAACCTCAAATACAGATGAACATGGCAGAATCATCAGAATTGTGCCTGTCAAGTCAGCACGATAGAAAGATGCTCTTGACAGACGATTTCACGATGTGTTTCCACAAGCTTTAAGCGGTGGTTTTCAATGTTGGCAGTGCTCTATAAGGACATGCAAATGTTTCTTGAAGGCAGATCGATATGGATCAATTATAATCGGTGAATGCGATTCTCAGCAAATCGCGGAAAAAGTAGAAATCAATCTTTATATTAAGGAGAACAGAAGGGGATGCAGATGGGCTACGCCTTGGGGGGATGTAAACGGCTTAGGAAAAGTTTCCTGCAGGATGTAGTCGATAGACGCCCCCTCCAGAGTCGATACCGCCGCCCCGCGTCCGCCCGCCCCGCGCCCGCCGCCGCCCCCGCCGCCCGCCCCGCCGCCCGCCCGCGCCGCCCGCCCCGCCGCCCGCCCGCCGCCCGCCCGCCGCCCGCCCCGCCGCCCGCCCGCCGCCCGCCCGCCGCCCGCGCCGCCGCCCGCCCGCCGCCCGCCCCCGCCCGCCCGCCGCCGCCCGCGCCCGCCGCCGCCGCCCGCCCCGCCGCCCGCCCCGCCCGCCCGCCCCGCCGCCCGCCTCCGCCGCCCGCCCGCCGCCCGCCCGCCGCCCGCCCGCCGCCCGCCCCGCCGCCCGCCCGCCGCCCGCCCCGCCCCCCCCCGCCGCCCCCCGCCGCCCGCCCCGCCGCCCGCCCCGCCGCCCGCCCGCCGCGCCCGCCCCGCCGCCCGCCCCGCCGCCCGCCCCGCCCACGCGTCGCTGCTCGCCCTGAATGGGTGGCGATGCCCGCGACCCCGCCAGAGGCCTCACAACAATCTGCAATTCTGTCAATCATATTTTTCCGTTGTGCCATTCAAAATTAATGGTTTTTATTTTTATACCCATAGCTCATTTTAACTGGAAATCAATACCCTGCATAGGATCTCGACGCATCCCATTATTTTTTCATTTGCAGGAAAATACAAGAGGAATGCCAATCGGTTTTCTGCTAGCTCAATGTTCCCCGAAGCATGGGTGCCTCTTCTTTCTTTTTCGTCTCTGCCACTCCCCTTTGTGCACTTCGCTGTTGCAGCCTGTCCCTCCCTGCTCGTAATACGGCATTTGCTCTGTTTTGAAGCAAGAAGGGATGTAAGATATCTAATGTCATGTACAAATTTTCGAAAATTTGAGTACTTTTTGTGTAATTTTGCGTGAAAATAGGGAGAGAAAGTACCTGCTGCTTTAGCACCACTAGGTGATGCTTCGTGTAGTCTCTAAATAGAAACAGTTACGCCGCAGAAAAAATACTTGTCACGTAAATTTGTGTATTGATTTTAATTGTTTAATGCCATTTGGTAACGTGTTGTAAAATAATATACATGTATTATATTTGAATTTTTGCACAGAGCTGATGATACTGATACATGATGAATATTATTACTACATTACTACTTGTACGCCGTGTTATAGCTGTAAACAGTGAATTAACAAAATTGTTAATGAACGTATGAGTATTCACTTCACGACAATAACATTGAGGATCTGCGTAATATTTCATTGTTTCAAATAATTAATATTATAATTTTCGAAACTCGCGGAATCTTACTCATATACATTTCATGGTGTACTTTAAATTTCTGTGGTAAAGATTCATGCTTATTTATTTAAAAGGGCTTGTTTCAGCAAAACTTGCATTGACCCTATCATTTAATTCATTCAATTTATTCAATCAATTCAATCAAATTCATTCAATTCATACAATTAATTCATTTAATTCATTAATACATTTAATTGCTTTACAAGAATTGTTTAATTTGAATGACCATTTAAAAATCAAAGACAAAAAACATTTCAATATTACTGATCTTTCAATTCCTGCGCTAGATATGTCTTTGCATATAGTTTTTACTCCACAGGAGACAATGTTTTCTTATCAGCTCTTGCCCAAAACGGACATTGTTACATACTCGTACATTCATAACTCAACCTGGTATATGATTACCGTTAATTTTCCGGAGTTCAAGAAAAGTTGAACAGATTGCAGTCGTCCCCATAGCTTTTATTCAATCAGTATTACTGTTTTATTTCGATATATAAATATATAAATAAGTAAATTGTTTGCGTTCCTGAATACAGTCAGCGAAGAGGAGATGGAGCCCATCTTCCCACCTAGTAGACGCAACCCGTCGTTCAGCAAGGGGGCGGGGCGGGCCACGCGCTGCAGAGGCGCAGCAGGTGGCCGTGGCGGGCGGGGCGTGGCGGGACGGGGCAGGCGGGGCAGGCGGGGCGCCTAGGCGACAAGGGCGGGCGCGCGGTGGGGGTGGCGAGGCGTGAGTTACCGAGTGTTCAGGTGCGGCCATTGTGCGGCGAATTAGCCCTCCGACGCCGGACCGGAACAAAGCCCGGCGGAGGCGCCTGCCGACGGCAGCGGCGCCTCACCTCGCCTCACCGCGGCCTCGGCGTCTTTCCACTTTCTACACGCCACACAACATTTTTAGTAATGACAACAATAATATTAATAATCACAAGAGTGGCATGTAACAACAACAAGTTCAAATGAGCGACATTTTGAATATTCATATGAAACAATTACATTAAAGGAATATGTTGAAAAAAGTGAAAATCTGCTAGATAAAAGGCACATCACATTCACATCAGTTAGGAATTGAAATAATACTGCCACCACGAATACCACGAACTCCCAAACTTTCAGGTTCATTTAGTAACCCAGGAAATGCTTGCACTAATACAGGTTTTTAAATAAAATGAAAGTAGACAGGCAATTCCAAATCTTCCTATTTTCATTGAAGGTTTAATGATTCTTAATTCCTTCTCTTGGCCAGATAACATCATGTCAAACCTTTACCGAAATATTACTTTAAACGTTGGAACACTACCTAACTCAGAAAATTCATGTTTTATGTCTCTCATTTTTAGTAGATGGCCTGTTCAGTCAACAGTTGCAAATAGAATTATTGAATTAGAGAAAAAACTCTGCTTCCTGCACATGTCATATACGTGAAAACGCATTATTGCTTGAGACCTCGTTGCTTCAACTATTTCATTACTCTGCATTGAATCATAGGATATTTTTGTACTGAATAAATAATAATAATAATAATAATAATAATAATAATAATAATAATAATAATCATGCAATTTTTAAGATGCAGCGAAGCAAACAACATATTAAAGGCTTGATAATGACGGCCGACTGACGGACGGGCCGACTGACGGACGGGCCGACTGACGGACGGGCCGACTGACGGAAAGGTGCAGCGAAGCAAACAACATATTAAAGGCTTGATAATGACGGCCGACTGACGGACGGGCCGACTGACGGACGGGCCGACTGACGGACGGGCCGACTGACGGACGGGCCGACTGACGGACGGCCGACTGACGGACGGGCCGACTGACGAGACGGGCCGACTGACGGACGGGCCTGACGGACCGGACGGGCCGACTGACGGACGGGCCGACTGACGGACGGCCGACTGACGGACGGCCGACTGACGGACGGGCCGACTGACGGACGGGCCGACTGACGGACGGGCCGACTGACGGACGGGCCGACTGACGGACGGGCCGACTGACGGACGGGCCGACTGACGGACGGGCCGACTGACGGACGGGCCGACTGACGGACGGGCCGACTGACGGACGGGCCGACTGACGGACGGGCCGACTGACGGACGGGCCGACTGACGGACGGGCCGACTGACGGACGGGCGGACTGACGGACGGGCCGACTGACGGACGGGCCGACTGACGGACGGGCCGACTGACGGACGGGCCGACTGACGGACGGGCCGACTGACGGACGGGCCGACTGACGGACGGGCCGACTGACGGACGGGTCGACTGACGGACGGGCCGACTGACGGACGGGCCGACTGACGGACGGACCGACTGATGGACGGGCCGACTGGCGGACGGGCCGACTGACGGACGGGCCGACTGACGGACGGGCCGACTGACGGACGGGCCGACTGACGGACGGGCCGACTGACGGACGGGTGAACTGCCGGAAGGGCGGACTGACGGACGGGCAGGTGATGTACGGGGAGACTGACGGGCGTTTTTCGAAATTTTAACTACGTATGGTTTAAGCGCTAGTGCTGTTCACAGACAGACGGACCGACAAAAAGACGGACAGACGGATGTTTTGAAAAAAAGAATACTTTTTCGGTATGAGGGGATCCCAAAACTTGTATTTCCGTAGAAATTTCGATGTCGATTTTCCGCAGCATTACATAACTTTCACTATACTACGTATATTTTTCGTATATATGTAGTACGTGTACACGAAAGTAACTAGTGGTGCTAGAGAATGACATAGACTTTCTCGTATATATGTAGTCCGTGTACACGAAAGTAACTAGTGGTGCTAGAGAATGACATAGACTTTCTCGTTCTAGTTAGTTTCCTAATCTTTGGCCGGGTCTCACTTTTCGGTCGTGCCCCATGGTTTCGGCAGGTCTCATCGGCAGCCGGCTATAGCCACCAAAACATTTTTTCAAAGTTGCTCAGTTTCTTAATGACAGAAACGAAAAATTACTTTAAGAATATAGTAGAAGAGTAAAACCTAGTCCTATATGGACAGTTTTGTTGAAAAATTTGGATCGGTTTTTACGAAAATGGAGGTTAAGCGTTACTGTAAATGCGAAATTTGAAGCTTTTTTTTCACAAAAAAACTATTGAGTTTTTGAAAATCTTCATTTGAAGACATATGAAGTGCTTCTACTCACAAATGTAAGAACGTATATAAATTGGTGGAAATGTGCATATTGAAGGCATGATAGATATTTTGAAAGTAGATTTCTGTAATTTAAAAAAAAAACAACAACAACAGACGAATATAGCAAAATTAATTTTAGATCATCCTAAACAATGCAATTAGTAATACCTGTACGAAAAGTATGAAGAAAAAATTTGGAATCGTGTTTAAAAAGTAGATGTTTGAGCGTTTCTCAAAATGCGGAAGTTTGAGCTCATTTTCACACAAAACTTGAGAGTTTTTGAGAAATTTAAGATGCTACTTAAATCACATGTACTTTTAAATGCAATAATGTGAACAAATCGCCGGTGATATAAATATTAACGACGTGAGAGACTAGTAAAAAAATTAACATTTTTGTAAATTTTGAAAAAAATAATAGTGTTAATAGCGTATATGTCATCTAATAAAGTACATTTAGCACTGTCCCTACCAAAAGTGTAAAGATAACATTTGGAACCGATGAGTAAATTTTGTTTTTGTTCTGTTTTAAAATCGCACATATTGCTCGTAATATTTCGTGAAACAACTAAATTATGCAAAAAGTGTGTATGACTGAATGAAAGAACTAGTTACGGACAACACATTTCATGTGAAGGAAGAATCTTTATCTTCAATTTTATAGTTGTGGGAAGTCGCTGCAAAAATCGAAACTTTTGCAATTTTCCGAAATTCAGAGTTAACCGTGAAAATCGGAAATATGCCACCTTCATAAGCGTATTTTTCTCTACTCTTACAAGAAAAGAAAGAAAAAAATTGGAGCTGCTTTTGAAAAAAATTACAAATGATCACGGGGCCACATGTAAAGTATCCCAAATTCTAAAGAAACATTTTCAAAATCGCATAGTTTCGAGTCTTGCCAGATCGACCGGGGAATATCCATTTTGGAATAAAAATTGTACATATGGTTTAAGCGGTAGTGGTGTTCACAGAGGAACTGACCACCAAACAAACGGACAGACACACAGACGTTCGGCCAAACGTACTGGACGTTTTGAAAAATCACCTTTTCGGAAACAGGGGACCACAAACGTGTAGTTATATTGAAATCTCGAAATCGATTTTCCGCAGCGTTACATAATTTTTTCTAGTAGGTATCAGTGTTCTTTAATTTGTTCTTCCGCTATTGGCCACTGGCACTGTCTATCGGCTACCACCAGGACCTCTCGGTGCCCCGACGCTGATCCCAACGCCCCTAGCTAGGTGCAACCCGTTCGCGGGCACATGGTGTTCCTGTGGACCCCTGAGCCCTCTTCAGGTGTCCGTCACATCGGATTGATTGAGGGTCCTTTACCCTTTAACAAGGAGACAAGGTTGTGAGCGGTAGCATTTCATCGCGGGGGGGGGGAGGGCATGCGTGGGTCTGTGCTGTAGGAGTAAATAACCAAGGGCGCCGTTGCGGCGTCCGGCCTTCTCCACATGTTAACATTTCCTTGGACTCTACCCCATGAATGGGTGCGAAAGGAACGGTATATCTCAATATGGCGTTTGCGTTGAAGGATTAAGGGTTCCTCGTAGGTCCAGAGCAGGTATTCAACCCGGATTATGCAGTATCAAACCGTTATGCAGTATCACACTGCACTCTTGACATGGTTCATCCGAACTCCGATCGCACAAATCGACTTCCAGCCCCGCAACCGCCTCCCCACCTGCCTCCCTCCCCATGGCTCCCGCGAGCTACTGACGCAGCAGAACCCAGAGCCCCCTCCATCGACGAGGGCCTTTCCACACAAATAAAATTTTAGCCAGCCAATGCAATTAAATTGTTTAGCGTGGATGTCAAATTAATTTATTCCCTAACTGGCGCGGACTAAATGGGGACTGAATTAAGGTACAATTTGCCTTGCGCCAATTACGCGCTGAATGTTTTCCGGTCTCAGCGCCGGGTAGCGCGGTGCACGGCGGGGGGTGAGGACAAGGAGCAGGGGGCGGGGGGGCGCCTGATTAGCCCCCCTCCCCCCACGCGAGAGTTCCGATGCCGCTGCGAATTTTGACGCGCTTCTGTTGTCCATTTTTGCAGGGCAGCGACCTTCATGGAGATCAGTCTAGCAATTAGTCCGTAATTGCAAGGCGTGCTCACAAACGCGTGGCGCGGCGCGGCGCGGCGTGGCGCGGCGTGGCGGGGCAATGGGTGTCGGGGAAGGGCAGGGGAAGGGTGCCGCAACGTCCAAGGGCACGCGCAAGCCCCCCCTCTCAGTGAAGCGCGCATTTTGCAGGGTCAGGTGCGTGACTCCAATCCATCGGCCCTGCGGGGCACCCAGCCCATACCTTCAGCCCATCGGGAGTTTTCTTGGTAAGAGCTACTCTGCAGGTTTCGAAACTCTGAAAGTCTCTCTACTCCACAGTTCTCTTCAATATTTTTAAATTAATTGAAAATAATAAATAAATATAAAAATATAAAATAAATAAACATACAAATATAATATAAATAATAAAAATACAATAAATATATAAAAATATAAAATAAATAATATAAAATATAAAATAAATAATATAAAATATAAAATAAATAATATAAAATAAATAAAAAAATAATAAATTTAATTAATTTATCTGGCGCAAACATTTATCACATAAATTCTTTCATCAATTACGTTTTCTCTGTTTAAAGACTTGTTTAACCCAGCCATAAATAAAACCCTAAGCTCCTGATATACGGGCAGTCCCTCTAATTTCATGAACTACCGAACAAGTGAACTCTTTGAAGAGTCTTCTGGAAATAAGAACCCCTTCGCTGTTATACTAAACATTTCATCACCTGGTCACAGTTGCAAGTTTAACAATTACATATTAAACGAAATTAATACTAAAATAACACAAGTAATTGTTAACTTCCAGCTGTGACCATCTCGTGAAATGTTTATTTCACCATATATTTTTATTATTTACATGAAGCTCTGGCCCTTAGTCTTACCAACTTTATCGGTTTAGTTGATGGATTCAGAAGTCAATTAATAGACGTTTACTGTTTAACTGTTTTACTGTTAAACAACTATGTTTGTATAATATCACAAACGCCTGAGATTATTTTTATGATAGTAGTATGTCACTATAAACGTGCTGAAATTAAATTACGAGAACCTGATTTCATATACAAATTTTAACAATTCGATGCTCAAGTTTTATAGCATAATAAAAATAATAAATAACTTGAAAGAAGTTATTTCAAGAAAGCAAGTCGACGGGGTCTACAATCTTCCCCCGTGGCCACCCACGTCACGGCTGCTCTGCTGGGGTGCCTCCCGTTGCCCAGCTCCAGCACAGGATTTCCCCGTCCAAATATACATCCTTTCCGTCGTTCCGCAAGGCGTCCTTTCATCAAGCGCTGCCCGCTGTCACCTCCTACTTCCTTGTGCGTTTCATTGTGCATGAAATGTACGTAAGTAGTTGTAGAAGGCGACTGTTATGATGCCACACTAGATATTTCACAAGGAGTTCATTGAATAACCTTATCATTAAGAAATATTTGACTAATTTTGGTATTTTATCTCCTGCAGTTGTCCTGCCGAATGCGATATTTCTTAACCCGGGAAACGGCACTGAGGATCATTTAGATCCCAACGTTTAATACTTTTCGAAAAAATATTAATGCATTGTTGACATTTATGCAGCGAGAAAAATAGTTGGGGTGTTTGTAGATAGGTTCTTGCTGTTACAAGAGGGTATAGCCGAATAAGGCGGTAAAAAGTGCCCCCAAATCAAATCGATAATCACGATGCTCATATGAAAGAGAATACAAAATGACGTCGATTCACAAAAAAAAAAAAACAAAAAAAAACAGCGTCCTAGGGCAATCGGTTGCAGAGATACAACGAGAAACTTTATTTGAATGTTTTGTTTTTTCTCAGCATCTATTGCCTGTATCAGGCTAAAAAGCATTGCAGAGACGAGGAAACATAGTTTAATTTGAAGGTATTTTTGTCAACAAATTTTGACGCGAAATTCATATAGAAAATAAATAAATAAATAAATAATTTTTTTGAAATTCATTTTCTACATGCTGTTGAAGTACTATCTCAATTTGTCCCCTAAAATGGGTCTTATAACATTCTACAACATATTTTTTTTAGATTTTTAAACAATGTGTATGGTAGTAAAAAATTAAAACCAATTTTTTCAGTTTAAAATTTTGAAATTCGCGCATAAATATAATTTGAAAAAAAAAGTCGTTTAAGCGATATTTAATTACAGTATTAAACACGACATATGAACTTGAAATCTTATACTCCACAGGTCGTGGCCATCGAATTGTTACATCGATTATGTATCAAACTCAATCGGAATATCCTTGGTGGAACGCATGGTGGAAATAAATGGTGGAAAGAGATGGGTGGCCTCTGGCGCATCCGAATTCAGTCACCAATGAGCTTCGGTCACTAGTGTGCATCATAATATTAGTGCGAATTTTAAATGCCAAAATTATTCCAGTCACAAGTCATTGATACACATTTCTTCAAGTCAGAAACCGATAAGCACTTGTTTTAATATTACTTCTTTTATTGCAATTACCCTTTCATCGTGTTGCTTTTGGTCTGTCATCGTTGAAAATTGTCCATTTATGCCAAAAAATGTTACTCAACCTTTCTTGCACTCTATGAAACATGGCGGCTGACGTCTGGTCTCGCTTTTCAAACGAAGTGATAATAAGGCGCGTGACGGAAACTGGTGCTGTGCAGAAAGAGCAAAAGTCGGTGCACCGGAGGTGCCCACACATCTCTTTCCTCCATGGGAATATCGGGAGGGAAACGATATTGTCATTGTGCGAACGGAAGTGACACCCGCGGATGCTGCTCCCACATAGCTGCGATCATTAACACACACATTTGGCATACACTAGTTATTGGCGAAAATTGTTAAACAGGTATTTTTAAATAGAAATGTTGAAGAAGAATAGAATTTTGAGTAGGCGGTTTATAAACAAATGCATGATCCCAATTATTCAAGACAGTGACAATTGTCAATGATTAATAAATCTACAACTAAGTAATTTGATTTATATTATAAACAATAGATAAATCTAAACAAAAGTGTTTTGATAATTTTATTTCGATTATATAAAAAAAAAAAAAATTAAAGCAAGACCTTTCAATAATTTTACTATAAATTGTTTAAACATTGGTGAAACAAGTTTTTCTAATCACATTTTGGTGCGAATTTCAAATTTTTAAACAGAAAAAATTGGCTTTATTTTTTTCACCACCGTACAAATTGTTTAAAATCTAAAAAAAAAAATATATGTTATAAGACCCATTTTAGGGGGGAAATTGAGACAGTACTCTAATGTTATCATGTAGAAAATGAATTTCAAAAAAATTATATTTATTTATTTATTTTCTATATTAATTTTGCGTCAAAATTTGTTGACAAAAATACCTTCAAATTGAACTGTTTCCGCGTCCCTGCAACTTCTTTCAGCCTCATACAGGCAATAGATGCTGAGAAAAAAATAAAACCTGCAAATACACGTTTCTCGTTGTATCTTTGCAACAGAATGCCCTAGAAGGCTGATTTTTTGTGAACCCACTTTGTGTCATTTTGTAATCTCTTTCGTATGAGCTTCGCGAATATCGATTTGGTTTGGGGGCACTTTATAGCCTTATTCGGCTATACCTGGCAAAATGTCGCTTAGTCTTACTACATTATTATTTCAATTGTATTTCCAGTTTTGGAGTGCTGTACACTGATAGGTTTCTCCGAATCTTCTTTTGAGAATTTATCCACAAATTCTACTACCATACCCATTGTTTAAAGCTTCGTGTTACGAGCAGCGAGTTTCTGAGAAGCGAGTCGCCTGTTAATTTGGCGTTTAGCGGCTCTCTCAGCGGTCGAAACTACTCCAGTGTTTGGAATATGTGTGGTTTCCGTGACATTTTCAGTGTAGTAATTTACCATTCTTCCGGGAATCACGGGAAACAACTCTACAATGGTCAATGGAATGCAGTTAGCAGGGCTGTTGTGTAACCCTGCGTATGGAATAATAATATTCTCATTTGATGCTCAATTTAGTGGTTTGAAGACAAGATAGATGTGAAATGGTAATGATACATTAGGTTATGGCAAATAACAAACTTTATCAGAATGTAAAAAAGATATTAGAAAACTTTATCAATCACACATTACAAAAATTACTGTGCATTACTTGCAACAACATTAATAATGGCATAATAAAATTTAACTTTGTTTTTTGTTGAATCTACGAGAATAATATAAACTAGAGGTGTTCCAAGATGTTTTCTGGCATTATTTCTAAATTTCCAATTTTCCTAAATCGAGGGATTTCAATGAAAATGAGATCTGCACTATTCTTTTAACCATTATTTGCTCTATCCGTGTAAAAAATTGAATACAAAAGATAAAATGAAATAAAAGGAATTTTTGAAAAATTGTTCTTTATAATTTGCATCACTTCAAGCAGAAATTGAGCGAGAATTATTCTCTTTCTCTTTTCAAAAAATGTACACTAACTTTTCCGAAGACCTTAATTTTTAGAACAGATTTCGATTAAGACAAAAATGAGTCTTTAATTTTTAAGTTCTGGAATGTTAATGTTTTTCAATTTTGGAATGTACAGAGTGATTGTTGGAAATGGGACTAGCGTCAATTTTCTTTGACGCAAACCAGAAGAAAATGTAAAGAGAACATTTGAGCCGTTTTTGAGAAAATAATTCTTTAAATGTTGCCTACTTTTCACTCAAAATAAGTAGTATAAGCGAAAAGTACACACATGCTCAAAAAATTGTACATGACTTTACTTGAAGATGTTTTTAGAAGAGACATTTCACTAAAAATGTAAATCCCTATCTTCAATATTGTAGATGTAGACAGACATCTAAAAGTTTTGAACTTGTGCAATTTTCAAAAAATTGGGATCTTCAATGAAAAGCAGACCAGCACTATTCTTTTAAGCATTTTCTACAGTGCCCTATCTAGTGATAGGGCTTTAATCCAAAAATATGGCGCCATTTTTTAGAAAATTTTGAAAATCTAATTAACGCTTCCAAAATTAAAATATCCGTTTCAAATATGAATCTCCTAGAGTTTCTTTAAATCGATCAGCGAAAATTAATTTTGGAGAAAATCTGCGGAATGGTTGAGGGGCTAGCGTTGGCCATAGACGGACAGACGTACGTTTTGCCATCAATGGATTTTTCGGCGTTAAGGACTCACAAAATATGAATTCTGACTACACAACGTTTTAGAGAAAGTAATTTACTATACATAAGAACAATATTTACACACTGTTTGTTACCAGGGTCCTGCGATAAGGGTTTTTCTGTCGAAAATTCGCATATTTCCGACGCACGATTACAATACTGTCTCTTTTTACGAGGTAAGGACGAGAAAGAAAAAAATTAATAGAATATACTACGACGAAAGAATACTTATAAAATAATCATGACCAAGTTCACAATAATAGCATTTCTTTCGATAAAATTAAAAATGAATGGAATCTTACATATTTAATCCCATACGTTTTCTTTAAATGTAAAAATATCATTAATCCAAAAGGTGTCAATGTAAAAAACATGTCTGAGGGCCATGAACCCCGAGGTAAAACGTTACGCAAATGAGCACAACGTAAAGTAAATAGAAAGTTTTATTTGGCTCATAATTTAAACACAAGTGAAAACAGCTTTCAACAATGAAAATTATCCGGTACGCGTTTCGTTATCTTTCTAACAATAAGAGAGACCTTGAAAACCTTCGGTTGTACATAATAATTTGATGTATTCCATGTGTCGTCGCGAGTCCATGTCATTCCCTATCATTGACTGCTAAGCGAGTGTCCCCTACGTTAGACAACTTCATTTGTATCAAATAAAATCGTATGGGCAGGAAAACCAGGAGAATTTTATACAATATTACAATGTTACCAGTATCAAAGGGCAGAGTCGACTGTCTTAGACAAGATATTTTATTGACCTTCACGTGTTCTATTAACATGCTAGCTAACTGATGAACACATACACCTTTTCATTTGCAACGGTGACGTCCTTTTGAGTATGCAGTGATTTTTGAAACGTGCACGATAAACTGGCCAAATTAAAAAAAAAAAAAACACGCTCGGAGTGGTTTAGAAGACATACATCAGCGGACATAGTACAAAGTAGTGTTTCGAAAGTTAATTACTTGTTGCGTTCTTGCCCTTAAAACGTCCCGAGTACATCCGCGGAACTCCGCAAGACCTCAGTAGATTGACAGCCTTTGTCCCGTGTATCATAAACTCCGCTGTGCTGAGAGCGTATCCTGCCATTCCGCGCCCGCTTGAAACGTTGCCTCCGACGCCGGGAGTGCTCGCCTGCCGAAAGACGGCTCCACCTCCGCCGCCGCCTCCACCGCCGCCGCCGCAACTCGGCAGAAGTTCGCCTCCGGAAGGCGCGAGGTGGAAGCTGCTCAGTGATTCCAGGAGGTGCGCCCGGGAGATGCAGGGCGCGCATCCACGCGCTTAATGCCGCAACAGCAAAACTCAATTCTCGGGGGGAGGGGGGGGGACGGCGTGCACATGACGACAGCGAGACGGCACGGCGCGGCGCGGCACACCGTACGAGCTGCGGAGGAAGGGCGCGACATGCGCGAGGGGAAAGGCGGGAAGGGGGTCGCCCCTCCCCGCTGTCGAAGAGGAAATGAGGCCTCATTCGCGGAAACAGAGCCCCGGAAGGCCTTTCCTTCCGTTGCAGGTCTGCGAGACGGAGGCGGCGCCGGGGTGGATGACGGTACAGCAGGCCCGCGGGGCGGGGCGGGATGTGCGAGACGTGGGGTTGTCATGTAGGAGCGGTCGATCAGAGGGGTGTACAGGGCGCATGGGTCGGCGAGGGCGCGCGCTGTGTCAAGAGACAGCGCTCTGCAAGGGGTGCAAAGGATTGGAGGGCCGGTGGGGCGGAGTGCAGGGGGGAAAGGGTTGAGTTGGGCGGGGCTGATTTGGGCGGGGTTGAGTTGGGCGGGGTGAGTTGGGCGGGGTGAGTTGGGCGGGGCTGAGTTGGGCGGGGCTGAGTTGGTCGGGGCTGAGTTGGGCGGGGCTAAGTTGGGCGGGGCTGAGTTGGGCGGGGCTGAGTTGGGCGGGGCTGTGTTGGGAGGGGATGAGTTGGGCGGGGTGAGTTGGGCGGGGATGAGTTGGGCGGGGATGAGTTGGGCGGGGCTGAGGTGGGCGGGGCTGAGTTGGGCGGGGCTGAGTTGGGCGGGACTGAGGTGAGCGGTGCTGAGTTGGACGGGGCTGAGTTGCGCGGGTCTGAGGTGGGCGGGTCTGAGGTGAGCGGGGCTGAGGTGTGTGAGCTCGTCGAGCTAAAGCGAGGTCGAGCTAAGGTGAGGTACCGAGAGGCGACGTATGAGCAGCATAAGGGCGGCTGTGGGCGTTGCAAAGGTAGTGCGAGGGCGGCGCGGAGGCGGCGCGGTGGGAGAGGGAGCCATAGTTTGCCCGCAGATGGAGCAGTAACCTAAGGCTTCTTCGCACTTCTCTGTGCCAAAGGCACTGAGCGAGGAGCGCTGCAGGCTTCTTAGTGCTGCGAGTACACGCCGCCTCGCTGACAACTTCATACTCGTAGAGAAGCTGACAGAAAACATTGTTCGACGTACACATATTAGCGGAAGAAATTCACACGCCTATTAATGCGAAAACAAATTTAAGAATTTTTGCTGCTTTAGTTACTTGCGAATAACTTTGCGATTACACATCCAAAAGACAATGAAACGTTAGTTGAAGTAGATCACAAATGACAGAAGAGAAGGAGTCAGGCCAATCTGCACATTTTCTAAATATGAAGAAGGAAAAAAAAAATACTGGAGAAGGTATCCGATTTTTTAAATTACTTTTGAGCTACTGTATTAAATAAAGAAACAATTATAGTTGAAATTACCATTCATCAATGTTGCAATGTTGTAAAGAATATCTGTCAAAAATAAGACGCAAAAGCCACCACTTAATTCGTCTCACAAAAGATCGGTTTTCCTAAAATACATAGGCAAATGGATTTACGTGACCGTTGCGTCTGACGGTTTCTCATTTTAAATGTTCTTGAAATCCTTTTTAAAGGTAGTTTTCTGACATTTTGTGGCATTTACCTCGGACTACCTACAGAATTGCGTTCAGTGGCAACAACAAAGAATCGTGCAACCAGAAACGAAGCAGCTGCAAATGAAACCTGGCGTTGTGTTTCCCATTTCGCCAAACAATACGCAAGGCGTTTCCACGCAGCTACTTCACACAGTTCCAGACCGCAGCGGTTTTGACAATTGCAACTGACGTATTTTACACCTGTAGAGTCTTCTGTTCCCTAGTGTCAGAGGTCGACTAACACAAGAAAATTTCATTCGCCCTCTACAAATAGGAATTAAATTCAGTTCTAAAAAGATAAAAGTATTTTTTTTCAACTAACAACATCACTACTATCCTTACAACCGATTATTATTGATGAATCATTGAAATGAAGCGGAAGTCATCTCCGTCAACTTAATATATTTATTTCTTTATGAACTTCATAAAATAGTAAACTAATCAAACTAAAGAAGTCAGAATCATTATTAATAAAGTCTTCCTGAAAAAGCCGACTTTAACAATATAAAAATTACGTAAAATATGTGAACTCCTGCAAATATATATATATATATATATATATATATATATATATATATATATATATATATATATATATATAACATATTCCAAAACTAAAATATTGACGTGGCCTTTTAACTCCCCCAACACTTTATTACCAGCATTAAAATCTATATACCGTTTTTTTAAGTGGTACACATCTTTTGATATGAAATGGACTAATACTCTGATACTACTTTTGTAGGAAAAATGTTTGTGTAGATTAAATTAACACACTAGTTCTTGTAAATTAAATCTAGACTATTCAACCTTTGCTAACTGTGTGATTGAAAATAACAACTCATTCGATCGTAATCCAAAATTTCAATTTTTGCTAGACTTAATATATAATTTCATATAAACAGTACCTTGCTTTAAGTCGTTTTAGTGTCCTTGTTTAGTGTCCTACATCTTCGTCTTTCCCCTCCCTACTTTTATCTCACCATAACATTGCTTCAAAGGCAACTTCCACGCATCTTCATTCCTCGAGAAGCACATGTTTCAAGTGTTATCCAGACTACATGTGTAAATATTTTAGTTCATTAACACGCTGTTCTATTTTATTTTTAATTTTATAATTTCATTGTTATTCTCTTAATTTCTGTTTACAAGAATTACGCAGGTGTCATTTTCGTTGTTTTCCCAGAATTTTGAATGTTGCAAGTGAAAATTGCAAGTGTTAGAAATTGTAAGTGAAACTATAGGTTTTTTAGCTCTACTAGTTTCAGATTTATTTTTGAGATAGCTTGAAATCACTGATATTGCTTATTATGTTTTTCTGGTTTTTTTTAAATTCAATTTGTTACAAGTGTAGTTCATAATTTGAGTTATTACAGCTCTTTCGCTATGGATAAAATATTTAGGATTATTCATTCGAGAAGTGAACATGCAGTACAATACAGTTTAATACATTACTGTGTGTTGAAGAAACATCGACATGATAAAAAAGTCATAAAAATGTATTAGGTTTCGAAATTAAATACAAATATTGATTGATTTTTTTTCATTTAAAAAGCCAGAAATTGGATTTTTTGATGTGGCATGCATCTCTGGTGAGTGTCAGTCGTTGCGTCACACTACAACTACTATTTACATTCATATTATTCGTCTTTTATTTTCACGGTTAGTGATTAAACTGTAAAATAAGTTCAATTTTGTAAACAAATTTATTTAAATAATAATTGTATACATTTTCACATTTTGAGAAAGATTTGAATGAATCCTAAATCATGTTGACGTTCGTAGATTGCACATTTCATATGTTTTTACATTGATAATTTTTTTTATGAATGAAATCTGTGTTCTAAGATTTGTCATTTCATTGATCGTTGTGTAAGTTCTACGTTATTAGTAAACCAGTAATGAGCAATAAGTGTTTCTCTTGTGCCAACCAGCTTCCACGCTTTTCTCCTAAATTCACTAACATAGCTGCTACTTATTGATATTTATGGTACCTTAAAAAGTACATTTCAGTGAGCCACTTCGACTACAAACACTTACGAGTATTTGGAAGCTAATAAAGTATATTTGTGACGAGAAGCATTAAAAACTGTAGTCACTTAATCTCTCTCTCTCTCTCTCTCTCTTATATATATATATATATATATATATATATATATATATACACACACACACACACACACACACGGCACACATCACGGCTGGTGTCCCGCAAGGGTCGGTATTGGGTCCACCATTATGGAATGTGATGTATGACGAGGTTCTTCGGCTTCCCCTCCCAGAAGGAACCAGTATTATTGGTTTCGCGGACGACATTGCTATCGTCGCCGTTGCAAAGTACATTGAGGAAATTGTGTATATTTGCAACGAAGCGATCGCTATTGTTAGTCAGTGGTTGAAGTCCTCAGGGCTGCAGTTAGCTGAGCACAAGACTGAGGTTATCCTAGTCACTAGCAGGAAAAGAGAGAAACCATCACTCTCAAAGTCGGAGACCACCATATTGTATCGCAGCCGTCGATCAAATATCTTGGTCTCATGATTGACGCCCGTCTGACATTTGCTGACCACCTGAAGTACGCCAGCAATAAAGCTGCGGTAATTAATGCAGCATTGTCAAGACTAATGCCCAACATAGGGCCTTGTCAGGAGAAACGGAAGCTTCTGGCCTTGGTCGTGAGGTCCGTCTTGCTCTATGGAGCCCCAGTATGGGCGAACTCCATGTCGATAAATAGTTACATCCGAGGGATGGCGTCAGTGTACAGGTTATCAGCATTTCGGGTATCTTTTGCATTCCGCACTGTGTGAAGCGATGCTGTGTGCGTCATCGCGGATGCCTCCTGTAGATATCTTGGCGCAGGAAAGACGGAGGCGATATCACAAAGAAGAGGAGAACCCAGACTGCTCGACAACACTGCTCGAATGGCAGGATCGATGGGACAAGTCCATTAAAGGAAGATGGACATACCGCATGATTCCCTCCATTGCACCGTGGATCAACCGTAAACACGGCGAAGTAAATTTCTTCTTGACACAGCTGTTGTCTGACACGGATGCTTTCTGGCATATCTCCACAGGTTCAAGCTTGAGGATACCCCATTCTGTCCATTATGTGAACCTGCTGTCGAAGACGCCGAGCATGTGTTCTTCCAGTGCCCGCGATACCATCTGCAGCGACGGCACGTTATGAGTATACTCGGGATCGACCCGCTGACACCCGAAGCAATGGTTGGGTGCATGCTCGCCTCAGAAACCAACTGGGATGCGGTGAGCTCGTATGCGCAGACCATAATAGCTGAGCTCAGGAGAATAGAAAGGGAAAGAAGGGAAGTCGATTGATCCTCGTTTGACCCTTCCTACGTTTTCACGAAGAGAAGTGGCTTGTGACTAGCTCACTCTAATCCACTCCCGTGATGTAATGCCTAACGGCGGTTCCGGGGAGGATGGAGGAGAAGGGAGGTTGGTTTTAGTGGGTAAAATCTCACACTATCATGTGGACGGGCGCATGGGTCTTTGAAGATTTCCACCACCCAAAAAACACACACACACACACACACACACACACACACACACACACACACACACACACACACACACACACACACACACACACACCCACACACACACACACACACACACACACACACACACACACACACACACACACACACACACACACACACACACACACACACACACACACACACACACACACACACACACACACACACACACACACACACACACACACACACACACACACACACACACACACACACACACACACCACACACACACACACACACACACACACACACACACACACACACACACACACACACACACACACACACACACACACACACACACACACACACACACACACACACACACACACACACACACACACACACACACACACACACACACACACACACACACACACACACACACACACACACACACACACACACACACACACACACACACACACACACACACACACACACACACACACACACACACACACACACACACACACACACACACACACACACACACACACACACACACACACACACACACACACACACACACACACACACACACACACACACACACACACACACACACACACACACACCACACACACACACACACACACACACACACACACACACACACACACACACACACACACACACACACACACACACACACACACACACACACCACACACACACACAAACACTCACACCACTCCACAAACACACTGATGACATTAATTCTGCTGCACCAGCTGAGGTGGCTCATGGCATCAACTGATATCACTGCAGTGCCTCTGACAGGGTAGTCCTAGGTTTTGTATCCCAATAGTGCACGGAGGGCTACTTGGCAAATCTAGACAGAATTAGACATCCTCAACATTCTATTATCTCCCTTTAAAATTGGAAAATTTGATCGTCAATGTTGGCAAAATGAGGATTAAGAGCGGTTGTATTATCTTGGTTGACATTGGCGTGGCGGAGAGTGGCCTTCTTGTCTTCATTCAAAGGACGCGTTGCCTGCGTGAGTTGGACGCACAGCAAGCGCTTTAAGAACCACTCGAATGCCAAGCTGTTTGATATGAAACGTAAGCCATCCATTAAATACTTACCTCAAGTAATAATGTAATTTTAATGCATCGCTAATGCATCGCATGGCGAAAAGAAGCTTGGAAGTAGGAATGACATACGAGCTAAAGTTTACATTTTCCGACTTTCAAATAGATTTTCAAGTATGTGTTTTAACTAGTATTAGCGTGAAAAACATCCTTATATAGCTACGCATGTAAACTTTGCGATGCATTAGGTTTCACGTCCAACTGCGTCCAGATAAGAAAATTGTGTTACATTTTAGACCATTGCGCGCATCCAGTAGTGACCCATCGTAAAGTTTCCGGTCGTGAGCAAGAAAGGAGACATCAAAGTCGAGTTAATGTATTTTCTGAAGCATAATTTTGGTTTGCTAGAATGAGAAAACAAAACGGAGAAATGCTTCAAAGAAATTTGCAAAACGTTTCATGGCAACTTTTGAGGTAGGTGGAGAAATGATGGAAATACCTGGAAATAAACTTTCGTAATGATTGAATCTGGCGTACGTTGTATGACGACGATTGCAAACGTTCGTTTAAAGGAATGCTGCCAACGTGAGAAGACCATAACTTCTACTAGAAAAGGAAAAACTAAAAATACTTTCAAGAAACAAGCAAAGAGCTTGTGTTTTTATGGTAAAAAGTAACATGAAAAAATAAAAGAGGTCATCTTCATCAACATACTTAAAATAACATTACAAAGCGAGAATATGTTTGAACTGAAACAAAGAAATGTAATTGTAATGCATACCCCCTACAAATAAGAATGTGGCAGATGCAGAGAGGCAGAAAGATTTAACACGAAGACAGAAATGAGATTTCGTGAAAAATGTTTTTTATTGACCAACGTAAAAAAAGTAGCAAATAATCATGGAAACATTACAAATCAACTTTTTAATTTTCTAAAAATCGACAAATATTACAGGTATTGAAGTTATCATTCGCAGTTTCGCAACAGCACTGTCCACAATATATTCTGATAACGCAATACGCTGAAGCATTCAATGAGTACTGCAAGACTATAGAGTTTTACACATGCTTTTATCTGCCTTTCTCTGTTCAGAAAGTTTTCATTCACGGAGAAAAAATACTGAACGCGCTGTACTTCCAATTGAACAAGAACCCTATGAACTCTAGGAATAAATACAAAAATTTGGGAAGATACAGATGGGCATACTAGGTAATGTTCTCGAAGAGATTACTACACAGATCCGTATATTCTCCTTGGAATTTATGATTCACTGCTTTCACAGATCAATAAAAAGTCCCAAACGTGGATTCCATCATTTTTCTGCAGTATTAAGATTATTTAAGAAGCCATATTTATTCAAACCGAAGAGTAAGGATTAAAAATCTTATTTGGAATGCGTGCATCAGAGAATTCAGATTCTAAACAATTTTGAAAATTTAAATGATCCATTGAAATATTGTGACTTCTAAAACGTAACTTAGACAACGAATATTAATTTATTTTCCTCAATTGATGAATTAGCTACTGAGAATAAATGTTTTGCTTATAGTGTGCATTTTGGTAATTTTTATAAAAGAATATTTATTAATAATAACGGGTAAAACTGAAATATATTTATAATGAATCAGTTTCTCAATGCCAACATTCGATTCCCTTCCTTCAAAACAGTAAACGTTTAAGACTAGTTCGTTATTTATTTCCGTGCGGTGGTAGGATTTTCGACATTATGGATTGGTCGAATTTAGCAACTATTTGGAGAAGAATTCTAGCCACTGGCTGCTCTGATCGGTAGTTTTCCGTGTTTCCCCGATCAACTCCCGACGAATTTCGGAGCAGCACCATAACAAGCGTGCCACGGACCGTGCGTATCCTTCTTCTTCCTTGTCCTATCCTCACCCTTTACTTACCCATTTACATGCACACATTTACATACTTACACATTTACCCACTACATATGTTGGGAGACTAGTCAGAAGATGAGAGTTTGCCCGGGTAGGGGTGTTGCCTCTGTTTGGAGATATCTGGATGGGAAAATCCCCGCAAGTCGACGTGTAGGTCTGTGCCGCATGTCACCATCCAGCGGGGGAAGAACACCCTCACCTCCAACGATAAAACATTCAGTTCACTAACAGACTGTGTGCTAATGACCATAGCGGTTAATGCTCCCGGAAACACGATACAATCTATCTAATCTTACCCGATAAAATGAACTTGTAGAGGTGTGCTGAAAAGCTTTAAAGCGAACCCTCTAAGATCCAAATGCTCTTATGCATACAACTGCAGGGTGGTCTAATTACGTCGACAATCCAAATTCCGCAACTTTCCCCTCACTTTCTAACCACTAAGTAATAACAACAATTTCCCAATTCTCACTGATTTCGGTTATATTCTAATTTTGTACATAAGTGAATTTTACTTGAGTTGTATAATTTTTAGGTTATAATATTTCGACAGTATAAATTGAAAATTTACTGCCCATATTTAAAAATATACGTTATAACTTCCTATAATTCTCATTATACAGAGATGTGAACGCATATGTGGTCTCTATAACAATTTATATCGCATAAAAAATTTCGGTCTACTCAAGTATTTTTATTAACCAAAGAGTTTCAAAGTGATTGTCAATTCTAATGCCCAATTTTCAATCGCATAATGTGGTACGAATGATACAAAGAAGAAGCATTACAATAGACTCCAGGCCGTGTATTAGGCCGCACTAAATTCGCAATATGGCAGCTTGAAAGATTTCCTGTCGGAATAGCCAACTTATGAAACTATAACTCTGATCATGTCTCTCGCTTTTGTTGTGTTTGTTATGTCATTCACAATCCTCGCGCGGTCTCGAGTCTTGTCCACTGTTCAATAATACATGTTTCGTTTTTCGGTAGAAAGAGATGTTCATCTATAAACAAATATTAACTCTGTGAATAATTATTAAGTTAATTAAGAATTAACATTATCAACTATTGCGAGCTTAAGAAGTGTTAAAAAGTGTCAAGTGCAAATTAAAATACAACCTCAAAAGTTATCTGCTATCATACTTCTATGTTATTAATGCTTTTGAGATGTGTGTCAACAGTTCCTTCACGTTTTGAAGTGGTAGTAATGAGTTTTATTGAACGCAAATAAACACCACAATTATTGAAGTTAATTAACGTGATATACATGGTAGTTTTTAAGTGATCTAATGCATTGTTCCTAACAGTCCAGTTATGTCAATATCAATGCAAATGCATCCATTTAATTCATCTGTTCAATTATTCATTAGCTTTTAAAAGTGTGTTAAAAAAGTAATGAAAATCATCATTAATGTAAGGTTTCAATAACTTATCTATTGTTACCAGAGACAGTCTTTGAATACGTGTTATCTTCAGAGGTTCAATATTAAGTATAGACCCAGATGTTGTTGGGCTGTCCATTATTTTTCAGTTATAATTAAAATGAATTCAGAAAAAATAATAATAAATATAATATAATTAATTTAAAACAAGAAATACTAAAGGGACACTTAACAACAACAAATAATGACCTACTATAACTATTTCAATTAACTTTATTATTATTATTACTAAAGAAAACAACTGGAAAATAATAAATAAAACTCAAAAAAGCCTAGTACTACTAAATAAATAAATTGAACGATCAAACGCAAAGAACGAAGAGCACCAAAACGCAAAATGCAAATCTTTAGCAACACTCGTAAACTAACACAACTTCACTTGGATGGCTTTGAATGTTGGCGGAATCTACGGAAGTAGTCATTGTTTCATTGCAAACTTAAATTTTTAAAAATGTCCCTACCGTTTGAAGGTAATATATACAGGGTATTTGTGAGACGGTTGGCAACAATTTTTGCCAACATAAAACGAAACGAAACTACCCTAAATCGAGTATAAATGTATGTTCTCATCCGACAGTGACATTTTTCAAAAGTTGTCCCGTTAGTTCGGCTTTTTAGCTGGCCAGCAGCTTAGCTGAAAGTGATTCGTTTAAAAATGTGTTCACATGAACTTTAAAGCAAAATAAAAATAAGAAAGATACAGTATTATTAATACTGAAAACTGTAAAAATTGTACGTCGCAAATATTACTGTACAATGCAATGCTACATTACAGGGAAAAAGATGAAATCTGGATTTTTGCTTTAGTATAAAATTTTGCATAATGCAAAGATATTTCAAATATTCAATAGATGAACAAACACAAATACCTACATATATTGATTGTTGCAACAATTTTAATGCAACAAGTTGCAACAAATTTAACGTTCAAGATTCAGTGTTCTTAAGAGGACAACGCGTGACCATTGATGTTACAAATTAGGGTGCGACCGGAGGTAGGTTAACATACGTACAATTTACGGAAATTCCTATCTTTATTTCGAGATAAAAATAACTTAATTTATTTGATATACGGACAGACAATTACCATAATGAAGTCAAAAGGAATAATAGGTAATACATTTTCTCAGAAGAAAACTACTTCTTTTAATTTGTCTCAACCTCGGAATGTTACGTGAATATGAACAATCCTTTCATATGAAGAGATTCATTGCAGTAAGCCATGGCCCTCGGCGACAAAATTGCATGGTGGAATCTTCCGCTATTTCCTAGGAATCGAAGGCGCAACTTTTGGCTACAGCAGACGCAACGTAAACCCCCCACCCCTGGAAGCCCCGAGGCGGCGGGCGGCAATGGTAGGCGGGCAGGAGGCGGCAGACACGCGAACGCGCGGATTTACCAAAGCGCACGCTCCACTGGCGAAAAAGAAGCCAATGCTTCACGGGCGAACGGCGACGCGGCCGTCCTGGGCAGGGGCTCTCTTTTTATCCGAGAGCGATGAGCTGGCGGCGGGCGGGCGGAGGCAGTCATGGCAGCGGAGCCGGTGGCGGGAACGGGGCGGACGGGGGCGGGGGCGGACGGGGCGGACGGGGCGGACGGGGCGGGACGGGGACGGGACGGGGCGGACGGGGCGGACGGGCGGACGGGGCGGACGGGCGGACGGGGCGGGACGGGGCTAGACGGACGGGGCGGGACGGGGCGGACGGGGGCGGGACGGGGCGGATGGTGGCGGACAGGCGGGACGGGGGTGAAACAGCGGTACCGGGTGCGAGTTGGACGGGTCCCGCGGCTGCAGGGGACGGGCCGGCGCTCAGGGGCCGGGGGCGGGGTGGTGGTGTGCGGGGAGGGGCGCGGCGGGCCAGGAGCGCGGGCGGGCGATCTGGGACCTAATGCCGCGTGCGGAGCTGCTGTCGACAGTCGTTAGAGCAAGCTGGCGCCGGCAGCTTGCGTGGTGGGTGGCCCAAGCGGCGTCGCGCGGGGCACCGTTGCGACGGAACCCGCCCCACCCCGCCCCCGACCCCTCTCCCTGCCCCGTCCGGCCTCTCCCCAGCCCCGCCCCTTACCCGCCCTCGCTCCTACCCTGTCCCATTACCCCGTCCTCGGACGACAATCCGAGAGCCCGCTCACAGACAATTAGCGCGGGAAGAAGGCGCAAGGAACCCGCTTCGATTCACGCTGCGGCGCAATGTCGCATGCCGGCGGCGACCGCGCCCCCTTCCGTTCCCATGATCAAAATCCGTCCCGTCTCCGCTTTCGTCCTTCTCTCGATCCGGTTTACGTGCCCATTGCGTCCTCGTTCCTTTCTCGCTAGATCCCGATGCTTCCAATTTCGTCGAACGCCTCCGCTCTCGCTTCCGGTGTCTCTCCGTTCTCCTTCGGCCTTTCCGACCTCACTTTCTTTCTCATTCGCCCTCCATTAAGACGCACTTGCCCCAGTCTCCCTGGAGCAGCGCTGTGTACCCCCTTCCTCCACCGCCGTTGCCTCCCTCGACCCGCCTTGCGCTCCAGCCCGTGCGAGCTACGCGCAATTGCAGAGAAAAGGCAGCCCCCCAGCAGGCGCTGCTTGTACTCTCCTCTCCTCTTCTCTCTTCTCCTCTCCTGTCATCGTCTCTCCGTAGACCTTCAGCTCCTCTCTGTCACCTTCGCTCGTGTAAAGCTCATTGAGCGGCACAATTCTCTGCGAGGGTCGAAGAATTGCCGACGCACTCGTAGGCAAACAGGACAAGACATTCTTCCCTTCCTTTTCTTCTGCTCGAGAGAAACGTATTGCTATGTCGATGCTGAATTTTGCAGCAGTTCTACAAAACTGTAAGAGTGACGATTTTAACTTCCAATATTCAGATATAAAGTTACCATATTTTCATTATGTACTTTTTTAAGTCGATTTCACTTTAGGGGGGTCAGTGGGAATCACGGTATCAACTGATACCACTGCAGTGCCACTGACAGTGGCAGGATCTTCGACACTAACTAGATAGCTAGGTCGAATTCAGTGGGTGTCTGGAGGGGAATACTAGCAGACAGCTCTCTGATCGGTAGTTTTCCGTCGTTTTTTCGATCAATACCAGGCTAATGTCGGAGCAGTTCTCTAACAAACAGGCCGCGGGCCGCGCGCGATTTCCTTCTTCTTCCCTGTCCTGTCCCCAGTCCATACTTACACATCTTACGCTTATATAAACTATACTACCACACAAGTCCGTCCGCCTTCCGAAATCTTAGCTTCCCTCTGAGTAGAGCTCCCTTGCCTGGTAGCTCGCTAAAGCCCTAGAGGCACGCTCCAGGCAAAGCGAATCCACCTGCTTTCGCGCAGAGCTCTCAAACTCACACATGCCGGGAGACATGTCGGGAATTTAGAGCTTGTCTCGAGTAGGGTGGTGCCCTGGTGGTGGGTAATGCCTGGTTGGGAAACCTTGTTAGCCGACGGGCAGGTCGGCGCCAGATCTTACCATCCAACGAGGGAAGATTACCTCCTTATCCCGAAGAAAAACATGCGCTACACTTACGTGACTAATGACCTTAGCATCTGACGCGCCTGGAATCACTAATCAATAATTCGAATGTTGAATAATTTTTAAACAGCATCTTACGAGACATACGCATCGCGATGTGATCCTTGCATTTTTGTTTTATGTACCTTGTTTTAGCAATTTCAGTGTATTTGCTTTCTTGAAATGCCTCTTACTTGTTCTAGGTTAACTGGAGGTAAACGTCCGAGTTTTTTCCTATAAACACGACAAACCAGCAAAGAGCAAATTTTAAAAGATTACTGAAATTTTAACGAATTTACAAGTTGTAGAGAGTGTCAAAACCTACCAATAGTACAATTTATTTTTGATATTAAATCATAGTTCTAATTGAATTAGTGGAACATTTGCAATTTTTGTAACGAGGGTTCCGTTGATTGTTACGAGAACATCTTGTGAAAAAAATTTCAATTTCCTTATTAAATTTTGTTCAATATTTTCAACACAGAAACGCTATATCCAGTCACAACTTGAAATAAATTTTTCATTTTACATTGTAAAACAGAATTTCCTCGCTTTCCTGATGTTCACAACCTTCGTTTACCATCGACAAATTTACTCACAAACTCGTGAGACAAAGAAGCCCATGAAAACAAAAACACGTAAAGCTGCTCATCGTTGCTCATCTGAAAACAAACTTCTACTGAGCCGTAACAACAGGTTACATTAGCAGGTTATATTAGCAGACAGTCATGGCCGCCATGTTTCATACATTCTCAGAATTAAGTTACTTTCTGGCTATCCCATTCCATTTGTACCTAAACCTAACGAAACGTTTGTGAATGTAACAGGGCTGGAAACGTTTTGGAAGACACTGACCAAACAGGACACAGTTATTATCATGGGTAGTCATAATGACATGAAGTTGGGGGTTACTTTACACCTGAACAACCTGAAAACAAGTTACAATGCGTCGCTTAAAACACGAACATTGTAGCCTCCATTCTACATTTCTGGCACAACGGAACAACACTATGCAGCGTGATTAAAAAAGCACACAAACAATTAAAACTGCATCTTAGAGAAACAAATGTCACACTTCTTTTTCAATTAATTTCCTGTCAGCAAAACACTTCATCCGGCATGGTTACCACATGAATCTTGCTGAAAAAATACACTTAGTAGTTTTACTCTCACGCCTCATGATCGCTCGCACCTCACAACCTCCCCATCTCATGAATTCGACTCCCAAGTAGTCTATTGTGAAAAACCCAATCCTACAACCTTTCACACTTCCTCTCCCTTCTGACTCTATTTCGAATACTTTTCGTTTGGATCTACTCTCATTTCTTCCAATACCAGACCTTATTCCTCTTCATCTGATGCCCACATTTCCTCGCAAACTCTCACTGCTGCGATACATTATCTCGTTAAGGCACGCTCGTGGTGTAAAAATTCAAAATTATCGGCCAATTTATATTTTGTGTCTTTTTTAAATATTAGAAAGGCGTCTTTACGTAGGAATAGAAACATTTCTCAGTAAATACGAAGGTTTGCGGATGTTTAAATGGATGTATTAAATAAAAATCCATATTTTCTTTTCAACAGCCATATTTCCTTCTTTTACAGATGTCTTTCTCATCAATGGATTAAAATGAAACACCGAAAAGGTTTAGAACAAGTACAAACATTTGACGTCATTGATCATAATATTTTACATTTAAAATGACCTCCATAAGGAATTCTTGGATTTTCTTCAAATTCGTTGTTTGGACGTTAAAGAGCAATCCCAAAGAGTAGAAATACTATGCTGAAAGATGGGACAATATTATTTATCTTTCAGATTCATTGCCAATTGCGCGTGGGGTTCCGAAGGGTTTTATTTTAGGCCTAATTCTATTCTTATTAAAACTAAACGCTATTGGAAAAAGAAGAGTTCTCTTTGTTGATGATATTCATATTCTTAGCAATAATGAAACAGCAACTAGTATAACATCAGATATTTCAAATTGGTTTCGTAAAAATAGATGAATAAGATACAAAGTGTAGACGGTTTCAATGCAGTTTTCTACTTCAAATAAACAATTGTACACTCCATTGAATATGAACGAAGTGCCATTGACTGATGATAATGTAACAACATTTTTGGGTCTTTCAATTTAGTCAAACCCTGAATAGAATATCCGTATAAAAATAACTTTATTGTGCTAAGCGTCCAGAATTTTTTAAATATCATTTAGCCTTCGTACGCTCGTTGTGCACTTCACATATTTTCATTTCCGTAGGAGATGAGACATAATAGTCTGAGGAAACAGATTATAGATCCAGGCTTTTAGATTACAGAACAGAAATTCAAATGAACGAAATCTCACCGACACGATTCTTGTAGGCATCACTTTATTATGCAAGGAATTCTATCATAGCCTTGCCTCTTGAAATAGGAATTAGTGCTTTTTTAAAATATGACTTGCTCAAGGGCGGAAAACATATTTTCAGCAATTACAGTTATGTGTACAATACTTGTTACAGTCATATTGAGTCTTTAGAATTATACGGCTTGAATGGTAACTAATATATTAAATGTCATTGTTAAAATCAATATTTTTTACCTCTGTATAGATTCGAAGAAAAGCGTGTTAAGGAAAAAATCTATTTTCAATATTGTAGTTGTAGCAATACGCTGAGTTGATTGAACGGCTGATTAGTGATTCCGGGCGCATTAACTACTAATTAGTTCCGTAAGTGTATCTCGCATGTTTTCATCTTGGGGCATGGTAGTGATGTTCCCCAGCTGGCTGGCGGGATCGGGGGCCAAAATACGTCCGCTTGCGATGATTTTCCCAAACCCCGTATCTCCCACCAACGGGGCACCGCCCTAGCCGGGTCAAGCTGTAAGCTCCCGACTGGCCTCATAATAAGTGTGATAGTGTACGCGTCAGTGTCAGTGTGTGCAAATAAGGGATAAGGATAGGTCAAGGACGAGGGAAGAGGAATGGCGGACGATTCGCGGCAAGTTTGTTAGGACACAGCTCCGGCTTTCGCCTGGTGTTGATCGGAAAATACTCGGAAAACTACCGATCAGAGAAGATGAGATTTGTCTTCCACTTTCCCTGCGCCTTTGAGCAAATGCTGAGATAGCTTCTTTATTTTGCTGCTGCACATAAATGTAGCATCACTATCTGCGCAGCAGGTCTGTAGGCAATGTAGTTCAAATGTGGGCAATGTATTCAAATAATCGTTCTCCATTTTCACACGGCATTAAGTCGATTACATCACGAAATAGCAAAAATCTGTTGCTGATTTTCTTTGAAATTGTTTTTATTAAGCGGCAAAAATATTTTCATTTAAATTCTTGCCGAAAACTCTCTTTGCTACCCGATTTCGTATTCCAAATTTATATTATACGAGTTAAAACAGAGATCCCAGAGTTTAAGAATCCATGCAGAAATTGAACTTTTTCCTATAGTAGGTCACACAGTTTTTAACTGTTTTTACGTTAAATAAAGAAATATATAAAGGAATAGCAGAATTGATTTACTAGAACATTTGCAGAACTATTGTGATCCAGATACTTCAGAGAAAATTTTAATTTCTGCTTTGAATGGGAAATAATGGTGTCAAGTGCTAGTCAACGTATTAAACTCTTCACATATCAAGTGCACGCCGAGTATAATAAAATCGTGTGAAAGAGGTGACAGGTGAAGAGGGAAAATAACAAATGATGCGGAAAACTACGAATAAAGAATTCGCTGCTTCGTCAGCAGACAATGTTGTTTTCTCTATACAGATGAAATAAAAAGTAACAAAATAAAAAGAATCTAGAACGTAGTAAGAGTGAACGCTCACCATTTTCAACGTACCAGCATCTTCCTTATGGCTTTTGCTCTATGTGACAAACTGAAGAAGTCAGTAATTGGTTCTTATACGTTTCGTCCATATTGAATTTATATTAAATATTAATTTTCATTTTTACTTAACACAAGCAATTGAAAGCATTTGTCCCTTGCACTCTAACACTTCAAGTTTATGTTATTCATATATTAGTGTTATGTTTCACAAAATGTCTGCTGCAACAATAATTTTAAAAAAGTTATTTCTTTGTAATTTTTAGCCCTGTGCTGGTATTAAAAACGAAATTATTCAACGCCATCCTGTAAATATTCCGACACACAAGTTTCATCACTTTCTCAATTAAACGACAAATCGAGATCGGAAGAAATTGTTTCCTGTTAGCGTAGCTATGAAAGGACATCTCTTATTAAATGCCAAATTTGAAGTATCAAATTTTACTACTTTTGTCGTCGTATTATGGAATTAAAAATATAATGATAGCTTATTCCTCAATTGTTCAGACACAGATCAGCCAATTACTTTCAATTCGAATTTTGAAACCTTTGTAATTCTCTAACAATATTAATTAATTAAAAGATCCTGAGATTTTAACTAGCCAATAATTTGGTAGGGCTTCCAATTTTGGGCCATTTTCCTTTCATGGCTGCGGCCGACGGTGGTGTCCCCATTCCACTCTCTAGTGGAGTATACGACTTCCCTGCGCCAGTCCCCGTCTCGCTTCCACACTTTTTCGTCTCCCTTGAATTAATTCCTTATTTTACGTGGCGAGACACAGACCATGAGGCCCGCTCTTCCGTCTGACCACGAAAATTTCGCTACGCTCATTTCACCTCCTAGAGGAGAAAGAAGCTATTACTTGGGCGACGAAACATGCAATTTTAATTTAGCTCAGAGGCTTCATTTCAGCTTGAGGATCTTTTACATGCAGTAAATGTTCTAACATGGAACAGCCGGCTTTACTTCCCCTCCGAAAGAAGGCGGACGAAGGATTTTTCCCCCTTAAAATCCACGGCTTCGATTGGGTTTGAACCCGCGAACTTGGGTATAACAGCCCGATTCGCTCACCGTTACAACCTCGCCGCCGCCGCCTGTCTCTGTCACTGCCCCATAGCCCTGTTCCCGTCAGCCCTCCGCGAACTCCATTCTCCGCCCTTCGTCTTGACTGTCGCCGGAACGTTCCTGTCGCCCCTCCACCCCCCTTCGCTCCCCTCCCCCGCTTCCCCCCCTATTGCCCCGCCCGCTCGCCCGCTCACTAATTGCCGTAACCCAAGCGCCGCATAATGTTCTGCGCGCGCTCACGGGAAAACCGACCGCACGTAAACGAATGATTATACCGTAATGAGTGCACACAACGACTGATTAGACGAAAATGAGAGGAGGCGCGCGCGCGCACGGGAGAGCACGGGGCGGGGGCGGGGCCGCGGGAGAGCACGTGGGCACGCGCGACTGACAATGCGCACAATGCGCTTCCCGGGTGACATCGCCCTCAAGCGAGCGGGGCGAAGCGGGGGACTGAGCGAGGCGAAGCGGGCAGCTGAGCGGGGCGAAGCGGGAGCTGAGAGGGGCGAAGCGGGGGCTGAGCTGGGCGAAGCGGGGAGCTGAGCGGGGCAAAGCGGGGAGCTGAGCGGGGCGAAGCGGGGAGCTGAGCGGGGCGAAGCGGGGAGCTGAGCGGGGCGAAGCGGGGAGCTGAGCGGGGCGAAGCGGGGAGCTGAGCGGGCCGAAGCGGGGAGCTGAGTGGGGCGAAGCAGGGGGCTGAGCGGGGCGAAGCGGGGAGCTGAGCGAGGCAAAACGGAGTCCTGAGCGGGGCGAAGCGGGGAGCTGAGGAGGGCGAAGCGGGGAGCTGAGCGGGGCGAAGCAGGGAGCTGAGGGGGGCGAGCGGAGCGGCGCGGGGAGCGGGCGGGGAACTTGACGGTGAGAGGCGTGGCGTGCCGGACCGGGAAGCGGGTTGACGAGGAGGTAGGTGAACGGGGTGGGGCAGGCAGCGGCTCCACTATTGGTCAGAAAAAGAGACGAAACACCCGAGGCGGAAACAATCGCTCTCAAAGGCCGTATGCGTTATATGCCCACATATACTTATATAATTATTTATCGTCAAAAAGTTCACAATGTATATAACGCATGCGGGAAAAGTACCTGCGCACTTTTTTAAGTTGCAGAATCCATACTTCTCTCCTTCGCAATATATAGTTGAATTAAAAAATAAAATTACGACGATCGCAGTTGACAACATATTCGAAAACCACAAAATGTCGCTCGAGAGTAATTCAAAACGTATTTGTTCTTGGTCAGAGTTTCATGAAGGATGGTGCAGTTATCTAATACAAATCCTCTCAGTTTCTATAGCTGTGTGACGAAAGAAAGTTGAAGCAGGCTAAATGATGGTACGGTAGGTACGGTGATAGGAATGCGCCATGATCACCACATGTCTCCCTTCCTCCCAGGCATCATCTTTTTTATCCGCTTATTTCGCGTATTTCCGCTTATTTCAGTAGTATACATACCTTTTACGGCTCTCCCACGCAAGCAATCGATATAAATGAGGTCTTTAAAGAAAGAGAATTTCACGGAGGCGTAACGAATTGCACTTAGACTTAAAAAATGTGAAAGATTTGTTTTAAAAGAGGATTTAAATATTCATGTCAAATATAACCGGCAACACTCGGAATTATTTTCGAATCTATATCGTTACATAACTCCTAAACGAAGCGCTTTAGGGCCTTACAACTTTTTTAGGTCAAAGGCCTCAAATAAGCGTTCCTTTCACCGTAATCTATAGAGTGAGATCTTCCCCAATATTCTATTATGTTTTTGCTGGTTCGACGCGTCTCATTTCTACCCCAAGAGCCAGTAGAATCTGCAACTGGATGTGAAATTAAACTAATTACTTGACATTCTACGCGACTGAATTACAAGGGTGTACCTCTGCTCTGTAATAACGTTAAATTAGCATAGTTTGTATTGACAAGGGTGTATTTTATTGTTATCAATTACAATGAGATATATGGAACAAGTGACGGATGATAAGTTCTTGAAGAAAAAATATACTATAAGCTTAATATGGACATGGAAAAGTAGGGAAGAGGGTGAGATTTAACATGTGAGAGTTCTCGCACGGGAACGCTAATGTATAATAAATACTGGGAACACTACTTGCTGGCAATAGTCCGATTAATCCAAACCCAAATGCCAAGTACATAATATAATTTGAATTATATGAAAATATTGAGATATACCTCTCTCATGTCAAGTTGAAGTAATCCTTACGAATTATTATGGAAGAAATTGCACAAATCTTTACATTCTCTATGTTAAAAGTAATTCAAGAGGAATCAGATTGATTGATTTTTTGGTGTTTCTGGGCGCGTCAACTGTTTCGGTCATTAGTCCCGTTAGTGTAGTGCATGTTTTTTCTCGGGAGATGGCGGTGATCTTCCCCCGCTGGATGGCGAGATCCGGCGCCCCTACCGTCGGCTACTGGGGTTTCCCCTAACCAGGACTCTCCCACCAGCGGGGCACCGCCCCAGCCGGGACAAGCTATAAGATCCCGACCGGTCTCCCGGAATATGTGGTAGTGTAGTGCATGCAGTGTAGTGTAAGTGTGTGTGTGTAAGGGAAGAGGATAGTACAAGGAAGAGGAAGAACAGATCTCGCGCGTTCCGTGGCCCGTTTTGTAGGGTACTGCTCCAGCATTCGCCTGGTGTTGATCGGAGAAACCACGGAAAACTACCGATCAGAGCAGCCGGCCGCTAGAATTCTCCTACAGACAGCGACTGGATTCGACCTAGCTGAAAATCTAATGTCGAAAATCCTGTCGCCGTCAGGACTCGAACCTAGGACCTCCCGGCCAGAGGCGCTGCAGTGACATCAGTTGATGCACTGAGCTACCGCTACCAATAACTCAAAAGGAAATATCAGTAAGAAATAGTAGTAGGTGGTAGTAGTAAATCAGTAACTAGTAATAGTAAGTAATAGTAAAAGTATAAAAATATGAAACATTAATTTTTTTATATAGATTCGTTTTTTCTTTTAGGACTTTCTGAGTTCTATTCAAGGTCCAGCCCAAAGTTTTTGCAGAGTGCTTCTGAAAAGCAGCGGACTATCAACAATCCTCTCATTAAACCCCATTCATTCAATGACTTCTTACTCAGTTGACACATCAGATTTCGTTGATCTGACGACGCGACATTTCGTCATTCTCATGCAGACTTCAGCAATCTACCCATGTCTTAGTTGCGGCAACGTCCGGTCAGCCGCAGTCGAAAGGCGAAATGGAACCCTAACAGACGGCCATGGGTCTTTGCTTTCTCTTCCTTGAGCTATCATCTCCCCCATAGACACATTTACATTCACTACACTTCCACACTTGTCGCAAAGTTAAAACTTGTCCTGACTGAAGCTTTGCCCCACCTGGTGAGAATTCATCACTTGCTTGTGATCGTGTAGGTCGGCGCCGGTTCTCACCGCGAGGGAGCAGTGCTGTTGTGTTACAAAAAGTCGTATCCCTTACCGCATCGAGTCGACTCCGATGGCGCGAGATCGGTGAAGAAAAGTGAGGAACGAGTGATGCGAGCAAGGCATTCTGTTTACTTGGCCCATCGAAACCACGCGCCAAAACTTTCCGCATAATATAAAGATGGAAATTCGTTACTAACGATGTGTTTATTTGTGTTACCAATTTTTTATTATGACTTGTGTTACAAGCATAGATTTGTTGTAATAAGTGTGGTGGTGGATGAGCAGGAGAGTACAATACTCTTCCCTTTCAATGAAATGCTCTAAAACGGGAGTGACCTGCATAGAGTATGAACAGAGACCAGAGGGGGTCCTGTTGCCCCAGAAAATTTCGAGGTCTCGTAGCCCTACGTAAAATATATATTTCCATAAAAAAATAAAATCCTGATGTTCCTGTTTTTGGGCTGTAATCAGGGGCACATATACACACTTGGGGAACAACCTCCTCACACCGTCCAGTAACCTTGTAAATTGTTAAAACATAACTCAAATCAATTTTACTAAAGTTTTTATTCTTGGTTAACCTTATGAGTGGTCAAGTGACTGTTTGTTGAAACAATGTTGTTACATATATAAAAGAAATGTTTGAGTTTAGAGATTTGTAAACGTGTCATTCAGCTAAGAAGTGATAAATTTGTATCAATGTAGTTGTGGCGGTTAAATTGAACATGTTTATACCGTCTGAGTAGTAAAATTTTGAAAGATGAAAATTTATTATAGAAGAAGAGTGATTTGTATCATTAAAGAAATAATTCCATTTTTCCTGCAGTATATTTATTTACATTCTTATTAAAGATATCATATGTATATAATTCTCACCTTTACAAGGACCTTTACATATAAAAAGGGATAATTGTGGTCGTGAAATCTGTTGAAAGGGTTGGTTGTCTCGGTAGCTTAGTGGTCAGAGCAGCTGGGCGTAAACCAGAGAACCCGGTTTCGAATCCCGGTCGGGGTGACCAAGTCTTTGAACAAATGAAATTACATCATATGTAATTAAAACGTTTAATGGGAAAATTGCCCAGACGGAACCAGATATATTGCTCTCCTTTTGTTTATGGGGAAGTTTAAGCTCCCACGCATATGGGAACTAGGGTCGCAAGGCAGGTGCGAGGGCCGACAACACGCGTCAGCGTCAGTCAAAAGGCATTGGTTCTAAAATTGCGTACTCTTGCAAAAGATTGATTGATTGATTGATGATTCTGGGCGTGTCAACTACAGTGGTCATTACTCCCTTAAGTGTAGTGCATATTCTTATCGGGATATGGCGGTGATCTTTCCTCACTGGATGACGAGATCCGACGCCGACCTACCGTCAACTAACGGAGTTTTCCTCTAACCAGGTATCTCCCACCAGCGGGAACCCCTCCAGCCGGACACGCTCTAAGTCCCCGACTGGTCTCCCGGTATGTATGATAGATAAGTGCATGTTAGTGTGTGTATGTAAGGGGTAAGCGTGTGTAAGGGGCCCGTGTGTTAGCGTATTGCTCCGGTATTCGCCTGGTGTTGATCTGAGAAACCAGGGAAAACTACCGATCAGAGCAGCGGTCGCTAGAATTCTCCTCCAGACAGTGACTAATTTCGAATAAGCTCACAAGCTAGTGTCGAAAATCCTGCCACAGTCGGGACTCCAACCTAGAACTTCCCGCTCAGAGACACTGCAGTGACAGTTGATGCACTGAGCCACCGCTTCCGGTCTTGCAAAAGACATGTGGCAAGAAAATGTCATTATAGGACGTCATTCCCCGCGCGACAGTGGTGTCGGTTGCTGGATGTTCCTTAGGAAGTGACCTGATTTCTTCATATTGGGTACGAAAAGGGATGAGTCAAAAGAAATTCACTACGCATGTAGGACTAATGAACATAGTATTTGACATATAAAACATCAATCAATCAACCCTGATATTTGAGAATGCACTATTCTACCCATCCACTATTTCGGATGTATTGTTGACAGTAAAAACAACCCGCCTCCGAATTACCATAATTTTGTGAATTCTTATACAATTCGCTAGATAATATTACTCATACACGATATCCGTTAATATTACAAGGATAAAATCGGGGTAAAATGTGAACCCAAATCCCACACATCCATTGCCACTGCATTGGAAGAGTGGCCAAGAGGAAACTGGTATTGACGTTTATCTATTAAACATCCATGCCAGTTTACAGACAGATCATGGTTTGTGGTCAGAGTGTATGAATCAACCAAGTCTATAGCTGCTTCATTAATTAAAAAATAAAGGGAATTCGCATAATCTCTCCTATAATGGAATCATGTGTAATCGAATTCATTTTCATTTAAAATTACTCAACATTTTAAATTACTTTTAATCACCGAGCGAAGTGGCTTAGAGCGTAGCGAGATAACTTCGCATTCCGGAGGCATAGGTTCAAACCCCGTGGTGGCCAACCTGACAGGGGTTTTCGTGATATCTGTCGGTCATCTACGCAAATGCTGAGGTGGTTCTAGTGAAAGACCACGATCGCGAACAGGCGTAGCTTGCTGAATTGGTTAACTACGCAAAGTCACAAAAGTTCAGCGAACTCCTGACATCACAAATTTCTGATTGGATGATCGACTAGGAACTCCGGGATCTAACGGCGCGGCGCCGTGGCCAACTGCCATTTGACGGGACATACAGGTGAGGCTCGTAACGTTGGCACTTCCTGCAGTTTTTGAACTGTTGAAGTTATTGCAATGCAGGTTTTATGGAAGTGCATGAGGGAATGGGGATAGTTAATACATGTATTCATTTCTATTTTATCATTTATATTTTTCGAGATATTGTGGTAAATTTTTACCTCAATATCTCTTGAAATACAAGTGACAAAATTAAAACGAATACATGTATCAATTATCCCAATTCCTCCTTGCCGTTTGTTGAAAACTGCATTGCAATAACTTCAACCGTTCAAAAATTACAGGAGGTGCTAAAGTTACGTGACACTGAGTAATGGCTGTATACAAATACTACTTAATTGCTGGAGAGATTTGCCATCGTTTCCCAGTCGACATCTGTAAATTACTGATCGACCTCCACCGCTCCACAGGGACCACTTGCGAATCCCATGGTGATCGCTCCAGTTACACACGCAGTCTGTCCCTTCCATGCTACAAAACGCCTTTGGCGTGGAGACATCACAGCCGCTCCCTGCGTTGCAGCCCTTTCACTCGCAGCCGCACCCGCCACCCGCACCGTGATGCCAGAGCAATCGCAGGAAGGCACCAGGCACCGGCGAATAATCACAAACACAACACACAACCTCCTGGTGGTCTCATTTTTTCGACAAGCAGTGTGTCTTCGACAGCGTCGTCATAATAACCACGTGTTTAGTTCGACTAGCGGTGAACCACAAGCGGTGTTCCGACAAGAAGTCACCGAACGTGATATTGCGTTTGGTAATCGCGGTGAGTATGTCTTGAACGGTACGGATACAACTGTTCACACCTATGGAGGCGGAGCTCGTGCGCCGCGCGCGTTCTACTGCAGTCGGGGTCGTCAGGGCCTGATTCCTTGGTCCGGATGACAGCGACTGGACCTGTGTGGGCGGCCTGTATTCCTGCATCGACCCAGTTCACCACCGCTGAGGTCCACGCATGTCCCATCCACTCATCGGAAAGGTACTATTATTGAGTGATGCCGTGTGGAAATTTAAGTGAAGTGCATTGCCAGAACTGTGGACATTAAATTCAACTGTAACCAATTACTTGTATAATTGTTACAAACTGCAAACGGCACTTTTATCATGTTTATTAACATTTTATCATCTATTTATTTAATTTTTTGATAATTATGCTTAATCATTTCATATTATCTAATGTGTAAAACTTCACCATAAATGTTATTAATAATGAAACATCCTGTGGTGTTCTGTCACAAATTCGTTTCGTTCTTCTCATCAGCGATCCCATTGCCTCGGCCAACTCACGACGCTGAATTTTTTTTGCAGAGACGAGTCTTGTTTAGTTTCCTGCCTCAACCGCTCCCTTCCCCGGCCTCGCTCTCTGTACACGCTCATCAGTCCAATCCACTGCTCATGTCCCTTTTAATATATCTATCACCTGTCATCTGTCACCGCTGGAAGCGTTGTCCATCAGCCGCCTGCCTGCTCGTTCGTCCGTATGTGTCTGTCTGTTTGGCTGTCGCCGCATTGTATGATTGCCTCCAACCTCGGGACCAGCGTTGTGCTCCTGGCCGGGCTCCGCAAAAGTGCACACGCGAAGTAGACCTCGCGCAGGACTTGAACGGGTGCCAAATTTCCGTTGGCACACTTCCTTCGCTTGCCCTGACTTAATGCCCAGACCGTAATAATTGTCGGAGGACATGTTGTACCCAAGGGCGCCTTCCCGAAAGCGGGGGCGGTCAACGGGTGGCAGCGAGCAGCGGCCGCCGGTCATCGGGAATCGGTCGGCGCTCGGAGTTCGGCGTGCAGCGGTCGTTGTGCAGCGGTCGTTGTGCAGCGGGCGTTGTGCAGCGGGCGTTGTGCAGCGGGCGTTGTGCAACGGGCGTTGTGCAGCGGGCGTTGTGCAGCGGGCGTTGTGCTGTGCAGCGGCGTTGTGCAGCGGCGTTGTGCAGCGGGCGTTGTGCAGCGGGCGTTGTGCAGCGGGCGTTGTGCAGCGGGCGTTGTGCAGCGGGCGTTGTGCAGCGGGCGTTGTGCAGCGGGCGTTGTGCAGCGGGCGTTGTGCAGCGGGCGTTGTGCAGCGGGCGTTGTGCAGCGGGCGTTGTGCAGCGGGCGTTGTGCAGCGCAGGCGTTGTGCAGCGGGCGTTGTGCAGCGGGCGTTGTGCAGCGGGCGTTGTGCAGCGGGCGTTGTGCAGCGGGCGTTGTGCAGCGGGCGTTGTGCAGCGGGCGTTGTGCAGCGGGCGTTGTGCAGCGGGCGTTGTGCAGCGGGCGTTGTGCAGCGGGCGTTGTGCAGCAACGGTCAGCGCTTGGAGGTCGACGGGCCGCGGGCACCAAGCACAGGGCAACGGGCGGCAGGCCGGGGCGGGGGTGGTGGGTGGGGGTTCCTCATAAATGTGTAGTTGCATAGGCCGCCATTCATCTGGGGGAGTTGTGCAGCGGGCGTTGTGCAGCGGGCGTTGTGCTGCGGGCGTTTTTTACCTCGTCTCCGCTGTACCATTTGTGAAAATACGAGTCACATGAAAATGTTCAAAAACAAAACATTCATTAAAATATACGAAAATTGAATTGTGTGTATGAGAAAGAAGCACAGCTCACGAGATCAACGGAACCGTAATTCACGCATCACAGAACATTGAAAAAGAAGAATACTTCACCGTACTGTTTTTCTTCTTTTTCGATACAGTATTAGGGACAGTTTCATAGTATGGATAGCTTTCTAACATTATCTTCAATGTGTCATTTTGCGGAAAGTGCACAATGCAATATAATTTCTGTCTCAAGACTTCATTTCGTTAACTATTATTAAAACGAAGACAGTAATTTTGGCTTTACGAGTAATAATGTTTAATTTTCTGATAGTTGAAAAATAAGAACGTGTATAAAGGGCATATCCCATCCATGTGTCTACTTGAAATAAATAATAATTATATATTATAAAAATTACAAATAGTTCCATTTCTCGTAGGATGTTTAAAGACTACGGCAATAGCCATAGAACTGACAAAGTGGTAGGCAATATTGTCAAACGCATTTAATTTATGTAAAATTATTGGCTTAAAAACAGCTGACACTGCCTTATGACTAGGTGAGCTTGATTCTGCCAATCCACGCGGCTCCGGCGCTAACCCCCGCGGAGTCGAGAGTTTAATTAGCAGCGAAGGTCTGAAGAGGAGGCCTCTCTGGGCGTGGCTCTGCGGCGCACTCCCAGCCCCTCCCCCTCCCTCTACCCCTCCCCCGGCAGCCGCTTGCCAGCCCTCGCATTGGAGCGTTTGCAGGCTCACTAACAAACAATTTAGACCTCCCTCTATTTTATGACGGCACCACGGCCGTTTTTGACGAATTGAGAAAGTGTGCAAACTCATCACTCTGCATATTACAGTGGTAAACGATATTAGAATCGTATTAAAAATTCTGGAAGGAATTAAATAAGTATTATAAAAGGAAAATATGAATTGTATTTGCTATTTTAAGTTTCGAATTGACAGAGTACCTCTACCCTGTACTACACTACTGCCACAGCAGCCTTATTGAAAATGACAATCCCAGAGAGATATTCACTAAGAAGATCCGTCCAAATTGAAATGATTGAAGGCGTTGTCATTGTCAACAATAGTAGTACGGCCGTATACTATTGTTGACAATGACAACGCTTTCAATCATTTCAATTATGTAAATGTCAACTACACCTCACCACTGAATCAATATCCGTCCAAATGCTTACATGCGGTCACCATCTTTATGTAGATCCGCGATGGAGTACATGGAAAATACCTTCACTTTTTTCTAAACACACTTCACAACCACATATTTCATGAATATTTAAAGTACTTTATATTAGAATGATGTATGATTATTACAGGGCGGAGTTTTATGATTTTGCATATTTCTGTCTGTTAATTCAGGGCATAGCTAAATGAAATTTCCTGAATTTAGGTTTTTGGTTAGAATTTGATGCTAGGTAGATTAATTTGTTACGGCATACTCGGACGAATGTTTCCTATTGGTGCATATTCGTGTAATTATAGGCGCATTTTTTGCATATTTTGTTAAAACAATTAATATTTTCTAATTATCTAATTATGTGTTAGCGTTTCTTGATTAGATAGAGCTTGTCACAACCTAATAATGCAGAGAGCAAAGGAATCGAACATTTAGATGTTCAAGTTCCTGTTGGCAGAAATCGCCTGGTTTTTACGTTTGACAATATGCGTATGATACTTTTAACATACTATAATGAATACTTGTAACATACTGAAATTGTCAACATATGGTGAAATTGTACGATGAAAATACATTGACATTATGATATTGTGTTTTACCACTTTTTGGAGAAAACAACCGGCAAAATCGTTGAGTACATCTAGTGATCTGACACGTTAAGAAGTTTTAATTGGTATTTTCGACAAAGCTCTTAAGAAGAGATTCATTGTGAGTTTCCCATCCAGCAAATAGGATAATTTTCAGGACCGTTTCCGTTGCTATGTCACGAAGTCTTGCTGAGAAACTCCCTTGAGGAATATAATAGCCTTTTTCAGTGGCAGTTTGTAACAATTGGAAAATAGATGAGGCAAAAATAGATGCAAAACAATAGATGAAACACTAATTGGTAATAAATTATTACAGCCCAAAGCACACATATTATTTGCATTCTAGAAATTTTACGTAAAACATAACGAAGAACGTCGACAATACAGGCGTAAACGTAAATCAATAAGCCGGAAAAGTGGCTCAGGGCATTAACTGATATCACCGCAGTACCGCGGATTGGGAGGCCCTAGGTTCGAGTCCAGACGGTAGCAGAATTTTCGACACTAGCTTATCAGCTAGGTCGAATTCACTCACTGTTTAAACGATAATTCTAATGATCGACTGCCTTGATCTGTAGCTTACCGTGGTTTCTCTGATAAACACCAGCCGAATGCTGGAGCAGTACCCCATCAAACGGGTCACGAATCGCGCACGATCTTTCCTTCCCCTTTCTTGTTCTAATATCACCCCCTACTTACACTATCACGCACTACACGTGCACACGTGCCGGGAGGCCGGTGAGGAGTTTCGAGCTTGTCCCGGCTGGGCCGGTGCCCCGCTGTTGGAGAATACCTGGCTGGAGAAAACCCTACTAGACGACGGTAGGTCTCCATCCAGCGGGGAAGATCACCACCACCTCACGAGGAAAAAAACATGCCCGGCACATACGGGACCAACTTACCAGTTGACGCGCCTGGAACTACTAACAGTCAATCAGTCATTGAAGTAATGAACCGATAAACTACGCGTGTCCCGAGAAGGAACGAGGAGGCCGGTGGCGATGTGCGGGGCGTGGGGGGGAAAGGAAGAAGTAGCACTGAGGGGAGCGGAAGGCAAGGGGAGACACCGGGTTGCCAGCGGGGAGCCTGGCGAGGGTGAGGGCGAGAACGGAGGCGCGAGCTGAGGGGTGGGAGAACGGAGGTGGGTAGTGATAGCAGAGCTTCGCTGCCGCTGCAAGCCGGGAAAGGGAAGGCCGCGAGGAAATTTGGGGTGTAAGCAATCGTGGAATCAAGAAGTGGAAGAGAGAAAAAATGGTTGGAGAAGGAAACGCCAGAGGCGGAATGGAGTCGGCAGCGCCATGAAATTCTGCAGGGGGTTGACGATAGAGAATGACAATGCAACGATTGATGCATTTTATTGGAAGAGCGAGAAGAGGAAGCGGTGAGACGTAGTACAGTAATAAGTATTGAGTTATAATATAGTTTCAGAAATCAATAATAGATTGTGATTCTCTAAACTTGAGCTTGCGCGTACACTAGAAATTGCGAATCCTTTAATGAGAAGGTTATGATGGTGATGATATGAGTGCTGTTTGAGTTAAGGTGAAAATAGAGACAGAAGTAATTCATAATAAATGTTATTGCAAGATTCCAGGGTACCTACAAATTGAATAGAAGCTTCTAAGATCGAATGCTAATGATATTTGTTGCAAGGATGAATAATGTCAGGTGCGGAACTGAAGGGAGGGAGACTACAAACTCTCACTGCGGAACGCTGACAGGAAGATTGTTAGCACACATGCGGTCAAGGTTTGAAAGTAGTATTCAGGAATGATAGAGCGAATGCTCTGGCCTTATAGAAGCAGCCAGAGTGCTGCGACATCAACGTCGGCTGAAGATAAGCTGCGTTCTCCGAAAAGCAAATAGCGCCGCGTGTGCAAAGCATGCCCGGATTGCTCACAACCACGAAAAGAGGAAGCCGTCGAAAACAACGGGAATCCCGAATATTTATTCGGACAACTTTTAGTGTTCATGTAGCGATTCTATTTCGCTGCGACGTAGACCGCTAGCGTCGACCTACAAACTCACGGCTGCCGGGGCACTTGTCTCCCCTAGTTGCTTCGTAGACCCCTGCGGCGGCGGTCCACGTGTTGTCTCTCAGTTGACCACACACCGCCACCGCACGGTGCCCCAAGGGGCGGGTGGTCTCACGACTGAAGCACCAGGAGGCCTCGAGAGGATGACGGAAACGGCAAACCAACGTGCCATACGCCGTCGGTCGGCCGCCCAGCCAAGAGCAGGGCACTCACCGCTTAGAGTGTGGCAACGTTTTCAACGGAGGAGAAATGCTGTCCATTGCCACCTGCCTTCGATAGCGCAGGCAAAGCAGCCGTGCGGCGCTGAAGGTGGCCCTGGGAGTCCCGGCCGCCGGGAGCCAACGGCGGGAATGGAGCGAGGACGGCGGGGTGGGGCGGGGAGGGGCGGGGCCGGGCAAGGGCGAGTGCGGTTGCTGGGCAGGGCGGAGGCTGCTGACCTAGCGCTCTCGAGCCGCCCTTCTCCACCCCCCCCCACCCCCCCGCGGCGCCCCTCCGTGCCCCATCGTCCCCGCCCCCACGCGCGGGCGCGGTCCTCGGCTCCGGCGGAACGGAAACAATGCGAGGACTGTGGAAAGCCGTTTGTGGCGGCGCCTCTGCCCCGTCCCGCCCCGCCTCGCCGCCCCCCCCCCCGGCACCCGCAGCCCTCGCTAACATTTTATGCAAATTACTTCATTCATGTGGCGCAGATGCGGCGCTGCTACATGCGCCGCGCCGCCGCAACGAAAGAAAGGATACAACGCGGAGGAGAAACAAAGATCGAGGAGGAGGAGGAGGAGACGGCGGCGGCGGAGGAGGAGGAGGAGGCGAATTAAGACGCGTAGATAAGGAGTGCCGCGTGAGCGCCGACCGCCTCCGCGTGCATTTAAAACTTCCGTCGCCAAATTCCTACAAGTCTTCTGCGGTGGAACTTCTCTCGCAGTCGAGGAGGTCGGGAAGGCTGCGCTGTGCGCCCTCCCGAGCGCTAAAGAAATGTGCGAGCAACGTCCGTGTACAAGCAGATGCACGGCTGATCAGAAACGGATGTTTAGTTATACTTATGTGCAGTTACAGGTCAGACCGCGTAACACCCCCCACAAAAAAGCTCAACTGCATCGCGCAAAATTGCATGAAGCAGTAATCGAGTATAAACAAATTCTAGTGCATCGTAAAATATGCAAACGAGATGGAACACACGATGGAACAAAGATTGCAATCTTTGTCCTATTGTATAGCAAATTATAGTCGGAATATTGTTAGTTTTCGTATGTAATGGTACATAATGTAAAATTGCATTAACGGTGTATTTTTTTAAAATATTTTATTGTATATTTATAGCTCTGAAGCAGGCCAAATAAATGGCCGTAACGTTGGCATTGTAAAAAAGAACATGACTTTTATTGTCCTACCCTCAAGATTTTCTACATTATATTTAGTTCGATGGTCAAGATCAAGAGAAAAGATAAAAAACACTTAATTGTCTTGTTTTAGAGCCAAAGATACAATTTATGTTGTACGATATAGCACGTAAGCAGGCAATATACATAGCTCAGCGTAATGCCACGCGTAATGCTCAGCGTAATGTAACACTATCCTAAACTAATAGAACCTGATGAACTAAATTGTTTTACAAATGAAAATAGCTTCATGCCGGATGCTACTTACGAATGGCCACCTCCTGAACCGTGTGATATATTACATACCCGGAATTCGACGCAAATCAATGTAATATTGATAAGTATTGACATTAAATAACATAGAAAATCCAATTGTCTTTTGTAATTTTTCTGTACCATATTATTTCTGTCTCAATGACCTCAATTTAATTTTGCACAGATTTGAAGTTACTGTTCTGACGTACTTGCTTCGAAGTAGGAGTCTCCTCAAGAGACAACTCTCCAAAAATATCACATATGGTTAAAAGAACATAATCTATTGGGTAGAAAAGTACATAAGAATCATGGGCACCACCATAGGCATTCCCCCGTATCTTCTCCACGTTGCGTTACCTGCCTGCAGAACTCGTGTCCCAAGAAAACTCTCCTGTCCCACCAAACTTATGTCCCTTCAGGGACAGCAAATTTTGGTTTTAAGGGCATAAGGCGCATTGTTTTCAACTTATGTGCAACTGTATGTTGCTGTTATCTTTTCTCTAAGTCATAATTTGCAAACGTCCATTACATTCTTCTTGGTTGTTTGATGCAGGAGTGGGGAGTAATTCCCTATCGAGAAGTAGCACACTTTCTGGGTTTTGTGTTGAAGATTTCTTATAAATTGTAAAAAACCTTTCATGCATTTCATCCATCCTTTACGCATTATATAGATTAAAATTATGAATAATTTGCTATCATTGTATACAATTCGCATGTAATCCGTTATTTTTGAAGTACCTTTCACATAACTTCAAAGCAACCTCGTAGCCTCTGCAGCATCTTTGAGTGGTTGGTCATAGATTTTAAATCCCGACCGTGGGTCATTTTCGACACTAGCTATATAACTGAGTCCATTTTAAACACTGCTTGGGAGAAAATCTAAGTCGCTTGTTGCTCTGATCTGTACTTTTCCATGAATTCTTTGATTGATTGATTTTTTCGTGTTTACGAGCGCGTCAACTGCTTTGGCCATTAGTCCCGTTAGTATAGTGGATGTTTTTCTCGAGAGATGGCGGTGAACTTTCCCCCCCTGGATGGCGAGATCCGGCGCCGACCTACGGACGGCTAGTGGGGTTCCCCCTAACCAGGACTCTCCCACCAGCGGAGCAATACCCCAGCCGGGACAAACTCTAAGCTCCCGACCGGTCTCCCGGAATATGTGGTAGTGTAGTGCATGTTAGTGTAAGTGTGTGTAAGGGGGAGAGGATAGGACAAGGAGGAGAATGGAAAGATCGCGCGCGGTCCGTGGCCCGTCTGTTAGGGTACTGCTCCGGCATTCGCCTGGTGTTAATCGGAGAAACCACGGAAAACTACCAATCAGTGCAGCCGGTCTCCAGAATTCTCCTCCGGACAGCATGATTTCTTTGATCAATACTTGACGAATACCCTAAAAAATGAACCACCGACAGCGCATCCGATCTTTCCTTTTTGTCCTGTCACGTCCCTCCTCTTACACACACCTCTGCACTACACTTCCATACACGAGGGGAGACAAGTCAAGCGTTTCGAGCTTTCCCGACTCGAGCCGGTGTCCGACAGGAGGGGAGAACCCAGCAAACCGACGAGGGTGGGTGCCGGATCCCACGATCCCGGGGGAAAGGAAAAACCTAACCTTCCGTCCACAGTCCGCACTGCACTTACTTGATCGAAGTAGTTGACGCGGACATCAAACACTCAATTGAATCGATGAGTCCGAAAACCGGTCATCTTCATTTTTACCACATTGATATTCGTTCATTTTCCAGCTCCACAAATGTTGGTACAGGGTTAGACTGAAAAGAGGTCATATATTCCTACAGAATATATTGTATACTGCGCAGATAAATCACTATTGTGTTCGAGAACATGCCATATTCTGGAGATGAACTGTTCTCTGAATAAACTGGGAAATACTGTGTTATCAAAATGCTTTTATGGAAAAACAAGAAATGAGAAACAGCTATTTCAGGTATCAAATTATAGAAGTTTTACTTACAAAAGTTCGAGACCAGGCGGAGTGGAAGTATCTCATTTCATTGATGGTTTATGTAAATTTATATTTGCTGTGTACAGAAAAAGTACCCTGAAAGTGCCTTCACTACCAGTCAAAGGAGCATATTCTGAAAAAGTTGCCATAAATAACAAGAAAATTGCGGACATAAAAGAAAGTTCAGGAATACATCCCAAATGATTTCTTGTCATTCTATGAAGAAATCTTTATGTGACGCTGTACAGATTATCAACATTTAGAGAAGGATTTCTGAATCTACATAGTAGTTTTCTACCTTATAATATTGTAACCATGGGACCAAAAGGACTTCTGAACTGACAGTCTGAAATTTGCTATAGTTTGCGTTAATTATTGATACTATTACTGTGTCACAAATATTCATGTCCATGTAATCTGAGACATCATTAAAGTTTTTATTTTAATTTATAAATGAAAAATTATTAATATTTTCACATATTTAGGGTATTTTAATTTTTTAAAATCGGTCAAACAGCTTTAATATTGTATTCAAATTTAGTATAAAAAGAGGAAATCTTTTGTAAATATCCATATTATAATGTAAATATTTAAAAAGCCCTGCTTGTTACATGCAGGGTACACACATACAGGTTTACCGCGAGCGGTAGCTAAGTGCATCAAGTGATGTCACTGCAGTGCCTCTGACACATATTCCGGGAGACCGGTCCTAGGTTCGAATCCTGACGGAGGCAGGATTTTCGACACTAGGTTTTCAGCTAGGTCGAATTCAGTCGCTGTCTGGAGGAGAATTCTAGCGGCCGGCTGCTCTGATCGGTGGTTTCTCCGTTCAACACCAGGCGAATGCCGGAGCAGTACCCTACCAAACGGGCCACGGACCGCGTGCGATCTGACCTTCCTCTTCCTTGTTCTATCCTCTCCCCTTACACACACACTTACACTACACTACATGCACTACACTACCACATATTCCGGGAGACCGGTCGGGAGCTTAGAGTTTGTCGCGGATGGGGCGGTGCCCCGCTGGTGGGAAAGTCCTGGTTAGGAGGAAACCCCACTAGCCGACGGTAGGTCGGCGCCAGAACTCGCCATCTAGCGGGGGGGGCATCACTGCCATCTCCCGAGAAAAACATGCACTACACTAACGGGACTAATGACCAAAGCAGTTGACGTGCCCGGAAACACGAAAAAGTCAATCAATCACATACAGTATGTAAGTATTGAGTTATTTAGTTTTTCTCTCTCTTGTAAAATTAGTTTTCATAGAGATGAGAGGTTTTCGGACTCATCGATTCATTTAATCAAGCAAACGGTGGGAGGACATTTATATAAGTGTGAAACTGAATAAAGGAAAAGATAACCATGGTGCATTCCGAATGTCTTCCAAATGCAAACGAAGCAGGTAGCTAGGACTTTCCGCACATGAGGCCGGGCTTCCCAATTCCGCCTGCTAGGCCTGCTTAAGGTACTGGAAATTCTCAAGAAAAAAGCTTCTAGCCTCTTTGAGGATTTCCTTTACCGAACCCTTGACAACATATGGAGAGCTTTATCTTGAAGAAAATCCCCCAGAAAAATTACTTGAATTTAGTTTTTCAGGTGAACACACTATCTCTACTCTTTTTATTTCGATCATTGTAATCTTTAAAAATAAATAGCCAAAAGCAAAGTTCATTCTCAAGCATTCGGATGAATTAATAAACTTTCGCGAGACATGACTGATGACACGATATCATCAAGAGCGACTGAGCATCTACCACACACATGATCAACAGATCGGGAAAATCCTGCCTAAAAGTAAAAAATAATTGGATTAGGTTCTGGATTTTTCATCCTTGCGTCCTCCGCGGCCTCAAGGAATCCACCAAACACGTTGGGAAGTTACTCAAGGCTTGGACTGTTCGGTCCAATCCTTGAGTAAATCTGCTCGTGCATGCAGTTCATCAGGAAGATGCGCCGAGGGAGCTGAGTGTGACGCTTGACAAAGCCCTGGACGTGTGCGTGCAGCAAATTACCTGTGTCAGCACCTTTGTTCACTTAATCCGACGGCGGGAGCTCGTGAGCAGGGGGTATTGGTAGTTGCCTAATATTCATACTCAAAATCATCTTTATTGAAAATCCCTTACAGGATTTTGTGAAACTTCCACACGAAAAAATAGAAGTTTAACAAGGTTTCTCCTTGGCGTCGCATTGGCAAATATACATCAAATTAAGCCGACGAAGCAGAATACTTTAATTGATAAACTTTTGAAAAAAATTGGTACCTCCGTCTCGAAGAAACATGAAATGGAATTTCATATCAGCTGAGAAAATCTGAGAAGAAAAGGGACATGTGTAATGGACTACAAACTATTTCAACTTACATCAGCCTACATTCAGGCAACAAATGAGGTCATATTGATCAAAACCAATGAGTGTATTATCTATTGAATTGCTAATAAAAAGTTTTTTACTGGGTGATATTTTGTAATAAAAAATAGTTCTCAATTTTATAAAAATATTACAAGAAAAATTATATCAAATTTAAGAACTGAAATTGTTTGAGCTGTGCCATGTATTCTTCGATTAGAGAATACAACTCATTATATTTAATGTATGAAAACTTCCATTAATTTGTATGAATACTTTTATATTCGTTTATTTATTTTTATGGTTTATCATAAAAATATTAAAAATTCGTGCCAAATATAGGACAAGTTATGGGACAGAAGTCTAATGTGCGAATGTTGTTTCCTAGAGTTCCAGAATCCGTACACTCACCCTTTCACTATATAAAATTGAATAATGAATAAAAGTAGGGAGAAATCCAGGTTGTCAATTATTTGAAACTAGTCATTTTCACTCACGGGTAACAAAAAATTTATTGGAATGTACCGAATGAGAGATTGGATTTTTTGTATTATTTACGAATTAGAAACCCACACCCCCGACACGATTTCTTACACAAGTAGCCTTTTGTTTATTAATTTTTGTTTATTTTACTCCAAAAAAGTTAAAAACTGCGCGTGACTGCGGAGAAAGCATTCAGTCCACTTTTTCTTGTGTGCTAGGATGTCAAGCTAACAGAAGAAGCACATGCTGCATTATGAATACAGGTAAAAACGAGCGTCTTTGGCAATAATTTATAGGAAAGTATTCGCTTCCATGAAACAAAAACTATTTGCGACGGGAAATTAGCTACAGGTTTTAATTGTTATCCCTCAAGATGGCAAGAAGGGAACTGACTTGGAGTTTGCGTTTATTTGAATAATTATATTCCCCACTGAGCTTTAGAAAACATGCACAGACAGTGGAGCTTCATTTATGTCATTGTCATGATTGTCATTGTATGATTTTCTCCCCCCATACGTCACATACAGTTTTTGAATGTTTTTGACTAAATAAATAAATAAATGTCTAGATGCAAAACAAGGAACCGTCTCATTAGCTCAAAGGATTATACGAAAAACCAGATCGAGATAACATTAAACCAGAGGCTGAAGTAGAATACATGTTAAAGGCATATTTAGTGTTTTAGTATTAAACAGTTCAAATGCACTTGATTGATTCATTCGTTATTTTGGGATTCCGGACGAGTACTTATAAGTGTAGTGCAAGTTTTCCTAAAAAAATAGCGGTGATCTTCTTCAGCTGGATGGTGAGACCTGGCGCCAATCTACTTTTGCTACTTTTTGTCCAAACAAGTATCTCCCACTAATGGGGTACAGCCCTAGCGAGGCATAGACTCATAAGGTGTGTGTAAGTGAGGAGCGAGAACAAAACAAGGAATAGGAAGGAAAGATCGCGCACGGTCGGTGACCCATTTGTTAGGGTAGCGCTCCGGCATTCACAAGGTGTTGATTGGAGAACGAACGGGAAACTACCGACCAGAGCAGCCACCCGCTAGAATTCTCCTCCATACAGCGGCTGAACTCCACGTAGCTATGCCACCGTCGGAACTGGAACCCTAGGACCTCCCAGCCACAAGCATTACATCAATTGATGCCACGAGCTACCTACGCTGACGCGCTCTGAGAAGGAGAATTAAGTCGGTACGTGCAGTAATAGAATAGGGGGGCTAACACAATTCAATACTTGTATTCATCAGTCAAAATGCAATCTGTTGCATTGTTTTATGGAGTTACTGCATATCAATGAAGAATCAATGCCTCTCACACGTGGCCGCACCGGTAGCGGTAGCTCAGTGCATCAACTGATGTCACTGCAGCGCCTTCAACACATTTACACTAACATGCACTACACTACCACATATTCCGGGAGACCGGTCGGGAGCTTAGAGCTTGTCGCGGATGGGGCGGTGCCCCGCTGGTGGGAAAGTCCTGGTTAGGAGGAAACCCCACTAGCCGACGGTAGGTCGGCGCCAGATCTCGCCATCTAGCGGGGGGGGCATCACTGCCATCTCCCGAGAAAAACATGCACTACACGAACGGGACTAATGACCGAAGCAGTTGACGCGCCCGGAAACACGAACAAATCAATCAATCAATCACACGTGCCCGCCAGCTCCATAGTTTTCTCTGAATTTGTGCGCACTGGAAATTAGTGATGTAGATGGGCCGAATAACGCGGGCGCCTCCATCTGGCATCGACCGCGCGCAGAGACGCGGGCCCCACCGCGCGCTGGCGCCGGGCGATGGGCGCGCTCCCCGCGGACGAATCAACAAGCCGGCGCCGGGCCATGCGAGGCCGAGCGGCGCGCGAATCATTAAATAGCGGCCCCCGGGGCACGAAAACACCATGTCCAGCGCGGGCGGCCGCCGCGGAAAATCCCGCCCAGGGCGCAACGCTTCGCCAGGACGCTGTCGAGCGCTGCTGCTGAATATTCAAAATACTCTAACAACTCGAAATCATTATTTTGGAAACAGAAAGACAAACGCGACGTTCTCTGGCATTCGTACTGTTGTTATCCTTGCTCTGTAAGTGGCCCATCTCTTTAGCGATGTTGACTACGCAGTGTGAAATTGCCTACTGAAACTTTCCATGTTTCACGAGTTCTGAAACAATGAAATAAATATGGTGACATGTGATTCCTGATGGCTGCTCATCGACTCCACTCGCCATTGTAAGTTGCTAATGACTGAATGAATCGGTTCAGATGCGATGTTGTTTCCGAACGGATTTTGACCGAGAAGTTCTCGGGTTCGAGTCTTGACGGTGGTGAATTTTCCACACTAGCTATTAGATAGGTCGAATTCAGCCGCTGTCTAGAGAAGGATTTTTGCGACGGGCTGCTCTGATCGACATTTTCCGTGCTATTTCTGATCAATACTAAGCGAATATCGGGGCAGAACCTAATAAACGGGTCACAGACCGCACGCGATCTTTCGTTTCTTATCTTTCTCCTCTCCGCTCACTCACACTTCCATTTACATCCATCGCACATGTCGTGAGACTAGTCAGGAGCTTAAAGCTCGTCCCGAATGGGGCAGTTCCCGCTGAGGGAACCGGGAGTGGTAGCTCAGTGCATCAACTGATGCCACTGCAGCGCCTCTCACCGGGAGGTCCTAGGTTCGAGTCCTGACGGCGGCAGGATTTTCGACACTAGCTTTTCAGCTAGATCGAATTCAATTGCTGTCGGGAGGAGACTTCTAGCGGACGGCTACTCTGATCGGTAGTTTTCCGTGGTTTCTCCGATCAACACCAGGTGAATGCCGGAGCAGTACCCTATCAAACGGGCCACGGACCGCGCGCGATCTGTCCTTCCTCTTCATTGTCCTATCCTCTCCCCTTACATACACACTTACACTAACATGCACTACACTACCACATATTCCAAGAGACCGGTCGGGAGCTTAGAGCTTGTCCCTGGTGGGAGAGTCCTGGTTAGGTGGAAACCCCACTAGCTGACCGTAGGTCCCCGCCGGATCTCACCATCCAGCGGGGGATGATCACCATCTCCCGAGAGAAAAACATGCACTGCACTAACGGGAATAATGACCAAAGCAGTTGACGTGCCCGGAAACACGAAAAAATCAATCAATCAATCAATCAATCCCGCTGAGGGACATACCGGAAGGACAAGCTCGCAAACCGACGGGAATATCGGCGCTGGATCTCGCTACACATCGCCACCTCCCTAACACTCAGTACACTATTGGGACAAATAAAAATAGACGTAGACTCGCTTGAAAACTACAATCAATTATTTAATCCATCTAGGTCATCAAAAAGAGCGATATCTTACCATATGTGTGATTCGAACTCATGATTCTAGCGGCAAGCGGCTTCTGTAGCACCAGCATGAGCTTTTATTTATTTATTTATTTATTTATTTATTTATTTATTTATTTTACGTCAGAAAAACAGTTAAAAACTGCGTATGACGTGCTATGGGGAAAAGTGAATTGTGTGCACATTTTCAAAATTCTGTGATCCCTACACTTACTCATATACTACTTAAATTTTGAATTTTTAATTTTGAATTTTTGAAGGGAAAAAAAACAAAAACTCCCATGAAATAAAATCTATGTTCAAGGATAAACAAGCAATAAATTTTGAATTTTGAAATTTTGAAAGGGAGAAAAAAAAAACAAAAAAACTCCCATGTAATAAAATCTATTTTCAAGGATAAATAAGCAATCACATTTAGCACAATTTATACTACCTATATGAAACTACTGCTACACATACTGAAATATTACTTATATGTGAAAAGTAGTTGAATGTTAAGGAAGGAGAAACAAGTGTTGAGAAACGTGTCACATGGCAATAAATAGAATAACTTTAGAAGCAAGATTCACTGATACACTGCGCCCTCCCTTGTTTGATGTGTTGGCGCGCGATACCATGTGCTCAGGAAAGCCGTCGTCTATTGCCACATTTGTCGGGGAGAAATTAAAGAGACGTTCACATCGCTATTAAATCGTGGGCAATGAGCGCGCTTTCCGTTTTCGCACCATTCAATGCCGAATGCGCTCTCCTAAATATTCCACTACATAATTACATTTTTGATAATCCGTTTTTCGACTTTTGACAAACTTTTACTCCTTTCCAGCGTGCTCACGTATGCTAACCCCTTCGAAATGCGAGAGTACACAGTGGCAGTATTTGCACGAGACTCTTCTTCATTGAGGGAACAGCGTACGCTACATGTAACTGTACATTTGGCGGTGCGTGCACACACATTGTGTAATGCTTCAACGTAGCATGTGTTTGCTTAAGAGCAATGGAAGCAAGTATACTAACTCACACACGCTTTCAAAGAACAAGCAATGTACGAATAATATTTATTTAGTTCCCTTGTCGGAAAGTGCAATACAATATTCCGTATAATATTCTACATGATATTTTCTTTGGAAATGGAAAATGAAAAATCATAGTTTATTGAAAATCGTCTGAGAATATCACCGTATTTTTTTATTACGTAATTACTAGAATCTATCACTAATGTAATTATTATAGTTGTGTAATCAACCACTTCGCGAACATGACGCAGGAGGTTAGGAAGTCAATCACAATTACATTTGTTCACAATTCCTCCCATTACATACTTTGGTTAGGTATACGCACGTGAAATGATTTTCATGAAATTAACTAAATGAATTTGTCGTGCTACAATAGCACATATATTTCCATATTAACTCATTATTTACGCATTATTATAAAACCGGTCGAGGTGGCTCAGGGCATCAACGGATGTCATTGCTGAGTTTCCAACCGAGAGGTCATTGGTGGCAGGATTTTAGACACTAGCTAGATGTCTCGGTCGAATTCAGCCTTTGCACAGTGTTCTCTTTAACCCATCTAGAACGACAACGAACAATTCCTCGCAAACCACTCGTCCAAACTCAATGAAACTTTGCACAGAGCGTACATGAAGAACACTTGTTATCCTGTCAGTGTTTCGTAAATATATCTTTAATACATCAATGTGTATTGTCATACACGAGTTGCGGTTAATGAATATGTCAATTAAATACCTCTCAATTTATTCTTAACCATGCAACTAATTAACCATTCTCTAACGATTTGTAACGATTTGCTATCTGAAAATAATATAGATGTAAAATTGTCAATTCCCAAGAATTATTAAGATATCGTTCCTGGTAGAAATTGCAGAAATTTACTTACATAAAATCGAAAGCAACAGATTGGCCACAAAGGGCCCCTGTATCTCTGAAACGTGTTAGGGCGATTCAATATGGTTGCAAAGGAGGTGTAAAATATCTTGAGAAAGATGCCTTTTCTTCTTTCTGAGTTTTCAAACAAATGTTTGTGTTCAACAAATGTAGATTTGAAGCTATTATTGATGTCCTGCGGGTGTGAGATTCCCTAAAGCGTCTAATGTCTTCGAAAAGAGTTTCTTGTGCCTCTTCCGACATCTGTCCTATTGAGAGATCACAAGACTTCAATATTTCAAACCCATTTACAAGAAGCTTATGTACCGTGGGAGACAATAAACCATGGATACAAACAAATGAACATATTAGTTTCTTTGGCAGATTGTTCGCATGCTTCAAAGTTCACGTGAAAGCCACTAGAAATTATTTCTAATATAACCCTAAAATATTCAATAATTATTTATTTAATCGAAACAATGAAGCACTCTTTGCAGCATTTATGAAAAACGTTCTTGCCGGGTTGCCATCATTTGCGTTTCCGCTCCCAGGTTTCGGTCAATCAACAGTCCCTCTCCTTCCTGAAGCGTGTCGCGTTTATTGAGAAAGGTTTCCATTCGTACGTAAAAAAGTCTCTTAAATATTTTTGAAAAAAACTGATAGAAGAGAAATGGGCCGATAATTTTGAATTTCATTTTTGTTGCCTTTTTTGAAGAGTTGTTTAAGGTGAAAGTCCGGAGTTTCGCGTCCTGATGGTGGTGTATTCTCGACACTACGTACGCACTACGTCAAGTTCAGCTGCAGACTGGAAGATAATTGTGGCGGCAAGCTTTTCTCATTTCGTTGTTTCCCTGGTCAATCGACTTACGACTTTCGTCGTTTCCCTGACCAATACCTGGTGAATGCCGGTGCAGTGCTATAAGAAACGGACCACGGACTGTGAGAGATCTTTCCTTCCTTTTCCTTGTCTTATCCTATTCCCTCTCACATGCACACACACACACACACACACACACAGTTACATGTACTACACTAACAAATATGTCGAGTGACCTGTCGACTGCTTCAAGCTGGGGGAGATGATTTGGAGCTCCTCCCTCCGATGAAATGCAGGTCGTGGACGGAACCCGCCATTCAAAATGGAAGAATGACCACCACCTCACGCGATAACTGCGCTAACACCTCACCAACGAAACTAATGACCCTAGCAGTGGAGGCGCCCGGAAACGTCAATCAATCGACGCATATTCGTTTGAAGGGAGAGTTCCACACGGTCTGGACCGCTCGACGCAGGTTGAGCCTAACCGTGAGGGAATTGGCAACTGGGCGGGGCGGAACGGGTCGTGGAGTGGGGTGGAGCGGAACGGGGCTGGGAGGGGAGGGGCGTGATGGGAACGGAACGGAGAGAGAACAGGGAGAGGATTTGGTCGTGGCAGGAACAAGAAATTATTTTACACTTTGGTTGAATTCATTATTTTGCCTCTTTAATACTTTGTTGTAATAAATAATATATCGTGAATCACTGCGTTAATTGAGCTTGTTATTTTTAATAACATAATATAACTTTATTTATTCTATTATTACATACATAACGTAGATATGTTACCAAATACAATTGCGTAGACCATTCCAGAAATTGACGGTCCCTACTCAATTATTCGGTTTGAACGAGTTTTCATCTCATACGATCAAGTATACGTAAATTTTTCCTCTTAGCCGATTACCTGGCCACAAGGTAGCAATCAGGCATATTTCATAAATTTACTTGTACTTTACGGCAAACAAGGTAATATTATTAATCACATAATGATTTTCATCATTCAGATTCAGATCAGTGGGAGTTTGTGACGTGAATGTCCTTAGTGTAATGTGAGGTGAGATTGATTCGTTTAGTGTGCAAAATGTTTCAAGCAATACAGTAAGTCAATGGTGAGTTGGAGAAAAGAAGAGCAATCTCGGCAGAAAAGAAGAGGTTTCGGAGAGAAAACATGCCGATATTTTTAGAATTAAAAGGAACAAATAAATAACATCACCGACAACAAAGGGACGTAAAAAGGCGACGAAAAATAAACGGTTGCTTGCAGTGCGTATGTACTACAAAAACCTTCAAGTTTTCTGTAGTTTAGACATAATTAAAAGGTATAAACAGATTAATTCGTAAGAGGTTGCACATAGATCCAGTATACCGGATGCCAATACAAAGTTTAGTGTGACATAACCAGGTATCCTAGATATGGATCTCTCAATGCTTCCTTTGTCATCGTTATCTGTATATTGAGGCTTCAGTTTTCATTTCAGCAGTCGCGGTTACGCAAATGTCAGAGGTCATTTCCTGACCGAGTCCGCTTCATATTGCACGGCATCTCTTGCGTGACATTTAGTGCTGACGCTTGGAATAGATTTCGTGCTGACTTAACGTCCACACTGCTCACAGAATTTCCAAAATGGACTATAATGTAAGAAAAAAATATATGCGATCATCTTAGAAGGATTGAATTTAAAGGTAACTTGCCGGAAAGAAAATTTGAAACAGGCGCGGAGACTAAAGGTTTGGTTTGTTTTTTTCGTGTTTCCGGGCGCGTCAACTGCTTTGGTCATTAGTCCCGTTAGTGTAGTGCATGTTTTTTCTCGGGAGATGGCGGTGATTTTCCCCCGCTCGATGGCGAAATCCGGCACCGACCGACCGTCGGCTAGTGGGGATTCCCCCTAACCAGGACTCTCCCATCAGCGGGGCACCACCCCAGCCGGGACAAGCTCTAAGCTCCCGACCGGTCTCCCGGGATATGTGGTAGTATAGTGCATGTTAGTGTGTGTGTGTGAGGGGAGAGGATAGGACAAGGAAGAGGAAGGACAGATCGCGCGCGGTCCGTGGCCCGTTTCGTAGGGTACTGCTCCGGCATTCGCCTGGTATTGATCGGAGAAACCACGGAAAACTACCGATCAGAGCAGCCGGCCGCTAGAATTCTCCTGCAGACAGCGACTGAATTCGACCTAGCTGAAAAGCTAGTGTCGAAAATCCTGCCGCCATCAGGACTCGAACCTAGGACCTCCCGGTCAGAGGCGCTGCAGTGGCATCACGCGCGGAGACTAAAGGAAGAAATGTTTTGTTATTGACAACAATGCTTCCCGGTGCAACTATTGATGGTACAACAGAAGATAAAAGAAGCCCAGGATTATTTCGTTTTATAGCGCATAAAAATCGGGCTGTATCTTGATGAGTTTTGTGCAAAATACATCGGACGTATGAGTAATCATTGGTCACAATTTTCTTCCAGTTGTTGAATATCGCTGGCATCAGTTGCTACATTTCATATCGAAAGAAAATTAATAGTACAATATTTTGGCGAGGTTTTCTGAAGCAGTTCTCTTTACATCAGTGTAACACTAGCACATCACAGTGACCTCTCCACATCTAATGCACTATTACTCTACAAATCAATAATCCGGCCGACTCTACTTTATGCTTGCCCCATCAGATCAACGCTGCCAATACAAACCTAAACAAAATGCACGTGATCCAAAATAAAATCTTAAAATTAGTCACAAAAACCCCTTGGTTCATCGATAACAACCAACTGCATAATGATTTGAATATAAACACAATAAAAAATCAAATAGCCTACCTCGCACACAATTGTTATACAAACCTTCCCCAAATACAAGAATCATTCTTTTATAAATTGGGCAAACCCCCAATTATCCAACCATAATTAATAACAGATATCCTAATTATAATGTGTATAATTTTAAGTTAGTTTAAGTTTAAGTATAAGACAGATTAAGACCATCAAACATTTGCACAATTAATATGTACACTGAACAATGTAATGTCAACCAATAGAATAAAAGATGAGACGTAAACGTAGGTGAACGTGAAATCATATTTATCAATATCATCGAGTATCAAAGTAATATTGATTTTAACAATGATATTAATCTAATGTAGTAGTTACCATTTGGATTGTGTCATTCTATAAGACTAAATACGCCAGTAACAAATGTTGTATCTCACCTTCTGAGTCAATGACATCCATCTCGACCAAGTTTTCTGTCTACTTTCCCTGATCCTTTGATCGAATGTTGCGATGGCCCCGTGTTTTGTTTTTGAGCGCAAATGTAGCTGTGCCCCTTTTCTAGAAAACAGTCGGAAATATAATTATTCAATTTTCGTTTTCCATGTCCTCGTGGCAGTAAGTCGATTCCTTCCAGAGCGCGATGAGAGATAGAAGCCAAAATCTGTAGCTGATTTGCTGTTGCAAATTGTTTTTATTATACGGATGCGAATATTTTATTATCAATTCTTGCCAAAAACGCTCGTTTCCATCTGTATTAATAATTCAATTTCAATATAAGTTGGCGTGGGTACTCCAAAACAGAAGAAAATGTGCGCATAATATACTTCTACCCATAGTACGTCACACACAGTTTTAAGTGTTTTTTGACGTTAATTTATTTTTTAATTTATTTGTTAAATAAATAAAAACGTCAATCTAAACGATATAAAACAAAATAATTTTCTCTTCAACTTCTGTTAAGAAGACAAAAAGTAAGTGCAATGAAAATATTTATCGCGGCCTGTAATCAGACATGATAAAACTGAATGGCTTTTTCAAAACAAAATGCAATGAAAATAACTTTAAATGGGGTATTTATATTTTTGAAATGCATATTTTTAATATATAAAATACAAAAATTATTTTGATTTTCCCTTTTCTTCATTGGTACTATAACAGGCACTACATACATTTCATAAATGCGTGCTGACTGTTTCCGCATAAATGTCGGTGTATTCGAGAATATAATCAATATTTAATATACTGCCATCGCATAGTAAGACATTAATTTCATGCTTAGAGGATTTTTGTTATTCAGACGAATCCCAACCACGCGAAAGATATACGTATCCTCACTGAGACACCTCCTCTCACTCCATCAACTCTCAAGGGAAATCCTACAACGTTCTTGCAAATAGAACTAGTGATGCTGAAACAGTACGTACTTTGTTGTCCGTATTTTCACGGAAAATTACGCCGATACTACTAAAATTTTTGCATAATTGTACATGACCTATTTTCAAAATCTATCATAAAAGGACAGATTTCATTAAGGGAAAAATTTCTCTTTAATATTTTAGTAATAGAGAGAATCAGAATAAATTTTGAACTTTTGCAATTTTCGCAAAACCAGAGTTTTCAACGAACGTGAGATTTGCACCATTCTCTTGTAGGTCCTTTACACTATTCAACAACAAAATTTAATCAAAATCGATGAAAGAAATTTTTCAAAGTTTGGAAAATGGCCCACGGGCTTCATGTAATATACCCCGAAAATTAAAATATCGGCTTCAAATTCAAGGGACCCTGACACCGCCAAATAGACAAGGGAATATCAATTTTGGAGGAAATCAGCTGAACGCTTTAGCCGCTAGCGTTGTTAACAGATACACAGACACACAAAGACGTTTTGTCGTCATCCAATTTTTCGGCATCAAAAACCCCCATAACATGGATTCTGGCTACACAACGTGTTACAGGATTTTATTTCTTAAATTTTATTTTAAACTGGATTTATACACGTTTTCGTTACGAGGCCCTGTAATAATTTTTCTGCCGAAAGTTTGCCGATTTTTCGCGCAGCATTGTATAACATTCGCGAGAAATTAAAAAGTAAATCCATAATGTAAATAATCAAAGAATCGTTCCCGAAGTTCTCGTGGCATATGTCGATTCCTCCATGTAGTGTACGATAAGGGATAATAGCGAAAGTCTTAGCTTATTTGCCTTCCCAGATAATTTGTATTTAATGGGACCAAATACTGTCTTATTAATTCTTGCCGAAAACGCTCGTTGCTGCGTGTATTCGTAATTCAACTTATTATAATATATAGGTAGGAATACCAGAGCTCAAGAAAACGAGCACATATGGAACTCATTACTATAGTGTGTCACACAGATTTAACCATGGTTAGGCTGCCACCTATTGATGAGAAATGGTTCCCTCGCTACTCTTAGTGACATTTAAAAACAAGTTTCACAGTATACATGAACTATTCCATAAAATCACTGAGATATGAAGGAACTGAAGATTCTTGGATGAGAATTTTATCAAATTCAGGATTCGCGGCATTCTATCAAATTTAGGATTCGCAGCGGTAAAAAAATTAGATTCGCAAGCAAGGGACAGCGTTGTGGCAGAGAAACTATAGCAGTCGCGGCTCGTGCGACCGTCCTCAAGCCGAGCCTGCGAGTAGGCGGCACCGAATACCAATGCCTCCACCCTGCCTCCCCCCACCGCCACCACAACGCCGCTCAGCTCACTAGCGAGCTCGGCCCGCGCGGAATTGAAAAGGGCCGGCGGGCGGGCAGGCGCGATGGCAAACTTTTCCTGCGACGACCTCTACATTTGTCCCGATGTCAAAGAGAAATAGGAATGAAATTAAAACAAAACAAATGCGGATTTCACTTTCCAGCAATAAGAGATAACAGAAACTGCCAAACGAGATGGCGAGTAATGAAGTGGGAAAGGGAAGCGTGGGGGGTTGTGGGGCGTCCCAACCGCCCACGCGCGCACCCCCCACCCCTTCGCTCCAAGCCTCCCGCCCGCCGGGGCCTCCCTGCCTCCGCGGCGCCCTTCGCCCCAGCCGCCACTATAGGGCCACCCAGCACGCCCTTGTTACTTTTTTGATTGATTGATTTTTTCGTGTTTCCGGGCGCGTCAACTGCTTTGGTCATTAGTCCCGTTAGTGTAATGCATGTTTTTCTCGGGAGATGGCGGTGATCTTCCCTCGTTGGATGGCGAGATCCGGCGCCGACCTACCGTCAGCTAGTGGGGTTTTCCCGTAACCAGGACTCTCCCTCCAGCGGGGCAATACCCCAGGTGGGACAAGCTCTAAACTCCCAACCGGTCTCCCGGAATATGTGATAGTGAAGTGCATGTTATTGTATGTGTGTGTGTGTGTGTGTGTGTGTAAGGAGAGAGGATGGGACAAGGAAGAGGAAGGACAGATCGTGCGCGGTCCGTGGCCCGTTTGATAGGGTACTGCTCCGGCATTCGCCTGGTGTTGATCGGAGAAACCACGGAAAACTATGGATCAGAGCAGTCGGCCGCAAGAATCCTCCTCCAGACAGCGACTGAATGCGACCTAGCTGAAAAGCTAGTGTCGAAAATCCTGCCGCCGTCACGACTCGAACCCAGGATCTCCCGGTCAGAGGCGCTGCAGTGACATCAGTTGATGCACTGCCTTTGTTACTCATTTCATTTTGCTAGCATCATATATTTGCTGAATCCCCAACTGCCTTTCGCCGCGTCAACTTTAAAAGCGCTACCGTCATCTTCGCCACCGTCGTCGGGAAGCACATTGCTCCTCTCTCTCTCTCTCTCTCTCTCTCTCTCTCTCTCTCTCTCTCTCTCTTTCTCTTTCTCACACTCTCTTCAAATTTGCTAGTGTCGCCCCACATTTTCCCCGCTCTCAACACGTGTCAACTTTGTTCCGGTGGGGATTTGGTTGAGATTGCTGCAAGTAGGTTGACTCATGTGTGTGTCCGGGCATTTCAACTATTATGTTCATTAGTGCCGTTAGATTAGAGAATGTTTATGGTCCGGGAGGTGGCTGTGTTCCTATTCCTCTTTTTGAGATGTGATTCCGACTTAAACATCGCTTTGCGGGATATTTCCTCTGCCACTGTACATCGGACTGGTAGGGTAGTGTAGTGGATGTAATGTGAGTGTGTGTGTGTGTGTGTGTGTGTGTAAAAGGAAGCAAATAAGAAGAAAAAAGGAAATAAGATCAAGCGCAGTCAGTTATTAGTTTTTCTAGGGTACTGAATCGGTATTCGCCTGTACTATTCTGACAAACCTTGGAAAACTACCGATCAGAGCAGCCGGCCGCTAGACAGCAGGTGAATTCGATCTACCTATTCGTGCCTTTTCCTCCGACTTAATCACAGGTACGAAGCAGCTAATCACGGTTGTAGATGAAGATACGAACCGAAGCAAGTCGTATGTACACACTGGCCAGGAGCATACAATGTCTTAGCAATCACGGCTAAATCTACATCTGGCATTCAGGTATGGAAAAACTTGCTTATATGTTTCGTTTAGAAAGTCTACGTCTATGGAAAAAATAAAATTCGCAAGTTAAAGTACAAAGTATCACACAACAATGAAAAAATTCTGAAATTCCAATTGGGGATTATGACAGTTAATGGGTTAAGAGTGTTGAAGATGAGGAAATTTGTGAAAATTAAGTAGTAGCATATAACCCAAATAATGCAACTCTTAGCCAATAAAAAAATTGAAGTCAGGTTAACAGCAACAATGAAAATGAAAACTTTTAAATACTTATTTCATATTCAAGTTAATTATATTTTATAAAATGGAAACAATAACCTCATACATATAATATTTTACATATTGTATTTGTCATCAATGTCTACTACCTTAATCCTCTCCACGGTATCATCACTTTCTTAGACTATTAATAAAAGAGGTATATATTGGTGATACTAACTGCACGAGATGCTGCAAATCCTGGAATTTTGCTTCCTTTACTGATCGTCCATGAGGATATTTAACTGGCAACAAACATTCTTTAAAAGACGGAGAACGGCGACTTAGAAACTGCTGCAAACTTAATTTGGAAGGCTTCTCAGTTAGATTTTGGCAATATTTAATGTAAACAGAGTGTTCTCCATTTACTGAACTAAAAGCTATGGCTTTCCTGATTTCATCAGGCTACATATCCATGGTAAAATTTCCCTTTACAAGATTATTCGTTACAGAAGTCATAGAAATAAAATCTTCTTTCATTTCTACCACTACAAAATATGTTGTTTTTACCTTACTTTTTATTATTAGTTCATTTCTTATTTGAATATGCAGAAGTTATGTATGTTTTATTTGGATAATTTATTCTGCTATAATGTCAAGTGTACCTGGGAAACGTTAAAATGTGGTTCCGAATCTTAACTTTTTCATCAGAATCAATTGCATGGGATCTGTTGCTATGCAATTGATCTATCTTCAGTGGGTTATGGCAACTTTTTCTGATATTGATTGCTCTTATTTTTCATAAGAAACTTGCCCAACACATTCTTCACTTTTTCGAACAGTTATTAAACGTTTTACTGATCTTTTGTGGACTGCTAGAAATGCTTTTGTGGACTGGGAGAAACAGCCTCTTAGTAGCCCAAAAAATCGCGACGAGCGTGACGAATAGCCGTAGCAGTAGTAAATATTCTGAATATTACACTAAATAAGTGAAAATATTAATAATTTTTCATTTATAAATTAAAATAAAAACTTTTTTGATGTCTCAGATTACATGGACATGAATATTTGTGACACAGGAATAGCATCAATAATTAAAGCAAATTATAGCAAATTTCAGACTGTCAGTTCAAAAGTCCTTTTGGTCCCATAGTTACAATATTATAAGGTAGAAAACTACTATGTAGATTCAGAAATCCTTCTCTGGATGTTGGTCATCTGTACAGGGTCACATAAAAATTTCTTCATAGCATGACAAGAAATCATTTGGGATGTATTGCTAAACTTTTTTTTATGTAAGCAATTTTCTCGTTTTTTATGGCAACTTTTTCTGATATTGATTGATCTTATTTTTCATAAGAAACTTGCCTAACACATTCTTCACTTTTTCGAAGTTATTAAACGTTTCACTGATCTTTTGTGGACGGCTAGAAATGCTTTTGTGGACTGGGAGAAACACAGCCTCTTAGAAGCCCAAAAAATGGCGCCGAGCGTGACGAATGGCCGTAGCAGTCGCCGCGCTCGGGCGCGTGCGTCCGGGTGGTGGCGCGGGGGCACCGCAGAGCAGCGGCGGAGCCGTTGCGCCAGGAATCTCGGCCACCTGCCGCTGCCAAGGAGCTGCCGGCGTCTCCCAGCCGCCCCTCTTCGCCACCGCCCCCCCCCCGCCCCGCCCTCTTATCCTTCGCCTCCCGCCGCGGTTCCCCCCCCGCTACAGCCACCCCCTGTTTATTAGCGAAATGCGGCTGCGGCCTATTCTAGCCCCGTAAGATTAATGTCTGGCCGCTGCTCCGGCGGCGGCGGTGGGGGCGGTGGGGGCGGCGGAAGAAGACAAACCAGAGCCCGCAGGCAGGGACCGTCCGGCGCGAAGCGGAACGGGGGGCGGGGCGGGGCGACGCCTGCGCCGGTGGGGGGGGCCGGTACCACGGGGGGGGCGTTCGGTTTAGTACCGTAGCGATCTGCCGCCCGGCCGCCCGCGCCGCCCGCGCGGCTCTCAACTCGTCGCCTAATTGGACCGGGCTAAGTGAGTTTGGCCCCGCCGGCTTTGTTATGGAAATGTGGCTCCTTGTCTCAAGGCCGGCGGGCTAATTACACGGCGCCCACCGGCCGCCTCCGCCCCCACCCCCGCCTCGGAGCCCCGTTGCGCCTTCGCGGACCTCGCGAGGGGGGGCGGAACATGGAGCTCAACGCGGGATGTGAGTGTGGGCCCGAAGCGGGCCGCGGAGTGGAGGCGTTTGGCGGGCAAGTGCAGCTGGAGGCGCGAGTTGGCGGCAGGAGAGGATCGCAAGGATTAGGAGGAACGGGGCGCAGGCGAGGCAGGGGAGGGGCGTGGGACCGGCATCCGGAGTGCCGTGGGGCGGGGGGGGCGGGGCGGGCCGGGGCAGTGTGCAGAGGGAGGCGATGTCGTGGCAGGAACCCATGGCGGTCTGGAGCGCAGGGTACATGGCGGGATTCGATGCAGAGGAGCCTCTTCTTGAAAATGTAAAATTGAAATAGTTTGACAATTTTAACAGAAACTTTTTGGATGTTTCTGAAAATAAATTAGTACTTGATTATTTGACATATTACAAATAAACTCACTTGAATTTTGATGGAATTTTACCAATATTATTCCAAATGTGAAGTTATTACTTGACTGCCAATAGCTTTACTGACTCGTGAACAAATCATCTAAATTAACGGGTCAATCAAAAGCAAACTCATGAAAAATAGTTAGCATCATACTCATTAAGTATGAAACAGAAATATTCACTGCAAATGAGTCCAATGTAGGAATATCTAATTTTTTATATGTCCCCTTTCTTAGAGGTCCAATACTGTGTCTTTATAATTTGCTATATGTCCATTGTAAAAATGGCCACACACCTAAAAGTAGAGTAAAATAAAATTTAAATTTACGTTTTTTAATCAACTACAGAGTCAGCATGAAGCTTCATGTAAATGACAAAGCGAGTAGATACTGCTTCACAAACACATTGTTCTTAAAATCTTGGTATCTACTTACTATTTCAGCAATGACCGTTAATTTCTTAGTAATGAGATGTCGGATATTAATTTGCCTGCTCTAAATTTGTATCAAAATTTGCTGTTTTATTTTATCCATTTCAAATGTTTCGAAACATTTCCAAATGTCCACATGGTATCTGAAAAGCTTTCTTTGAAATTCAGAATGCAACCCTTCCTATGTATCATTAGATGTTACCACCTTGTAGAGAATGTCATTGAAGACGATATCATATTATAAAGGAAGAGAACCACGCATTATTAACATTGTTCTACATTCTTGCATATTGTGTATTTGACTTGTAAACAATTTTCAGTGGGCTTTATGGTTTAACTATTTTTGCTGTGAACTTACTGTTTAACACACTATACAAACAACATGCAAACATTAATGTTTTATTTATTTTACATCAAGAAACAACCAAAAAAACTTACTGACGAAATACTGAAGATTGCAGAAGTAGGAACACAATTGAGACTTCCTTTTTCGAAAATTTAGACACTTTAATTAAAATAGACATTGGCCACATTTATATAAACGCACTGTTACCTAAATAAGAACAAATTTTCATCATTATTATTATTGTTATTTTATTAATTCATGGCGACGGCAACAAGCTGTTGTACACATATCTTACAATGGTGTGATAAGTGGTTACAATGGTGATATAACAATTCACTAAAATAGAGGAGTAAATAAATTCACTAACAAAATTATAATTAAATCACAGCTATAGATCATACGTATAGAGATATAATGTATATGTATATACGAGTATTATTATCACTTAGTAAATCATAAATTTATAATTGTCCAGACTAGCCGTGAAGGCGTTCAGTGTTTCCTTTTCTATACAGCGTGCGGGTAGTGCATTCCATGTATTTATTACACGGTTTACAATAAAATTAGAACGTCGTTCTGTCCTTGTTCTTTCTTTCACCAGCGTCATCTTATGTCCTCTAAATCTAGAATCCGTGGCTTTTGTGAAGAAGTTGTTAAATTCAGGAATATTATAGTATCTATTGAAGATTTTAAACGTTTTTCTAATGTCACCCCTGATTATTCTGTTACAATGTCAGAAGTGACTTTTCTCTGTATCTTCCTTGACAATCAAATTGACGTAGTTCCGTAGGAGTCTTAGTTATCTGCCTTTGTTATTTTTCAATATAATTATCTCTTTGATAGTAGAGGGACCACTGGCATACTCAAGTTTAGGTCTAATGTATACTGTACAGATCAGTTTTACCACAGATGAACTCAATGTACAGAAAACCTTTCTAGTCAGGTATAGTAGCATATTGGCTTTTTTGGTAGCGGGAGCAACTTGGTTATCTTATTTCAAATTTCGAGTACTAAGATGGCCGAGATCATTTTGTACTATTGTAGAATTGAGGATATCATTTCCAATGGTATAGTTAAGATTTGGGTTATTTCTTTTATTTATTTACTTATTTATTTATTTAATGTCAAAAACATTTAAAAACTGTGTGTGACGTGCTATGGGGAGAAGTAAATTCTATGCACTATCTCCAAATTTCTGTTCCCTATCCTAAACCATACAGTACTTGAATTTTGAATACAGAAAGAAAATGAACGTTTCTTGTAAAGATTGTTAACAAAAATATTCGCTTCAATGTAATAAAATCTATTTTCAAGTGTAAATTAGCAATTAATTTGGGCTCTCATCCCTCATCATGTCCTTCCTCAAAGAATAATACTTTCCGGAACAACATCATGGAGGACTATAATTTGAAGAATTATATTTCCCACTGAATTCTAGAAGAAGTGCATAGATAATGAAGCTACATTTATGTCCAGAAGCAAAACAAGGGGCCATCTCAGCATTTGCTCAATGGATCAGGGAAACTGGACGAAAAACCTGATCGAGATGGGGATCATTGACCCGGAAGCTGCAGTACAATACTTATTACAGGTTGTTTTGAATTATACAGTCCAAATGGTAAATAATTCATTAAATATCACTGTTATACTTAATGGACTTTTGATTCTCAATATAATCTCAAATTGTATATAAACATTTATGCAGCAGAAACGATTTTACTTGGGATTTAAACTTTTCTATGGAATTTAATCGTTTCGTGTCCTGTGGCCAAGTGTTGTAAAATAATGTACAAGTAGTGTATGTGCATTGTTTGTAATGAGTTGTTAATACTGTCACTTGAAGAATATGATTTGTACGTCGAATGTTATAGTAATAGACATCGGCATATTCGAAAATATATTCCTGCCCTTAAGCAAGTCATTTTTCACGAAAACTACTGATTCGTAAATCAAGAGACAAGGTAATGGTAAAATTTCTAGGTTAATAAAGAGAGACTTGTAAGAATCACGTGGGTGGGATTTGGTTATTATTCGTACAATTCTTTTTTGTAATCTAAAATTTGGGAGCTATAAGATGTATTTCCCCAGAATTCTATGCCATATCTCAGGCGGGAATGAACATTCGCGAAATATACACAACGAGCAGTATGAAGGCTGACTGAATTTGCAAGAATTCTGAACGTGTAACATCATGAACTTAATTTTGTGTTCAATTAATTTAAATGGACGTTCCATTTGAGGTTTAACTGAATTGAGAGACCTAAAAATTTTGTTGCCTAAACATCAGTCAACGATACACCGTTCATTTTCAACGGAGCACAGCATTGTTTATTTGAAATAGATGGAAAATGCATTAAAACGTTTTCTTTAACATTACTATTAGTTTGTTATTTCGAAACCAATTTGAAACATCTAATATTGTACTATTTACGGTTTCTTTATTGCAAAGAATGTTCGTACCCTCCGCAAAGAGAACTGTCCTTCCGATTCGAATCGTATCGGCATATCGTGTACGTATAGTAGGAAGAGAATAGGGCCTAACATCGATTCGTGAGAGATAACACGCACAATTGGCGAAGAGTCAGAAAGGTGTGTACATAATGTTCCATTTTTCCAGTAAGGTATTTCTACTTTCTGAGATCGTTCTTTAAGATACGAACGTAACTAATGAATATCGGCCATATCACGGATTCCATATAAAGATTATTTTGAAAGTAAAATGTCTGGATCAGTGACGTCAAAAGCATTTGAGAGATCTAAAAATAATCTAATAGGTGCTTCGTTTTTGTCTAATGATGAGGCGACACCTTTAAGAAAAGAAAATATGGCTGTTTCCGTTGATTTTGATTTCCTAAATCCATGTTGGCAATCTGAAAGCGCGTCGTGTCTTCTGAGAAAAGCTTCTATTCGTATGCAATAAATTCTCTCTAATCTTTTTGAAAAAACTTAGCGAAGGGAAATAGGCCGATAATTTTTAATTTCATTTTTGTTGCTGTTTTTGAAGAGCGGCTTAATCTTAACTGACAAAGTTCCGTTACGTAAGTATGCATGTAATATGTGAATTGCCGGGTGTATAATGGCAGGCGCACAGGTCTTTAACAAACAATACGGAAATTCATCTAAACCGGCCGAATATTTATTATTAATTTACCGATTATTTTGAGAATTTGATGAATTTACCGATTATTTTGGAAGAAGTTTCGGAAACGAACATCGTGTCAAAAATGTTTGGGGAAATATATGATATTAAATTTTGTGGCTGAAACCCCTTAGCGATATTCCTTATTCTAATGACTGTTCAGTGAAGGGGCTAGTTGTAGTTTATAATTTTTCAGGTTCGCGGTTGGAATATCATCAGGATCGGTTGTATGAGCATGCATTCAATCCGCACATTATCTGGGCAGTTTCGATATCGGAAAATTCTATAAAATATTATTATTATTATTACTTATTATTATTATTATTATTATTATTATCATCATCATCATTATTTCATATTTCAAAATTTCACGCTCTTCCGGAGTTTTCAAGTATAACTCAAGGACAGAACGTCAACACATATGGTGAGACAGATGGTGAGAAGTTCTTGCTCCAGTGCACTCAGGTTCCGCTTCAATGATTTAGGGAGAGAACATTGCGCATAATGTTGGTGGTTGCCAGCAACACGGCCTTCTGCATGGTTCTGAGGTGCCACTCATTTAGATGGAGTTTTTCTTTCACAATTCTCCAATCTTCAGTCACAAGCCCATTAGTTGAAATAACCACGGGTACAATATCTACCTCTATTAATTTGTACATGTTTTTCAGCTCAGCCGAGAGTGGCTGATATTTTCTCCTCTTTTCTGCAATAGTTGTCAGCAGATTATGATCCAGTGGGACTGCGATATCAATTATTATTGCCCTACGAGTAGTTTTGTCGAATACGACAATATCAGGCTTATTTGCTTCCACTGTTCTATCTGTAACAATGGGAGTATCCCACACAATTTTTGTTCTCTCATTAGACAAAACTTGTTCTGGTAGATATTTGTAGTACGGCAGGCTTTCCTTTATCAGGTCCGATCTTTTAGCAAGAGCTTGGTGGATGATTTTGGCTACATTATCATGACGTAAATAATCTGTTTGTGCCAGCTGAGAGCATCCACTGCAGATATGTTGGATAGATTCGGTGGCCTTCTTACACAGGCGACACTTGTCACTGATGTTCTCTTTCATAATATATCGCCTGTATGTTTATTATTATTATTATTATTATTATTATTATTATTATTATTAATTCTGGTGCAGTTCTCTGCAACAGTTGGAAATGGACCTTCAGATTCTACGGTGTATACTTTTCGAATTCATTTGAAAAGCATTCCACAATTCCACTTGGATCAGTTATTACAGATTTTCCATTCACAATCATAGAAGGACCACTTTAGTTTGTCTTCGTATATAGAAGAATCTTTTTCCTCCATCCTGAACAAGTTGGTTTGTATTTTTATTTGCGACGTCTCACATTAGAAGTGAGATTTTTTGAAATGTACCTATTGATGGTGTAACTTTCATCTGTTCCAGTTCTTCTATAATTTGCCCATGCTCGGCGTTTAAGTTTGCTTTGTTTTATTATCTCCCGATTAATCCAAGGCTTCTTTAAATTCATTCTATTCCTGTTATCTACTGAGTGAGTATTTAAAAGACGTTTAGATATTTCCAAATATTTTCATAATTAGATTCAACATTTTTATTTTCAGCATCTTCGTTAATATCCATATTTACTCTTGTGTGGTGTTCAGTAAGGTGCCCCATTACTGTTGTGTAGTCTGCTAGAAAGAAATTCCGTTTGGAGATGGAGTTCTAAGAAACACGGTTATTCATGGGCGATTCTACTTGTAACGATGTGATAATTACCAAATGATCACTTTGACCAATGCTGGGCCTCAGGATCGGAGGTGTAATAATGTCTTCATCAATAGATTCCTTATCATCAGCGTTCAGTTTTCTCAATCTGATAGTATATTCAACGTTTTCTTTGGCTTTTATATCTAGTTTTTTCAATATTTCTTTAACAATGCACATGATATGGTCGTTGAGATACGATGTTTTTTAGATTTTCAAGACATCCTGCTCCAGTTTTTAGAAACGTTTGGAAAAGTCAAGTTTATAAAAAGAAACTCCAAAAATACAAAATCAATTTCAACATAGTATGGACTTAATTTGAATCAGATTCATCTGACAACATCCATTTTGGAAAACTCCTCTGTATGGTGTGGGCTCTTATGTTGTTTAAGAAGGTTGGATGGACGCACTAACATATGAACGAACGGACAAGCGGACGGACGGACGGATGGATGGATGGATGGATGGATGGATGGATGGATGGATGGATGGATGGATGGATGGATGGATGGATGGATGGATGGACTGACGGACGAACAGAAGGGCAAACGGTCGGACTGATCGAGTTTCAAATCAGAACCTCATAAAATTAGCACATCTGTCGAGATCTCTAATAAATGCATTGTAGCATTACTAACTTTCTCATTGAACGCGTGAAGTTGGTGGCGGGGAATGTTGCGAGAAATCTGGGCGAAAGTGGATGGCGGGGAGTGGGTGGCGGAGGTTGAGGGGAGTGGGTGGCGGGGAATCTAGATAGGAGCAGGTGGCGGGAAGTCTAGAGGGAAGTGGGTAGCGGGGAGGGGGTGGCGGGGAGTCTAGTGAGGAGTGTTAGAGTGGGAGTTACTGGATGGTAGTTAGTATAAAGTGGATGGTGTAGAGTCTAGAGGGGAGTAGGTGGCGGGGAGTGTAATGTGGGGTGGGCGCGTTCAAACCGCCCGCTCTGGCAGCCACGTCTGCGGCGCAGCAACGGGCGCTGTCGGCGGCGCGCTCGCCACGGACAGCAGGCGCCAGGAGGCGCTGGCGACCACCGTGCTTCACCCAGCGCCAAGAGAAGGCAGCGCTTGTGGGGTGCGCTCAGAAATATCGCCGCGCACGTTCCTGGGCGCCGTGCGTCGGCGAAGCAGGCAATAAGAAGCCGCGGGAACTAGCGCATTCACCTCTCGACCATATAAAAAGATCGCTGGCGGAGAGCCGAGCCAGTTCAGTTTCGACGTATAAGTGCAGTCCAGTTTCGGTGTGTCAAGTGCAGTTCGTTTTTCAACGTGTCAAGTGCAAGTCAGCGGTTTAAAGGGTCGAGTAGCGAGCTCTAGTACTTCGACTCTCCGTTAACGGTCTTCTGGCAAGACTTTTGGGATTATTTTTTGGTTTGTTCATTTTTGTGGTCGAGATAGACATTTTCTGTAAAATAAACTTATCTTTTAAAAAACTTGAACTGTGATGAGATTCTTCAAGAAGTCTGTAGAGAAGATTGGGGGGCCGGACGCCTAGAATACAGTGGCTGGTTGTGAGTGGGTTGCTGGGAGTCTCTAGAGAAGGGGGGGGAGACTCTAGAGGGGAATGAAAGGCAAAGAATCTATAGAGAGCAGTGTGTGAGAGAGACTATAGAGACGGGGGGCGGGGTGTACTAGAGCGGAGAGTCTAGTGTGGCGTATTTGGCGGGGAGACTTGAGGGGTGTGGTTGGCTCTAAGGGGAATGGGCGGGGAGTATCTGTGAGGGCGGGGCGGGGTTGGAGAGGCCGCCGTCTTGTGCGGTGATGGGCGGGGTGTCTGTAGAGGGGAGATGGCGGGAAGCGGGGAGGGGAGTCGCTGGCGGTAGTGTCTGGATAGTGGGTGGCGGGGCGGGGGTTGGAGAGGCCGCCGTCTTGTGCGGCAAGGGGCCGGGTGTCTGTAGAGGGGAGTGGGTGGCGGGAGGGGAGAGGCTGGCGGTAGCGTCTGAATAGTTGGTGGCGTGGCGGGGTTGGGAGGCCGCCGTCTTGTGCGCAAAGGGCGGGTGTCTGTAGAGGGCAGTGGGTGGCGGGAAGCGGGGAGGGGAGTGGCTGGCGGTAGCGTCTGAATAGTTGGTGGCGTGGCGGGGGTTGGGGAGGCCGCCGTCTTGTGCGGCGAAGGGGCGGGGTGTCTGTAGAGGGGAGTGGGTGGCGGGAAGCGGGGAGGGGAGTGGCTGGCGGTAGTGTCTGAGGTTGGGAGGCCGCCGTCTTGTGCGCAAAGGGGCGGGGTGTCTGTAGAGGGGAGTGGGTGGCGGGAAGCGGAGAGGGGAGTCGCTGGCGGTAGTGTCTGGATAGTGGGTGGCGGGGCGGGGGTTGGAGAGGCCGCCGTCTTGTGCGGCGAAGGGGCGGGGTGTCTGTAGAGGGGAGTGGGTGGCGGGAGCCGCCGTCTTGTGCGGCGAAGGGGCGGGGTGTCTGTGGGGGTGGGTGGCGGAAGCGGGGGGGAGTGGCTGGCGGTAGTGTCTGAATAGTGGGTGGCGGGCGGGGTTGGGAGAGGCCGCCGTCTTGTGCGGCGAAGGGGCGGGGTGTCTGTAGAGGGAGTGGGTGGCGGGAAGCGGGGAGGGGAGTGGCTGGCGGTAGCGTCTGAATAGTGGGTGGCGGGGCGGGGGTTGGGAGGCCGCCGTCTTGTGCGGCGAAGGGGCGGGGTGTCTGTAGAGGGGAGTGGGTGGCGGGAAGCGGGGAAGGGAGTGGCTGGCGGTAGTGTCTGAATAGTGGGTGGCGGGGCGGGGGTTGGGGAGGCCGCCGTCTTGTGCAGGTGTGTGCCTCGCGCATCGCCGCGGGGTTCCCTGCGAGGGCGCGTGCCGGTGGCCGTGGGATCAGGGGATGGAGGCGGCGCGCGGGTCGCGGTGCGTGGGAGGCGGCCAACGGCAGACGCACCCGCACGCGCCGCCAGGGGGAAATAGAGCCGCAGGCGAGAGGGTGGCTTGGACGGCGCTGACGGCGTGGGAGGCAGGGAGAGGCGATCGCGTGGCTCTCCTCGCCGGACTCCCGGAGACAAAGGCAGCAGCAGCGAGGACACAGCGTGTGGGGAAAGATCCCGACTGAGCAGCTGCGGCGACGGTGGCCAACGCGGCGGAGAAGGTGCGGGAGGGTGGGCGTGGCAAGGCATGAGCATTGGCCGCAGACACGATCATTCCTTCGTGCCCTTAGCCGTTAGCGAGATGGAAAGAAAAGCGCCAATAACAAAGGGCAGTCGCTGACAACAGGCGGTCTGTGGATTCGAAATAGCTCGCTTTGACAGTGGTAGTGCCTGGGAAGGACGTGGTGGCGACCATCGAACAAAACGTCGCGCAAGGCTGAGGGGAAGCATTGAACTAATAGTATATTTTTATAGTTTGATTCGTAGTCTCTAATATTTTGGTTAATGTTAGTTTCACTTCTTACTTTTCTTTTTACCAATTTACTATTATTGTATTTGTGATCGTCGTTATTGTCAGCATATTCTTATTGGTATTTTATTTGTTAATTAAGGAATTGTTTGCTATTGCCAATTGCATTGTAAATAAATAAAATCGTATGTATGTATACTCTGTTAATACTAAATAATTAATTTTTAAATAATGTCATGAAAATATATTTTTGCCACTCTATATTCCTTATCTGATTTCGCGCTTTATATGCGTTAATCAGACCATGTTTCATTTCGATTTAATTTTTATTAGGATTCAGGGTTTATTTTTCAGACTTTTTTACAGGAAAATGGCGAGAAGTGTGTCATCCGTTAAATAGGACACTGCTCTCCGGCACGCGTCTAAATGTTGTCAAGGACACCAAAACACTACTGATGGAAGCAGTCGGCTTATGATTCGATTCCACCGGGCGTCGCAAAGTCACCGACATACACATCAAATAAGGCTCATTCACAATGCAATCACAAACATAAGCATAACACATAGACATAGACATAACATAAGCGAAGAGTTGGCGTATTCACAATGTCGAACATAAACATAGGCAAAATAAGAGTTTCTATTGGCTATGAGGCATTCTAGTTTACTATTGGTTGGATATGAGAATCGATTTCGAGATATCAAAACAAATACGACAAACACAACCACGCAGCACACGAATAGTTCGCCTATCGACTTCGATACTCGATTTTGAGTTATCGAACTGTGATTGGCTCATTCCTTATGTCTGACATAAGCATAAGCACAGAAGCTTGAAGCTTGCAAGCTCTTAGTTAGCTTACTAATATGGTTCTGAAGGGAATAGTAAAAGCCAAAAATGATCAAGTAAATGCTCTTAAATTGTTTTTAAAATGCAAAAGAAGGAAAAAACGTCAAAAATTGATCAAAACCATTCCAGATGAACAACTCAAGCTGTTGGATATGTTACTGTCATCGAGGCTTCTTCCTTTCGTTCGAGTGAGCTTAGCTATGGTTTGGGTGGTTCTTTCCCAGGAAATCTGGGTCTTTAGGTATCGCCAAATTGGACGAACCGACAATGGCGCTGATCGGCATCAAAGGAACCTTAGATTAGATACAACGGCTGACATACTTTTTGAGGGAACAAATCAAATAGACGACTCAGGAATTCTATGGAGAATATTTGCTGCATCTCGGAAATATTATTTGACGCAAGCATCATGATATTAAAATCGATGAAATCAGCGAAAAATGCTTTAAAAATCACGGGAAAACGGCAAAAAATGACTTCATAGTCGAAATTGACGAAATATCTAAAAAATATCAAATCAAAATGAGCCATTTCCTTTTGCTAGAACATAAAATTAATGTCCGTACTAAATGACATAGTCATAAAGTGAAACGGGAAAAAAGACGTTTCATTAAATTTCACCCTCTACTGAAGAGCAACAGGGGAGGCATTTGAATGACTGCTTTGATCAGGCAGTTTTCGGGATCTGAAATTTTATTCATAAAGATATTTTCTCAGTGTACCAGGAGCTTCAACTACTTGTAAAGCACATAAAAAATATGATGTCCTATCACTTGCTTCGCTAATTTTGGTTTAATGATTTGGCCGATATTTGGTGGTCACTTGACCGATAAAGCAGCCAGTGTCCTCCACGAATAAATAAGCCTATTGGCAGCGTTCCCGCGTGCGGCTTCCGACAAACGCGCTGCCGTGTTCGGCGGGAAGCTGGATTCGGCCCCCGCCCCCGCCGCCGCCCCCGCCCCCGCCCCCGCCCCCGCCCTCGCCCTCGCCCTCGCCACCGCCTCGACCGTGTTCAACGCAATTCAAGGACAGTGCCAAATCCACTGGGAGCGCCACGTGTCCACGTAGTTACTATATGTTTTTTCAACTTTTATCCCGAGTGTGTGGCCAGTGACAGATTGTTCGGAAATTCCGGCATTGGATGGAGAGGAGTTGGTAATGGGATTTCGAGAAACGGGAGTACGTTCAGAGTAGGAGGTAAGAAGTTTTGAAACAGTTATGGGGTGGAGAAAATGAGGAAGATGAATGAGATTTTTTTGTAAGAGACTGCGTAGGAGTCAAAGTCATGATGTGTTGTTCCTGTTCATCTCTGAGTGTATGTTTTCCAGCAAGGTTCATGTGGTAACCATGCCAGGTGGAGTGTTTGGCTGAGAGGAAATTAATTTCAAAAAGTGTAACATCGGTTTCTCTCAGAAGCAGTTTTAATTGTTTGCGTGATTAATATCGGTGCAGAGTGATGTTCTGTTGTACCCGAAGGGCAGAGTGGAGACTAGAATGTTAGTGTTTTTGACGCACATTGTAATTTGTTTACATGTTGTTCAGGAGTAACGTTACCGCCTAAGCTAATGTCATTCTACCTCTCATTTTTCTCCGATTTTATCCCGCCTTTTCAATCGGAGCCTCCGAGTGACCTCCGGTTGGCTTTTGAGCGCGAAATTCAAATATCTCACCGTTTTCTATGTTGTGTATTTCCTTGAACCAGATGCTGATATCTTCATAATGCGACAGGATCATAAAATTGGCAATACTTTCTGATCAACAGATTCAATCTAGTATGAGGAAAATAACCTTCTGGGACGACGTGGTTCTAGTTACCTGCCGAGCGTCGTCGCCAGGAATATTGGCTCCTACGCATCTCCATGGTCTGTACGTCACAGCCCGAGGATTTGATTTCTAGCACTGTAGCTATATATTATATTAAATATCATAAAATAATATTTAGTAATATGAAGTAAGAGTATATAATTAAACTTGTTATTTATGACATGTGCTGTATACAATGCGACTTCATTCACTTTTTTTATTATTATTATATTATTATTATTATTATTATTATTATTATTATTATTATTATTATTCATATTATTATTATTATTATTATTATTATTATTATTATTATTATTATTATTATTATGTCTTCGTAATTTTCTTTATTTCATTTTTCTATAAGGACAAATACACAGGTTATACATGACCAAAGCATATTTATCAACGTCGTTTTGTTTAGAATTCACATCTACCCTTCCCTCATAAACTTTCGAGCTATTCCAGTTGTTGAGATGAACACAGCCATCTGCACAGTCTTATAAATGTTGACTAATGTCAATATACTACGATCTTTTAAACCTTTATACAGTGTCTTCAGAATTACTGTGATGCTAGAGATGACAATGGGGATGATTCTCACATGGTCCATATGCAACTGTCTCTTGATACTTTCAACCAGTGGAGCATAATTTGTGATCTTTTCGACATACTTCTCTTGAAGTGTTTTCGTGTTTGGTATGGCGATGTCGATCAGGTAGGCTAGACTTTTAGTCTTGTCTACTGGAACCAAAGCAGGCCGGCTGTAAGAGACTGTCTGGTATGTGAGAATTTTTCTGTCCAAATAAAGTCGGCATTCCTCATTTTCGAGAACACTGTTAGGTACGTATTTATAGTAGGGTACTTTGAATTCTATAAGCTGGTGTTGGTAAGCAATTTCTTGATGCAGGATCTTTCCAACTGCATCATGGCGTTGCATATAATTAGTTCCCGAGAAATGTGTGCATCCAGATGTAATATGACGGATGTTTTCCTGTGCCTGGCATCAATATCGACATCTGTCATCTTGTACCACAGGATCTCTGACAATTGCTTTCAAATAACTTCTGGTGGGTATGGCTTAATTTTGTATTGCCAGCATAGTGCCTTCCGTCTCTGAGAACTTCTGGCCTGCTATTAGCCAGTAGTTTGACGTTTCATTTCAACATGATGTTGACTAATTTGCTTTCCATGCAGAGACTTGCTCATTCATGTTTCCAGTTTTTGCTGTTCTGTATAATTATTTCCGTGATATTCTTGATGACTTCAACGATACGGATTCATCTGCTAAACACACGGCACGATGTAGTTTAGATGTTTCTGCTTCCTTGTGAAAGTATTCTCGTAGAGAATTTATATGTTGAGATTGTTGATTGCTTATGTCCACAACACTTCGACCACCCACATGCCGTGGCAAAGTTTCAACTACTGATTTTGGATGTGTTTGCGTTGTTTAGTCATCAATGTGCGCAGTTTTCTTTCAAGGCCTTCGATTTCCGTTGTACTCCATTTTATAACCCCCAAAAAGTACCCGAGCACAGGGACAGCATATGTGTTGATTGCTTTAATCATATTTTTACTGTTGAGTGACGTTTTCAGAACTTGTCTGATTCTCCCTGCAAACATCTCTCCTCATCTGCATTGCTCTCATAAGCTGCCCATTTTCTAGCTGTAATCCATGATCTTGAAATTTTCCTCTCACTATTTTAATTTTCCGACATTTGTACATTCCAAATTCCGTACATACATCCCTTGAGAACTTTTAAACAATTCGCACAAGGTGTTCTAGTTGCATATTGTTACAGAATACAGCCTCAAGCCGTACATGTACGAAAGGTAGTTTAATCGACATGCTTCTTGTGTCCCGTTCTTGATGGCACAGCTGTATTCAGTAGAATTCAGCTTATTGGATAGCGGGTTCATTGCTAAGAGAAACCATAGCGGGCTCAGCACTGTCACCTTGAAATATACCTCGCTGAATAGCAATCTCATCCGTTTCAATAGTTTCTTTTGGAGTATTCAGAGTCATTCTTGTGCCCCACGTTGGCATAACACGAGACAGAAAGTTGACGGTTTTTATCTATTTTGTATATTTTGAAGACCTACTTATTATTATTATTATTATTATTATTATTATTATTATTATTACATTCCATTAAAGGATGTAAACTGGAGAAGGAAAGCACACAAATGCAACATCTAAATTACTTGGCATTTTTATTTTCCACGTGTCACACATCAAGCTCAGACCTGTAGACAACATATACGTATGGACATTCCGATGGGACCAGTGATCTGAACGGGTCCCTCTGCGTGAACGAGTACAACCGGACCTCCGATTCCATTTTTTCTTCCATCGCTTCAACTGGAGATAATCGAAGGAGCGCTGCAATCGCAAGCTCCGATTCAATTACTCGCAGAGTTCCTTCAATTACTCGCAGAGTCCGAGTCCTGAGCGCAGTGACGGGGGGACGTTTGGTAAGATTCATTGTGTTGCCTACTTGTGCCGAATCGTTTGTGTTGTGAACGACCTCTTCCAACCTTGTGATTTATATTTGTTTTTCACCATTATATGTACCGTATAGGGCAATTGGCTATTGCGCCGTTAGATCGGTCACCCAACCACGAACTCAGGATGCCTTGAATTCGTTTAAACTTTTTGACTTCATGTTGTTAACGAATTCGACTATCGACCTCGGTTTCGCGGTCGTGGCCTTTCAGTACAAATATCCGAGAATTTGCTTGGATGACCGAGGGAAACAACGAAAACCCTCGGCAGCATGACAGGCACGAGGATTGAATCTGGGCTTCCCGAATACGAAGTCGCGGGCTTCGCCCTAAGCCACTTCTCCGGTGAGTTTTCTGAAATATTTATGTAAATTATTGTTTATATGTTTGAAGGTTTTCAGAAGGTCTGCTTTGAGTATGTATAGAACACGAAAAAAAGAAGGAACAGTGCAATGTTACGAATGCATTTGAATGAACGTGGTAAAATTGAAAATAAACGTAATAGAAATCAGAGCAACAAGTTCCTAACTTTATACTTTGTAAGGATACGATTAATGTTTTGAGTATACATTAGAAAATATGATTCGAGGCGAGTTTGAGAAGATACGCTATCTACAAAATCGGTTAAAACAAGTATTTACGAAATTTGACAATGTGTTTAAGTAGTTTGTGGTCCACTTAAGGCGAACCTATTTGCGACCACTATGCTATATATAAAAGCAGAGTAAATATGTAAAAGATTTTAACTAAAAATTATGTTGAAAATGAGAACAAGATTTGAAGCAGAAATTCAAAACTCTTCTATACGCGTACCCTGGACGTTCAAATCAACAGGAGTGTCACTCGTCTCAGAAAGTAGTAAATGTTTCAGTAATTAAACTCACACCAGTGATTTAATGAAAAGAAACTCAGCAGTTGATAGGTGTTTACAAAATCACCAACTCATTAATCTTAATTACATTAAAATTTCAATAATCTTTTAAACTTCGTAATTTCTTGGTTCTTCGTATTTATACACAAACCTTTTGGAATTTCACTTCTATTTAGCTTGAAAGAAGTAATGAACGCATTTAAACCACGAAATGTTTAATATCACTAAAAATAGATAAATCGCAAAAATCGAAGGAGCTCAACCAGATGCGTCTGTCTCGTTAGATGACGTAAACAAATCCACAATGAAATAAACATTTAGATTTTGACATTTATGGAATGTCTTAAAGAAGGGAAATTTGATTTGATTTGATTTACTTGGTTAAAACACTAAAAATTATATGACGTATGGGAGAGAAGATTATTTATTTATTTATTTATTTATTTTACGTCAAAAGCAGTTAAAACTGTGTGTGACGTGCTAAGGGGAAGTGAATTCGGTGCACGTTTTCAAAATTATGTGATCCCTACACTACTTGAATTGCCCTATGCTACTTGAATTTCGAATACAGAAAAAAATAAACGTTTTTTGCAAAGATTGGAAAAAAATATAATATAACCCGCTCCGATGTAATAAAATCTATTTTCAAGGATAAATGAGCAATGAATTTTGGCTCTTATCTATCATGTCTTTCGTAAAGGAATAACAATTCCTGCCGCGACAAAATGGAAACGATAATTTGAATAATTATATACGTTTTTAAAACTACAGACGAAGGGAAGATGTTAAATTTGTTCATTATGACACCAGACCTATCTCCAATGAGCAAATCAAACATCAATGTAAGAACAGTAGGGTGCGAGAGAGGTGAAAGAATTCGAAGCGGAGAAGCAAAGGGAGAAATGGGAGTGAAGAGAGTGGAGGTACCACACTTTCGCACCCGAGTGCGCTGTGTCGTCGCTAAAAACGAAACATGAGGCCAAAGGCATGGGTCGTGATCAATGGGCGAGGGCCAGGGATGAAGCACGCAGGGGGGGTGGAGGATGGGCTAGGAGGGAAGGAAGTGCATAGGCGAGGGTCGTTGCACGAGGAGCGAGGGGCCAGACGAGTGACTAGAGGCTAGGTATGTGAAGATAAGTGCGTAGGCGGGGGGGGGGGGGGGGCGGGCGGGGGTTGGGGCAGGGGTGATGGTTAAAGCGTCTGGTGGCGTGGCGTGTGTGGCGAGGGGCGAGGCGGGCGGAGCGAATCGAGTGGCTAAAGGCGGGGGCGTAGGGGGGGGGGCGCCAGGGGCGGGCCGGGGGGGGGGGGCATGTGGGGGGGCGTGGAGGCGTCTGGGGTGAGGGGCGAGGGGCGAGGGCGAGTAGCAAGGAGCGAGGGGCCGGGGCGCAGCCGAGTGAAAACCGCAGTGAGGCGGCAGGAGAGCGATAACAAACCGCTGCCGACCTCCCACCCACCTCCCCCGCCCCACCTTTCTTCTCTCCGTCCGCCGGCTCATACTGCCTCCCGCACTCACCCGCTGCTCGCCTCCCGTTTCCACCTCCTGTTCCTTGCCACCTGGATTCCAGTATCTCCACTTGCCGTGCCACATATCCCGCCCCCATTATCGGCTCTTCTCTTGCCGTCTCCCCACATCACGTCTCCTTACTTGCTGTCTCCTATTCTCACGACATATTTCTGATCGCCGCTTTCCTGCGTCTTGAATCACAATTACCGCTTTCATCCTGCTTGTTCTTTCCCTTTACATTAATATGCTTCCTGGCTATCCATAAAAAAGTGTTCGTGTGTCTCCTAATGTCCCTTCATCACTTAAAACCACTTCTCTGCGCACTTGGCCCTTCTCTTCGCCCCGCCCTTCGCCATGACCCCCCAACGCCCGCGCCCCGCATCCCCAGCCGTTGGGAGAATCCAGCCAACTCCCCATAGCCGTGAGCGGTGTCCATGAAACTGTCTATGGCCACAGGATTTGCCACATATGCGACACTGACGTTACATGCAAGTCCACAGACAACCAATACGAGGTTCCACCAATATAGTAGGCCTATTAGAGCGTTTTGGATGAAAAATGATAACCATCCGGTGAAGATCACTATATTTTTCTGAGAAGTTAAAAGGATTTTCTTCTCACTTGGTCAGATAAAATTTTCCATTTCATAGATTTTCCAAGAGATAATTCAATTGGATGAGTGTTCGATTCTACCATGCGCAGATTATACTTTTACTTTATTCATCGAAAAGTTTTTATTATATTTTGATGAATAATAAATAAACAATAAATAAAATGGTGTATATCAATTATTTTATTATTATTATTATTATTATTATTATTATTATTATTATTTCTCTGCTTCACGACTAAAGATGTAATGGGTCGGTTGATTATAGTCTACTCCAGGTAGCAACCAGGTAGCTTTCTAAGGAGCAGATCTAGAGTCTATCGGTGCCTCTACACTACTTTCCTCAAAATGTGAGTTGTCCGCAATATGGCAATGACTTGCACTTACCAATCTTTTGAATGACCTGAGAGTTTAGCCAACTTCGTACACAAATTTTGCGGAATTTTGCGGAATTTTGATTACCATCGGAATGACCTGCGCTTTTACGCATTGGGCTGATCTCGTTTTCCAAACTCTTATATTTAAGACTTTTCTCTGCGTCTTTGGTTACGACGTTTTTATCGCACGGCACACAAATATTTCAATATCAATATATCAAGAACACTTCTCCAAATACCGGATAACAATACTCTGTTTGTTTGCCGTAGTCATGCAATCGATTTTAATTTCTGTACAAAATTAATTTCGTACGGCGGCGATGGTGTAGCGGTTAGCGTATCGGACTGCTATACCCAAGTATGCGGGTTCAAACCCGATCGAAGCCGTGGATTTTTAAGGGCGAAAAAATCCTTCGTACGGCTTCCTTCGGAGGGGAAGTAAAGCCGGCTGTCCCATGTTAGTACATTTACTGCATGTAAAAGATCCTCAAGCCTAAATGACGCCTCTGAACTAAATTCAAGTCGCCTGTTCCGTCGTTAATACCTTATTTCTCCCATGATTGGTGAAAGGAGTGTAACGAAATTTGCGTGGTCAGACGGAAGAGCAGGCCTCGTGGCCTGAGTCTCGCCACGTAAAATAAGGCAAATTCAATTCAATTCAATTTCTGTACACCCTGCAACAGACGTCACCGGTTTTGGTGAGTATTCGTATCACTTGGAGCTGTCGTGTCTTCTCAAGTTTTCGAACTTTGTAGAATTGGACACGCCGAGACAAAATTATCAATGGATTCTGCTTGTTCCAGGCAAATGCGGCATTTGTCATCTTGGAAAATTTTGAGACCCGCTTTATCATTATGTCGTGTTCTCAATACCCGATCTTGGGCTGCTGTTACAAATGCTTCTGATTCTGGCTTCATGTTTAAGCCACATAAATGATAGATGACATTTAAGCCACATAAATGATTGATCTTTACTGATCTGCACCTTGTCCATTCTTTTTAGATATTCTCCATGGAGTGGGTTGTCCCTCCACGATTTCTTTAACATCAAATTACCTCCTTTAAATCATCTCAAGTCAATCTCTGATGATGTCTTTTAGCTACTGTCGACTCAGGGACCCGGGACTAACATGTGTGGGATGAACAGACTCACAAGGTGACATCTCCGTTTCTCGATAGTTCTGGGGCATTGGTAGCAGAAGATACGTTAAGTTTCTTTCAATTTCTTGTTCTATTTTCTTCTTCTTCTTCTTCTTCTTCTTCTTCTTCTTCTTCTTCTTATTATTATTATTATTATTATTATTATTATTATTATTATTATTATTTCTGTACTTTTCTCAGTAAGCATTGAGAACCATTCATCTATTCATACGACTTAGGCTCTAGCAAATGCAACTGGTAATGACAGATCTGAGGAAAGACGGAGAAGAAATTCATCTTTGTCCGTCCTTCAATTTAAAAATTTTCGCACAATATGGCAAGTCTTTAGGATTAAAGCTTTTTGTATGGTTATGCAGATTCCTTTTGATAATCCTATTTTTGTAAGACCTGAAGCAAATCGGTCTGTCACCACTCCTGTGGCTGAGATGATTATTGGCACTATTATTATTATTATTATTATTATTATTATTATTATTATTATTATTATTATTATTATTATTATTATTATTATTATTATTATTAATATTATTTATCACTTCAATCAACAAAATACATTATTAAAAGATTGATAATGATCCAAAAGATCAATGACCTAATTTCAACGTTCTTCACAAACCTTTACCTCACAAACCGTTTCCCTTTTTAGCGTGCTTTCAACAGATGTTACAACTAATTCGTTAATACATTATAATTATAAGAATTGTTCATGAATAAGTGTCACTTTATAATTTCCGCAGAAAAATTAAAACTCTACCTCTAAATATGTGACCTCTAAATATCTATAAACTTAACATTTAATTTTGAATGATCCACTTCAAATATAAGACGTAACTTTTTGAATCACACTACTACACTCATTACATTAGCAGATGAAAAATAACAAACCCCCGGCCTATAAACAAAACGGATAAATCAGAATTTTCCTAAACGCAAAGAGCGAGGAAATTGCTGGGTAGGCAACCGGCGATACGCGTAAGATGAGGCTGTTACTTCTTTTTCCTTGTATACCCAACCCACGACCCAACCCAGTGCGACCCAACGCAGGAGACTAGTGCGATGAGGCGATTATTCAACCACATTTGCGCCATCTTCTCTGTTCGTTTCTTTCCGATGGCACTGCTGCCTAATTCCGATCTTGGCTTACCACCTGCGCATTCGCTAAGTCCTCTCGTTTCAAGGCTAGGCATGGAGGTGGCGGCGGGTTGGGAAAAGAAGCTGTTCGCGGCCGGTTCCTTTAAACGCTGAGTTGCTAAGGAATCTGCCTAAATTCACATATGGAAATCGCAGCAATCAGTGACCGGCTGAGATAGCTCAGAAGCAGCAATGCCAATGTTTGTGCAGTGTCTGTGCACTTTTGTTAGTTATTACTTTGCATATCGATAAAAAATTGGAAATTGCATTTCATGGACATCAATATTCTGCATCAATTACCTAACTTATTCCATTAGAGCAAACAAACCCGAGCGCGCACTATCCTGGCACACGTTAGCCCTGAAGAAGGTCACGATAAAATGGAGGCATCAAAGCCTTCGACGCGGCGTCACCAGGGCAAAAATCATTAACAAGCTTCTAAGTTATTAAAATCCACGAAAATAACACCACATTAAAATTCAGCGCAGGAAGTACTTGCAACGTCTGATATAAAACTTCCTGACGGATATCAACGAAACAACATTATTCTATATAAAATAATGGTCGTTTCAAATTCAAAATAATGGTCGTTTCAAACTATGCATGCTATATTCGGCAGCCATTCTACATATATAAATACATATCTCATTTTATAGGTTACACAATAAATGAAATATCAAATTGTTCATAAAATTCTAAATGTTTAATTAAAACTAAAAACCAGAAGTGTTAATTACTTACTTTCTTGTTTTACTTCGTAAGAAGATAAAGAATTGCAATCGTGCGCCACATATCAGGTAGGGTTTTTGGCAGGAAACGAGAATTCCTCTATCATGCAGTTTAGTCAGAATCCGTGTTTCTTCCGTCCTTGAACACGAAAAATCGACCGATGACAAAACGTCAGTCCGTCAACCCGAGTATCTAAACCCTTCTGGCGATTTTCTCCAAACTTGATATTCCCCCATCGATCTAAATAACCTCAAGTTCCTGCGAGTTTGAAACGGATATTTTGATTTTTGGTGGTACTTTACATGAAGCCTCTGATTTTTTATATGGAGCCTCTGTCTGATGCGACAGAAACATTCTTATATGTCGAGCCGTGGTAACAAAAAAGTGAATAAATCTTGTTCGTCTATGTAAGAAATTACTTCTTCTAACACATTGTCAACTCAAAATCCATGTTTTGTGTGTCCATGATACTAAAAATCACTGGTCCCGTTTTGTGTTAATTCTGTATTTTGGAAAATTGCAAAAAAATAACTTTGCAAAACTGCAATATTGATGATGTTTTTCTTAAATAAAATCTATTCTAAAACATTAGATATTTCAAGGACGCACATTTTTTGCAAATACGAGTAGTTTCGGATAATTTCTGCTCGTAGTTCGGATAATTGATAATTTTCTTTTTATTCTCAAGAATAGTTCCACGCTTTTCCCTCATTTTTTCACAAATATGGCGGAGGACTCTGAAAATGGGGAAGGTCTAATTTTCTTCCTGCTCTCTGAATTATGGAAAATTGAAAAATGTCAAAAATAATAAAGAAAGTATGTGACGTTATAGCACTACTAATTTAAATTTTTGATGTTGGCTCCTCTTACATCCTATCGTAGACTTTCAGGATCTTAACTATGCAACCAATGTAAACCCTAACCATAATTACTCGTGTGAACGTTTTGAATCCTCTACTGCGCTTGAGCAAGTTATTACATATTCATCACGTAGTTGCATGCATTGTTTGACATTAGCTGAATGTTGACAAAGTGCTTGGCATGAAGTCGACAGCTGGGCGTGTTGACAGTTGACGAATGAAGTAATGCGCGGAAACTGAGAAGGGAATGGTACATTTGAGTAAGGGTAATGATGGAAGTTGTTTGATGCCACAGTAAATTGTCTTAAGCGGTTTGAAAAAAATTGGCCGCACATTAAGTAGCCGCTTAATTAAGACAATGAGGTTGCGAGAAGGTAGATCAGATTTAATTGAGCTAATTGGTATGTAATAAAGTATGTTTCTCATTAAATCCTTTAATTACTAAACACTTAACTAGTGGTACAAAACGTAACCTCTCGCATTATTTCTCAAGTTACCATTTTCGAAAATTGAGAGTTCATCCAAAATTAGACCTGCGCCATCCTTTTAAGTGCCTCTCCTTTAAACCGTGAAGAAAGAACGAACAAAAATTTGGAGTATTTTTTTTTTTAGAAAAGGTGTCTATAAATTGCATTCATTTGCAAACACTATCTCGAAAATGTTCTATTAAAATATCTACCTAAAATTTTTGTAGTTTTGAAATGTTGTTATTTTCGAAAATACAGTTTTCCGGAAATAAAACTAGAACCGCTTTTGAGCGCCCTTTTATACATGCAAAGAGAACCTTTAAAGAAGAATTTGAAACTGTTTTTGAGAAAAAAAAAAAAAATTATATTTCCGAAAAAATTGTTTTAAATATTGTAGTTCTAGGAAGACCCAAAAAAGTTTGAACCTTTTCAATTTTCAAAAATGCATATATTTCAATAAAAATCAGAAGTGTATAATTCTTTTAAGTGGCCTATACACTATCCGAGGACAATGTTAAAACAAAAAAATTGGAGCCATTTTTTAGAAAAAATTGAAAATGTTGTGGGAGCTTCATATAAAGTACCCTTTCTGCATTCGGCGGTTCAATTGACATTTAATCTAAATCGTTTTTCAACAATGCTGCAGATTCAGAACGGTATGCCAAGAAGACTTCATGAAGGAATTCAAATATGCTTAACTTTTGTTTTGAATATGTAATTTAGTCACAATCATTTGACAATTTTCTAGTCGGCATTAGGCTACAAAAAGTCACCTATTCTAGAGTACAGATGTTCTTTCAATACTTTGCAAGTATTGAGTTTCCTAACATATTTACCACAGGTTTACACTTGTTCTTCGTATGTTATAAGATATCCCGCCAATGTTCCTCCATATATTCCCTCACATGATGCCTCACAGTTCTTATAGAATTTATGCTCAAATAGAAATACCTGTAAAAAACAGTTATAATACAACAATGTTTATAACGATGATCTTGATAAATAGGAAATATTTCCCTTACATTTTCATAAACATGTTCAACAGTATGTCATATGGAATTATTGATATTAATATTCCAAAATTAATTAGGTGGGAATCACTCAATGCTTGCTCCTACTTAATGCAACGAACACGCCGATCGCTTCATCTCCAACAAACGACGTCCTTCACTTAATCACAGCCAAGCAACCAGTTAAGGGAAGCTGAATAATCCACGGATGTTTAATGAATGTTCCGTTTAAGTGCCAAAGAACTGCACCAAACGTAGCAACTTCACTTTTCTGCTCAAACTTTCCTGTCGATAATTCCTTTCTCAGGAACACAATAATACACCCATACGCTTCTGTTCTCCCTGAATGGGTGAAGGCGCGTGGATCTGAAAAGGATCAATATTCAGTCTGCGTTAATGAAGACTAGGAGTACGGGGCAATTATTTCCGTTAAAGGGGTGTGCAGCTGTGTCATGTAAAGGTGCCTCTTCATTAGTTATAGTATGTCAGAGAAGAAGCGTTTCATAGTAGTTAGTGAGATACAAGAATTACATGTATTGAAATTTCTGAATGGTACACATTACATTAAATTGAAAGGTAGAAAAAGCGTCTATTCTTTTTATCAAGAGTATAAAATATTCGAACATGAAATACATACATATTAAATACACTATACATAAACTATGAGTAACAGGAGAGAAAGTATTTAGGTTGACAGCGTTGTGAATACACCGATGTTATTAATTAGCTAGTACGCGTGACGTGACAGGAGCCATCCTTTCAGAGGCGTTTACAAGGCGACATCCTCTTTTTGTCTTACCAAAATTGCGAGTAGAGAGAAGCCTTCGACCCAAGCTCCTCCACTCTCTTTCTCTACGTTAAGCACATTGGGGGAGCAAATATTTAGAGGTGCGCAAAACTTGAATCGGGCAAGTTCTGCAGTGACTGGAATCCCTTAAATCACGTATCTTCGAAATGCAACTACGTAACATGAAAAATATGTTTAAAATATTTGTAATTAAAATATATCCGAAAATGTGAAAAAACGTTTAACCAAGATTAGGTTTTGGAGTACTCCGATAAATGTTTTCATTTAAATATATCAATTAAAATATTCTGGGCGTTGTAAAGTGTAAAAATATGTAAAATATTTACTCACGATTCAAACACTACATCAAATGTAAAAGACCTAGAAAGACTACAAAAGAGCTCTAATGAGGATACAATTGAACACTATCATGCTAGACTTATAATAATTGGAACAAGGAAACTACAGCAACGGTTGCAGTTTTCGAATGGTGCATATACCTGTCACGCGCGATACGATCATTCCAATGTTCCATCGCATCAAGAGTTTTCTAGAAGAGATCGAGAGCGCCAACTTAAAGCGCATCGCTAAAAAAGTCAGAAAGAATGTCCACTGCTTGGGTGTGAACTATATTTTGTTTTCTCGACTACACTTCGCATATTGTAATCGTTCTCCGCAAAATGGTGATTTTTTTTAGAGAAAAGCTCTTATTGCCGGGTCATGGTAGTAATGTCAATAAATCATGTCTCTTTATTAAGAAAGGTTCTTCCTCCATCACACTATGTACTCATAATCCATGTTTTATGGGTCACGGGAATATCTATCACGTTATTTCTGCTGAAAGTAATGCAATTTGTAAAAAAAATATTCAAAAAACACTCGAAATTTATTATTTTTCGGATAAAACAATGGTTGCTTGAAAGAATAGCGCAGGTCTCATTTCCGTTAAACTCTCTGAATTTTAAAAATTGAGTGTTGAAAATAATGTGAGGGAGAGAAGTTTTAAACGTCGATTCAAGTGAATAGGACAGAGCGACAGCGTGGTGTAGCGGTAATGCGCACGGCGAGGTAATTCGATGGACGCGAGTTCAAGTCTTGGAGTGGAAATAAATGGATGGTTGGAAGCATCTTTGCAGCAGATTTATGTAGTAGTATAATATTTTGGCGACGTTACAGAAATGCGAGAAAGTGTGTGATGTTATAGAAAGTTAAAAAAGAGGGAAACTCTGTGTGACGTACTAAGGGAAGAAATGCATTCTGTGCACGTTTTCATAAATTCTGAGAACCCTACCCTAACCCACATGTAGAATATCACATGTGGAAACGAACGGCACACAATAGAAATATCACACGGAAACGAGAGTTTTTGGCAAGAATTGAAGAAAAATTCTCTGTCGTGTAATAAAAACAATTTTTAAAGGAAAATCATATATAAAGGCTTTGACTATTATTGTGCACTTTGTGAAGGAATCGAGAACGTGGAGAACGATGTGAATTAGTATATTTCCCACTGAACTATAGATAAGATGCACAGAGTATGGTTATATTTATGACCAAAACCAGAAATAGAGACCATCTCAGACAGTGGTTGTGTTAGACGTTGGTATGAAGCTAGTGTCGCACATCCGCCACCGACGGTTCTCGACCCCTTGCTCCTGCCGGCCACAGTCACTGCAGAATCAGTCAGCGACAAGGCTGGCTCTCAGCTCACTCAGCCAGTCTCACCTGGGGAGAAGCGCGACAAGATACAAGCGGATTATGTTGCATGAGAGACGTCGGTGGCGTCAGCCGCAGAGCACATAGTGAAGCCCGTCGTGCCATATCAGAGTAGCCAAGGGGCCCCAAAACGCGCTAGTTGAGCGGCGGAGGGGCGAAAGAGACAGAAGGGCGCCACGCACTACCCCCGTCACCCCCTTCCCCTCCCGGTTCGGCGCCGCCGCGCCGCACCGCGCGCCAAGTCCCAGATTACGTGAAACGCCACTCGCCGGCGGCAGCGGAGCGACGGCTTCGAGGGCGGGGAGGTGGAGACGGCGACGTGAGGGTCGTGCCCCCAAACAAGTGCCGATCGACGCAGCCGCCGCCGCCACCACCGCCTCCGCCAACCTCCCCCTCCCGTCAAGCGCAAAAGCCTTCTCGCCTTGAGGCCCCGACAGCGCCGCCGATTCTTTCATTAATCACCTCTAGACGGATCACCGACCGAAAGCCCGGGTTTGCCACCCCCGCTCCGCCCCAGTCCTCGCCGCTCGGGTCCTCGTACTCGCCGGCCCCTTGGCGGGAAATTAATGTTGAAGAAATTCACAGCCACAATCGTCCGTCGCTTCAAAAGCTGCGCGGCGTCTGGGCGCATGGCGATGCGGGCGGCCGCCACCGGGCAGAGGAGGCGGGTCGGTGGAGGCGGGTCGGAGGAGGCGGGTCGGAGGAGGCGGGTCGGAGGAGGCGGGTCGGGGGGGCGGGGAGGCGGGCGGGGAGGCGGGCGGAGGAGGCGGGTCGGAGGAGGCGGGTCGGAGGAGGCGGGTCGGAGGAGGCGGGTCGGAGGAGGCGGGTCGGAGGAGGCGGGTCGGAGGAGGCGGGTCGGAGGAGGCAGGTCGGAGGAGGCGGGTCGGAGGAGGCGGGTCGGAGGAGGCGGGTCGGAGGCGGGTCGGAGGAGGCGGGTCGGAGGAGGCGGGTCGGAGGAGGCGGGTCGGAGGAGGCGGGTCGGAGGAGGGGGGTCGGAGGAGGCGGGTCGGAGGAGGCGGGTCGGAGGAGGCGGGTCGGAGGAGGCGGGTCGGAGGAGGCGGGTCGGAGGAGGCGGGTCGGAGGGGGCGGGTCGGAGGGGGCGGGTCGGAGGAGGCGGGTCGGATGAGGCGGGTCGGAGGAGGCGGGTCGGAGGGGGCGGGTCGGAGGAGGCGGGTCGGAGGAGGCGGGTCGGAGGAGGCGGGTCGGAGGAGGCGGGTCGGAGGAGGCGGGTCGGAGGAGGCGGGTCGGAGGAGGCGGGTCGGAGGAGGCGGGTCGGAGGAGGCGGGTCGGAGGAGGCGGGTCGGAGGGGGCGGGTCGGAGGGGCGGGTCGGAGGGGCGGGTCGGAGGGGGCGGTCGGAGGGGCGGGTCGGAGGGCGGGTCGGAGGGGCGGGTCGGAGGGGCGGGTCGGAGGGGCGGGTCGGAGGGCGGGTCGGAGGGGCGGGTCGGAGGGCGGGTCGGAGGGCGGTAGCGGAGGAGGCAGGGGTCGGAGGGCGGGTCGGAGGGCGGGTCGGAAGGGAGGTCGGAAGGGGCGGGTCGGAGGGGTGCGGGTCGGAGGGAGCAAGAGCGAGGAAGCGGAGGCGGAGGAGGAAGGGCAGAGAGGGACGGAGAGGGGCCTACAGCTGCCCTTCCCGCCGCGTGCGGCGACTGTTGCGAGTGCAAAAACAGACGAAGGAAGAGGAAGCAAAGGCTCCGCGACGGCGCCCGCAACATTCATGCATGAAGGAAATCTTGCGTCTGCCATCGGATTCCAGGAGCCTCGCCGCTTTCAGCTTTCGATTTTGTCCAACAGGCGACTTTTCTACTAAATTTAAATTGCTTCTGCGAATGTGAAAGTACCAAGTAGAGAAGTTGAAGAGACCGGTGATCTCTGTAGAGATCCAAATAAGGAAGTAAAAAGAAATACTGACAAAACTGAAATTGGAATATGAGAGAAGAACGAAAAATAGGTGAAGAAAAGGTGGAGCAAATCCCAGATATAATCAAATGTACGTCGATTTATATATGCACACAATAATTCTCAGAACCTCTGGGCGAAAAATCTTATGATTTTTCTTCCAACATGTCATATAAAGCTTTCTGGATTATGTCAAACATTTTTATGAGATTAACTAAAAAACAGTGCAAAAGGAAAATAGTATTATGTTTTATAGAATGCGCGGCTAGGATATTATGTACAGTTGCATGAGTAAATCATTATTTCTGTTACAGATAGCGTAGGAAAAATGCATCCTATAAGTTTAGGTTCCTGCATCCGTCACACAAAAAAGAGAAAAGTGGGAAAGGATACATAATGTACACTCTCATGCTCTGATTGAAATGTTTGAAAGTATTCTTCTAAACTATCTAAACATATAAAACATATTGCACGTTAGGGTGAAATCAATGTAATTGAACACGTTCGTAATCTCCTCCACAGAAATGGAATGTGAGAGCAACGCCTATTGTGCTAACGTGTCACCCTACACAGGAAGGGCATTGCTGGGGAAAAGCATGAGAGGTTGATGTGCAAAAGCAAAAGAAAGGAATGAATGATTGAAAAAAAGGGTAAGAGAGGAAGTGTGTAATAAGACTAAATGCTATACTAAACCATTAGAGAATGAGAAGACAACGAATGAAAGAGATGGCAGATGGAGGCGAAAAAAACGGTGATTAGAGAGAAGTTGAGGGAATGAAGGCTAAATGGAAGCGAGGGAAAGAATAGGAGGATAAGAGAGTGAGAGATCGAGAAGGCTGTGGTTGGAAGATGCAGTACGATGAGCCGTTGGCCGCAGTTCATAAGGTTTTGCCTCAATTTCGAACAGTTCTAAACCAGCAACTATACAGAACAAAGAGCGAAAGCCACAAATGAGCTCCAGGGATATTTGAAAACTTTTTAAATATCTTTCTTCCATGGAAGTTTGCAGGAATTGAATATCAGATACTCTTACAGGCCATACTATAGGAGATGGAAATGTAAAGCATACGCATCCAAGGTACGGCAATTAAAAAGTAATAACGCTCCTGAGATAGAAGAAACTTCGAATATTCCTCGCGGTTGGCAACGACAATACTGCTCTTGATGCCAAGAATCTCCGCTCCGCCGCACTGCTCCCTTCTCAGCCGCCTCTCCCCGTCCCCGCCCACTCACCACGCCCCGTCCCGCCTCGCTCCGCCCCGCTCCGCCCAACCCCGCCACGCCACGCACCGCCATGCCCCGCCACGCTTTACATTGTGCCTTAATACGTATCCAAGGTACGGTTTCGTGTGGGTATTTGTCGCATACAAGCGATCTTTCAGGAATCCCCATAGAAAGAAATCGCACTAAGTAATTTATTTATTCAGTCAGAAACAGTAAAAAACTGTATGTGACGTATGGGGGGAAAATCATCTACTCACGCTTTCTTGAGTGAATCAGAATCCCTTCCTAACAATTGAACTTTTAACAGTTGAAAGATGAAAAAATAATAGTAATAATAAGTAAGATTAAGAAGATAAGTAAGAGAAAGATTAGGAGAGCGTGCAGACTACAAATATTTCATTATCCCTTCTCCATAAATGGCTTGTAAAAGCTCCTAAGAATACTTGAGCAGTGTGTGCGGTTACGGAGTTCTATTGAAAATGACCCTAATTACGCTCATTTGTCAACACAAAAATCCCATGTCACCGTTTACGTGAAAGTCGTCAGTCACCGCACCCTAACACAGACGCGCCTTTTACGACCGTTGACAGACTTTTTGCACTTTGTGATTTAGTGAGTCTTCAATCGGAACACTGATTACTCTGTACCAAGAGAGTGGTGAGATGATTTCCTGACCTGAAAGTAATCAAAACTACTTCATAATCTTATAAAGGTTCGTGCAGATTTTCTTCCAAATATTTTCTCTCTACCCTGAAAGCATTATTCACCGCCAGTCACAATTACAACTGAAGAAACGCGTAATACTTTAGTTTCTTCACGAGCAGGAACAAATAGTTAGTGCAGTAGAACGGTAGCACTCAGTTCGAAAGACTTTCCGCTTTTCACAACTTACACAAATCACGGCCACCTCCATTTCATCAAATAGTCGCCCAAGGGCAATGTTGTGTGGGCAAACGAACTCGCACGCCCCCATCCCGCCAAGGCCTCACTCTGACCCCGTCCCCACTCCCTTCGCCACGTTCCGCTGCAAATCACTTCCCCGCCTCTAGCTGTGCTGCCGCTCCCTTCAAGAGGACGCCGCCCTACCCAATATCGATTCCCAGCGTTCGTCGTCACCACCGAAACAACTTGCTTTTATTTGACGCGATTGAAGAATTAGGCCGCGACGACGGACACGGCGTTCAGAATGCCGATGAAGTGGCCCGGGGTAGGAGAACGTGATGCCTGACTCCCAGGAAGGAAGGGGCGGGGTCGAGGGTGCAGGGGGGGACGAGGAGGGGGACGAGGAGGGGGACGAGGGGCGGTGACGAGGGGCGGTGACGAGTGGCGGGGACGAGGGGCGGGACGAGGGGCGGGACGAGGGGCGGGACGAGGGGCTGGACGAGGGGCGGGGACGAGGAGCGGGGACGAGGGGCGGGGACGAGGGGCGGGGACGAAAGGCGGGGATGAGGCAGCGGAGTTGCGGTGCTCGCCTTTTCCCGCACCCACCAACACGAGGCTTGGGCAACCGCTCTTTCAAGTCACGGCGAGGCGGCTTCGCTCTTGCTTGGAGGTCCTCAGCGAAATAGAGCACGACCATTGACGAAGCATACGCCGGAGTGCGGAGAGGGGCTCACCCCTCCTCCAGTATCGCCGCCATTGTCATCATGAATATTAACAACTACCTGTCGGGGCCTCCATAGACCTGGGCTTCATAAGACAGAAAGATGAACGCGTAGAATTCATGATTCGTGAAGGGGATACAGAACGCGCGGTGTTGGGCTAAGCCAATAGTTGTTGCTTTTCCCTCTAATCCACTTCTTTTTCTTGTTTTATTTAGCTTCTTCCTATTCTCGTTCAAATTCCTCTGTCGTCTCATTCATGTTGCTTTTGTCATCTTTTCTTCTTTTTTATATTATCCCTCACAGTATATTTCTTTTCCCTCCTTCTCTGTTTCCGGCTAATATTGGCAAATGTCGAGGTGGTTGCAATACGAAAGCGTGTAACACACAAACATCAAGCGGACAGCCTAATAAAGCAATTGCCAGGCGCCAGCGATACGCTGTGCTGAGCTAATATTATTATCCGACTAGCTACTGGGGCCCAGCTCTACCGGGGCTTTATAACCGCGAAATAAGATTGTACATCATTTATAACTCTTTATGTAAATACAGAGCGAGCTCCGTCAAGAGTTCTGTCTTTCTCTATCTCATCTTTATTTATCTTTCCTTTTCTTCTGTTCTCCTTCTTCTTACTCTTTTTGTTTCTTTCCTCCTCCTCCTTATTTTTGTTCACTTTCGTATTCTATTTACTTACTCTCTTCCTCTTCATCATCTTTCCTCCTGTTCTCTTATGTGTTCTTGCTAATGTAAACGTGGCATAACAATTGAATGGGTTGTTGTAACACTGAAGCGTGTATTGCGTGAGCGTCAAGCTCACTCGTGTACTTCTTCTGAGATGTCGGAAATCACAAATCTGTGGTATGACGAGCTGCCTCTTGCAAGTTAAGGTACAGTTATGTCTTAGTTCTCGAATTGATCTCAGAAAACAACGTAAACGAGAGTCAGAACAATAGGTTTGCTTAGTTCTCCAGGTCGATACTGCGTTCGATATAGCTACCTACCATCCGAGTTCGAGTTCCTGTGAAGTTGCTCCCTCTCTACTGGCTACGCTATCTGTGCTGCTCGCGTCTTTCCTCACGGCCAGGGCCCCGTGGCCCGTCTCTGCTCTTCGCTGGGGCTCACACGTTCAGCCCCGCCCCTTCACCCCGGAGAGCGCACATCACCACCGGCGGTTGCGAGAAACAAATTAAGCCCCTCGGTTACAGAAAGGAAGAGCTTCAGTTTTTCAATTTAGCGGTTTGGGTGGCCACGCCCGCCCCGCGCCCGCTCTCGCGCCCGCTCCCGCGCCGCGGGGCCTCCCGGAATACCAATAACAGCTCGGCGCCGCATATTGACGCACGGTCTGTATTCCCTGCATACGTCACGCGTCGCTCCCGTTCCCGGCCCCCCCCCGCCGCGCCCGCGCCCTCGCCCCGCCCCGCCCCAGCTTCTTCGCCTCCCCCCCCCCGCGCCCTCGCCCTCGCCTCCCCTGCCCGCCCCGCCCCGAGCCACGTGGCTCCAGCCACGTCCCTGCTCGCGTCTTCGCCCTCTCCCCTCCCCGCGCAACCCCACACGCCTTCTTCACATGGCAGAGAGCGCGATAGTTTCCACGCCGTTCTCCGACTCTGACTCTCGCACATCATCTCCGAACCTCAGATCAACTTGGGTTCAATCCTCAACATTCACCTGTTCCCGGCGTCGATGTACTGTCCCCGTAAATTGATGATCCCTGATCGCTTACCCCGACCCGACAGCCTTTGCAGGGCAACACAATTCCATCCCTTCACCATCGTGTGGCACTCGTCGGCACATCCGCTTCGGCCTGGCACCGCCTTCCAACTTCCTGGAAGCGCGATCTCGCGTACTACCCTTCCTCAGCGCCGTGTCCCCCCCCACTTCCTGGCCGGCGGGAGCTGTGGCTTTGGCGACACGCAACCAAAGACAGGTGGCTGCCGGCCGCAGGGGCCTACAGGCCCTCGTTACACTAAATCTAGGAACACTAGTATCACTGGGACCTGCCTCTCGCCTTGCTCACACGCCTTGCTTCTAATAATTTTTCAGTGCATCACTTTGGCTCTCCAAGCGCACTTTCGTAGGGCGTTTTCTCAATTCATCTTTACAGGTGATTCATAAAAAACTGACTGGGAGCGGTAGCTCAGTGCATCAACTGATGTCACTGCAGCGCCTCTGACCGGGAGGTCCTAGGTTCGAGTCCTGACGGCGGTAGGATTTTCGACATTAGCGTTTCAGGTAGGTCGAATTCAGTCGCTGTCTAGAGGAGAATTCTTGACTCAGGCTGCTCTGATCGGTAGTTTTCCGTGATTTCTCCGATCAACACCAGGCGAATGCCGGAGCAGTACCCTAACAAACGGGCCACGGACGGCGCGCGATCTGTCCTTCCACTTCCTTGTCCTATCCCCTCCCCTTACACACACACTTACACTAACATGCACTAAACTACCACATATTCCGGGAGACCGGTCGGGAGCTTAGAGCTTGTCGCAGCTGGGGCGGTGCTCCGCAGGAGGGAGAGTCCTGGTTAAGGGGAAACCCCACTAGCCGACGGTAGGACGGCGCCGGATCTCGCCATCTACCGGAGGAAGATCACCGCCATCGCCCGAGAGAAGAACATGCACTACCCTAACGGGACTAATTACCAAAGCAGTTGACGCGCCCGGAAACACGAAAAAATCAATCAATCAATCATAAAAACTGCACAAAAGAAGACGGTCGTTGCTTGTGAATTCTCTGGGTCCTTGTTCCCCGCAGTCGTGTTCGACAGGTGAAGGTGCCCGCGGTGTGTGCGGCTGTGGGGTGGGACATGAGTCGCCGACCATCGTGAATAAGGCTTGAGTATAACGTTACGTCATCATGGTACGTGGAGCGGCTGTGTTGAGGGTTGGACTGTGAGCAGGTCCGGCTGCATTGCGGTTTAACCGCATTTGCGAGCACTAGTGCATTGCTAGCCGTTACTTCTCTGTATTGTGCCCCTTGCTCTTATACTTTGGTTTATTTAAAGTGGCGTCTCATGGTCAGGAGCTGGAAGGAAGGGGGTATTGTCATTGAATTGGTAGCTTGAATTAAAAAAATAAATCGTAGTGATGCTCCCGATTGGATGTCAGTGTTCCCCTCTTCGTCCAGATCGTGACCCTGAGATGCCACGTTAAATAAATCGGAGTATATGTACTATACATTGCTAGAATATAAGCATATATTATCGATGGTTGCTTTTGGGTTTCCTGTGATTTAAATTTGCCTACGGCGGGTAATCGGGGTGCCCCACTGTCAGAATATATCAACTCTTGTAGTTCATAGTTTATTGGGTGTTAGGAAAACGCACCGACCTGAACTGCGAACACCAGTCCAGTGCGAGAAGGAAAGCAATCTTCTTCCATGAACGCTGATGAAAGAGGCCGAGGGTTGCCGCTAGATACTATAAGAAAACTCATCTTTTCTCCGGTGAGGTCAGCATACTAATTGCACTTGAGTCATTCGGGAGGTCAATATTTCAGGCTGGGACGGGAAACGGCAGAACGTTTGTCTATAAACGTTGCAGTAGAGGCCATCAAAAACAATAAAGTGTAACTGAACTAAGTTTCTGTGCTAAATTTCCTAAATTTCATACTGCTTCTTAAGTCATTTCACAAATCAATCCAGGGTAGACTTTTCGGTGATTACGGAGATAAAGAAAGGGTAAAATTTTCTTTTCTATTGTTATTTGTCTGTAAGAAATTTTGTACAAAATTCCTCAAATTAGACAACTTTCCTATAATTTCTCACAGCTCGGAACGCAGCAATCAGGGTTCATTTGTTTTAATTGTGTTCTCTTTATTCATTATTCGTTTTGTTGCAAATGTAGTTACGATATATTATTAAACAATGTAAAGTTCATATTCTTTGCTGCAGTATAATACAATATTATCATTGCTGAAGGCCTTTTCATATAAGCGAACAGACATATATTAGCAAGACATTTGAAAAATAGTGCAAGAAAGTAAAAATTGTATGAAAATCTTAACGAACATTATTTTTATTATTAATAGGAGTATCGCATCAACTGCACATGTAAAAAATCATGAATAACTGCTAAGAAATCCACCAAAAAAAGCATCACGTTGTATTTTCTAACACTGTATCGTGCTGTTTGTGTGGACGTGTTTTGACACAACTCCCCGCGTTGAGTGTTCGACCGTTGATGTAGATATTCTAATATTTAGTTTTACAATTATGTTTTCCTTTAAGAGAAGTATTACCTAGTCTTAAAGTTATAATTACTGAAGAGAGTGTGTTAGATTGTATATCATCGGACCTTAAACATAGATCTCAAAGAGTAGAAATACTGTAATGGCAATAAAGAATATTCTTTTCTCATCTTCCAATTCTTTGTCAATTGAGCATCTGGACCGGCACGGTTCGATCTTAGGACCTATACTCTTTCTTTTATACCTAAACGATATTTTCTCGTCCATTTGAAATGAAATAATCGTACTATTTTCTGATGACATACATGTTCTTTGTAAAACAATAAATAGTACGATTTCAGAAATTTCAAATTGCTCTCACGATAATGAATTAACAGTGGACGAAGAATATACGCTTTCAATTCAGTTTTGCTGAATTCAGTTGCTGTCTGTAGGAGAATTCTAGCAGTCGAGTGCTCTGATCGGTAGTTTTCCGTGGTTTCTCTGATCATCACCAGGCGAATGCCGGAGCAGTACTCTAACAAACGGGCCACGGATCACGCGCGATCTGTCCGTCCTGTTCCTTGTCCCATCCTCTCCCCTTACACACACACACACACACACACACACACACACACACACACTCTAACATGCACTACACTTTCACATAACCGCGAGACTGGTTGGGAGCTTAGAGCTTGTCCCAGCTGGGCTAGTGCCCCGCTGGTGGGAGAGTCCTGGTTAGGGGAAAACCCCACTAGCGGACGGTAGGTCGGCGCCGGATCTCGCCATCCAGCGGGGGAAGATCACCGCTATCTCCCGAGGAAAGTATGCATTACACTAACGGGACTAATGACCAAAGTAGCTGACGCGCCCGGAAACACGAACAAATCAATCAATCAATCAATCAATCAATCAAAAAAGTAACAAGTGGCATATCCATATAAAAGAATTGAACTCAAAAGTTCATTATGTTATGCATTCAGAATTCATTCAAATTTAGTGAACCTTCCTGCATCTCGTAGCTTGTAGTTTGCAAATGTACATTCCTTCCAGACACACAGGATAGTATTCTGGGGAAGCTAATCGTATAGTATGCAGTCATTTAGATTGTAGAAAAAAATATACGAATAATAAGCGAATGCCAGCCCGTGATTCCTGGAAGAATTTCTTGATTGAGCTTGAAAACAATGGTAAATTGTCTTGACTATTTATTTAGGGATGAGTGAATTTTCAGAAAAATTACCTACTTCACGGTGAGAACATATTTTAATGCAATAGTTATATTTATAATTGTTCTACTCGCCGCAGAAAACACATTCATCAGGTGTGAGCATCAATAGCTGCGTCGGCCGCCCTCATTAGCCGAAATCCTAAACTAAGCTCCGTGGAGTTACGGAGGTAAGGGCATTCGAGATATTGCGAATTCCGGGTTGGGTGACCATCTGGAGCCCCCGGATGTAACGGAGCTCAAACCTTAACGAATAAAAGGCAAAGACTTACTTCGACTGACGATCACTGAATAGATTAAATTTATTCCAAAAGTTCGACGCCACAATTTGGTTACGTAAAAACGTTGTTACGAATTGTAACAGAACAAAAAAGTAGTGTGGCTGCAACATTACATACTTTCTCCATTACTTCTAACTACTCCGCTATATTATACCACTATATAAACATCCAAAAGTGTTTTCAACCAACAATTTTTTTTCGCGCAACAAATCGCGCACCAAAAAACGAGTAATTTTCAGCAAATTACCTCTTATTTCCGGGTTCTCGTGATGAAAAAGTGGATAAATGCAGTTGATAAATAAGAAAAAAATACTCTAACAAGTGGTGTATCCAGAATCCTGGCTTTGTAGGTCCTTGATTCCGAAAAATTGTTTGACCCTGAAATGTCTGTTTGTCCGTCCGTCTGCGGTCAATGCTAGCACATAAATCGTTCATCCACGTTTCTGGAAATTGATATTCCCCGATCGATCCAAATACACTTTTGGAATTTCAAATGGATATTTAGATTTTCGAGGGTATTCTCAAAACCATTAAAAAAATTTCTCAAAAATGGCAACAAATTTTTGGATCAAATGTTGTCCTCAAATAGCTTAAAGGAAGCTTAAGAGAATGGTGCAGGTCTCATGTTCGATTTAATCCCAGTTTTTTTGAAAATTGCAAAAGTCCAATTTCTTTGACGTCTTCCTACAATTATATTAGTGAAGCTAGAGATATTTCCTTAATGAAATCTGTTTCTGAAAAAACGATCTTTAAATAAGTTTAAGTTCAATTATTCGAAAACATGAATGGTTTTCGTATAGTTTGGCGCGAAATATCGGCAAATTAAATAATCTAAAAAAACATTCCAATTTTTTTCATGGATGGAAGGGAGAACCTGTGCTGGAGTCCAGGTTCGAAACAAATTGCTGGTTGAAAACACTTTTTAAGGTTCTTATGGTAGTGTAATCTAGTGGAGCAGATAGAAATAATGCGAGAAAATATGTGCTGTTGCAGCACCACTAGTTTTTAATTGTTATTACTGGTTTTTCGTGTTAACCATTTTATTTCCATGCAGTTCCTCTTCCTTCAATTTTCAATGACTACCCCCTGAATAGACGGCGTCAGACATATAATGCTTCAGATAATTCTTTCAATCAACAAGGGTGCAAGAACAGATTCATTGTGACGTGCGACACTTTCGGTATTCATTCCGCCTGGGAGAGGATTCTCCGTGACACAGAATTATGAAATCATGAATTCAAGGCACCTCGCTGGTGAAGATGGCGTCATCGGCGAGAACGGATTACCTTTGAGGCAAAAACTTTTAACACTTTAACACTAAGTTATCTATAATTAAAATTCATTTACATGGCGTTAACAAAAGATTAGTAAATAATCACTCATCAGAACGTCATATTATAAATGAATGAGGACAGTTCTTCCTGAGTGTGCATGAGCCTAATATCGCATAATGTAGACTGAGGCTTACCTGTACTCTGACCTTGTTATCCTCCGCTTTACCGGAACTTGTGGCGCACTCACGATCTGCTTACGAGTATATTGCAAAATGGATCCTCTACTGCCGCACAGCCACATGAGTATCACAGATTACATACAGTGGATTAAAATATTGACAACACCTGTTTAAACGGTTGTATGACGCAATCAACTCTTAAAGTTGATCGTACAGCCAGAAATGTTCTTAATTGCATACTTTTTGTCTTTCAGAAACGCTTAAGACACTATCAAACGTCATCAAACGAATGTAGTAAATATTTACATATTTTGGTTATTAAAAAGGTCGCAAATATAAATAATTTTAAATTGATAATGCTACATCACCAACTTCTTTGCATTATTTGTGAGGGTTACGCAACTACTTACGCAACTACTTGATTTGACTTGTGAGGGCTACGCTTTACTACTTGATCCTAGAAAAGTGTTTTCAAGCAACATCATGGTTTCTATGCACCGATACTCAAACACTCGATTTTTTACCCACGCTATTCACGTTAAACCTGCGACACTGGCCTCCTAGATAAATACAACCTTCCCGATTCTCAACATTTAAATTTTCAATTTTCAAAAATTCAAATTTTCTCATATGAGATTTTCATTCCCATTATTTCAAGATACTTTTTAAGTCTAGATTCCATAATGAAAAATCTGTCTCCGATAGTTGTAGAATGACGCCGAAAGAATTTTCTACTTTAGAAATTATTCAAATTCATAGTGTTCAAGGAAAATGCCAACTGTACCATTTTTATAAGCGTATTTTTCTCCACGCGAGCAAAAAGTATTATCCCAAAACTTGGTGTCATTTTTGAGAAAATTTTGAAAATGTTGGGGTACTGTGAATAATTTCTCCAATCCATATTACAAAGAATATAGAAACAAGAACTCCCATTAGCAGATCAACTACAACTGTTGCATATTGACTTTGAAGAGAAAGTAAACAACAAAAATCTTACGCAATTGAGGACTCTACATGAAGTATACTGGCAAAACCATGAAGAAGTTGTGGTCAAACCAATGGAGTAATGTCAAAGCAAGCACAACTCATAAGAAAATTGGTGAATTTTTTGCCCTCGAAACGTCTGAAAATCTCTCATGTCGTGAACAAGTAACTCTTTCACACATTAGATGAGGCCATACCAAATTTTCCCATAGCCATACATTAAAAAAAAAAACCTATCCCAGTATGTAGTACCTCTTGCAACCAGATGAACATTAATTGTTCTCGAGGAATATCCCCAGTACATTTCTGTCAGTCCTTAATTTTTTGATAAGGAAAGTTTTAGATCCATTCTAAGTGATAATACTTCCCAAAAAATGTTATAAAATTTTGTATTGAAATTGGTGTTTTGGGAAATATTTAAGTGTATTAGAATAATGTAATCTCCTATTCCTTTCTGTAGTAATTATCACTGATGTAAAAATGAATAATAATAATAATAATAATAATAATAATAATAATAATAATAATAATATTTATTCCCAACTTGTGTTATAGACCTAATGTACATTATTGTTTCTTGGAATTACTAACCATCCAAAACCAGTTGTGATGGTTATATATGGTGATAATATTCATTTTGAAGAAAAATGAACGGTCTGAACGGTTTAGGCGCGACCGTTGCCTACAGACACGTTTTGCGAAAACCAGTTCTTCGGTATCAAGGATGTACAAAACGTGGATTCTGGCCAAACGTGTTGGGTGCTGCAGCGAATGACGCGTATGAAGACCGACGAGTCAAAGAGGACGATGGAGAACAGACGGTCCCCCTTGTGGCCATGGAGGACGATAGAGGACGGATAGGGGAGACGGAGGAGGATGATCGGCGAAGGAAACGAAGGGACGAAAGACGGGCTGAGTACTACGGCCCGTTGACGCGGAACGAGGGGCGAGGGCATGAGGAGGGGGCTAAGAATGGGGGAGGACGGGCAGAGGACGGCGAGACGGCCGAGGACGGGCCGAGGACGGGCCGAGGACGGGTCGAGGACGGGTCGAGGACGGGTCGAGGACGGGTCGAGGACGGGTCGAGGACGGGCCGAAAACGGGCCGAGGACGGACCGAGGACGGATCGAAGGACGGTGAGGACGGGCCGAACGGGCCGAGGACGGACCGAGGACGGATCGAGGACGGGTCGAGGAGGTCGAGGACGGTCGAGGACGGGTCGAGGACGGGTCGAGGACGGGTCGAGGACGGGTCGAGGACGGGTCGAGGACGGGTCGAGGACGGGTCGAGGACGGGTCGAGGACGGGCCGAGGACGGGTCGAGGACGGGGCCGAGGCGCGGAAGGGTGCGGGCCCTGAGGTTCAGCAGCTGACCTACGGCGGGGCAAGGAAATCTGGGCGGCGCCTCGCCTCTCCTCGCATCGCCGCCGCCCTCGTCCCCCCGCAGCCCGCGCCGCGGCCTCCCCGCCGGCTGGCTGCGCACAGAAAATGGGTTTGAATGAGTGTTAAATTTCAAGGAGCACTCCGCGACCGCGGGACCCACAGGAACCACTTAAGCTTCCGGGCGCGTTGTATCAGCAACATTATCGCGCGACCCCCAGCGCGCACTGCATTAAGGGCTCTCAGAGGCCCTCGCCGAGGGGGCCGTGGGGGCGGAGGGGGCGGCGGGGGCCGAGAGTCAAAAGTGCGGCTTGGCCCTCGGCGGTCGCCACAACTTCCGAGACGGCTCCAGCGACGAGAGCCCGGGAGGCGTTTGCGTCTCGCGCGTGGACTGCTCGCGAATGAGAAAAGATAGGAGCAGACAACATCATCTCTGCAAGCATTTTTACTTTCCCCGATTTGCAGGCCAAGCGGAGATTTCTATCTAAACAGAAATTCCATCTCGACATTTTGACGCTTAAATACGGTTAAGCGGAAACTGATTTAGAAGAGTTGTTTTTGTTTAAAATATAATTTGAGATAAAACCTGATAGTATTCTTACGCTTTCAAGTTCTTGTGGGATTTATCGGCTAGAAGCGATTTAAAACGTTAATAACGATTATTGAAGAATTCCCAGGTGAATAAGGTTGACATAAAAATGTAGTAAAACCTTTGAAGGTCTATTTGAATTGAAATGAAACGTGCAAGTTCATAGTTCCTTGATACTGAAAAATCGATTGATGTGGAAATGCATGTCTGTCTCTCAGTCTGTCTGTCAGCCTATCGTCAACGTGGCGTCTAAACCCTTCAGATAGTTTTCTCCGAAATATATATTTCCTTATCGACCTAAACGAATTTGAAAAGGATATTCCGATTTTGGGGGTATTTTACATGCAGCCTGAACTTTTTCAAGTTTATCATAATTTGCTCCAATTAAAAAAATGAAAAAAATTGTCCTCGGAGAGCTTAAAATTTGCGTAAAACTGGCACAGGTCTCATTTTCGTTGATATCTTGAAAATTACATAAGTTATATTAAAAGAATCTTCCCACAACTACAATGCTCAGGATAGAGTTTTTTCCTTAATGAAAACTGTTCTACAAATCAAATCTTTAAATAAGGTCACGTACTGTATTTCGAAACAATGAGATGTGCAGTTTCCGCGTAATTTTGTGTAACGAAGGTAATTGTTAAACAATTGTTTTCTCAAAAACAGCCTTGAATTGGCAGTAGAATTTTAACGACCGAGTGCACTAATCGGTAGTATTTTGTGGATTCTCCCATCAATACCTGGCAAATCCCAGAGTAGTACCCTAATTTAGAACAAATGGGGCACGGACCGCCCGCAGACTTTCCTTGCGCTTTCTAGTCTCATCCTCTCCCATTACTTATACTTATAAATTACAATTTCATACAATACATACCACTTATATTGGGATCTTAGAGCTTGTCTCGGCTCGGGTGGAAAACTGGATACATGGAGAAGGGAAATTTTCTGTAAATCGACGTATAGGTCGACGCCAGATCTCACCCTGTAGCGTGGAAGGATTAGCCGTTGACATGCCCGGAAAGAGCAACCAACCAATCAATCGATCAATCAAATAAGGGTTTATAGACCAGAGATTTGTCAGCCAAACCTTATTGTGATAAATGACAACAAAATGCTGTGACACATACTTATATCACAAGATAATTTCTTGTAATATAGCGATAACTTCAATGGTTCCGATTATTTGAGAAAAAGAGAAGATTTTATTCCTATTAATATTGCTTTTTTTCTGTATTAGAGATATTGAAAACGTGCGACCTTCGCAGATACATGAGATGACCTCATCAATCATTCCAAAACAGAATTACAATTTGTTTGTACTGGTATATAACAAATTCGGCATTCTTTTACATTGATTTGCAATCAATGCGGAACAAGTTCAATTACGTATTAACTTAAATCTTTCTAAAGATTTTCCCTTTTTCCTAATTTTTTCAAATCTTTTCTTTCGCAAGACCAATGTCTACCCAGTTGAGGTCAGAACACTTTCCGCACCAAACATGATGCCTTGGTCGGGAATGCTTTTCTCAGTATAAAAGAAATAGTTTGACGTTTAGCTCCAAATTGAACCTATTGTAACACTGCGGTACATCTACAGCACAGGAGCGTAGGCTGATTTAATTTCATGCAAAATTGAAAATTTAGTGTATACTTGGTCCTTTCAGTTAAATACTTTATTTCTTCCTGAAATCATACCTTGCGAAATGATTATGTCCTCCTATTAGTCTACTTCTTACTTCTAGAAGTTACCATGTATCCCATCTTGAGAACCTGATGTAGACAGTAATGGTACATCGCAAAATGAACCTCAGAATTGAAATTCATCCCATGATGACGTAATTATTGCATATTACAACATTATATCGTGTAGACAACGTGTAGCTTATTGTGTATTGTTTTCGGTCTTGACGGATCTCGCATCTACAATGTAACTATGCGGCAATGCCGCCTTATCTCACTCCAAACAGTAAAGAACACAGAGCATTCGTGACAACTGACTGTGAAGGAAACAGAATTTATGGATAAGATACGTTGTTTCCGCCGCCAAGGACACTGAAAGCAACTGGGCAGAAGTCCCAGGCGGTCGTTCTTTAGGCGCACTTTGTGTTCGTCTTGTTTATGTATACCCTCCAGGCGCAGAAGTGCTGAATGTTGAGAGAGTGTGTGGGACTCTCAAGTGGTTTCTGGTGGCAATTCATGGGAAACGACCTGGGTGGGTGGAAAGAAGCGTTGAATATCTGCACGAACGTTGGCAATGGCGTCCGCCCCCTTGGAACATCGAGCCGTTGGCATCGATTTTCGTGTCTTCGACTTACGAAGCAGTACCCAGGTGGACAATATTAGATACGAATATATTGCCTACCCCGGTACTAGAAAGGAAACAATATAAAATGATTCTGCTTCGGAGACACTTTTTCTTTTCCGTTTTAAAGTAAGCTCCTTTACACACCTAGAATATACTTTTTCAGATTTAAATGGGCACAATTTAATAAATCTTTGCCCACCTTTATTTCGAATGTTCCCTATATATCTTTGGAAGTGGCTAGTGTAAATGTGCGGAATAATTTACCAAAAGAGTACATCAATAACTTAAGTCTCTGAAAGTACATTCCGTGCTTTTGTCTTTCATATGATCGGACGAAAATACACGAGCCAATTGAATGATCGAATAAACAATTACACATTTTTATATTTTAATGAAACTTTATTGCTTGCTGTTGCCTTCCATACCGAGCCAAGCTGCATAGCTTACCTGGATTGAGAGCATCGTGATTACGGGGAAATATGAAAACAGTTGAATGAAGCTACTTGCTCCCCGTATAGAGAAAATTATGAGAGGGAATTACGGGAGGAAAATATGAAAAGACAAACCGAGTCAAGTTAACAATTAGTTAATGTTTAAATGAGTAAATTTCAATCATTAAATTAGGTAAAAAATAAAATAATGTATGTACCATGAGTGGTTCTAATGATCAAGCGGCGACAAATACCCAAGAGCTTTTGGACAGTCTTTTATTCCGCAGTGTCTTTTATTTTCCCCTCCTACTACTACTATGGTCATTAGCCCCGACCGGGACAGGTGGCTCAGTGCATCAACTGATGTCACTGCAGTGTCTCTGAGCGGGAGGTCGTAAGTTTGAGTCCTGACGTCGGCAGGATTTTCGATACTAGCTTATCAGCTAGGTCGAATTCAGTCGCTTTCTGGAGGAGCATTCCATAGGCCGGCTGCTCTGATCGGTAGTTTTCCGTGGTTTGTCTGATAAACATCAGGCAAATGCCGGAGCAGTACCCTAACAAACGGACCGCGCGTGATCTTTTCTACCTCTTCCTTCTCCTATCTTCACCCTTTTCACACACTTACACTAACATGTACTACACTACCACACATGCCGGGATACCAGTCGGGAGCTTAGAACTTCTCCTGACTGGGGAAGTGCCCCACTGGTGCGAGATACTTGGTTGAGGAAAATCCCGCTGGTCGACGACGCGCCGGATCTCGCCCTACAGCAGAGGAAGAACACCACCACCACCTCCAAAGCAAACAAATCCGCACTAAACTTACGTGACTAAAGACCATAGTAGTTGACGCGCCCTGAATCACTAAAAATCAATCATTCGTTCCATAAACGTAGAACATGTTATATCCCAGGAGATAGGAGTTTTTCTCTCGTTGTATGTAGTATCCCGCGGCGATCTATACGTCACTTTTCGAGGTTTCCCATCTCAAGTAATATTTCCCAGAGGGAAACTGCCGCAGCTAGAAAAATCTCTAGCTCCTAACTGGTCTGCCACGTGTGCGGTAGTGCAGTGCATATAAGAGTGCGTGTATGCGCACGTAAGCGGAGAGAAGGGGACACGGATGAGGAAGGAAAGATTGCGGGCTGCCTGTGACTCGTTGGAAAGGTACTGCTCAGGAATTTGACTGGTATTGATCGAAAAAATCACGGAAAACAATCCGATCAGAGGAACTTGCTGCTACGATTCTCTTCCAGATAGTGGTAAAATTCGGCATCGCCATGTAACTACTCTCAAAAATTGCTTATTGAAACGCACGAAGGCGTGCTAGACATGTATGTAACAGCGATAGAACGATCTCTCACGTAATAAGGACACCCACCACTTTCACTTCTGCTTTTCTGAGACAGCTTCACTGAGATGAGTGGGCGAAATTGCTTTACAATCAAAACCGAGATCTTTCTCCCGTAAGGTCCTTCACTTCGGTTGTCATCTTCCCACTGGCAGGGTGGTGACTGTTCCCGCTGCTTTGGAAACACTCACAAATGAAGAATTTGTACACAAGTGTCAGATTAATTGTTGCACACTTCTTGGATATTTAGAGTAGTCGAAAATAATCACTTCCTGGTATTGAACGTATTGTGGGACATTTCATTTAATGGATTTACACATTTGTGTTTGTATTTGCCCTGACTGACATTTTATTTATAGGTCTTCCCTGGTACATTAAATGTTGACTACGGCAGAATGAGATCTGGCTGTGCGTTAAAGTTACCTGACTGTCGTGAGCAGCTGTCTCATGTGTAACTTTGTTATGAAATGTCCCTCTACAGGGTCATTGGAAAAAACTGCTAACTTTGACCACTCTAGATGCCGTAAAAGTTTGTTACAGTTACTGAGACATCTGTAGAAATATCTGCTTCATCCTGTTAATCGTTTTCTTCAATTTTTCTTCCTCCCTTCACGCTACACCAGTTGTAACCACTCGAGCCTTTTAACTAGTCCGCTTGCTTGCCCGTCCCTGCCACTAAACGACCAACCTGACGTCTCCCCGCCAGCTCGAGTTGGCAGCGCGCGCTTTGGAGCGATATCCAGGAGCAACCGCCCCGTGAAACGCCAGTGCACGCCCCCTCGCTCACGGCAGACTCAAGAGCCCAAGCGGTTTCCGTTCAAAGTGGGAGTTCCAACGCAACCGAGCATTTGCTGGCCGCACGGCAGCCGCAAGAGCCGAAGACATCTAAAGAGCAAAGCATCAAGGGCCCTTTTCCGATCTAGCTCGTTTTGCTAGTTGGTTGTAGAATATTAACAGTCGTATGTCATTGGAGGGTGGGAGGTGACAAGGTAGGACCCAAGCGTGTTTTTTCTCTATCTTTGTGTTAGTAAGGGATTACTGTTTCATCTTTTATGGCTTTTATTAGCATAATATTTCAGATATCTTAGTGATAATATCGTCTTTCAAAGTTGATCGGTTGATTTAAAAATTGCAGGGTGTAAACTCTAACAGCCTCTTAAACCCACGCCTGCCCATAAACGCGTCTTAATGTCTGTCAATGTAGACAAAAATTAAGAAATCTCAGAGAGATAGTGAATATTGAACTAGTTTTCAAAAAAGGGCGCGGCTGTTTTTGTGCTAGTTGAAAGGATCGCAAGTAGAGAACATTTTGAATATAAATATGTGATTGCCATACCGGCAAAACTGACAATATTTTAACTCAAACTTCACAGAAAATTATCGTAATATATTGCTAAATACATATTGTTAGTTTTTAAATATATACAATTTTAATAGAGATCTATTGCAATTTGCTCTGCGGTCTGCTGTTGATATTGGTGCTCTGATATTGCTGTTCTCCGGGCACTGACATTGCGCCACGCTGCGTCTCTTAATATATTACATTCAATGAAGTTTTTGGTATTTGAAATGGAAATAAATTTAAACAATATGTATACAGTATAATAATATTAATTTTTACTTCACATGCACAAAGTTACCCCTTTCACATCTCAAGAGTAGTTGACGTGAGGACGTACAAATATCAAACTGTTTTAAATTGAAACGAAGTGATTTAAATTTAATCTAAAAAGTCGTACACACGCAGTCGGCACACAGGAATACATTTTCAACTTTAAGAAAATGTTCGTTTCCATGAAGTTCAACTTTCCATAAATAGCTTTCGTTTTTGATGACAAAAGCAAATAGTACATGGTAGCTAGGGAAATTAAGTGAGAACTGTATCGCTGATTTAAGTTAGATATGTACAGCTCACCATTTAGGTTGAAGTCTCGCAGTTTTGTGGAGAAAGTCTGCGATTTCTGAATCCTACATACCTGCGAACAGAAAACAAAAGTATATTAGAATGCATTTGGACATTACAATACAAACTTATACCTATAAAAATAATTAGTAAATTTATTGTATAAATGCTCAAAATTGATGGACAATCCCTTTCAGATATTCCCTTGAACTGAATATTGTTCAAAAAATATTTAAACTCTTTAATACGGTTTAATAGTTATTTATGTAACAAGTCTTCTAAATCAGTCTTTAAGGACGGAAAGTAAGCTACACGGCTCCGCTATCGCTCCGCCTCGCATCGCTTCGCTGTCGCTCCGCCGAGTGGGACAAAGCAGGGAAAGGAGGACGACAAGGGGACAAAATGGGGACAATGGGGACGAAATGTACAAAATTGGGAAAGGTGAAGAAACAGACAAAATGGGGAAAGAGGGACACATTATACAGTGGAGACAAAGGATCAAATGGGAGAGGGAAAAGGGCAAGGGGACAAAATGGGGCAAGGGGAAAATGGAACAAGGGGACAAAAATGAGACAAGGGGAAAAGGAAAAAAGGGGGACAAAATGGACAAATGGGGCAAAAAGGTCAAAGGGACAAGTGGCACATATTTATTCAAAGATTTATGAGCAGTGAAAGACCTAAACGCGAGAGTCCCCTAAACATTTTTAATATAAATATAACAGCTGTTGCTATGAAAGCGCTCTTAACGCGTTTTTCAGCTGATTGGTTGCTAAACAGCTGAGCGCGTTTACCGATGAATATAGGAAAAAATAATCAATCTAAACAAATGTCCTTTACGTTCTTTTGATTGATTATTTGTAAAATTTGCAATTATTTCGGATTCTTTTTTCGATTTTTTCTTCCCTTGCTTGCCTCCGAGGCGGGATCAATCTGCGAGCCAGCTGCGCTTTGTGCAAAGCGCGCAAACCTTCGCCTGCCATGATTGAATGGGCAGCCCTGAAGGCGCGCGAACGCAGCCCGGCCTGCTGTTGAAGTCAGGCCCATGCACAGCGGGCAGCCCATCGTCAAAGGGGCCAACTTTTATTAAGTTCATTCATACGCGCTGTGGAATTGTCTGAAGAATAAAAGAGTGGCGCTCAGATGTTTTTCTAGAGAAAAATATTTTTATACGAAAATATTTTAGTGAGAAATAAACGAAAGGTCTCCAGTGCTGAAGCTCTCCATGTGGACTCTGGCGTTACTTGTCTGTTCGGTATAACTTTTGCTCACACATTCAAACATGGGAAATCTTTTTTACTTTTGCTACAAATAAATCAACGCGTTTTAATATGCAGAGGAGTAATACAAAAATTAAAAAACGTCTTGCTTGTTAACAGTTTTCAATTCAGTGAAAAAGAATCATTAAATTTTAACGAAAAATGCGTAGTTAGAGAGAAATTTGATGTTTTCTTCTTCCATCAATGTAAACAAAATATTGTAAACGTTAGAATATATAGTTTTAAACGCTTGTGAATTTAACGAACATATTTTTGAAGTTCGCATGAGGTAGCTTCGTGATCATTCGTAGTCAGAACGAAGCCGCCCGGCGTAATCAGAAAGGCATGAATTCAGAAGGGCGGCCGGGAAAGTGGGGCCAAGAAAATGCTCTGTGAACTGGGAGTCCCGGGACCTCAGCAAAGCAGAAAAAGTGAGAGACCGCGATCTAGATGGATTGATGGAGTTAACGAGGTTGCCAGGAGGAGGAAGATAAGGAAATGATGGAGTGTTGCTTTGGATAGACCTGCAGTGTACGGTTCATATCACGAAGGGAAAGACCCTTAAAGAGCTGCTGAGACTCAACTGACAATCGAGATTTAGTTATTAAGGTAATGATCGAACCATTTTCTAAAGGAACCAGTTAAAATTAATGTTAATTAATTGTAATTAATGTTCTTTTTATCGGTAACGATTACTGTACATTATCAGACTTGTTCTGCTAGCTTCTTGAAATCTAAAATATATATTTTATCTTTTGACTGTAATATTAAAAATATATCAATTCACAATGATACATATAAGTATACATGCTGCGAAGAAGTATTGATCTCAAAGATCTCTGCCATACTGTTATTTGCACGTGGATAATTGTAAGGGTTACTAAATTTTTTAATTCTATCCCAACTCACCTTGTTTTCCCCACAATATATTACGAAGCAGAGTGTAATACTTTTTAAAATATTCTATACTGTCCGCAAGTTAGAGGCTTATTTGATTTTGTATTTAAAAAATGAGTGTCTTTTTCAACACAGTTGATGATTTTTATTTTTTTGTATTATTGTTATTCGTAAATGTTTGTATGCCGAAATATTAGTCTTCAAATCAACCCACTGTGAGGTTGGTTAGCACATCTCTTCGGGTAGGATGGCTCTAGTACGGTGTAGGTTGGCACACTACTTCTGTGAGAGTGGAGAGTAATAAATCATTATCAATACGAATAATTTATCAATTTTTATTGATACAAATAAATGCAAACAAAATGATCACCTGTTGGTCTTGCAGAACAGTCTTTCATTGGCAAACTTTAGTAGTCTTGGTAGTTTCAAAACTAAGTAGTTAAACGTTTGCATCTTCTTAATGAAAAAACGTTTCTTATCTTCTCTGAAACACTGAGTAGGTACTCCTATTTAATTGTTTTTCGTTTCACTCTAAAATGTACTTAAAATTGCGACAGGCGAGCAAAGCAAAGTTGTAGGTACATAGAAAGAAAATTAAATTTGAAACAAATTAATAAAAATGCACAATTGAAAGAACATGAAAAAATGCATGAACAGGAAATTTTATTTTATGAAAATGATAGTAAACAGGCCCATGTCACCTCAAAGAATACACTTGAGTAAATTATACACACTTGAGTTAAGAATACACATGACTTAAGAGTAAGAAGAATAGGTTGCATAGTTTTCTTTCAATTTCTAGGCAATTTGCAATTTAGTAATGTAGGTATTTAAAGAATATGCTAATAATATTAATATTGACATCGATTCAATGTTACATGAACGGTGTATTTTTTGGAACGTCTTGATCTCAGACAAGTTTAGGAAGTAGAATAGCGATTGGCAATTGCAAAGTTTCGTTTACTACCAAAATTTAGGAACCTCCCAAACTGACAAATATTATAAACATCGCTTTACGCATAGAGAATGATGCGGGCATACTTTCTAAATTATGGATATTATTATTCCTCCATGAAGTTTGAAAGAATACTACTGCATGGAGCTCTACAATCTACGGAGTTAACTAACAATTTCTCAGAAAACCAGTAAATTTAAATTCTACAAAAATTAATGCACATTTCGTTCTCTCAGGGACATATATTCCCAAAATATGGGACATAGCATACTAAAAACATTTAATGTCTTTACTATACAATAAGTATTTTTATTCTTTCTTATCTTCTATCACTAAGGACGGACAAAGGATTTTCTCCAAAATGGATAGTTTACGATAGATCGGACTGGTCAGCGAATTTTACAGTTTTTTTTTCATTTTTGGCTGTACACTTACATGATGCATATAAAACAAACCTGTCTTATCATTCGTATGGGCCACCTTCCTCTAGTCAATGTTTTCGCACGCGTCGCTGGCCCTCTGGTGCTCCTCGCTGAGTCGCGCCTAAGAACGGGCTGCCGATGCGTCAAGCTGCCCCAATCCCTCTGGAGCATTGCCACCACCATCTTCGCCCCCTCCGCCACCTCTTCCCTTCGCCGCCAGACGCCACGCCTCGTCACATCGCTTCGGCGAAGCTCAAAAGTTAAAACCTAAAAAGCTTAGACTTGTTCGTGGAGCACCGGCGGTAGGCCGCCCGAGGCCAGTCAAGACGCCTCCCGCCCTCCTGCTCCTCTCGCCCTCTTGCTCCTCCCGCCCTCCTGCTCCTCCCGTCCCTCCCGCCTCTCAGCCCCTCCCACTTCTCACCTCCCACCTCTTGCCCCTCCCACATTTCCAGCCTCCCGTTTCCCCCGCGTCCCGCCTGTTTCGACTCCCGGGCCCCCCACCTCTCCCTCCCGCCCCACGCCTGCCCCCCTCCCACCCCCCCCCCCCCCCATCCGCCTTCCGCCTTCCGCCACCTGCATCCTGAATCCCGCGTTCCGCCCACTCCCTCCTGCCTCAAGCCTCCTGCCTCTCGCCTCCCGTCTCGCGCCTACGATGCGGAGCCCCGCAGCGCCTGCTATCACCCGCGTCCACCACCCATCCATTTGCGTGCCCTCTTCCTCCATGCCCCGCCCTGCCCGCCCGGTGCCTTCGACGGACGATACACCCCAATGGGTCCCCCGCCCGGGGCGCTCGGGGGCACCGCTGCGTCGCTTGCGAGGTCGCCCCACTTCCCAGTGCCGGCCTGACAGGGGCGGGGCGGCAGGGAGGGGGTGGGAGGGAGACCAAGTGCGGCGACGCAGTGCAATTCCGCTGCAACCAAATGCGCCAAGTTTGCGCGTCGGCTGTGGGGGCAGCGGCCTGAGCGAGGCGGGGGCGGCTGATAGCGCAGCGGCGGAGCGTGGGGGCGGGGCCGAAGTTATGAGTGGATGGGCGGGGGGCGGGGGAGGAGGCGGAACGACGGCGGGTCGGAAGCGGTACGATTTCTTAGGAAAATAACCTAACCTTGTGCATCCGTTAAAGATGCCCGTTAAAAATCAGTGTTGTGTTTAGAGAATTTTTTTAGAGCAGAAACAGAGAAAATTGTCAGTTTCAGAGCTTTTGTGTTTTTTTGAATGTTTTATTAGTTCTGTAACTTTGGAAGGGGGAATGTAATCTACTAATATGTGTGCTGCATTTTCAGTTGCTGGTGCTCCATACTTATAATAATATAAATGGGCACAGAACGGATTACTAAAGTGCTTCCATATTTCCGAAAGGTTTGGGCAGGTTTTGTTTATATTAGATAGTGTGTTGAAATTTTTGAAATCTAAACTGTTCGAGAGCAGTGTGAACTTTCAGTTAATCGAATTGAAGTTGTAAGATGCGGAAATGATTGTTGAGCTTTCTGGATCTCTTTTCGACTGAATTAGTGATAAACTGTTTTGGAAGATACTATTTTTGTTTGACATATTTTACATTTCGAGTTATTGAAACACGTTTTGTTGTGAATCCCTGTATTAGCTACATCATAACGTTTTGTCGACAGCCTCATCCGCTTCCGCGTTGTTGACGAAAAATGGAGAGGCGGAATCATAATATAAGTGGGAGAATCGAAAATTTGCCAATTAATGATTTTTTGAGTCTCTCGGCGAATTGATAACGAATGGTTTCATTGATTGATTGATTAATTGAGAAGTGTTTCCGAGCGCGTCAACTGTTAAAGTCACAGTCTTGTAACTGTAGTGCATGTTATTTTGAGGGACAGGGCGATAATCTACCCCCACTGAATGGCGAGATCCAGTGCCGACCTACCCGTCGACTTGTGGGACTAGCTATATAGTCAGACGCGAAAATCGGGACTCGAACCCTAGGACCTTCCTATCAGGGAGTAGCTCAATGCATCAACTGATGTCACTGCAGCGTTTCTGACCGGGAGGTCCGGTTTCCGACGGCGTCAGGATTTTCGACACTAGCTTGTCAGCTAGGTCAAATTCAGCCACTGTCTGGAGGAGAATTCTAGCGGCCGGCTGCTCTGATCGGTAGTTTTCTGTGGTTTCTCCGATCAACACCAGGCGAATGCCGGAGCAGTACCCTACAAAACGGGGCACGGACCGCGCGCGATCTGTCCTTCCTCCTCCTTGTCCTATCCTCTCCCCTTACGCACACACTTACACTAACATGAACTACACTACCACATATTCCGGGAGACCGGTCGGGAGCTTAGAGCTTGTCCCCGGCTGGGGCGGTGTCCCGCTGGTGGGAAAGTCCTGGTTAGGTACCGCACTAGCCCACAGTAGGTCGGCGCCGGATCTCGCCATCCAGCGAGGGAAGATCACCGCCATCTCCCGAGAAAAAACATGCACTACACTAACGGGAATGACCGAAGCAGTCGACGCGCCCGGAAACACGAAAAAATCAATCAATCAATCCGATCAGGGACACTGCAACATCAGCTGATACCCTGAGTGACCTAAGCCGATTGATAGTGAATGTGTTGAAAAGCGGCTACAATATTAAAATTCGAGTTCAGAACAAAATGCCAAGTGCTCTTCCACTCCTAGCGTTTGTTTTACAAACTCCAGTTTAATGTTTAGCATTAGAATCTATTGCCAGCACCTGGTGTCATGTGCAGTGACTATGGAAATGAATTGAACTGTAGTAGATTTGTGCACTGCATTAATTGCAAGAAACCGGGAATTATTTCGTAAGAATACTGTAATAGTTTCTAGGCAGAGGGTTATTTTCGAACTTTTAACATTGGAATATTCTGATTGATGGTTATGTCCACTCCACCAGAAGCCTTCAAAGACGGACAGTTCGATCTGTAAACCTTATACCCAGGAAATTTCAAAGGGCTAAGTGAATTTCCTTGATGACGGGTGGAATTATACTATGTTCTATCTGTTGGAATTTAAAAAATAATTTTTGGCCGTCAGGTCAGTGGTATTCTAGTAAAGTAAAATTAAAGTTTGTTATTATCCATTAGTGAGAGTGTTCGTGGTATAGGAATTATATAAACAATTATGAATTGAATAAGATCAGAAAGACTAGGAGGAGTCGGTTATGAAGGAAAATGGGCCTTGGCTGTTGTGGACAATTTTATACAGTTTTCCCGGTTTTCTTAATTCTGGAATCCCTAGCCTTAGCCATATGCAAGTTGAATTCGGAATATAGAAGGAAATGAGCGTTTTGGCCAAGTATTGATAAATTATTCGTTCTGGTGAATAGAAAATATTCGCAGGGGCAAATAAACTATAGATTTAGATTCTGGTCACTCACAGCGCCCTTCGTGAAGGAATTGACTTCCTACCACGCCAGCATGGAGAACGATAATTTCCCTGTAATCTCTAGAAGACGTGTAGAGATAGTGAAGTTATATTTACGTCCAGATGAAAATCAAAGGGCCATCTCAGCATTCACTTGAAGAATCTGGGTAACTGGACGAAGAACCTGGTCGAGATGGGGGTCATTGACCTAAAAGATGAGTTGCTACAATACTTGTTACAGGTTGTTTAGAATTATACAGTTCAAAAATAATAAAACTTAAATATCAATTTTAAAATTAATATTATTTCCTTTTTTGATGCTCGGTATAGTCTCTAATTGTATATAAAGAGCTAAACAGCTGAAAAGATTTTACTTGTGACTTAAACTTGTGTACTATCGATTTCAATCTTTGAATGTCGTGTGGCAATTGTCATACTATCGATTTCATTCTTTTAATGTCACGTGGCAATTGAAGTACAATAATGTGTACGTGTTGTGTGTGAGGTTGTGTAGTGAGCTGCTGATACTGACAACGGATTTTCTGTATTAGATTATAACAATGAGTTTTCTTGCCATCCCAATCCTCCCTACCTCCTCCCATCATCGATAGGTCCACCCACAAACCAACGCAAATAGGCTGGCAAGCGCAAAGGAACAAAGACACGTCGAGTTGCGCAATCTGAACTACAAGTAAACAAGGAAATTCCCACTGAGCCCATCAAAAAGGTACTAATTTTAGCAGATAGGCATGGACAACAAATCTTCTTCCTGCCGACGTGACCAGTGAGTTGAACACTGACACAAAAACTCTCACCAAACGGGATACATTCATCATCCCAGGAGGACAGAATGACATCAATTTGGATGGTCACTTTACACCTAAGCAACGTGCTGGCAAACTACAACGTGCCGCACAAAACATGAACATTATAGTTTCGTCTCTGCCCTTCTGGTACAACAAAGCAACACTGAGCAAAGAAGTGAGATATGCAAACAATCAATTGAATCTGCATCGGAGAGGCACACATGTTAAATATTATTCGACCTAAACTTGCTCTCAGAAAAACAGTTCACCCGGAATGGTCTTCATCTGAAAGTAGTCGGAAAACATGCACTAAGTAACGAACTTGCAAGACACATCCTTTCACAATCTCGGTAATGCCCTGCCGAAGATCTATCCCCACCCCATATCCTAGTTCTCTTCCATCCTCCGTGAATCCTGCGGACCAATAACATTATCCCCTGAACCTAATCTTTGTACTACCTCTCCCACTATTCATTCCTCTACATCTGTCGCCCCTGCTTCCTCACCTTCTGTCGCTGCTGGGACACGATACTTCCTTCGAGCACGCACTCAAGGTAAAAATGAGACAACAGCAACTACAATCAGATGCAGCAGAGAAACATCCGTGAAGGTACATCCAAAAGGTTCGAATAATGCATCATAATGTACAATCTATTTCAAAGAAATTTGAATTTATTGAGGCAGCATTAAAGTGTGAACTAAGTCAAATAGATGTTTCTTGCTTTACATTAGTTGTACAATTGGTACAATTATTATATTGTAGAGCGAGGGAATCAAATAAGGGTCCTGCTTACGTAGGTTCGTATATTGACGTACAAATTATATTGATTCTACCATCTTGTCAGAATTCAATTTATATGCAGTTGAAAAAGTTTTTGAAACAACAGTCGTACATCTTACTACGCTCGAAATAATCTTATTTTGCATCTACAGATCTCCAACAAATCGAGCTTTAGATTATTTAATTTCCTTAGAAACTCTAGAGATAATTCTGAACCAAATTAGTAATCGGTTTTAAATCCATTGTTGTATGTAGAGATTTCAATATTGATTTTCAGAGCAAATCCCACCAAAAAGAGCAATTTCTCAAATTAATTCGTTTTTTTAATTTAGATATTCAGTGAATGCACCTGCACGGAATACATTTTTAATCACAAAAAGCAACAGATCAAATTATAATCAACAAAACTGATATGAAATAATAACGAATTATCTAGGTTACAGAGACCACAATGCACAAATTCATACAATTACTAATAACATGAACACTGACACAATAAATAATACACGCACGTGCAAAGCATTCACTAAAATTAACATAAAATTATTTACGGACTACTTTCTGAAGGAGTCATGGGAGGCAGTTTATAAACGCTGTCGACACAAATGAAAAATACTATTTATTTTCTCAAAGCTTTCATTTCACTTTAACGCCTGCTTTCCTCTTCAAAAGAGAAAGTTAATTAATTCACTGAAAAGTAATACTTGGATTACAGAAGGAATTAGAACATCGTGTAAAAACAAACGTACGCTTTACTTTATTTCTGAACATCATGACTTATCACCGGGTTCCAAAGTCTACTTCCGAGAATACAAAAGTATTTAAAGAACCTCATAGTTCAGGCAAAAATAATGAAAAATAATCAGGATATTTTGAAAGCTAGTAACAAAATTAAAGCAATGTGGAATATCGTAGAAAATACAACCACATAATCTCCAAACCTTCTAGAGAATGCTGTTATAAAGGATAATGAAAGAGAAGCAATTAATCCAGAAAAATTTAAAAGCATTTTCAACCAACACTTTTCTAGAATTAAGCTGTTCTCATGAGGATCTTAACACTCCGTCACTCGCGCTGTTGGATGGAGTCAAACAGAAGATTCTTTTCTTGTTAAGAAAGGAATGTTAGCCTTCCACGTACAAAAACAATGCTTCTATTCCACAAATGGTATCTGGGAAGGATGTCGATAAACTTCTTATCTCTATTATGCGTAGTGTCGCCATACCATGAAGTAAAATCTTAGTGCCTGTTTGATAGACTCCAACATGCGAGTAGTGGCGTATAGCACGGTGTTTTTGTATAATTGATAAAAATGGTATTTTTCTGTAATATGAGAATATTTAATATTTTAAATGTTGTGTTGATGCATTTTTATTCGTTAGTGTACAAATAAAAATAACTAAATAATGCGGGCGTTGGACGTAGTCCAACGCGCGAGTGCTAGTCCTAGAAATGACGGAAATATAATAAAATCGGGAATGACGCACGAATGACGGAAATTTAATAAAATCTTCAAAATGGTTTGCAACTAATTATTTACGTATCTTTCCATGGTATATTCAATTATAATATCAGCACAGTAATATAAGAAAAATGTATAAATGATGTTAAGGAGAAAAATAAACTCCTTAATAGTTTTGTGGGACGCGCGAGTACTGGTGTTACGAATGGCCGCGCGAGTGACGGAATGTTAAACCAAAAAATTTAACATCATATTCTCCCCAAAAAATTTCCGACACACATTGTAACATTGGTTATCGGCTTCAAATTTGTTTCTTAAATTTCTTGTAAGAATAGAATAAAATGCTTTTATAAAAGTGGAAATGGTCTGATTTTCACGATTAACTCTGAATTTTTGAAAATTGCAAAAGTGTGGTTTTATTCAGCGTCTTTCTGCAGCTATAAAATTGAAGATTAATTTTTGAAATATTTGCAATTTTAAAAATAATGAAATAACATTTTAAAAATAAAAAACATGATATTTTCAAAACAGCTCCAAAATTTTTCTTCAGATTATTGTAGATGTAGTACCAAATGCACCCTATTCGATGACATAAACGCCATATTACTCTAGTCTTCTATGTTTTTCAAAAATTTCAAAAATTTAATTTTTTTTTCTTGTTTCACACTTCTGTAATTTTTACATTAGAGACAATTTCCTCGGATTATTAGATTTATGAGTATACATTCTTTTAATAATTTTTAATAAATTTTCTCGAAAACTCAACAGTTTGCTGTAAAAATGAGCTCACAATTCCGCATTTTCAGAAACGCTCAAATGCTATTTTCTCAAAAATTGCTCCAATTTTTGTCTTCAAATTTTTCCAATCGATAGTGCTAATTGCACCATTTAATATGACGTAAAGTATTTAAGACTTTGCTGTATGCTTTTGCTTTTTCAAAAAGTTTTTGAATTATAATTTTTTAATTATCCTCCCGCTGTTAATATGAACATTTCCATCGATTTGTATACATTATTACGTAAAAAGCTTTAAATGGTTCAAATTTTTAAAAATCAATACTTCCTGTAAAAAAAGAGCTTCAAATTTCGCATTTACAGAAATGCTAAATCTCCCTTTTTTAAAAAACTGCTTCAAAATTTTCAATGAAAATTTCTATTTTGGACGATTTTTTACTCTTCTTTAATATTCGTGAAGTCTTATTTCGGTTTTACTATTAAGAGAGAAAATGTAAAGAAAATGTACTTTCGGTGGCGATAGATGGCAGCTGGCTAGAAGAATGGAGCAAGACATTAAAGCCAGTCTACTCCAAGGAAATTAGAAAAAATTACTACGAGAAAGTCTGTGCCTTTTTGTAACGCCTCCTGTTTCTTTTCGTAAAGACGTTTCGCTACAAGTGGACCAAAATGAAGATGAAGCATCCATTGGAATACTTTTAGATCTTTCGGTAGCTTTTGGCATTATTGACCATAACATCTTGCTCTCAAAATTGCCTTTGTAGGGAATTCGTGGAAATGCCCTAGATCGGATAACTTCGTACCTTAAACATCGAACTCAAAGAGTAGAAGTACCGGATTGGCACGAAAGGACACTTATCATTCCAATTCTTTGGCAATTGAGTATGAGACCCGCAAGGCTCGATCTTAGGTCCCATCTTTCTGTTATACGCAAATGTTATGCACTCGCCTATTAAAAATCGAAGAAAAGTTCTGTTTGCCGATGACACGCATGGTCTTTGCAAAAAAGAAGCAATAAATAGTACAATTTCAGAAGTTTCAAATTGGTTTTATTTTATTTATTTATTTATTTTACGTCAGAAAAACAGTTAAAAACTGCGTATGACGTGCTATGGGGAAAAGTGAAATGTGTGCACATTTTCAAAATTCTGTGATCCCTACACTTACTCATATACTACTTAAATTTTGAAATAAACTACTTAAATTTTGAATTTTTGAAAGGAGAAAAAACAAAACTCCCATGCAATAAAATCTATGTTCAAGGATAAACAAGCAATAAATTTTGAATTTTGAAATTTTGAAAGGGAGAAAAAAAACAAAAAAACTCCCATGTAATAAAATCTACTGTCAAAGATAAATAAGCAATAAATTTTGGCTCTTATTACTTCCTGCCGCGACAACATGGAAACGATAATTTGAATAATTGTATTTCCCACTGAATTCTAGAAGACGTGCACAGAAAATGAAGTTACATTTCTGTCCAGAAGCAAAACAAGGGGCCATCTCAGCATTTGCTCAATGGATCAGGGAAACTGGACGAAAAACCTGATCGAGATGGGGGTCATTGACCCGGAAGCTGTAGTACAATAGTTGTTACAGGTTGTTTATACTCATTTATACAGTCCAAATGGTAAATAATGCATTATGTATCATTGTTAAAATTAATGTTCCTTTTCTTGTGATGCTCAGTATAGTCTCTGTACAGAAACAGTTATGCAGCAGAAACGATTTCACTTGGGATTTAAACTTTTCTATTGAATTTAATCGTTTAATGTCATCTGGCAAAGTGTTGTAAAATAATGTACATGTATTGTATGTGAATTTTTTGTAATGAGCTGTTGATACTGTCCCCTGATGAATATGATTTCTACGTCGAGTGTTATAGTAATAGACTTCTGCATTTTCTGAAAAAATATTCCCGCCCTTGAGCAAGTCATTTTTTACAAAAGCACTGATTCGTAAATAAAAAGACACGGTAATGGTAGAATTCCTAGATTAATGAAGAGAGGCTTACATGAATCACGTGGGTGGGATTTGGTTATTATTCGTACAATTCGTTTTTGTAATCTAAAAGTCTGGGAGCTATAAGATGTATTTCCCAGAATATTATGCCATATCTCAGGCGGGAATGAACATTCGCGAAGTATACACAACGAGCAGTATGAAGGCTGACTGAATTTGCAAGAATTCTGAACGCGTAGCATAAAGAACTTAATTGTGTGTTCAATTCATTTAAATGGACGTTCCATTTAAGGTTTGACTGAATTGAGAGACCTAAAAATTTTGTTGCCTTAACATCAGTCAATGGTACACTGTTCATTTTCAATGGAGTACAGAATTGTTTATTTGAAATGGAAAACTGCATTACAACCGTTTTCTTTTCGTTTACTATTAATTTGTTATTTCGGAACCAATTTGAAACATCTGATATTGTACTATTTACGGTTTCTTTATTGCAAAGGATGTTCGTATCATCTGCAAAGAGAACCGTTCTTCCGTTTTGAATCGTCGAGGGCATATCGTTTACGTAAAGTAGGAACAGAATAGGCCTAAAATCGATCCTTGAGGAACTCACATGCAACGGGCAAAGAGTCGGAAAGGTGCGTACGTAATGTTCCATCATTCCAGTAAGGTATTTCAACCTCTGAGATCGTTGTTTAAGGTAGAACATAACCAATCTAGAGCAATACCACGAATTCCATATGAAGGTAATTTGGAAAGTAAAATGTCATGATCAATGACGTCAAAAGCTTTTGAAAGATCTAAAAATAATCCAATAGGTGCCTCGTTTTGATCTAATGATGAGGCGAGATCTTTAAGGAAAGAAAATATAGCTGTTTCCGTTGATTTTGATTTTCTAAATCCATGTTGGCAATCTGAAAGCGCGTCGTGTTTAGTGAGAAAGGTTTCCATTCGTACGTAAAAAGTCTCTCTAATATTTTGAAAAACTGATAGAAGAGAAATGGGCCGATAATTTTGAATTTCATTTTTGTTGCCTTTTTTGAAAAGCGGCTTAATTTTAGCTGTTTTGAAAATATCTGGAAACGTTCCAGTGCATAAAGATGCATTAAATATGTGAGTTAACGGATGTATAATGGCATACGCACAAGTCTTTAACACAGAATCCGGGAATTCATCTAAACCGGACGAATATTTCTTTTTTAGTTTACCGATTATTTTTAGAATTTCATAGGAAGAAGTTTCGGAAACGAACATTGTGTCTAAAATTTTGAGTGAACTGTCTATTTTTGAATTTTGTGCCTGAAGACCCTTAGTGAGATCGGCAGCAATTCTCGAAAAGTATTGGTTAAAGAGATTAGCCACTGTTGCCGGATCGTTCACATTTATGTCGTTATATTTTAAAACAACATTCTCTACGGGTTTTCTAGTTGATTTGGTAGTATTATTTATTATATTCGTAGTTTCGTAGTAACAAATTAATAGTTAACGAAAAAAAAACAATTTCAATTCATTTTTGCATTTCAAATCGACAATTGTATGCTCTATTGAAAATGAACAATATGCAATTACTTGATTTTAAATGAACAAAATTTCTAGGTCTCTCAATTCAGTCAAACCTCAAATGGAATGTACATATATCAGAATTAAATACTATATTTAGTTCATTATGTTACGCATTCAGAATTCTTTTAAATTGTCAGTCTGCATGAAGCTCGTTGCGTGTATTTTGCAAATGTACATTCCCGCAAGATATATGGCACAATATTCGTGGGAAGCTCAACCTGTAGTATCCGGCTTAGGGCATCCAATTGAGCTTGGAATCTTACCATTGCCTTGCCTATTTATTTACGAATATGTAATATTTCTCGAAACTGACTTACTTAAAGGTGGGAATACATTTTCATGCAATACTGATATTTATAATTAGAAAACACGTTGTAGAAATCACGATCATCAAATGTCAGTATCAACAGCTCACTACAAGTAATCCACATACATGTATGTTACTTTTCAACGCAATGTCAGATGACATTAAACAATTAAAATCGGTACAGAAAGTTAAATAAGTTAAAAGTAAGTTTAAAGGTAAGTTAAAAATAAAATATTTTCTGCTGCATAAGACCGGGAGCGGTAGTTCAGTTCATCAACAGATGTCACTGCAGCGCCTCTGACCGGGAGGTCCTACGTTCAAGTCCTGACGGCGGCAGGATTTTCGACACTAGCTTTTCACCTAGGTCGAATTCAGTTGCTGTCTGGAGGAGAAATCTAGCGGCCGGCTGCTCTGATCGGTAGTTTTCCGTGGTTTCTCCGATCAACACTAGGCGAATGCCGGAGCAGTACCCTACCTAACGGGCCACGGACTGCGCGCTATCTGTCCTTCCTCTTCCTTGTCCTATCCTCTCCTCTTACACACAGACTTACACTAACATGCACTACACCACCACATATTTCGGGAGACCGGTCGGGAGCTTAGAGCTTGTCTCGGCTGGGGCGGTGCCCCGCTGGTAGGGGAGTCCTGGTTAGGGGGAAACCCCACTAGCCGACGGTAGGTCGGCCCCGGATCTCGCCATCCAGCGGGGGAAGATCACCGCCATCTTCCGAGAAAAAACATGCACTACACTAACGGGACTAAACACGAAAAATCTATCAATCTGCTGCATAACTGTTTCTATACAAATAGAGATCGGTCAGAGCGACAGTTGGTGTGAGTGACATCACTCGGTCGGTCCGTCTGTGATCAACTGTAACGTCTAAAACGTTCCGATGATTTTCTTGAAAACTGATATACTTAGGTGAATCTCCACGAACAGGACGCGTTGCATGTTTGAAATGGAAAATTTAATTTTTGGACCTTTGGCATGAAATTCAAGGGATTTGGGTTGAGAAGAAAAATTGAAACATTAGTTTGTCGACGTTTCGAAATCATTTAATTCCATCATCAGGGTTATTGTACAAATACACGCATGATGACGATATCGATATGAATGTATTGCTATAATTTTATTTTCAGGCCTGGTTGGTGTTTTTGTACACAAGCCCAGATGATGGATTTCGAAATTTTAGCACACTAATGTTTTAGTTGTTTCAACTCCAATCTAATCTCCGATTCAATCCTTCAATCCTCCAATTCATCACGGTCGTGAGTTCTGCAAAGGTTTTTGGAGGGGTTTGGTTGAGTTTTTTACAGGCATTTTCAAAATTTCCTTAAAATTAGCTGCACATTTTTAGAACAGATTCCTGGGATAGAAAAAAGTATACATGATCTTTAATTTTTGTAGAACTTTTTGAACATTTCGAGAAACCAATGGTTGCATTTATTTGGATCTTTGCTACAAGTAGACCTGTTGTTCAAAAATCTTGAAATAAATCCATGTGCACTTTTTGGATAATATTAGTTCTTGTTGCATAATTTTGCGTGAAATAAAGGCAAGTATTTTTTTTTTGAATTGTCAAAAGCGGCCTTAATTATTTTTCATCGGAAAGAGCATTAGACGCTTGCAAAGTGGCACAGGTTCCGTTTTCGTCGAATTCTCTGCGTTTTTTGAAAAGAGCAAAGGTTAGAAATAATGCGAAACTTTTTAATGAGTTGTTTTAAAAAATTAGATCTCTACAGGTCGTGTACATTTTTTGAATAAACAAGTGGTTTTTGTGTAATTTTTGTTTAAATTGATAGCAGCTTTTAAAACATTCTTCAAAATAACTCCAGATATTTACTTAAAAATTGTTCCTCGGGTAGTGCCAAATGCATAAAAATGACGCAGGTCCAATTTTCGGAAAACACTGTATAATCGAACACTTAAACAAAAATTAACATTGTAAATCTACAATATTGATGATAGAGACTTTTTGTTATGAAATCTGTTCTTTAGAACTAGATCTTGAAATAATGGAAATGAAAGTCTCAGAACTTTTGAAACTATAAATTTTAAGAATTTTTGGGAAACACGCACAAACTCTTATCTATTGAAGAAAATGTACATGCCATCATGTTACGATCCATATTTAAAGAATACACCCCCTGAAAAGAATGAGCAATAATTTCATTTATTCACATCTTCCTAATGATTAGTCATGTAACAGCATAATTTCACTGAGCATTCTGTGTGTGAATGCCTTGCTTGTTTCTGAGAGGAGTCAATGAAGTGAAGGATGCCTGAGCTGCTCTGTTTTCTGTCTCATCCACCCTGTGGTGTCGACGGCAAATCCAAGCCGATCGAGGCGAAGGAGCTGTCACCGAGACAATTCAGTACACCAGCGCTGGTACACTTTGCATGCCATTTGCAATGCAAACAGCTAAGGAACACTCGTGTTGCAAATTTCAGGACGCAGACATGTGAAGGAGACATCAGAGCATAAAAATAAGTAGAGCGTTGGTCTTCACCTAAAGCTTCGACACTCTTGAAGTTACCGGATGTATTGAGGACCTTAAATCCGAATCATATATTACACGTACAAGAATCACGGTATCTATGCCACACTTGATTATTTTTAATAAGTACAATGAAATAATCAAGTGTTGAATTGAATTGAATAATAAAGAGTATATCTGACGATTCATTATACATAATTTATCTGGCATTTTCCTTCACCAAAAATGCGACACTATTTAGAGAACCCTGCTGTAATGTTTATGGTCTCAAGTGACTCTTCTCCACTTGAAATAGTGGCCATCTGTTCGTCTCCATCGCACGTTGATATACCCACATCGGAAGGGATAAGACGAAAGTTTTCGACACATACTAGCGCTAATCTCTGGCTCTGAAACACAGGGTTGAGCACTATTTCCACTAGCTTTCAATTTCCACTAGCTTTTTTAAGGTTTGTACATTTGGAAACACGAGTAGAATACCAATACGACATGAATCAGAATGTTCATTAAGAATTGTAGCTCTTTAATAATTATTTTATAGCCCATTGACATAATTTTTTTAAAAAAATTGTTGCGTCTATAATTTGAAGGAACGCGTCTCCAAGCCCCTTAAGGGGCGTTGAGCGCTTTGCGCTGGGGAGTATTCCTCCATTAATATGCGCTATTGCGGAGTAATCCTCCATTACAAATATGTCATGTCACGTCACGTCGCAGTCAGTTTCAAGAGGACCGCCAGGTGGCATCTCCCCGTACGCGCCTCCTGCTACGCGCTCCTGCGTCACTACCCTGCGGCTAGAATGGGGAAGAAAAGGGGATAGGAGTGGGGTTTAGGACACTTCACAGGGGTTGAACTAGCCCTTGCGAAGCAGCCAAACTCGTTTTGTTGGAACAAATTTCACATGAGATTCGACGGGAATCGAACCCAGACCTCAGTGGGCTCGCGACTTCGCTATGTGCCACGAGCGGGCGTAAATTCAAAAGTGAGATAATGATATCGGTGGGATATGAGAGCCCTGTAACATAACTTGAATTATACGCGCTAGATTAATGCGGTAGACGCAGCGTGTTCTTTGGAGAGTTTTGTTCTTCCTTCCCTCGATAGGTTAATTTGTGTGTCTCCATTCTCCTAGCAGTACACGAGATTTGTTTTTCAGTGGCATACAGTAATTTTATAGTGATTGCAAGCGAGTTCTCTTTGAAGTCTCTAAACCGATATAACTGTATTGGGATACAAGTGTTCATACAGTAGCACGATAAAAAACCATAGAACTGGGTGTAAGTGAAATTCGTGTTAAAATTTGCTTATTATTTTATAAGCATTGACGAATGAACATGTTGATTGGATAATGGGAGCCATTTTAGTGGGATAATAGCAGCCTAACTCCGATTACACTAAAACTAATTCTATTTACCTTTTTTATGATTTAAGTCACAAGAAACAAACTAGATAAATATACAAACATTGGTCGTTTGTATGCTGCCACGCAAACTAACACGAATCACGGACAGCGCACAACGGACCTTAGAAAAAGTTCACAAGTTTTAAGGAGATGGACAAAAATGCAAGTAAAAGCAAAAGAGAAAGCATTTTAGAAACAACAAGTCGCAGACCATTAAAACGGTGGACTTAAGTGGATGACACATCTTCACATTCAATTTGCTAAATAAGGCGACGACAATGTTATGGAAGTTCATTGTTAAATTTAATTTGCTTCAGTTTTCTTAATTGGAATGTAAGCACGATTTCATGTAAAAATCTATCACATCTTGTTTGTTTAGATTTTTTATTTAAAGTCAAAAACAATTAAAAACTCTGTTTGACGTGCTATAGGGAGAAGTGAATTCTGTGTATGTTTTCATAATTCTGTGATCCCTGCCCTAAGATATATACTACTTGAATTTTGAATACAGGAAGTAATGAGTGTTTTTTGAAAGGATTTTTAACATAATATTCGATCCTATGTAATACTATCTATTTTCAAGGGTAAATCAGCTATACATTTGGGGTCTGAGCCTCATTATGTCCTTTGTGAAGGAATAATACTTCCTGTCGCGACAACATGGAGAACGATAATTTGAATAACTATATTTCTCACTGAATTCTAGAAGACGTGCACAGATAATGAAGTTACATTTATGTCCAGAAGAAAAACAACGGGCTGAGCATTATCTCAAAGGATTAGGGAAACTGCATGAAAAACCTGATCGAGATGGGGGTCATTGACCCAGAAGCTGCGGTACAATACTTGTTATCCTGAACGATTCATTTTTGAAAATTTTGTGCGAAAGAAAACTTATCAGTCTAAAAAACTGAAAAAGGAACTATAAAAAATGATGGTCAACTTTTATTGTACAGAGAAGTATCTGTTGGGTCATTGAATGTCCCATTAGGAAATACGATTTTTTCAGTTAAATGGAAAAGAATACATGGTCCACTCTTCACAAAAATGTACATTAAATTTCTTTGATAAGTCATAAAAAAGTTATGACAGAATAAAAGGCCTTGAAAGAAAAATATATTTTATATTGTTAAATTTCCAATATTTCTTGAATGGACTCTATTGCCTCTAACGATGAAGATGGATGATGCGCCCGCCGCAACCCCACAAATTTGACGCGAGCGGCCACACGCCGTGCAAAGGTTGCTATTTCTGGCGGACAAGGGAATCAGTTGAGTAAACGTGCCGCCTTGTAAATTATCTACTCATATTCTTCGTATGTCTGCTTTGATCAGAACCTGGAAAACGTTGCAACGTTGGGATTGGTCAGAGAATGGACGAAGCGTGCGCAAGTCAAGAAGACGCCTGCGTCGAACTCTGAATGAACCTCCGGGACGTAAAGACGCCCTCGAAGGAAGCGTGTGTCGTCGCCATTATCCAATGCTGTTACGTTACTATGTATTTCAGAATCCAGCTACGGTAACAATTTTCACAAATGGGACAATATTTGAAACGTGTGGTGGAACAGTAACTAATACACTTTTTATTCAAACAATTATCTTTGAAAGTAATTTTGCCAAAGGACGGTATTAAAATTCCATGTGAAAAAAATTTAACGTCTACGTAAGAAAGTGTAACGTAATGCTTTTGATATTTGATGTAAAGAAAAAAATCGAAGAACACGTTGTATAACTATCGCGTGTATCTGTCTGATGAGACTTCCCATTTGGGCATGCTTATCTGAAGTGCGTAATGAACTCGCATTTCCAAGTGGTGATATAGTGTGACTAAAGGGAATTACGATGGCTAAAGCATTTGACACATGGCCATTAGCCGAAAAGTCACCGCATATGATTGACGAGCGCTGCAACTCTGACAACCGACTGGTTAGGTCGAGAGCGATTCCAAGGCCACATGGTGTCGGAATATTCAATCAATTCACTAATTTATGGTTTTGACTTCTGTATACAGAGAAATGTTGATATTTTCTTCGACAATATTTAGAAATATCCTCAGAGCTTCGACTCACTTTAAGGGCAAGCTTATTGTGGACGCAATAGGAGTTGAATTGTCGAAAAAACTACTGTCTAGAAACAAACTCCGCAAAATTACAAAATAAATAAGGCACACAAACAATTACAGACATATAAACGAACACATTAATATGAATTAATCAATTGATATGAAATCACTACACAATAATATAATTTTTTAAAAAAAATTTGTTGGCATAAATTAATATGAAAAACATAATAACCAAGGAATTAAACCTTAAAATGAAGTAATAATACATCAATTGATTAATTCATATTAAAGTCTATGTTCATATGTTTGTAATTTTTTGTAATATTATTGTTATGTTCATATCCGGTTCCTTGTTTTGGTTTGCCACAATACGTAGAAAAAAATTATCTTATCTTTTTCTTATTATTAGCATTAAAAAGGGGAATACAAAAGTGGACATTTATTAATAAATATGGGTAATTAATAGATCAATGGTCGTCTAAAACAATTAGAATTTACCAAGAAAGTATATATTCATGTTGTAATCCACTATATACTCATACCAGGAGCTAGTTTGTACCTCACTTAGTCGCAATATATAATTCTCGTCTCACCACCTAACATTCTACCAGCATGGTTTTTTGTTAGTGTGGTGAGGATGGTTGTATGTCCCTCACTTCCTGTGAGGTGCCTAAGATTGAGGAGCATGCAGCGCATAATTTAATTATGTATACACCTTGGTGGTTGAAAGGTATGTAGACCTGTCAACAAAATTTGTAAATGTGTTCAACTGTAGCCAGATTAGTAATTGTATCCGACACGTGTTTTTTGTAGCCTTATTGTAACTGTGTGTTGTTTCCCTCTCATATTATACAGCCCTGAGAATGGAAAGATATTTTCCGCAACGTCGGCAACCAACCATGTTGTAGATGATTTTTTATTTCTATGACCAAGCCCCGTTTCCCTGCCTTCATTGATATATCATCAATGGTCGTTAAGAATTCTTCATATTTACCTAGTTGCTGCCGAAAATTTTGCCACGGCCAACAGTACAATCCTAGGACCTGCAGGCCCCGGGCACTGCAGTGAGATCAATTGATGCCCTAAGCCACGTAAGTCGTTGGTGCGTGGAGGGGGGTATAAATTATGGCGCGGGCAAAAGACTTCGAATTTCCTTTAAGATCTGTATCGTGCACCGCCAGGGAATTTTAGTTCCCATCGCGCTTCCATCGGTGGAAGAGGCGATGCGCCCGATTCCTATCCAAAACAAATGGCAACTAGGGGAGGAGGCGGGGCTAGGGGAGGAGGCGGGGCTAGGGGAGGAGGCGGGGCTGTGGGGAGGAGGCGGGGCTGTGGGGAGGAGGCGGGGCTGTGGGGAGGAGGCGGGGCTGTGGGGAGGAGGCGGGGCTAGGGGGAGGAGGCGGGGCTAGGGGGAAGAGGC